>CM028756.1:28579989-29214850 GCA_016801395.1 Leptodermis oblonga | reverse complement strand
TTACTTTAACCAGTCCCAATTATAGTTCTATAGTGTGTAACCTTTTAGGTTCCTCAGTAAATGGTAACAAATACAACTCTAACCTTAGAATTATTTATTGGCTTATAGTACATAACCCAACAAACTCCCACTTGGACTAAAGACAATTTTAGCCACTGAAATTCCAAGTTTTTGATAAATTAAACAACTTCAATTCACCGTTAATTCAATAATTAACCAAATCATATTTACGGATCAATATTGGCCTCTAACCAGGCATCATGATCACCCAAATATTTAGGAAGAGGTAAATGATTGACTTTACCTCTTCATGAACCAGGTTACTGGTAATTTAAATGCCTTCATCATACTATATCCCCAATTAGTACAAGAATAAGGTTTATGTGCCAACTCTTATTAATACCAATTGTTACTTCTTGTTTCCGAAAAATCAACTTTAAACAAATTCAGAACTTTTCTAAATTTATTTACTTGCTTGCAAACTTCTTAAAGTGATATTCTAACAAGTAGCCACATTTTGGGACATACGTACTCTCCCACTATTAGAAGTGCTGAATCATATATTGACCATCAACTATCAATATGTGCTTTTGTCGCACCTAACTTCTATTGTACACAAAATCTGTTACGATTATTGATAAATAGGGTTAAAGAGCAACTATCCACACCAAAGATACTCTTATGATCTCAAGTCCAGGGATCAAGTGCATTACTCTTACATAGAAATTATACTATTTGGCATTCAAATATCTAACCTTATGTAAATTTCTAAATAGGTTACTCCAATGAGTTTGTTCTTCAATAATTCATCCATATATCACCATAGGTGAGAGATTTTTATGCAAATTTTAGAATGGATACGAAGGAAGAGTATTATTCTAGAGTAAATGGGGTTCAATTCACTATTAATTCAGAATTGGTGAATGAAGCTTTAGGATTACCGAAGAATTCTCCTAGGGCTAATGACTTGGATTCTATGGTTAGGCATACTGTTTATTACACAAGAAGTTGGCCTAAAGATTTCCTTTGCCTATGCTTGATACATGATAATCTATCCGTATTAACCATGTCCTTTTGTATTGTTAATACTATGATTAGGAAATTTTAGGAATAATAATATATTATTCTAAGGACTTTAATCATTGTTGCTATATAACAGTTGTATAGAAAAATGATAAAATTTGTCATATCTTATTGTCACTGAAGTACGTAAAACTAACAAATTGATACATAGAGAATCATAATAACTAAACCCAATCATTTATGTGTTTTAAACCGAATGAACACACATGACCTTCATGCTTCTTTTGAGAAAGAGGTCTAGTCAAAGGATCAGCTATATTTTTATCTGTAGGTACCTTTTCTATTTTTACTTCATTTCTATCAACGATTTCTCTTATCAGATGATAGCGTCGCAAAACATGTTTGGATCGCTGATGAGATCTAGGCTCCTTGGCCTGTGCAATAGCTCCATTGTTGTCACAATATAAGTGTATTGGATCAACAATTGAGGGAATTACTCCTATCTCAGTAATGAACTTCTTGATCCAAACAGCTTCTTTGGTAGCTTCTAAAGCAGCAATATACTCGGCCTCGGTTGTAGAATCGGCAGTAGTATCTTGTTTGGAACTTTTCTAGCTAACAGCTCCACCATTCGGGGTAAATATGTATCTTAACTGAGACTTGCAGTCATCTTTATCTGATTGAAAACTAGCATCAGTGAATCCACGTACTATCAACTCATTCCCTCCATAGACTAAGAATAAATCCCTTGTCCTTTTTAAGTATTTAAGGATATTCTTAACGGCCTTCAGTGACCTCACCAGGATTTGATTGATATCTGCTGGTAACACTTAGAGTATTGGAGACATCTGATTTTGTACACAACATATCATACATAATAGAACCTACAGCGGAAGCATAAGGGATATTCTGCATGTTATGTTTTTCAACATCTGTTTTTGGACATATATCTTTAGAAAGATATATCCCATGTGACATGGGAAGAAGCCCTTTCTTAGATTGATCCATTCTAAACCTTTTTTGAACTTTATCAATGTACGATGATTGTGACAGACCTAGCAATCTTTTGGATCTATCTCTATTGATCTTAATTCCCAAAATATAAGTTGCTTCTCCTAAATCTTTCATTGAGAAATTTTTGGACAATCATTCCATTACTACTTGAAGTCTTCAAATCAAGCAAACTTTCAAGGGTATTTTCATTTGTCAATCAAAATGCACTTGGAAAATTTTGAAGAAGTTTAACATGGAAAAGTGTAAAGCCATTAACACTCCAATGTGCATCTCATCTAAGCTTGATAAAGATGAAAATGGTTATAGTGTTAATCAAAAACATTTTAGAGGCATGATTGGTAGTTTACTCCATCTCACGGCTAGCAGGCCGAATATTATGTATGTCATTTGTACAGTGTGCACGTTTTCAAGTTGCTCCAAAATATTCACATCTTGGTTCTGTCAAAAGAATTCTTAGATATTTACAAAATACACTTGACTGGTATTCTAAATCCTCTTCTTTTGATTTACTTGGTTTTACGGATGCCGATTTTGGTAGATGTCTAATTGATCGTAAGAGCACTAGTGGTACTTGCCAATTCTTAGAAAATTGTTTAGTTCATGGTTTAGTAAGAAACAACCAAGTGTTTCACTTTCTACGGCCGAATCGGAATACTTAGCCGCCAGTTCTTGTTGTCAACAAATCATTTGGATGAAGCATACTTTGTTGGATTCTGCTCTAAAATTTGATTGTGTGCCTATCACGTGTGACTATACAAGTGCAATCAATATTTTAAAGAATCTAATTCAACACTCCCGCACAAAGCACATTGATATTAAACATCATTTTATAAGAGACTTAGTTCAAAATGGGGAGATTTGTTTGACTTATGTCCCTACAAAAGATCAACTTGCGAATATTTTTACTGAACCATTATCCAAAGATCAATTTTGCTACTTGAGATATAGACTTCATGTTCAATGCATGCCTTGAGTTGTTATTGCTTTTTGCTGATATCAAAAATGGGGAGAAAAATAAGTGTGTTGAAAATAGGGGGAGTTTTCAAACTTAGAGGGAGTTTCTACTCTTATATGTTGTCTTTGTCAAATTTCTATATTTGTTTTGTCATCATCAAAAAGGGGGAGATTGTTAGACCTATGGTTTTAATTCTTAGTTTTGAATGATGATACAACAAATATGTGAAAATGATTTGATGTGTTTGCTTGAGCTAAGTGCAGAAAAGGAAGCTTCGAACCCGAGCCTAGATAGGCTCTAGAGCTCAAAGCCAAGCCCAGACACTATTGATTTCCAGCATCAACAAATAATCGAGTTCGAAGCCAAAACCCAACAATTATTGAGCTCCAGCCTCGACAGGGTGTCGAGTTTGAAACTTGCCCAGAAAGTTTCGACCTCGCTCACCTCGACAAGCAGCCAACAATAGTCCAGCTCTAGGATTGGAAATTAATTCAAGTTCAGAAATAAAATTGAAGTATCGAAGTCAAAGGTCGGCCGGCATGTATTGATCGAGTTCGAAGATAGTGAAAACAAAAAATGTGCCAAAAAGCATTAAATGCACTCCGTGCCAAAGTTCCTAGACGTTGCAGTAAAGATTTCAAATTTAACGAAGGTTTGAAGTCGAAGACTCAAGCTAGAACCCTGGCCTCGAACCAAAAAGCTGAAGCAGCCAAAGTGTTTGTCCTATTTTTCAACGGGAAAACAGAGCCACTTTCAAAGTCCATCTCCTCCTATAAATAAATACAAGATTTCAGAAGATCTCAAGTCACCCATTTTCATCTACAAGCTCTCTCATTGTCAGTCAAAGTGAACAATCTTTCAATCAATCTTTTATTGTAATAGTTAGCTAGTTTTCTAACATTATCTTTTCTAGTTGTAAAAATGGATCTAGTCTTAGATTCTTTCAAGTGGATTAAAAGAGTCTAAGCATTGGGAAATTATCTAGGAGTGCCTCTAGTTTGAGTAAGCTAGGAGGTAATCCTCTTGGGTAATTTGTAAGGTTTTTAGATTCACCTTTAAGAATCTAGAGTAGTGGAAACCAAGCAAGTTGTTTGGAATGTGAAGTAGACTTCCCTTTAGGAAGGAAAGTTGAACCGCATTAAAACATTTATGTCTTTAATTGTTTTACTTGTGTCTTGATTTCTCACTTATCACACAAACACAAAATTGGGTTTAACTACTACTTAGAAATTTTTTTAAAACAACCCAATTCACCCCTCCCCTCTTTGGTTGTTTATTTTAACTGCATTTTCAAGTATATATTTGAAAAGAGTATCCATAATCCACTCTTAAAAATGTACTAGTCTTTTGATTTTTTTTTTTAAACAAAAACGAAAAACACACACACACCCAAATGTATACTTAATAAAATGCAGGAATTGAGTCCATGCATGCGCGTGGGGTGGTCGGTCGCATGCATGAACTGGCCGATTCATACAAGACCTCCTCTTGTTAGTTAGACTCTGATATCCTGTGTGTTTGAACAAGTACTTCAAAATTTGACTCCAAAATAAAAATTAAAACCTTAATCAAATAAATTTATAATTTAAGCTGGAATATATATATATATATATATATATATATATATTCCTCATAGTAATTACCTCAGATTCACTTTACACAAGTGAATGAGCTCAATACAAATATATAAGAGCAAACCCCCATTCTGGTCTCTCACAAATTGACCAATGTTCTTTTTTGTCCCTCACATTTTAAATGTTTCCAAATAGTCCTTCACATTTAACAAGTGTACCATTTTAGTCCCTCACTAACTCTCCATCCATTTTTTCCATCCAACAATCTGTTAACTCTCACCTACTAAGTAATAGAAGGGCAAACTTGGAAGAGAAAATAGTAAACCCTTGTCCCGCCTTTTAGCATCTGCAGCAATCAAAATAAATAGAGTCGCACAGAGCATCAATAAACCCATGAGCAGAGCATCAGTAAAACATTGTCCCTCCATATTCTAGATTTCATCCATTCATGAAGTATTAACAAATTTCAAACCTTTGCCTGGTTGACCAAAAAAGCTGATAAGGAAAAGTGCCGATGAGGGGCAAATGAGTAAGAAACAGTCTAAAGGAGTTCAAAAATTGTCTCGAACAAGCCAAATGACATACAAGTGCCGATTTTGTAAATCAGTTGGTCATAATGCAAGAAAATGCCCTTATAAACAAGCCACAGATGAGGAGGCCAACCAAGCATTTGGTGGAAGCAATGATGATCAATTTGGCCAAAATGATCAAATGAACATTGAGGGTCATGATGGAGAATATGCTAAGACTGGTTCTCTTGAAACAAGACCAACAAATGATAATGAAGAAATGGTAGCAACTCAGGTCTCAAACCAACAAACATGTGCTTCGTCTAACAATATCAAGGAGCTTACTAAACATTGCAATTTTTGGTTCAAATTTCTAATCAGGATAGTTTTAGAAGATTGATACGTTGGTTTCATTTTTTCTGCAAAATGGAACCTGGATTTGTTGTTCTGTACTTTCTGTAGTTTGGTTAAATTTTATTGCATATGGTTTAACAAAATTCTTTTCTATGTTAAGTATTTTCTGGAAGATGCATATGAATTATTTTCTTTCCATGTGCCTACTGCATATGGAATGAAAAATTAAAGGAGTTGGTTCAACTTTATACCTCTTGGACCCCCAAAAGTTTGATAATCTAGTTCAATTTTTAATCAATAAAATATATTGCTTAGGTTCCATTTGTTCTCCAAATATCCATCTGGATTTTTGGTTCATTTCTACATCATTAGTCTGATCCATTGTTCAAGCCTAAGTCAAAGAAAAAATGGGATAAAAATCAGAGGAGCTGGAGATGGTGCCCTTTTTTTTTCCCAGCAGTTTTTCTCTTCCAAGTTTGCCCTTCTATTACTTAGCAGGTGAGAGTTAACAGATTGTTGGATGGAAAAAATGGATGGAGAGTTAGTGAGGGACTAAAATGGTACACTTGTTAAATGTGAAGGACTATTTGGAAGCATTTAAAATGTGAGGGACAAAAAAGAACATTGGCCAATTTGTGAGGGACCAAAATGGGGGTTTGCTCAATATATAACTAAACCTTTTATGACTTGAATGACAAGTCGAGTCATTTGACCCTATTCAATTTGGACAACTCTTCAAATTAACTTGGCATAAGCGTCTTTTACTTTTTGTGGTTTAGATTTTCATTGCATCCCTGTATGATTTTCCAGCTAGTTCACGAGCATAAAAACCTTTTAAATACTCAGCCACGGCGATTCTTCTAAATTTTGCAGGTGTTTCAGGGCGGATGAGGCTCGGTGCTGGCCCGAATTCACCCTCCAGATTCAGCAAATGAAATGCTGCAATTGAAAGTCTTTCTTTCTCAGAGCTCACGGTTGCTCGGTGCTCTACACTCTTGTATACTCCATTTGTCATAATCTGCAAACACATTAATTAGTTTAACAATAATCATATAAAACCTTCAGGGAATACAACTGACACGCAAGTGCAATTAATAATTATAATTAATGTATATTAGTTTTACGGAAAAGGTTTATTTGATCTCCCAATGTTTTAACCCAAAGCCTAATAAGGTTCTATCGTTATGTTAGATCAAAATAAACCACGACTTATATAATAAGGTCAATTTTGACGCTCTATATGTAAATGCACATTGATTATTAATAATAAGACACATACCTCCAAGATGTCTCCAACATTGACGATAAAGGCATTAGGGAGTGGGAAAACGGGCAACCAAGCTCCATCTTTCTTGATTTAGAGACCTTCTACTCCATTGATTTGAAGCAAAATGGTAAGGGCTGTAAGTATCTTCTATAATTATATGCCAAGATCTATTGATAAAATACTGTACAGAATATCATACCTTCATTTGCAGATCTAGCAATCTCCGATTGCAAGTCCAGTGATTTGATGGAGTGTCGATCGAACAGCCGCACAAGTGACCAGCCTCTAAAGATATCCACACGAACAATTTCGAGAACCTCATAGGATGGACTGCAGCAGGTTAACGTGCTAGCTCCGTCAATAATCAGAACAACAGAGAAAACTATTTTCTCAAGAGTTTGTCGTACGCAAGAAGCATACGCCTTGCGGAACCAAATTCAGTCGTACCCTGATTAATGACCCTGACGCTTTATTAATAGCAAATAAAATTACCTGATAAATATTTACTAGATCTTCATGTAGTAATTATTTAAACGTAGTAGTTATCTTAAAGAATGACAACTACCTGATATATTTTATCGTATAATAAGAGATACGATAATTATATATCTTTTGGGTAAATCCCTTTTATTTCAAACTTTATTTGAAATAATTAATTTGCTAATTAAATATTTACAGATTAATTATTAATTCAATTAATCCATGTAATTATCATATAATTACATTTAGTCCCATTTAACTCAGAAATTAATTCTTAATGTGTGACCTTTTAAGTTTCTTAATTCGTGGCAATAAAAATAAATTCAATCTATTTATTTCGCTTTACAAAACCCAACAAGGGCAACTGGATCTGAGTGATTGCAGAGGCCAATCACAAGCTCTGGCTGTGGGCATGGTGGATAGTAATTTAGCCTCATAGATTGCATTCCTTCTTCAAAAAGCAATTCCATATCTTCAACTTTCATTCCCAATGCTTTTGCCATTTGGGTCAGAAGCTCATAGACAATAGTCCTGAGTTCCGCTGAGTACTCATCTAGTGCTTCCCTATAGCCAAAAAAAAGAAAAGAAAAAGAAAATAAGAAAGCAAGAATGGTCATTTTAGTCTCTTTCAGTTGTTATACGAAGTTTTAAAATCATTAATTTAGACAATTTAAGAAAAGTTTAATAAGTACTGAAATGAGATTTATAAACAGATCAGTTATTACTCCGTACCTCTTTTACAACAATTATAAATTGATGGAAAATGATGTACCTGATTTGATGCGGCAGCGTGGGCAAAAGTTGAGGTTTTCTCAAGTGTTTGGGAAGGGTAACCATATAAAACATGTCGGTCAATCAAGCTTTTGTTCTTCAGAACTCACAAAGGCTTGACCATATCCCTCTATATCTCCTTCTTCTTGTCCAAATTTGTTCTTTTCTTCTATTGGCAGATTGAACAAATCTTTAACCCCTGATTTCACTCTCTCCACCAATGAAGTGCTAATCCCATGATTAATCAACTGATAATTAAGAAATCATACCAAAAAATTTATTCACCTAACCTAGAATCTACAATAAAATCATTGAAATAACATCCAAGATAACCAATAAGTGAGTTGGAGGCGACAAGCAATCCTATGTGGAGATCTTAGGTGTTAACCTTCATTCAAGGGTGCAAAATACACTCACATATCGTAGTTGTAATACCGGTAGTAAAAAGGTGACGGTCATCTTACAAAGGTGCTTTGCGAAGAGAGAGTCCTCAAAACTAATTATTAGTACCCGTAACAACTTCTTCCTGATCTTTTCATTGTAAACCATCCTTCAATAAAGTAGGTATTTGAAAAAGAAAAATAAAATCTTAGCTGGCAATACCCTTTTTTTTTATTATTAAAATTGTTTTAGTGATATATAGGCCTTGTTTGAAAACGTAATCTAAATTAATATTTGGATCTCATTTTTATTTTATAATAAGTTTTCATCATTTTCAATAAATTTTTTAACATTTCTAATACATTTTTATACTTTCAATGCAAATTTAATATTTTAAAATCACAATCCAAATTAAGGTTTGGATACAATCTTGATACCAAACAAGGCCATATACAATATATAACTACCACATTCAATATTTTGGCTAAACATAAAGTAGAATGTCTAAAATCAGAAAAGTTATTGTATACATGTTCTGCACTCTTAATTTTAATACAACAGACAAATCCTGATGAAAATAATACAAATTGCATAATATAAATTTATGGGGCAGATGCAATGTATAATTTCACAATCAATTTCACTTTTGAGTAGCAAACTATGCAGACCTAATCCTAAGTATCAAAAGTAGACAAAGAAAAAACACTTCAAACACAGTTACCCAGAAACAACAACAAAAGGGAGAAAGTGATCAATCAGCTAGAATATCCTTAATTTCATCGAATAATATTGTTGGGTTTCACAAATCAGGGGAAGGACTTATATTCCCCTGTTCTTGGGCTATCCTGTTCAAGAACCTTTTTTTTTTTTTTTTCCTTTTCTTTTCTTTTTTGTTTTCAATTTTACATCTATCATGATCATCAAGTAAGTACCTGGAAGAAGCCCCAGTCTTGGCAAGCGGAGTATAGTTTCTGAAGCTCTGAATTTGCTGTTGCGTCTTCGGAATGAAGCAAATTTTGCAGGTCTATCGCTGGGATTTCGCGTGAGGAATTGGAATCGGAATTGCCATGGGAAATGGTCGGAAACTGATTCCGATCAGGGCGGACGTATCTATCCGGAACGGAGGAGGGTTTGTCTTTGATCAACTCCTGAACAAATGGTACTTTGAGAGATCCCCCAAGCTTCCTCGTTTGTGGTTCCATTCCTGTTTTCCAAGTTCTTGTTTACCCTCTTGTGTTTTCTGTAACTCTAGGCCAACAGCACTACAAGTATAATGCTTTAAGCCTTTAAGTGAATTTATGAAATTATGATACTACACAGCTGGATCATTAGAGTGTAAGAAGTGTGAACATGAAGGAAATTAAAAACAATAGTATAATGAGCATTCATTTTTTCTTTATATGGAAAAAATTAAATGATTCTTTTTCCTCCTTTTGTTTTTCACTTTTTTCCCCTTATATATAGATGACATGGGTGATTTATATTTTACGCTGAAAATGGTATAATGAGTTGGACATGGGATTTAAACCTAAAATATTTGATCCAACCCATTTGATCTACCGCGAGATATCTATAATGGAGATTTTTTTTTGGCTTAAATACTTTATACCACCCTGTGTTTGTTAGTTTGTTTGGCATTTGTCCCCCGTATTTCTTAAATACATCTTTTGCCCCCCCTTGACCACTAGTCAATTTTTTAAAATCATATAAAGACATTCATGCCCTTACATTTTATTTTATATTTAATTTTCACATATATTTAAGCATTTTATATTTTTTTAGCAACAAAGTTTATATTTTTCATTTAAAAATATAATAGTGCAATTTAAAAAAATGAAAATTTTTTTTATTTATATTTTATCAAACATCTTTCTTTTGTTTTTATTTTACAATAATGAAATTTTACACATATAGTTTGGTATTTATTTAATTATTTAAAATGTCAAATGATGAGAAAATTTCAATTTAAAATTTTTATATAATTTTAAAAATATATTATATTAATTTAGTTGAAATTGGTGATGTATTTTCATAATTTTTTTCAAAATTTATAGATGATTTTTTACACGTAACATTTACATTGTTGGTTGATAAATTTTATTTTATTGTTTGTTTGAAAATGCAAAAATCTGTAAAATGGAAAATTATGTTTTAAACTTTATAATATATATTGTTGAATTCATTTCTTCTTTTTATTATATACTCTCTTTGTTTTAAGAAAAGAGTCATATTTAAAATTATATTTTAAAACTCATTAAACTTTCTCACTATGTTCTAAAATTAAAATTTTCATAATTTATATAATATATTTTTGACACTTAAGTGAATATATTTAAATTTTCCCATCTAGTCAAAATTTAAATATTTTAATTCACTGAATTTTTATAAAACTTTTAAAAGTAACGTAAATAATAAACGAACAAAAATAGTGAAAATTAAAATAAAATAAATTGTAGCATTGTATAGTTTAAGAAAAATATAAACTTGATTGTTTAAAAATATAAAATATTAAAATAATGGTAATAATTATGGTAAAATAAAGTGTAAGGGCATCAATGTCTTTATTTTTTTTTAATATGGTTGACTAATGGTCAAATAGGAGGCAAAAAATATATTTAAAAGAACACAGGGGGCAAAAGATGTATTTAAGAAACACAGAGGGGGCAAATGTCAAACACACCAGTAAACACAGGGTGGTTTAAAGGATTTAAGCCGCTTTTTTTTTTAAACGAAATATCTATATTGATTAAACCTTGATATCACTAATAATTTAATGAAAAAAACTCACATGAAATTGGTATATGTACACAAGACGATTTAAACATGAGACGACGCATGGACAAGGTGAGTCTCTGCACATAGCAATGCACGTCCACACAATTGAATTTTTTGCTTTTTTATTTTATTTTTAATAGTACTAACATCCTACGGGATGAGGGTGATATTGTCAAGCTACAATATTTGTACATAACTCTTGTAGTTTGAGTCTATCGGTTACCTTTAATTGTTTGTACATCGTTAAAATAGCAGCTCTACTCTTCATAAGTACTACTGTTACTTACCATGAACAGTAGTTCATAAGTTTTTTTTATCCCATTAAAGTAATAGTCTCACAACTGACTCATGAATAGTATACCATTGGTACTAATACGCTAATGTGAACGGTGATCGTTTGTATAAATCCTTTCACGTAAAACTAATTCCTAGTTCACCCTTTCGGGCTTGTTCGTATTGTGTTTTAAGGGAGGTCTTGAAAAATATGTTTTCAAAATATATTTTCATAAACATGTAAGGAAAAAATATTTTCAAAAACTATAGTTAGTAAGGGAATTGTGAAAAAACAGTTTTTCCAAAATATTGTTTGGTAGGGGAGTATGCTCCAAACAAGATTTCCTCTCATCATGGTTTCGGGTTAGGCAAAAATAGTTTTTGCGTATCAAATAGAAATATAGTTTTTGAAACCACGTATTGGAGAACAAATTTCTGAGCCTAGGAAGAGTTCCGAACTACGTGACAGGGAAAAACATCATCAACTTCGAGCTGACTTGATTGAGCACGTGTGGGCACGATATGACAATAATTAGGAAGTTCTTAATTTGGATTTGTTTATTTATTTATGTTGGACGTTGCTTTGAATTATATATTTATGTGAAATTTAGAGAAATTGTTTTGCTTTGTGTGTTAAATTTTAATTATTGTTCAAATTTTTTTTTGTTGGAATTCTTTTAATTAATTTATGTATGTATTAACTTTAATTAATATATAATTTAAAAATAAAATATGTTTATTAAAATATTATTAATAATGTTTAGTTGTATACAAGTAAAAATAATAAAATAAGTGAGTAAATATAAATAAGATGTAGATGATAATTGATAGTGGAACCATGGATAATTACTTTTTGGGTATGATTGTTGGAGACTAAAATACCTCATTTGTTGACAGGTATTGAGTGAGGTGGCAGCTGATGTAGCAATAAAATACCTCCTTTGAAGGTATAACCATTGGAGATGTCATGATAAGGCTAATGCCATATTTTTCTTTCCAAAGTTTGCCTCCAATGCAGTTGTTTTCAATCTTTTCCACATAAACCATTTGGGCCATTTCAGTGTGTCAGCAAATGCTCTTTTTTTTATTTATTCTTTTTCGCTTGAAATTAATTAAAATACTTGAATCGTCACATTTCTCCATTTTCTTCTTCCTGTTCATTGTTTTTTCCATTTCCTTTTCTATTTATTCTTTTCTTTCTCGCCTTGTTTTATTTATTTTCTATTTTTTAGTACGTACCAGAGGTTTTTTTATTCTTCTTTTCTTTGTTTTCAACCCATTATTCATTTTATGGTTGTTCTTTCTTTCTTTGATTTGAAAAAAAAAAAAAAAAAACCACTCTTTCCTTGTTGGCGCAAACGAACATGCGGACACGATATGGACAAATAACTATTAACAGAGAATGATTGTGGAATAACAACAGACAATAAAGGCAAGGAGATTTAACGTGGTTCGACAATTTGCCTACATCCACCATCGGGGAGCACCGAGAAAATTCTAATATGTTAAAACAGAGTATTACAACACTAACACTCAACCCAAACTTTATAGCACCACAAAGAACACTCACACCCAAAGTCCCTTTAAGCTACACTCCTATTTCTACCCAAGAGATAATTCTCTATCTCTCTAAGAAATATCCCCTTTCTTCCTTCTTTTTCACCATTCCAAAATGGAGCCAAAAGAAACTACAAGAAAGGATGAGAAAAGCTCAAAACTTAAGCAATTAACTTGCTTTGCTCTCGGTTGGTTTGGTGTGAAGAAACGGAATGGATGGCAACTCCTTTATAGCCAATCCAAGCCAAAATCAAGGGTGGAGATCAAATTGATCCAAGGGCTCACAATTGATTCCAAGCTAACTTGCTTATTAGATTTGGCCATTCATTTGCCAAATCTAGTAATCAAGTTTGGCCATTCTTTGCCCATATACGAACAATTCTCCACCTTGGACGATGGATGGACACAGTCCTTCCTTCTGCTGCTCCCCAACTTGAAGTTTCAACTACTGGCAACACCAATCAAGTCCAGGCAATGCCTAAACTTCTTTGTTGGAACCGGTTTAGCTATCAAATCTACAAGATTATCCGTTGTGTGAATCTTTTCAACTATTGTAGCACCCTGTCCTACTACATCTCTGATAAAGTGCATCCTGACGTCGATTGTTTGGTTCGTTCATGGAACATTTGATTCTTCGTCAAATATATCACAGTCTGACTGTCATGGTAAACTATTGTCTTATCCAATAGTATGCCCAGCTCGCCGACCAAATCCCGTATCCATATAGCTTTTTTCACTGCTTTAGTGGCTGCCACGTAGTCTGCCTTAGTTGTCGACAAAGCAACAATAGATTGCAACATTGCTATCCAATTGACAGTACACCCGTGAAGTGTGAACGCACAAGGAACTTCTCTTGTTGAGATCTCCAGCATAATCCGAGTTCACATATCCAACAACACCTTCAGTGGTGTCCATGTGTTTTCCATAACTTAAGCCAACATAAGTAGTACCCTTCAAGTATCGCAAGATCCATTTTACTGCCATCTAATGGATCTTCCCTGGGTTTCCATGTATTGACTCAGCACACTGACAGCGTGAGGGATATCAAGCCTAGTGCAAATCATGGCATACATTATACTACCAACAGCACTAGCATATGGAACATGAGACATTTGCTCTATCTCTTCTTCAGTCTCCGAAGATAAGTTTGCCAAAATTTTGAAACGTGCCGCCAATGTAGTGCTGATAGGTTTTACGCTTTGCATGCCAAAGCATTCCAACACCTTCTCCATTCCAAGAATTTTCTTTCCAGCACCCAAATCTTTCATCTCGAACTCCACAGTCAACTGAGCCTTTAAAATGTTAATCTCCAACATGTTCTCACAGGCAATCAACAGGTCATCAACATACAAAAGCAAATCAACGAAGGACCCATCCTCGAGCTTTTTGAAATAAACACAACTATCATACTCGCTCTGGCAATAGCTTTCCCAACCACCCAAGTATGATTATTTAGAAGAGATTCAACCTCTTCTCCCATTGCAGCAATCAACTGTGCAAATTTTCCACCATTGACAACTTCACGAGATGACTGTGGCTCATGACTATCAATATCATCTACTGCACTTAGTGCGTACGTCACTAAGTCTGCATGTCCATACCTTTGAGGAGGTCTGATCACTCTCCTCTGCTTGTCTCTCATCAAGGTACTTGGTCATTTACAAGCTTTCTAGCTTCAACCAAAGTTTTGCCGCTGTATCCTCCTTTGACACTGCCCGCAGAATTTCCTCTCCCAATGACAACACTATTGCACCGGTTGCCTTCTCCATAATATCATTTTTTTCCATGTCTGTAAGAGTCTCCGGCAAATCATCTTTACTCTTCAATGCTTTCGCCAACCCTTGTTGTACCACAGAGCATGCATTTTGATCTGCCACAAGTTGAAATCATTTTCACCATTAAATTTATTTACGTTGTATTTTGTAGTTGCCATAATCCCACTCAAAACAGGTTTTCAGGACAACATATGTACAACAAAAACTCCTAGGAAAGACAGGAAGGGTCACAAATGGTCCTGCTTAAAATCCAATCTCCTTATACAGAATTTTCTATCGGTTACTACTGTAGTACCTGGCGAAACCTTTCCAATTGAGCAATAACCTCAAAAGTCTTTTCTAATGTGTAAGATTGGTCACAAGTCGCAACCACAGAGTATACTAAGACTTAAGAGTATACCAGTAACACCTCGCTCTGATACCAGTTTGTTGGCGCAAACGAACGTGTGGACATGGTATGGATAAATAACGAATAACAAAAAATAGTTGTGGAATAACATCAGATAATAAAGACACAAAGATTTAACATGGTTTAGAATTTGCCTACATCCACCGCCTGGGAGCACCGAGAAAATTCCAATATGTCAAAACAGAGTATTACAACACTAACAACCCAAGCCTTATAGCACCACAAAGAACACTCACACCCAAAGCCCCTTTAAGCTACACTCTTATTTCTACCCAAGAGATAATTCTCTGTCTCTCTAAGAAATATCCCCTTTCTTCCTTCTTTTTCACCACTCCAAAATGTAGCCAAAAGAAATTACAAGAAAGGATGAGAAAAGCTCAAAACTTAAGCAATTAGCTTGCTTTGCTCTCAGTTGGTTTGGTGTGAAGAAATGGAATGGATGAAAACTCCTTTTATAGCCAATCCAAGCCAAAACCATGGGTGAAGATCAAATTGATCCAAAGGCTCATAATTGATTCCAAGCTAACTTGCTTATTAGATTGGGCCATTCATTTGCTGAATCTAATAGTCAATTGTGGCCATTATTTGGCCATATATGAACATTCCTTAATAAAAATATGTCATGCTCGTACAAGATATTGTTCTTATTATCACTTCATCAGTTGAAACAAATAACATAATACGAAGATATTGATGATGAGCTATCCTAACTTTGCTAACAGAACATCTCCACTAACCTTCTAATACAGTCTTAATGACCCAAATTTACATGAATTATGTTAAACACAGTAAGGATATACACTAATTGATCACTATCTGTATAAATGGCATGCAATTTGACATATAGATAATTCCACGTACAACGTCAACTTCATAATAAGAAAAACTAGAGCCAACAACACCCGTCTTCGCCCTAGTTGATGCTAAAATGGAATCTTTATTAGTTCACCAAATGGTATAATGGGAAAGTGCCATACTAGAGGATGGAAAGGTTCCGTTGTCTGTGGGTCCCATACATCTGAGTTCATCATCAACTGCTGAAACTGAAGGTCAATACTTCTTTCGCATTTGGAATTCAGAAATTGGAGAAAGTTTTCGTGAAGGAGGGCTAGTCAAAGTCCATAGTCTCTCAAGTTTTATCTTCAACAAAAGATGAATCAACTTCTGGTGTCTCAAGTTTTATCTTCAACAAAAGATGAATCAACTTCTGGTGTTACAATGCATGTTGATCTAGGTAGTATACTCAACAATGTAGCTGACACCACTAAAAAATTGAAGGAGATTGAGTTTACGAGTTTTAAGGATTCAGAGTTTTGTGGTTTAAACAACTTAAGTCATATGGATTATGGAATTATACAGTTCCCCATATTCTTCAGATGTTAGTGAAATCACTGAAATGGACTTTCTGCAAGAATCCATTGATGATTTCTCAATATATCTTCAATTAGATAAGGAGAAAATCAGAGCATGATCTGTTGTAGCATTTATCCTAAATCCACCTTGATACCTCATCAAATAGAATCATTCCTCGGAACAATAAAATAAGAACCAGGCATTGGCCATCTATAATATATACACAAGATGTAGCTAGAAATGTCCAAAATTTTGAAGATGAACTGATGGAAATATATATCCATAGTAAGATATATAAACAAAAATTATAATTACCAACACTCAAAAAGGGAAGTAAAAAATCTTTTGACTATGAACTATAATGGGACATAGTTGACTCCTAGTATAATCTCCTAGAGCATCCATCATCAAGTAACTTCAATATGTATGACAAATCCAGCAGTGATCAGTAGCTGACAAGGAATTGCAAGAAAAAAAAATTATAGCAGCATTCATTAACCAAGATAAAAAGAAAAATCCCAAAAGCATGAAGAACATGGAAAATTCCATTAGCACCAAGAATCCTTAAAACTTTAAATGGAATGAAAGAACAACCTAAAAAGATTCAGCTTCTTAGAACCACAAAAGAAGCTAGCTTAGTGCTAATTAAGAATAAATAAGCGATTAAGAAAACTGATGGCATTTCAGAACTTAAAAAGAAAATTAAAGAAGGATTACACCAGTGTCAAAGATCCCAAACAAATCGACAGTGAGAAAGGGGTTTCTTGTGATATCTCCTCAAAATCCTAGTACTATAAGTATTAGGCCAGGCTTTCTAATTCTGAATAGATTAGAAAACTAAGCACAATAGGGTTTTCCTAGGTTTATTATAAATAAACGTTGTTTGTAATAGACTAGATGCAGAGAGTAGAAGACATATCTCATTCTAGACAGAGAGGAAACTAGAGAGAACTATAGAGGGGAGGTAGAATAGAACTGAGAGCAAAGAGGGTAACTCTTTTATTCTGTAATTCTTTGTTTGTTTGGAATAATGCGTGGTGTGCATAAAAATAGATCTTCATTGGGCCAGGCCCAATGAACAAAACAAAGGATTAACAGTTAAAAGATAAAGATATCTGAAAGAACTAAAACCAAGTTTAGGTCGGAAAGTGCCATAAATCCGAGCCAAAGACATAAGCTTAGATCGGTTCAACCCTTAGGTCGGTCTCACTAAGTTTTCCTATATTCCTCCCAACGGTCATCGCTACCGAGCCATAGAAGTTAAGTCGGACCAAGATATTACTCTGACACAGTAGGTAGAAATCATTAAAAGATTAGGTATATATTTTGAATATATGCAGGGATTTCCTAGATTTTCGAGAGAGAATAGGTCATGAAATCAGGTTATGATGGCATAAGGCGTGCACGTCACTGCAAATAGAGGGGAGCAGGTGAAAGTGCAAATCATGAAGGTTCAACGGGCATGACCGAGTCTTGATATAAATACTAAGTCCTGAGACTTAGTGAGGTACGCAACTATTTACGTTTTGAGCTCTTAGTGCATACTGTTAATCTTCTTCAACTATATTAACTTGATCGTCAGAGTTACATCGGGGAGAAAGCCCCGCATCCTTCTTGTGTTTTTACTTTGGTCATCAGAATTATCCATAGCCTCCGTTTTCCCCTTTATTCGAGGGAATCCGAGCCATCTAGCCCGGTTTCCAGCGCTTCTTCCCTTCTCTGGGGTCAGCAGATAGCCGAGTGGACCTTGCTGCACCAGAATACTTATTGGGCCGCAAGAAGCATCCATAGAGGGACAATTTACGTCGCATCAACTGGCGCCGTCTGCGGGGAACGTTTGATCAAATTATTTCATCAAATTTTCTCCATATTTAAAGAAATTTATTGAAACCATGACGCAAATTCAAGATTGCTCGGGAGTGGGTGCTTCTTCTTCCAGCACCACCGCCGATTCCACCGTTACGGCTGCGATCGTTCCGACCGCCACCGTAGTTCCTACCACCACCAATGTTCCACCTATTACCACCGCCGTTGTCATATCTCACACCACGGAGCCTTTCACCCCTCAGCAAGAACAAGCTGAAAGAGAAAAATTTTATCGTTTGTTCCCACAGTTGTTTCATCTCATCAATCCTGGCCCTCCCACCACCCTACTCCTGGTTTTCCAGTCTCCCCCCAAGTCTATCGCTGTTTCGGGATGTCCTCCTTACTCTTGGGGGGGGGGGGGGGAGGGGGGCTCATCCTTTTTCAGGGTCTAACTACGTAGCTGGTCTCCCTACCCTTTCTATTGCTCCTCCTGTTTACACCACCTTAGCCCATACCCAGGTCACCCCTACCTTTCTAGCTCATTTCATGGTTCCTACCGCTCAACTTAATACTAACCCTTTCATGTCAAGTTTACCTTTTCCTATGTTAGGACAGCAAGTGAGTAGTTAGGTCAGCCTGGTCTAGGTCCGCAGCCGAGTCAAATAGGTCAGCCCGACCTAGGTCAACAATTGAGCCAGTTTAGCCACCTTGGTCCCGAGGTTAACCAATTAGGATATCCCGAACACATAGCACCGTCAAGCTTAGCTCAATTTCAACATTACGGCATAGGCACAAGCCGAGCCATAGCCCCTCACAGGGTACTCTCCCTTACTTAACCCGAGCTATTATACCGGGCCCAGTGCGGGGAGCTTCGCAACTGGAGGATCACTACCTGCTTTTCCCGAAATAGGAGGATACCCCTTAGGTCAAACAGGATACGCCCAGCCCGGTCAAGCAACCCTCCCTGGATATGGATATGCTCAGTTGGGACAAGCCGGGCCCACTTCTCGCGTATCTCATCCATTTGGTTGGGAAATTCAAACAGCTCCATTTCCACCGGGCTACAAAGGTTTAGGTAAGGTTGACAAATACGATGGAACTGCTGACCCGACGGCTCACTGGATGCAATGCATGAGTGTCATGGATGCCGTAAATTTATCAGATGCTAACCGCTGCATGACCTTTCATCTTACTCTAAAAGGTCAGGCTATCAATTGTTATTGTACCCTGCCTCGAAACTCTATTCATTCATTAGATCAATTTGGTGACTTGTTTCTAGCTAATTTCATGGGCAACAAGGTATTATCTAAACCTATTTCACATTTAATGAACATAACTCTGAGGGTGGGAGAGGGGTTACAGGCCTACATAGATCGGTTTAATGTAGAATCTAGGCAATGCTATGAAAAAGATGACAGGATCATGATGGGGTCATTTATTAATGGATGACGGTCGGGACCATTAGCTATTGAACTAGCCATCCGACCCCCACATTCTTACATCGAAATGATGGTTACTGCTGTTAATTTTGCTGTTATTGAGGATGCTGCAGTACTTAAACAGGAACGAGAGAGGGTTTTTCTGACAATTACAGCAAGAGAAAAGCTTCTTCTCCAACCCCTACCACAGGAGGAGGTAAGAAGCAGAACTTTGTAAATACTAACAACACTGGCCCGAAGGTTGGGGTCGGTGTTAATGCCTTGCAGGTAATCGAGCCCTTTTCCGTTCCTCGGGCCGACATATATGCAGCCATACAGCATCAAGGGTTGCTACCTCCAGCCCGTCCCATGACAGGCCCCACAGATCGGCTCAATCCTAGCAGGTATTGTTACTACCATAAGCATATCGGCCACAATACTAATGATTGTAGAGATTTAGCTGCAGAGATAGCAAAGCTTATCCAAGCTGGAAGATTACCTCAATATACTTAAGTGGATCCTCTGCCCAAACCAGCAGTTCCATCAGGTCGGGAACGACCTACAGGATGTTACCGATGCGGGGAGCCCGGTCATTTTGCCCGAGAGTGTTCCCAACCCGATCCCCGGGCCCCAAACGCTGGGGCTGGTGCCGACATAACTATAGCTGGGGTCGTGAATACCGTAGCTGGAGGACCGACCCAAGGCGATTCTAATCGTCAGAGAAAACAGGTATATCGACAAAGGAAAAACGTTCTAGGTAAGCGTAAAGCAGACACCATGACACCAGTTATTACTTTTGACGACAATGATCTTTTCTTGCCTTATGATTGTGATGATCCACTAGTGATCGATTGTTACATATCAAATTATCAAGTACGTAGAACATTATTAGACACTGGTAGCTCTAGTAATATAATTACTACCAAGGCATTAGCAGGATGTCAGTTGCATAAGGCACGTTTAAATTCAGTACGTATACCTTTGGTTGGCTTCGGCAACCACCATGTTATTCCTGTGGGGCAGTTAAGCATACCAGTCACCTTGATAGCTAGCCAGCTAAAACGAACGGAAACCATAGATTTCGTGGCCATTGATGAGCCCTCACCTTATAATGTATATCTAGGTCGGCCTGGACTAAATCAGTTCCAGGCCATTGCTTCTACCATGCATATGCTTTTAAAATTCCCCACCCTGGATGGTGTGGCTTCTCTTTATTGTGATGTCATACAGGCCAAGCAATGTTACACAACTTCTTTAAAAGAACAGGCGCCCCTGCATAGAAAATCGCAAGGTGCTTCAATAATCGCCCCGACCCTCGCGTCCCGGGTTTCACCAGCTACCCTTCAAGATAATATCGTTCACCCCATTAACATCACCGACCTAGCAGGTAGCTCAGACCGATCCATTGAGGCTGGGGCTGAAGTTAAGGTTGTGCCTCTGGCTGCCGACCCGAACAAGGTAATTAAGATAGGAGTCGATTTACCTCCTCAGTTACAACATGATTTACTTAACCTTTTGCGTGAGTTTGCGGAAGTCTTTGCTTGGGGGCCGAAAGACATGCCTGGCATTTCTCGAAACATCATTGAACACAGGCTATCCATTGATGCCAGTCATAGGCCGGTTCGCCAACGAAAGCGTAACTTCGGAGAAGAACGCAGCAAATACATAGAAATTGAAGTCAACGCTTTGCTAGAGGTACGTATCATTCGAGAAGTGGATTATCCTGAGTGGCTAGCTAATCCTGTATTAGTTCCCAAGCCAGACGGCTCATGGCGTATGTGCATCGACTTCACTGGCCTGAACAAGGCCTGCCCCAAAGATTGGTTCCCCTTGCCCTTAATTGATGTGCTAATCGATGCCATAGCTGGATTTCATTTTCTCAACTTCTTAGCCGCCTACAAGGGCTATCACGAAATCTTCATGGTTAAAGAAGACGAGGAGAAAACATCATTTATCACGGATAAAGGTACTTATTGCTTTATTACTATGCCTTTCGGTTTGAAAAATGCTGGAGCTACTTTTCAACGCCTAGTAAATAAGATCTTTAAAAATCAATTAGGTCGGAACATGAAAGCATATGTTGATGATTTACTTGTTAAAAGTAAGGATGAATCTAATTATCTACTTGATTTGCGTGAGACACTCGAAACCTTAGTCCAACACAAGTTAAGATTAAATCCTAAGAAATGTATTTTTGGGGCAACATTGGGTAAATTTTTAGGTTATATGGTTTCTGAAGATGGTATTTCTGTTAATCCTAAGAAAGTAGAGGCTATCCTGCAAATGCACCCTCCTAGGTGAATTCATGAGGTACAACAATTAACGGGTAGGCTAGCGGCCTTAAATTGGTTTTTAGCTCGGTCGGCGGAATGAGCTTTGCCATTTTTTAGCATTTTAAAGAAATCAGATAAATTTGTATGGACTCCGGAATGTCAAATAGCTTTTGAACAATTAAAATTATATCTAGCATCTCTACCATGTTTAACTATGCCGATTCCTGGGGAATAATTGTACATGTATATAGCTACCACCGAATCTGTGATTAGCTTGGTTTTGCTTAGAGAAGATAACCGGGTTCAAAGGCCCATCTATTTTGTTAGCAAAGTTTTGCAGGCTGCAGAAAAAAACTACTCTAACCTGGAAAAGTTAGTCCTGGCTCTAGTTCACTCCACCCGACGTCTCCGACCTTATTTTGACTATCACGGAGTCACTGTCTACACTGATGCACCCTTAAAGGCCGTTTTACAGAAAGCTGGAATTTCAGGTCGTCTCACCAAATGGGCCATTGAACTGGGGAAGTACGATATCACCTTTGTGCCTCGCACCGCAGTCAAAGGTCAGGTGTTGGCAGATTTTATAGCCGAGGGAATACCGGACATTCAAGAAGACGAGTCTAGTTCATCACCAGAAATCGACCTCCTTCTAGCCATAGCAAAAGGCGAGGATTCATGGACACTCTATGTAGACGGTGTTTCTAGCCAGTCCGGATCGGGTGCCGGGATCATCCTCACCAGCCCTATTGGGGAAGTCCACACTTATGCTTTGCGATTCTGTTTTATGGCCACCAATAATGAAGCAGACTACGAAGCCATGGTTGCCGGCCTGAAATTAGCCCGGAAACTAGGGGTCCGAAATCTAAAAATTTGTTCAGACTCCCAGTTGGTCGTCAAATAAATTTTGGGGGAGTACAAGGCTAAGGATCGGCAAATGGAAGAATATTTGGCACTGGTACAACAACAGCTGAAAATGTTTCCAAAATAGACTATACAGCGAGTTCCACGGAGCAAGAACACAAATGCAGACGCCTTATCCAAATTGGCTTCTTCGGTTTTCTCTCATCTGACTAAAAGTGTTCTAGTAGAAGAAGTAAATACTAGGAGTACGGCCGAGCCAACAATCTTGTCCATAAGCGAGGGTCAGGATTGGCGATCTCCTATATGGCAATATTTACAAAATGGTACTTTGCCAGACTCGCGAAAGGAAGGGTTCCTAATACCCTTGCTAAAATGTTTGAGTCCAGGAGAGGCGGAGGTCGTGCTCAAAGAAATACACCAGGGGGATTGTGGGTCCCATATCGGGGCTCAGAATTTGGCAAAAAAAGTAATTGGGGCTGGGTTTTATTGGCCTCGATTATTTCAAGAAGCAGTCAAGTATGTTCAGTATTGTTCCAGCTGCCAGTGTAATGCACTGATTCATAGATTGCCGGCATCCAATTTTACCGAGATAATTGCGCCTTGGCCCTTCGCTGAATGGGGGATGGATCTCATGGGGCCATTTCCTAAAATCGGCTCTTGTCATTATCTAGTTGTGGCCATAGACTACTTCACTAAGTGGGTGGAAGCCGAGATATTGACAAATATTACCGGGCGAACTATAGCTCGGTTTCTATGGAGGCAAGTCATCTGCCTTTTCGGCGTGCCCAATTCAGTTATCTTAGATAATGGGACTCAGTTTGAGTCCAAGGAATTCACGGCCTTATGTTCAAGGCTAGGTATTACCCAACGTTTCGCATCTGTGGCTCATCCTCCAGCAAATGGGCAAGTGGAACTCACCAATTGAACTTTGTTGCACGGATTGAAAACCAGACTAGAAGATAAGGGTAAGAGTTGGGTGGAACAACTACCTCATGTGTTATGGTGTCACCGAACTACGCCTAAATTAGCTACGGGAAAGACTCCTTTCGAGCTAGCCTTTGGAGTCAATGCTGTCATACCCCCAGAAATACAAAGTGGTGCGCCCCGAGTCATGCACTTCGAAAGGGACCAGAATCAAAGAAACTTGGAGCTTAGTTTGGATTTGATGGAGGAAATCCGGGACACTGCTTACGTACACCAATTAAATTATAAGAATTTAGTTAGGCAACACTATGATGCTCGGGTCAAACATCGAGCCTTTGTACCGGGAGATTTGGTTTTGCGGAACCGAGCTATCAGTAAACCACAAGATCAAGGCAAATTGGTATCTAATTGGGAAGGGCCCTACCGGGTGATCGAAGCCCGACCTACTGGTAGTTATATTTTAGAAGATTTGCAAGGACAGTTAGTTCCGCGGGCTTGGAACGCATCACACTTAAGAAAATACTATCTTTGAGCAAGTTGAAGACAAGATCGTGAAAAAGTCGAGTCATATATTCAAAGGAAAATGGTGTGCCGACCTAATACAAAGATTGTTCTAACAAAAATATTCCGAAAATTGTACAAATAAAAGCTAAGAAGGAGGAGTTTGGGAGGTCGCTTCTTCATCAGCTGCCCCATTCGGGTCGACCGTAGGATCTTCCTCTTCCATGTTTTCTGGCAAAGGAATACCATTAACCCGGCACTCCTGCTTGACCTCCTCTATCAGGTCGAAGAGGTCCCGATCCTGAGCTAGCAGGGAAGTGTGAGCCAGGGAATCTTCAGAAAGGCCATCTACCGACCCCTTGAACTCGTCCCAGTAGATAGTGTAACCACACTGGATCAGCTCCATAAACTGGCGGTTCATAAGATCCAGCAGCGCCCCCCCTTTAAAGTCTTCTAATGCAGCTTGACGTGCCGCTTCCACCTCAACCGGACTTAGCAGCTCGGAAGATTTCTTCTTCTCCTCCTCCAATGCCCTTTCCAGCTCGGCGATCTGCTTCCCCAGCTCGGACTTATCTTGCTTTAATTCTTCCACTTCCGCCTCCAAGCCCTGGGATTTGGTACTCAACTGGCTGGCCCTAGTACCGAGCTCTTGGTTTTCTTTGTAGAGCTCGGTATTTTTGGCCTGGAGGTCGGTCACTCTGCTAGACTTGACCCCCAGCTTCATCTTCAAATCCTCGATCTCATCTGTCGGCCTCTTCGATCTCTCCTGTTCATAAATTTGGGCGAGGAGGTCCAAAGCCGCTGTCCTCTTGGCCATGGCCCCGTAATTTAGACAGACCTGCAAAACTCAAAGTATGAGCCTTATAGAATATCACTCAATGGATCATATATCTCGGGGAACAAGATGAAAGTTTAGCAATTTACCTTTTTTATACGAGAAGCTAAGAAGGCTTCTTGCCTCGCCAACTGTTCGAGGTTCTGCCTCATCTGGTTGCTTGCCTCGATGATCTCCGTAAAGGAGCCATGGGAGTTGGCCACTAGCTCCGAGTAAGGCCTAACATCTTAAAGTGGGGGCCCCGCCAAGTGAGGCTGATAAATGGGCCGAGCTAGAGGGCCCGATCTTTCCTTTCCTTTAGAATAATCATCCTTTCTTTGGTCGGTGAATCCAAAGGTCCCAGCAATTCATCCAGACTTGGTATCTCGGCTCCCAAAGTTGGGTCGGTTGACAACTAAGGAGCCTTAGCAATTCTGGGCGCTTGAACCTCCGTGGAGGTCGGCCTACTCTTCTTGGACGGCCGAGGGATTAAGTTTTCAACAGGAGGATCAGCAATTTCGACCTCTTCAGTTAGGTCAATCTCGGTCGAAGGTCTTTTCGAGGACCCCGAGGCTGCCGTCTGCCTAGTGGACTTATTTTTCCGACCAAACCCACCGAAGCCACCTAAAAACGAAAAAAGCAAATACAAAGGTGTCAACACAGCTGAATTAAGATAAATATAACTACGGATAGAAAGTTCAGAGGCAAGTAATTACTTTCTGGTTTGACATTGGGGGCCTGGCTCAGCCGAGCCCAGACGAGAAGGCCCTCGGAGGGATACTTAACGAAATATTTCTCCGATTGGGTGTAAGATCTTAAAATCTTATAATCCGACAAAACTATGGGATTGGACTTGTCCCGGGTTTGATCTATCGGCGTAGCAAACTCTGACCATCGGCAGGGGAGATTCGCTTCGCCGGCCCTCACCATAAAGAACCTGGTTTTCCAATATTTATTTGTATCTGGGGAGTCGGTTATAAGGGTGGGTCCGTTTCTACACTTCTGCAAAAATACCCATCTCGGCCCATAGGGGAACTGACGTATTGTGTAAAACTGAAGTAACAGGTCTACGGTAGGTCGGATCTTGGCCCCGAAACAGACACACATGAAACCCACCAGAAACCTAAAGGCATTGGGTACTAATTGGCTCAGTCCGATTTCTAAATGGTCGCAAAGCTCGGTTAAAAAACCAGGGATTGGAAATCTTAGCCCGAATTTTATGTGGTATTTGTAGACGCTGACCCAACCATCGGAAGTGCTAGTTATTCTTTCTTCGGGTGTGGGCAGTCGGGTTTGGATGGCCGGGTCAAAGTAGTGAGTCGATCTTAGGGTTTCTAATTCTAACCTGGTAAGTTCGGAAGTTATCTCATCTGGTTGAAATTCGTACGAAATGGCGGCCGTATCTACAGGGAGTATTACAAATACATCAGGATCATGCATAATTTCATGAAAACAGAAGATCTTACGGATAAATCTAAGTTAGTACTACGACCTACACCCGACGGCAGTAAAAAAGGATCATACATCACGCTTGCCGGAAAACTATTCCTAAGCCGGCGAATCAGCTATAATTATCGAAAGAAAGAAGAAGAAGAAACTAACCTGAGGATGGATTCAGACGAGGCGCATCGGTACCGGAACTTCTTTCCTCAGCCATGGAATTTTGTGAGGCAGTAACGAAGGGGTAACGGAAGAAAGCGGTGGCACGAGCTAGCGCTGTGAATATAAGTAGCAACACCAACAGGCGCGGCGGAGAACTAACAACTCGAACAGTCACGGCAAAAAGAAGAAGGACAGAAACTCTCTTTTCTCAGAAAACACAGAGGCAACGATGCTGGTTTCTTCGTATTTTAAAGAAAGATTCGGGAACACAAAGTGTAGCAGACAAGCCAACCGCTGGAGCTATTAATACCGCCTCGAGAAACGGACAAACGTGGGAAGTCGTACCGAGCGCCTCGAAAGTCGCTGAGCGTGTCCTGTCATCTCCCGACTCTTCAAAATCTGAGGTACGCCTTTATTGATAAATTCAGTCTTTTTGGGTCAACATCACATTATTTACTTATGAATCGGCTAACATATTATTTTCTTTGGGTCGGATTTGTATTAGCTTTGGCTCATGCTTTTCTTTTGATAGCTATGATGTTCGGTAGGTCGGCAACCATTTTTACTACTTCACTTGAAATAGTTCAACACTTCTAGTAAACTTAAGTCGGAACAATCCACATTTCATGCTGGCTTAGGTCGGAAAGAAAATTTAAATAGTTTGGACAGATATTGGGTGGATGCATGATAAATACCTTAGTCAAATTTTTGGCTCAGTAAAATACAAAAAGTATTAAGTTTTAGCTCGGTAAAACCTAATACTGGGGGGACTTGTTGGTGTGCATAAAAATAGGCCTTCATTGGGCCAGGCCCAATGAACAAAAGAAAGGATTAACAGTTAAAAGATAAAGATATCTGAAAGAACTAAAACCAAGTTTAGGTCGAAAAGTGCCATAAAGCCGAGCTAAAGATTCTTTGGTCATCAGAATCATCCATAGCCTCCGTTTTCCCCTTTATTCGAGTGAATCCGAGCCATCTAGCCCGGTTTCCAGCGCTTCTTCCCTTCTCTGGGGTCAGCAGATAGCTGGGTGGACCTTGCTGTACCAGAATACTTATTGGGCCGCAAGAAGCATCCATAGAGGGACAATTTGCGTTGAATCAATGCGTATTCTTGTGGATTAAACAACATTAAATTGCTGTGTTTTCTTTTCCTGTTTTCTATTTCGCTGCAGTTTTCTTGTTGGAATATTTCTTCAACAAGTTTTTTAAAGATCCTGATAATGTTGATTCCTATCAAGTGGTATCAGAGTCAGTAACCAGAAGAGGAAATTCAGAGATAGGATCAAGTCAGAGAGACAGAAAAGCAAAATCAAAGCGAGATATAAAAGGAGTTGTGCGTTAAGTTGCCGCATACAAATTTTGACTAGTGCTACGGTCTTCGGGTAAATCAAATTAAATAAGGAGGAGGCATACTAAACGCAATAACGGTTTTACTAAATACAGTAACATTCCCATGTAAAAAGTCCGAATTACCCTTTATGGTTAAAAATTATTTATTTCCATTTTTTTACCTATAAGTAAGCTGCCAAGTTCATTTTATTTTTTCAACTTTCAGAGTTAGTTGTTTTTCATTTACATTAAACTGCAGAAACACTTGTTTTCCATTTCATCACTGACACGTTTATTCAAATATGGCCGGTATACCTGAGTACGATCCATATTACACTGTAAGTAACACGGTATTTATTTTTTTACTTTACATTAGTTTGCATAAATTCTCTATATACCCCTACATTTTAATTTTTGGGAAAAAAAAAACTCATTCGGGGGGGGGGGGGGGGGGGGCGGGGCGCGAGGGGATTTTTTTCGGATCTGCGATTATCTGGAGGAATTCCCGGAAGGCGATATAATACCGCCGCCGTCCGGCAGTATTTCCCAAAAGAAATACCGCCGGCGGTATTTCCCCCGGAAATACTGCTGGCGGTATTAGCCTGTGAAATACCGCCGCCGTCCGGCGGTATTTCCGGGGGAAATACCGCTGGTCGGCCGGCGGTATTTTGGCCGGAAAAAAAACTGGCGGCTGCTGGCCGTTTTTCCGGCGGGCGGCCGTATTTCTAGCGATTTTCTCGGGCGAAAACCCCGGGACAGTCGCAATATCCATCCAACCTATGCTAATCATAATTGTGTCAGAACTTTGGCTTTAGACGACAATATAATTGAGCAATTTATTTGTTGAATCGAAATTTTTGTGTTGAAGTATGCTGAACCAGGTTTTTTATGTTAAAATGATTTTCGCGTTGAGAGTGATGAATTTATGCTGACCACACCGAAGTATTTCAGACGAACGAAGAGTTCAGAAGTAAGGAAGATATGATTGCATAGGTTAAAGCACGAGCAGCTGAAAATAATATGACGGCAAAAATTACTTCCTCTTCGAAAATGTTGGGGCTGTTCCTAACAAGAGGGAGAAAATGTAGAGTTGAGATAGGGTGCGATAGATCAGGAAAAGTTAGGGAGAAGGCACCCATACCGGAAGGGAGAAGGAGACGGAGCAATACAAGCAGCAAGATGACAAACTGTCCATTTCACCTGAAGGGACGAGAAATTGATGGGGGAAAGTGGACGTTAGAGGTCAGAAACGGTACGCACAATCATGAATTAGAAGAAGTTCGAAACTGGCATTCAGCGCAGACACGGTTAACAGAAGCGGAGAAGAAGAAGATTGCAGAAATGTCCAGTATTAACATCAGGCCGAAGCATATATTGGCCCAATTGGGCGCAGATGATCCGAAAAATGTCAGCCACATAAGACAGATTTACAATGAATCAGCAAAAAGTAAAAGGGATGCGAGGGGAGGTATAATTAACATGCAGTATTTCTTCAAACTTCTGCATGATCACAAATACTTCTATGCGTACTCAGGCCAATCAGGCATGTATGGCTCTGCCACCCCAGGACAATGAATAAGACCCCTGTACAAGGTTATTGCGTGCACTCCTGCGTGATTTGGCCCAAAAGGAAGCCAATTGACCTAGTGCATGTGAAACATAGTAAGTGGATAATCGACTAGGTCGGCTATTACAATAATAAACATTAGAAAATTTAAATGACATAGAAATATTACCTCTTCGGATTTCATTCCGTCCAGGGCACGTCTGTATTCAACAAATTCCAGTTAGGCTCGCGCTTCCTGCCGGTTCCGATATGCCACTTAGCTAATGCTGGCCACTCGACATCCCAGGATCTCTGCTTTGCCGAACTAAACGCGAGAAAGTATTCGTATATCCAGCTCTATTAAAAAAAATGAAAAACAAATTAGTCATTTTATTCCCCAGGTATAAGGACTGAAATAATTTATAAACGATTCTTACAAACCTGCAATAAAGTCAGACACCCGCCTAACTGGCACCGTCCGCTCTAGAGGACCGACCAAGGTTGCGATAATGGTTCGCCAAACATGCTGCACCCCACGCAAGTCCGCCTAGGCTTTCTACATCTTGGAGGTAAGGCAGGAAGTGCCCAAGGACGTGGGTTTTTTTTCTTATCCACGAACAGGGTGTTTCCAACTAACCACAGTAAATAACCTGCGGCAGAATTGGCGGCATCCACCTGTCCACTGAGACATTGCTCGTGGAGGAGGGACATTTTGACAGTGGCAAAATCTCGATCCCCGAGCTGGTCTTCCTGAATCCCCAACATCTCTAACAGCAGTTCCTTCACCTCTGCCGGCTTAATTTTCCACCCAATTGGTGTCCCCCAATCAGAATCCGCAATATGTACGCAACGTTGTGGAGAATGATATTCATCTCTCCGAATGGCATGTGGAATGAATTAGTTTCCGGCTGCCATCTCTCAACAAAGGCAATTAGGAGTGCAGAGTCTAGCTCTGGATGCATAGACCAACCCAAATGTGCCAACCCGGACTGGTCAACAAGATTTTTTATTTCCCCTTCGGCTAAATCCCACCTTTGCAGATTGTTATAGCCATTATGGCACAACAATGCACCACATTCCTACGTAATGGAATGAATAAAATAACACATTTTAAAAGCCAACTTATTAATCATAAATCAAAAATAAATAAAAATCATATCGAGAAATATGTAATAAAGCATAAAAACGATACCTGTCGATGCCATACGTATGACTTTTAAAACTCTGTAACAACTCCGGATCTGAAGGTCCACCGTCAATCGGACCATCTAGAGGCCAGTAAGCCTTCCACCCGGCATCCCCTCTGGAGCCAGAACCGGACCCAGCCCCTGACACTGACCTACGCGAGGAGCCTATTACTTCTTTGCCTTTTTCGCTCCTCCGTCGGTTGGATGCATTTTCCCCTTCATTTTCATCCTCCAACCGCCCCGAGTTCCCTCCCATGTACCCCTGCGACTGAGACATGTCCATCTCAAATCTTTCCGCATTTTCCCTAGCTTCCTCCTCCTCCGCATTTCCAATCTATGGCGGGGCAAATGGGATTTCGCGGTAATCAATGTTACTTTCCCTCGTCGCATTTGATAAGCGAGAAGAGCCATGCGCTCTTCCTGCCACCTTTCTCTGCCGCTCGGATACAGTGGGATGTATTCGGCCACTTACTTCCTCAGAGGAGGACTGTGTCGCCTCAGTGCTTCTATCACCCAATTGCAAATTGTCATCATTTTTGCTTTTGCTTTTGGTTAATTTCAATTTCAGTTTCTTTAATGCTTCTGCCATCTGCAATCATATAAACGCGCATGTATCAATACGAAATTAATTGTTAACATATAAAGAACGAGAACACATTTACAGTTACAGAAATTTTAAATTATTGGCGCAAAAGTCGCCCCGTTCGGGCATAAAACGTCCGATAAATCCCGCCTCCCGCCGGAAAATACCGCCGGCGGTATTTCCCTGCAGGAATACCGCCGACCGCCGACGGTATTCCTTAAGAAAATACCGCCGGTCGCCGGCGGTATTTCTTTGAAATTCCGCCGATAACCGCCGGTATTTCATTCCAATCCGGCGACAACCGGCCGGATCTGCGAAGATCCGGAGAAAAAATTAATAATTTTGGGGAAAATACTAACAAATTCGGGCATATTACAACTAAATTAATCAAACAAATAAATAATCTCAAAAATAAAACAGGACCGAAACAGATATTAATTTGAGGTACTAACCTTTAGTCGATCGTACTCACAGTAACCGTTTTATCCGATTTAGCTAATTTTGTGATTCCTTAGCCTCAATTGTATTTCATTTCCTTTGCTTCCGTCTATTTATAGACGGAAGCAGAGGAATTTGGTCCTTTTTTTTTTTTTCTACCGGAATACTGTTCACCAGTGGGTGAACAGTATTCCGGGTTTTCTTCTTTTTTTTTAAAAATTTTTTGGGCCAGGGGCATTTTAGTATTTTCATAGGAGAATGTTACTGCGAATAGTAAAACGGTTGCTGCGTATAACAATTTCGATAAGGAAAGGTCTTTGTAAACTTTGTGGGTTCTGAATTTAAAAGGAAGGAAAATTTTCTGAAGTTGATTTCCACTAATTGCTGTCGACTTGAAGAAAAAGCCTTGGGGGTGCATCAAATTAAGGAATTCTAATTTGGTTGTGGGGGCACCGAATTTCAATTGGATCTCAAATTAAATTTGGTCAAGGTTAGGGTTGTGGGGTCGGCCGGTGGTTTAGAAGAAAAGGAAATTTCTTGAGGTTTGGTTTGGGTGGAAGGTAAAGGCTTTGTTTTGTTTTTTTTTTTTTGGGTTAATTTAACTTTGGTTCAAGTGATTTAAGGTCTTTTGGACCAATTTTAAAGATGCCTGATAAGAAGTTTGAAACTCCACTCTTCGATGGGAAAACAAATTTTACGATGTGACAGTGTACTATTCAAGATTTATTGGTGCAAGATAATATTGATTTGGCACTTAAAGATAAGAAGCCCAAAAGGATGAGTGATAGAAATTGGATACAATGAAGAAATTGGCAGTTAGTACGATTCGACTTGTATTTGCTCCAAAAATTAAAGACAACGTTTTGAAAGAGAAGACACTAAAGGGGATCTGGCACAAGTTGGAGAGCATATATGCGTCAAAGTCACTAACGAATAGGTTGTGCATGAAGATAGACCTCTACACTTTAAAGATAACTGAAGGAGGGAATTTTCATGATCATGTGAATGTGTTCAATCAGCTAGTATGCTGACTTCAAAACATGGGAGAGGAAGTCGAAGATGTAGAGCAGACTTTGTTGTTGCTGTATTCTTTGCCATTATCTTATAAACCGATTGTACAAACAATGATTGTTAGGAGAACAAGTTTGGCACTTGATGATGTGGTTACACAGTTGAGGGAGAATGAGAAAATTATGGGTAAGAATACTATGCCTAGGGTTGATGTAGCACTAGCTGTTGTAGAGAGTTTGAATCGAGGGAGGAGTCATTCGCGAGGAATAAGTGACATTCGTGGAGGATCTCAGCTGAGAGACTATAGTAATGTGGAGTGTTATTACTGTGGGAAGAAGTGTCACATCCAATACACTTTCCCTATCATGAAAGAGGACTTGAAGAGTTTGAAAGAGAAGAAGACTAAGGGCAAAGAGAAGAGTTTGAAAGATATATCTTATTTTGATACTTTGCAAGCTGATGGAGATTTTGGACACATCGTTGTGGGGAATGGTCAAAAGACAAAGATTGAGGGTGTTGGTACCATACTTCTCAAGACTGGCAATGGTGCTGTGAGAAATTGAATGACGTGAAATATATGCTTGCATGTTCGGATAACATAATTTCGTTGGGAAGATTATGTTCTCATGGGTACAAATTCACTGGTGATGAAAATTTCTGCAAAGTATTTAAAGGAGATGAGTTAATGTTGCAAGGAGTGAGGAGTAATCATCACATCTTTTATGTTTGTGATTCGAAGAATGGGTCTTGGGCTGAGTTTGGCATTCAAAAGAGGAGTTGAAGCCGAAAAAGAAAAAAGAAGTCTTATTTTCTGATGATGTTTTGTATGTAGGACTTGAGCTGAGAGAGGATTTGTTGTAATATCTCCTCAAAATCCTAGTACTATAAGTATTGGGTTGGGCTTTATAATTCTAAATAGATTAGGAAACTAAGCCCAATAGTGTTTCTCTAGTTTTATTATACATAGACGTTGTTTGTAATAGACTAGATGCAGAGAGTAGAAGATAGATCTCATTCTAGATAGAGAGGGTGCTAGAGAGAACTATAGAGGGGAGGTAGAATAGAATTGAGGGCAAAGAGGTTAACTCTTTTATTATGTAATTCTTTGTTTATTTGGAATAGTGTGTATTTCCGTGGATTAAACCACGTTAAATTGTTGTGTTTTCATTTCTATTTTCAATTCCGCTGCAGTGTTCTTGTTGAAATGTTTCTTCCAACAAGTGGTTTAAAAATCCTGAAGGGGTTTATTCATAACAGGGTTTTAGACTCACTCATCACTACTCCTTATTTGACCAGATTCATGGTCACACAGAGTTTTTTCATTGATTGATTACACAACTTGAATGATGTTTGTTGTTTGAAGGTAAATGGTGGCTTAACGAGCCGACAAAGACTTCAAACCACACGATTGGAAATCGCTAACAGAGAAGAGATTCCTACAGAGTCCCAGGGTGATGCGGCTAATGCGTCTTTGGTTGCTAGTGGACGGAGAATAGGTTCTTCCACCGGCATCTGCATAAAAATTGGAAATCGCTGCAGGTTTTTTAGAGCTTAAATGGTTTTTCTTTCTTTCTTTGTTATAGACGGGGTTGTTTGTGGTATTTCATCTTTCTTAAATATAACACAGTAAGTTTTACAATTTTCCATCCCATGGACACTTTAGTCCTAAAACATGAGGGGGTAATAGGACATTTTAAAAACATAATGGGTAACTGTCTCTCACGATATAACACAAGGGGGTAACTGTCATTTGCCCTTTTAGAAACATCCGTAGAGGCAAATTATCGAAAGCCAATAACACAGGAGGTAAGTAGTGGTCCAATTCACTTGCTTAATCTTTTATCAGTGTCCAATTAATAGCTGGCTTGATAATTCAATCATATAATCCCTATTGCTGCACTAATCATGCATACACCATTTTGATTTTCCCACAAGATATGGCAATGTATTGCTCAATTTTCAGTTCAAACACAAGCGAGCAGCAATGGCCTGATTAACTTAACCATCGACCATCCTCCTGGCCATATTCCAGGTCCCCAACACACTACAAGAAAAGTGACCTATTGCGACATGGAAAATGTGTCGCTAAAAGTCAATTTAGTGTCGCAAATACTAATTTGTGACATATTTTGCGTCTCTTGTTATTGAGTTGCAAAAGGTGGTGTAGGAAATTTGCGGCGCTTTTTTCTCACTTGTGCCGCAAATGTATGGCACTTTCTGCATCACTAAATTAATTGTCACTTAAAATTCGCGACACATTATGCGTCAGTTGTCTTAGTGACGCATACTAATTTACGACACTGATTTGGGTCATTAAAAAGAATGTTGCAAGATTATTTGTGACAAATGTGGCGTCACATTTAAAACGTCGAAAGGTATTCGTGACATGTAAATTGTGTCGTTAAAAGTCAATTTAGTGTCGCAAATGCGTCTCTTGTTATTGAGTTGCAAAAGGTGGTGTAGTAAATTTGTGGTGCAGTAAATTTGTGGTGCTTTTTTCCACTTGTGCCGCAAATGTATGGCACTTTTGCATCACTAAATTAATTGTCGCTTAAAATTTGCGACACATACGCGTCATTTGTCTTAGTAACGCATACTAATTTACGACATTGATTTGTGTCATTAAAATGAATGTTGCAAGATTATTTGCGACAAATGTGGCGTCACATTTAAAGCGTCGAAGGGTATTCGCGACATGTAAATTGTGTCGCTAAAAGTTGATTTAGTGTCACAAATATTAATTTGCAACACATTATGCGTCTCTTTTTATTCAGTCGTAAAAGATGGTGAAGCAAATTGGTGGCGCTTTTTTTCACTTGTGCCGTAAATATATGTCACTTTTGCATCACTAAATTAATTGTCGCTTAAAATTCGTGACTCATTATGCGTCATTTGTCTTTTTGTGGCATTTTTTTACTAGTTGTGCCACAGAAAATACGACACATTTTGCATCACTTAATTATTGTCGCATAAATCTTGCGGCACATTACACGTCATTAGTTTCAATAAAATTGGCAACCAAATAGTAAAGAGGAAACCAGGATTTCAATGTCTATGAGATGATGTAGAACAGGAATTAAAATAATCAATATATAGTAAGTTTGCAAACGCTTCTAATTAAGATCCATCAATGTTAAGCAGTCGACAAAGTTTTCAGTAAAGCATATTTAGTAACACAGGTATTTATAGCAGTCTATAAATTTCTCTGACGCTTTGTATTACCAGTAGAGTTTTCAAGTTGATGATGCCTGGCATTTCTTGATAGAGTAGTTCTATCTTCAACAGCCAGAAAAACCATAGTTGCATCTCTACATTGCTTGCAAAGCACTGGAGCCTTCAAGCTAAGACCAAATTTTCCAAGACTTCCTTTTATGCTGCAGCAAGAAAAAAAGACAAAAAGTCTGTAGTTTCCACTCAAAAGTTGCACATGAAATCTGAACATCTTCCCAAAAGCCAATGAGAACTAATACAAAATCATTATGAACTAAACATTGAAGAAAACACAAAAGCATGGCAAGCTAAAATAAAGAACTAAAAGGAAAAGGTCTTACCAGACACAACAACAATGGGAAATGGCAAGATAAAAATAGAGACCAAAGAAACATTTGTCCTTCCTATATAGTTCATCAAATATGAAAGCCGACAATACAATTGTAAGTACCATAGAAATGAATCTCAAATCCAGAGAAACCGGATGAAATCCAGGAATTTGAGCAAATGAAATCTTTCAGCCACCAACTCGTCTAAATCATTGAGAATTCGCTTCTGACACAGGTAAATCAAATCAGAAAGTTCAAGTCACAAAGAATCTCAGAATCCAGCTTATCTAACTCAGACAAAGATTATAGAGTTGAAGGGCATTATGTAGTGATAAGATTATTATCAAACAACTTAATGTATGAAGAAAACGGGAATGATTAATCAGCATAACCACAAACCCACGAGTCCAAACACCAAAAAGAACAGAACCATCCAACCAAAAAGCGAGGCTGATAATGGTGCCACTACAAATAGGAAGTCGTCGGCGGTAAACAGTGCCTCCGGCGAGGCTGATAATGGTGCCACTATCTTCTCAAATGCATTTTTTGGTCAATATTCACAACTTCTGGGATCAATTTCATCCAACAGAGGCATTGGTATTTAGACAAGGAAGACGCGGTCTGGACAAGAATTTGTTTAACATATACACACTCGAACTATAATCCAAAAAAAATGTACTTTGTAGAATATTTGGTTGTATACAGCTGAAGGACACAAAAATGATTTTGAGGCATTCGATTTCTCAGAAGTTAAAGGCAATACAAGACTATGGTAGCTGAATTGTTTGTAAATTTACAATTGACTAATGCTATGCTTCAACCAGGTGCATATATGCAGAAGAGTAGTGTTTAACTTCTAAATAATACTTATGGGATAGGAATGAATATATGTCAGAAAGCAATGTTTCCAAAACCTAGTTCTTGATGCCGAAGAACAAATGATGGGCGACAACAAAGCTCTACAAATAAATTGAAATCACAGAGACGAGACAGTAGCTTAATTCTTAGCTGTCTCAGGCTAAAAATGAGTTGCAAGCACAGATTGCAACCACAGATACCTGCCAACAATGCAATACTTACCTAGCTACAGGATCAAGTTGCTCCATTATTTGAACATTAAGTACCTAAGGTGTCATATAAAGGAACACAGTGGAGCCCATGAGCATTGCATGCCTGCATTGTTTTGTCCATGTTAGAATAAATAAATTCAGATGCTTCAGTACCAACAATTCTTCATATCCCCATGAAAAGGGGTAATGGTAAGTACCGAATTAAAATGAAGGGCTGCAATTGTGGACTGCAGCTAGGGCAATTGAAAGCTTTTTCAAGAATTTCTTCTCCTAGTGCGATTTTAGTACTTGCTATAGAGGTTTTATTTAATTAAAGTTAATCATAGGACTTCAGGGCTTTATCAAATAGCTATATGCAGTTTATGTTCCATTTGTTGAATGTATGTTATTTCTCTACAACCAACAATATTCACTATAGGCATACACAATCTCATTCATTTATAACGGGTATCCCAATCATCTCAAAATCAACAAGCATTTCATCAAAGATTTGTTGAACAAGCCCATTATCACCCACATTTTTCACTGCAATAATAACTTTTACTGTACACAACCAAAACATCAATTTCATACGCATATTCACAGCAACAGAGAAAAAAAATTACAAGGACATGCTACTAACCGTAATTGGTGTCTGAATCAAATAATGTCCCTCTGTCAAATAAATCAGTCCATTGCTCCAAAAAGTTGTTCTCATAGTGCGATTTTTGTGCAGTTTCACCAAATTATTTATATTACCTAGAAGAAAAAAAATCAGTCTCACACGCATATTCACATAAATAGACTAAAAATACAAAGACATGCTACTAACCGTAGTTGGTGTATGAATCAAGCAATGTCCCTCTCTGTCAAATTGCCCAGTCCATTGCTCTAAAAATTTCTTCTCCTAGTGCGATTTTAGTTTTCAGTTTCACCAAATCACTCGTCGGCCTCCTATTTATGTGTTTCTCAATTGTAGCTTTAACATTTGGGGGTAAACATTAAGGCCTAATGTGTTGCATAATTCCCTCCTTGTCTTTCCTACCTTCAAGAAGTCTAAGATGCCTTATGTATTTGAACTTCTGAATTTCAGCACATGATGGGCACAACTGATGGCTTCATCCACTTCTGATGGAAACAACTCGCCGAATGGGTTAAAGTGACCTGTTTTGATAGCTAAGTGGTTTAAGTTAAAAAAAACAAACAAACAAAAAAGAGTGAGAAAGTATAATGTTAGAAAATTTGGTGGCCTAGAAGGTTGTTCGCCGTAATCACACTAATAATAATGGACTGTAGAACATCCATTGGTCATCAAATAGTTGGGCTCTCAATTAGTATGGGAGAGGAGGAAAGAAGGAAGTTAAGATTCAAGAGAGTCTATCCTTTTTGTGGGAGGTCTTCTAGAAAGAGGAACTGTTACATTGATGCTTTTAATTTCCTAATGATATATTAATAGAGTAATGATTTTTTAAAGCTGCATATGCTTGATATGAGTAATAAATTTGCAGGCCGTGTTTCCTTGTTCAAGTCCTCCAACTAGTTGCCTTGGAAGTATTGAGCATGAAAAAACTTTATGTAAGCTGCAATATGTTTTTAATAACTTTATACTTTTGCAACTATATGATAGCATATCTACAATTTGACATTTCAAAATTCCAGATTAAACTAAACACTATAATTTAAATTAATACACACATGGCATTGTCACTTCAAGGAGACTATTTGATCTGATACATATTTGATCTTGGCTACAAAGGTTACTTTAGGATTGCCCAAAATTTTCTTGTGTTTTAGCATGTTTCAATCTTTTCTGTCACAAATATGATATGATGTTGAAAGCAAAAACAATAACAATGTCCATCCTGTCTCAATTTGATTTCCTTTCGCAGATCCTTCAAGATTTAGGCTTACTCATGCAACTTCTTTTGTAAGAGCACACACAAGTTTCTGGACCAGGATACCTATCTTCTTTTATATTGTCAATCAACATTTCTCCTTACCAGGAATCTAATTGATAAACTAGCAAGTACTTGTTCATTGTAAATGTTTGCTCTCATGGTTACTTTTTCAAATAGTTTTTTTCGATTGGTTAATAAATCTGACTACTTGACGCTGCGCAATGGATTTTTTAGTGTAAGTACTTATGGATGTCACTACCTCTCTTCTCTTGTCCACACTTAATCTAAAATTTGTATTATCTCAATTTCTAAGTACATTTAGCTCCTGGAAGTAAATTTAACTTTCAGAAGTATATCAAAAGGTCATTGGAAAATGACTTCAAGCCTGCTGTTTGAGTGAGGTACCAATTTCTATTTCATTAACTGCTTTGGATGATAAAATAATTGTTGATTATTTGATTCAAAATGTTGGCAGTCCAGTGTTGTGGGGATATTTTGTGGTTTACCTGCTCATAAATATTAGTGGTACGTATCATTTTGGTGAAACCACACTAGTTTTTCCCAAGCATCTACTTTTTTCCTTGAGAAAATTTGAAGTTGTTTCTAATTCATCTCAGGTGGAGATCATTGTTTTGGGCTTCCTTAGTTCCTGTAATTGTAAGTGCAGTGTCCATTTAGATGGCATATGCATATTTCCTGCCTCTAATTCACCTCATGGTAATGTTAACTCAGATCTTCTTCACCGTTGGAACAAAACTTCAAGCTATTTTGACAAGGATGGCTCTTGAAATCACAAAGAGACATGCAGTTGTTCAGGGCATTCCACTGGTGCAAGGCTCAAACAAATTGGCCGCCCTCAATTAGACCAGGCAGATAAAGAATCCCACACATAGGCAAAAGCTTTTGCCTGTGAAAATGGGCGTCCTTAATTAAACCAAGAAATTGCACAAGAGTTAACTAATCAGAGCCACTTTTTTACTATTAATTAATACAATTCTAACTCCTACATTTCTTACTAAAATAATATTCTGATTTTCTTGTCATTTGTGCCAACTGCACCTGGGGCGCTTGAATAATTATGGCCGTGTGCTAGAGATTTCTACGAATCAGGGCTACTATTATATATCTATTAAATTGGTGTCCTTATATATATATATATATATATATAATTGCCTCTCCCTTCCAAATATATATATATATATAATTTCCTTTTTCTACTTAATTAATTTGATGTGCTGCTCATTTACATTCACCATATCAATTCACTAATCATGTGAATGTATTAGAATGGAGAGGCGACAGTGCCGCTGAATCCTCCTAGTAATTATTAATGAAGGAGTGTGGGTGTGGGTAGTGGCGATGGTTGTGGATTGTGTATCTATCAATTTTGAGACAAACAAATAAGTGTTGAATCTATGTCACAAAAGTGTGATGCAATAATTAAAATGAGTCAAATTATGCCGCTAATTTGTGACATGCTAATAATATGACGCAATTAAGTCACGATTTTGCGGCACAATTATAATTGTGTGTCTAACTGCGACATTTAATTCAAGTGTAGCAAATAAATTGTCACAATTTTGAGACAAACAATAAGTGTCGAATCTATGTCACAAAAGTGTGATGCAATAATTAAAATGACTCAAATTATGCCGCTAATTTGTGACATGCTAATAATATGACGCAATTAAGCCACGATTTTGCGGCACAATTATAATTGTGTTGTCTAACTGCGACATTTAATTCAAGTGCAGCAAATAAATTGTCACAATTTTGAGACAAAAAAAAGGATGTCGAATCTATGTCACAAAATTGCGATGCAATAACTAAATGACGCAAAGATGTCACAAATATAAGACACAAATGCGTAAGTGTTGTATATTCACGACACCTACATGTAATGCAGCATGTAAATATGTCGCAATAGGTCAGTTTTCTTGTAGTGACAGTACCCCCGCAGGGAATTTAGGATCGGAGCATTTCATCATCTCGGTCCTGATCTCGATGATATAGAGGGTAGAAAACTTGAGGCAGTGAATCCAGAGCAGTATAAAAACTTCAAGAGCCTAACTGTGGACAAAGTACGAGCAATCGAGCTAGCAATATGTTCCTGTAATTACAACAAATACTTGGATCTTGATGCTGATTCTTTATCTTAGGTCATGGCCATCAATGGGGTATGTTTGCTTCACTTACTGAGCACATATTCAGAACAAAAAAACCATTGCCTTGTATCGTTCTAAGTGAATCAGGCAGGCCTTTTAGCCTCCAGATAAAGAGAAGAAGAAAATAACAGGGATGATGTTGAAGTTCAACATGACTCAGAGAAGAAGGTGAAAACGGAGTTCTTTTCAAAAATGTTATCTTTTTGCGAACCACTCTTTCTGGACGTTATATACAGTTAATAATGTTCAAAATGTCTAGTAGATTTGACAGGGTTAAATCCTCTGGCGTTGCTAGCCAAATTGCCACTTGAGGAATTCTCAACCTGTTCAAGAAGGATCATAATGACACCACAACAGAGGAAATCGAAATTCCTTCGGCTTTCGAACTTCATCAGGTTGTAAAAAACACAGTTCGACAAAACTCCTTCAAATCATTTGGACGGTGTAATCAAGTACGATGAAAAAACTCGCAATGGGCATATTCTTTACTAGATTTTTAAAAACATGTTCTTGTAATTTTGAACATTGTACTAATTTTTTATCATTTCCCATGCAGGTTTTTACCCTTCAATTATATATTTTATATTTCCAATACAGTTTTGACATTTAAAAATCATTTTCAAAACCAAATTTTGAAAACATGTTTTCAAAACCCATCATAAGAAACAGATACCACCCCGTGATCGGATTGAACACTTATTCAAAAGTGATTTTAAGAAATTTGGTGGCTTACAAACTAGGATCCGGATCCAATAATGAGGTTTCGGGCTATGTGGATTTCATGTGATTGACGGAGCTAAAGATGTAGATTTGTTAAAAGAAAATGACACAATCAAATTGGGTTTGCCAAGTGAAGAAATTGCCAAAATGTTTAGCGGGACCTTCAACCTTCAATATTTGAATCTATGACCTCAATTTTACGAGCTGTCAATCCCTCTCTTTTAACCATTCCCCCAACCCGTCACCTGCAAAAATACCCCTTATATATTGCTGTAATACATAATTAACTCTTATGTTTGGACTTTGTAACACTCTCGGTCATAGTAATTTGCTATAGCATATTTTTCATTTGTCAATTGACAATCCTGGATGCCCAAAGTCTTATGACCGATGGCTCGAGAAAGTCTACAATAACAATTAATGTGAATGCTTCCTCTCCGGTTGGTTTAGCCCAGAAGCATACACAAGGTACTCAGTACCAGAGAGACCTCCAAGGAAGAAAGATCCATTATCCGAACCCAAATCTAAGGCAGGTGGGCTGTAGTTCAGGGACCTCTTAGCAACCTCATCGTAGATCCAGATTATTCCAAAACAGACTAGACGCGGATCCTTTTGATGCACTTTCTCCAAAAATTTTCTTTTGTCTCTTTGTCCTTCTCTTTCTTTTTAAAAGCTCTAGTTTATCGATTTCTAATAAAAGGGAAGCCATTTCGGCTCGCCACTTAATAATTGTTCTCCAAACAAATAATTCTTTTTTATTGAATATGATTATAATTAATATTAAAATTTAAATAAAACATTAGGTTTGTTAATAAGAATGAGAGTACAACACTACTACAAAAAGGGCTTTTAATGGCGGTTTTTAAGGGCTTTTAACGGCGGTTCTTGGCCTTTTTGAACCGCCATCTATCTGGCAGCCGTAGTAAGTTAGCGGACTTTCTAACCGCCGTAGAAAGTGACCACTTTCTACGGCGGTTCAAGTTAGAACCGCCGTAGAAAGTGGTCACTTTCTACGGCTGTTTGGTTCTGAACCGCTGTAGAAAGTCTACACTTTCTACGGCTGTTTAGTTCTAAACCGCCGTAGAAGGAACTAAACAGCCATAGAAAGTGGCCACTTTTTCAGACCCAAACCGCGATAAAAAAGAGAAAATTAATCTGGTTTAAAGCAAAACCTGTCGCTAAAAGTTTAAATTTAATACAAATATCACCAAGATACAAATTGAAATCGCTATTATATTACAGGGGCATATCCAAAAATATTTGTACAACTATAATATGAACAAGTTTCATTAGTATCTATCAACTACGGCTAATGCTCCACAATATAACTAGCGCATATTTTTCTCATAGCATCTATATCCACATTGCTTAATGGAGTGCGGTCGAGCTTGAAGTACTGCAACAGAATTTTTGAAATTAAAAAGTAACTGAGTAGCAAAATGAAATACAGTCAAGTAAGTTATGAGAAATCAAATACCTTTTCGAGTGCCAATGTGTCGGATTTCATTGCGATTTGGTACATGTAGTGCATGACATAGTAGCCACACTCCCAGTTAGACGTTTGCTTTTTATGCTAATGAATATTAGTGTACGAGTTAGAAGATCATACAATTTTAGACAACACATCGTTGAATAAAAAATTCAATAAGAACCAATTTTACTTTAACTACTATCCACTCAGGTTGCATATGCACATTTCTGGGCAATCCTAAGAAAGCTTGATAATTAAACATCACCCTATAAAAATGAAAGCGGAATGAAAATAATTAGCAACATATGTATATATGATTGGCATTAGAAATTATATATGCATTCTAACATTACGCAATATACATAACTCACTCATCTATAAGTATTACTGCCTCATCTTTTTGTGGGTTTTGTAAAGAATCAAACTAGTAGACAACCTTTTCAATCGGTCTAATGGCTATAAGCATCCAATGTTCACTGCAAACCAAAAATTTAATGACCTCAGATCTTTAAATCAGTGTTTCTTAAAAATTAGAGAAACGCTTACAGTGTTTACCCCTAAAGATACGGCACCAGATAAATTTCTTTATTCCGATCCTTCAAGTTTCATGCAATGTAGTGTACCCTATCTTCATATGTGTTTCCTAGGGCCGTGACATGATCAGCTGAGAGAAACCCTATCCCCTTCCGGTCATTCTTTTCAACCAAATCATGTAAAGCTCTAAAGAATTTACATTATCATGCATCATTGGTTAGTCTAGGCACATGGAATGCATACTATATATAACAATAATCAGAAATAGGTTATAAAATTAAGTGGAAACTCACTTGGTGAACAATTGCATCAAACAGTTTGTGACCATGCTTTCTCTTGACAATAATTCTCCGACATCCATTCGATCCATCGAAATAGGATGATCCACACCTATGACATCTCTTGTCATTTGAAACAAGAAGCCATTGAAGTTTGAATCTTTCTCCATTCAGAGCTGTAACTCGTGCAGTGGATCAGATGTCGAAGAGGATGACATTTCATTTGGAACCGTCGCCGAAGGAGATTTTATATCATCCATAGAATTCACACGGCCTTTTTTTCTTTTTGAAACATTTATCCACCTAACAACATTTGAAATAACATTAAATATACAAAACGGTATTAAGTAATTCACAAATAAATGTAAGAATATACCTGTGTTACTGGATCCGGCCGAATAATTTCAATCAAATGTATAGGCCATTCCACGAAAAAGGATCGGGCCATTCCCACAGTTGAAGCCTCTTCCTCAGGAAATGGTAGCGGGGCAAAGTCATCATATGAATTTTAATTGTAACCCTCGCGCAACCTTTCCTTACCTCGCGGCCGTGGTGCTTTCTTTGCTTATAAACATTTCTCTTGGCCACAAGCTTACGCCTCTTACATGTATCCTCAGAGATGAACAGATGACATTCACACCCGTCCTGAGATAATAGGCAAGTGAATGAACATTACTCAACTATTTCCGCTAACTTAACAAACCAAGTGTAATCATGCAACCAAAGTCAAGCGTCTTTAGAAGTGACAATATGAAAGAAATTATACAAACAAATATGAAAGACATAAATGTATTTTAAGTACCTTGTATTCGCCTAAAGAACTCACATCTTCCAAGTTTGTTGTAATAGGGCTATTCTGAACCTCAGAGGCTTTGATCGGGTCCATAGATGAAACAGGTATCATATGTAACTCAGGCAAACTTGTAGGGATAAAAGGAGAAAAATCTTGCCAGCGAGTTTCTTTAGGGTGTAGCGTCGGACTCACAGGGGAAACATTGCTACCATGGACCTCAAACATCTCTGGGGTCATTCCGGAGGTTTCTGGGTTCAAGCTCTGAGCTTTGGCACTATTGAGGACAGTGGCTCTTACTGTATCATAGTCAGTCCCCATCTGACCACATATAAACCCAACCATCATCTTCAAATGTGTTTGACATTCATTGAGCTGGGCAGTGGTTTTGTGAAGCTTTCTCTTAGTTAAATCTAGTTCATCTTTAAGCGACGGCCTTGTTTTTGGGAAAACCTCTGTGACACGTGCCCTGGTAGAATGGCCGCGAACACGACCGGGGTGATCGGTCTTTCCCGTTACCTTGACAAGAATGTCATTCCTACCCTCTGCAACTTTCTCCCCTTGGGACTCGCAGAAACATAGATTTTCCTAAACGTTTTGCCAAAAATATGAAATGTAAATAGATCAATTATATATAGTTTTAAATATATGCGTAGCTTAAAGAACTGAAACATAAGAAAATGTATGGTGCAAAACTTACAATTTCATTCCCAACATGACTAGCCTCTGGCGTGAAGTATTCCCCTTTTTTGTTTGTGTGAGCCTATCTCCAAAGTAGATGTCTGTCTGGCCCTGCATAAGATTCTTCCCCTTCTTCTTCGGACTGACTGTCCTATGAAGGCTTCTTCCCAGATGCAATCAAAGCCTCTTCATGCAACTACTTCTTTAGCAGTCGGTAGCCACCGCGAGATAACTTATGATAAAAAGAATTTAAAGTGGCATTCTTTTGCGCTTTTTCACGAATTGCCTAGAGAAAAATATAATGAAAAATGTAAATCCATAAACTGAGCAATTTCAAATATCCAAAAGCAAGAAGGAAATGAATTTCAAAAACCCACCTGCCATTCTTCTGTTTCGTAGCTAGCCTTGAACTTAATCCATGTCTCCCTAGGGAGATATTTATATTCAAGGCATGGGTCCTCACCCTTCAAGTCACCATTTACATATCTACCTAAAAAGGATTTCCAATCTTTCCAACTTTTACCGGCATAAGAAATCCACTTGGTTTCGAGTTCTTCAGTTGATTCAAAAACAAATAATGCCTACAGTAAACAATAGAAGTAAAAATTTAGGTAAATTTGGGTTCGTTTGTATGAAAGAAGAAACAAACAATGCATTATAATTTTGTGGAGTACCTGTATTTCCATCCACACTCTCTTCTTGATCTCGTCGGGAACTTTGGGCTATGATGCATATTCCATAATGTCCACTTTGCTCCGGGCCGTGAATGCTACGAATGTAATCCACTTTGTATGATAATTTTTAGGCTCATTTTCGGATTCAAACGAAATCTCAAGAGTTTTTCCCTTCATACACATTTCCAAAAGATCGTTGCAATTTGTAGGCCCTCTACCTCTTTTAGCTCTAGTATAAGACCCATCTCCATTGCTCTTTCCCTCATCACTATGGTCCTCATTGCGTTTTCTTTTTCGGGCCATTAGATTACCTTAAACTTCATGTACATACAAAGAGAATTCAAGATAACATATTTGCAATTAAAGAAAAGCTTTAATTTCAAAAGAAGAATGCTTGTAATGTTTAAATATAAAAGGCAATGTACATTTCGCAACTTCACTCCTAAAAATACTCTCATTCCCTAAAACAAGAGAAATACTTTGTGCTTTTGCAATAAAGAAGATTTACAATATTGATGCAAAGATAGCCTCACTTTCAATATATTAGTGGCATTCATGACATTAAACCAATGGAGGAACACACCTTCAACTCAACCACAAAGCATTACCCTCCTTTCCACTAAAGAAGAAACACTAAATCGCAAAAGGTAAAAGATTTAAGGAGAAGTGATATTTCAAACTCGACATTTATGCAAAGAAATCCCCCTCTTCAAGGAGAATGACTCACAAAGCATATTTCACGCTTTTCAAACAAATATAAGGAAAAGCGAAGAGGAGATAGTGATATTTGCAATACACAACTCCTATTATCCAAATTAAACCAAAGGAGGCCCAAAATATTGGACTTATAAAGGGTACCATTGATAAAGTACTTCACATTTCACAACCAACAACTAATGAGAACAATCATTAATTTCTACTAAAGGAAAAAGCCAAAATTGAGTGAGGAAGGTAAAAGCTTCAAGGAGGAGTACTTCACTCCTAAAACATACTCTCCTTCCCTAAAGGTACTTGAAATACTTTGTGATTTCGCAATAAGAAGCTTTACATTGATGCAAAGATAGCCTCACTTTCAATATATTAGTTGCATTCATGACATTAAACCAAGGGAGGAACACACCTTCAACTCAACCACAAAGCATTACCCTTCTTTCCACTAAAGAAGAAACACTAAATCGCAGAAGGTAAAATATTTAAGGAGAAGTGATATTTCAAACTCTACATTTATGAAAAAAAATCCCCCTCATCAAGGAGAACGACTCTCAAAGCATATTTCACGCTTTTCAAACAAAGATAAGGGAAAGCGAAGAGGAGATAGTGATATTTGCAATACACAAGTCCCATTGCCCAAATTAAACCAAAGGACACCCAATAAAGTGGACTTATAGAGGGTACCATTGATAAAGTACTTCACATTTCACAACCAACAGCTAATGAGAACAATCATTAATTTCTACTAAAGGAAAAAGCCAAAATTGAGTGAGGAAGGTAAAAGCTTCAAGGAGGAGTACTTCACTCCTAAAAAATACTCTCCTTCCCTAAAGGTACTTGAAATACTTTGTGATTTCGCAATAAAGAAGCTTTACATTGATGCAAAGATAGCCTCACTTTCAATATATTAGTTGCATTCATGACATTAAACCAAGGGAGGAACACACCTTCAACTCAACCACAAAGCATTACCCTTCTTTCCACTAAAGAAGAAACACTAAATCGCAAAAGGTAAAATATTTAAGGAGAAGTGATATTTCAAACTCTACATTTATGAAAAAAAATCCCCCTCATCAAGGAGAACGACTCTCAAAGCATATTTCACGCTTTTCAAACAAAGATAAGGGAAAGCGAAGAGGAGATAGTCATATTTGCAATACACAAGTCCCATTGCCCAAATTAAACCAAAGGACACCCAACAAAGTGGACTTATAGAGGGTACCATTGATAAAGTACTTCTTATTTCACAACCAACAGCTAATGAGAACAATCATTAATTTCCACTAAAGGAAAAAGCCAAAATTGAGTGAGGAAGGTAAAAGCTTCAAGGAGGAGTACTTCACTCCTAAAAAATACTCTCCTTCCCTAAAGGTACTTGAAATACTTTGTGATTTCGCAATAAAGAAGCTTTACATTGATGCAAAGATAGCCTCACTTTTAATATATTAGTTGCATTCATGACATTAAACCAAGGGAGGAACACACCTTCAACTCAACCACAAAGCATTACCCTTCTTTCCACTAAAGAAGAAACACTAAATCGCAAAAGGTAAAATATTTAAGGAGAAGTGATATTTCAAACTCTACATTTATGAAAAAAAATCCCCCTCATCAAGGAGAACGACTCTCAAAGCATATTTCACGCTTTTCAAACAAAGATAAGGGAAAGCGAAGAGGAGATAGTGATATTTGCAATACACAAGTCCCATTGCCCAATTAAACCAAAGGACACCCAATAAAGTGGACTTATAGAGGGTACCATTGATAAAGTACTTCACATTTCACAACCAACAGCTAATGAGAACAATCATTAATTTCTACTAAAGGAAAAAGCCAAAATTGAGTGAGGAAGGTAAAAGCTTCAAGGAGGAGTACTTCACTCCTAAAAAATACTCTCCTTCCCTAAAGGTACTTGAAATACTTTGTGATTTCGCAATAAAGAAGCTTTACATTGATGCAAAGATAGCCTCACTTTCAATATTTAGTTGCATTCATGACATTAAACCAAGGGAGGAACACACCTTCAACTCAACCACAAAGCATTACCCTTCTTTCCACTAAAGAAGAAACACTAAATCGCAAAAGGTAAAATATTTAAGGAGAAGTGATATTTCAAACTCTACATTTATGAAAAAAAATCCCCCTCATCAAGGAGAACGACTCTCAAAGCATATTTCACGCTTTTCAAACAAAGATAAGGGAAAGCGAAGAGGAGATAGTGATATTTGCAATACACAAGTCCCATTGCCCAAATTAAACCAAAGGACACCCAACAAAGTGGACTTATAGAGGGTACCATTGATAAAGTACTTCTTATTTCACAACCAACAGCTAATGAGAACAATCATTAATTTCCACTAAAGGAAAAAGCCAAAATTGAGTGAGGAAGGTAAAAGCTTCAAGGAGGAGTACTTCACTCCTAAAAAATACTCTCCTTCCCTAAAGGTACTTGAAATACTTTGTGATTTCGCAATAAAGAAGCTTTACATTGATGCAAAGATAGCCTCACTTTTAATATATTAGTTGCATTCATGACATTAAACCAAGGAGGAACACACCTTCAACTCAACCACAAAGCATTACCCTTCTTTCCACTAAAGAAGAAACACTAAATCGCAAAAGGTAAAATATTTAAGGAGAAGTGATATTTCAAACTCTACATTTATGAAAAAAAATCCCCCTCATCAAGGAGAACGACTCTCAAAGCATATTTCACGCTTTTCAAACAAAGATAAGGGAAAGCGAAGAGGAGATAGTGATATTTGCAATACACAAGTCCCATTGCCCAAATTAAACCAAAGGACACCCAATAAAGTGGACTTATAGAGGGTACCATTGATAAAGTACTTCACATTTCACAACCAACAGCTAATGAGAACAATCATTAATTTCTACTAAAGGAAAAAGCCAAAATTGAGTGAGGAAGGTAAAAGCTTCAAGGAGGAGTACTTCACTCCTAAAAATACTCTCCTTCCCTAAAGGTACTTGAAATACTTTGTGATTTCGCAATAAAGAAGCTTTACATTGATGCAAAGATAGCCTCACTTTCAATATATTAGTTGCATTCATGACATTAAACCAAGGGAGGAACACACCTTCAACTCAACCACAAAGCATTACCCTTCTTCTTTCCACTAAAGAAGAAACACTAAATCGCAAAAGGTAAAATATTTAAGGAGAAGTGATATTTCAAACTCTACATTTATGAAAAAAAATCCCCCTCATCAAGGAGAACGACTCTCAAAGCATATTTCACGCTTTTCAAACAAAGATAAGGGAAAGCGAAGAGGAGATAGTGATATTTGCAATACACAAGTCCCATTGCCCAAATTAAACCAAAGGACACCCAACAAAGTGGACTTATAGAGGGTACCATTGATAAAGTACTTCTTATTTCACAACCAACAGCTAATGAGAACAATCATTAATTTCCACTAAAGGAAAAAGCCAAAATTGAGTGAGGAAGGTAAAAGCTTCAAGGAGGAGTACTTCACTCCTAAAAAATACTCTCCTTCCCTAAAGGTACTTGAAATACTTTGTGATTTCGCAATAAAGAAGCTTTACATTGATGCAAAGATAGCCTCACTTTTAATATATTAGTTGCATTCATGACATTAAACCAAGGGAGGAACACACCTTCAACTCAACCACAAAGCATTACCCTTCTTTCCACTAAAGAAGAAACACTAAATCGCAAAAGGTAAAATATTTAAGGAGAAGTGATATTTCAAACTCTACATTTATGAAAAAAAATCCCCCTCATCAAGGAGAACGACTCTCAAAGCATATTTCACGCTTTTCAAACAAAGATAAGGGAAAGCGAAGAGGAGATAGTGATATTTGCAATACACAAGTCCCATTGCCCAAATTAAACCAAAGGACACCCATAAAGTGGACTTATAGAGGGTACCATTGATAAAGTACTTCACATTTCACAACCAACAGCTAATGAGAACAATCATTAATTTCTACTAAAGGAAAAAGCCAAAATTGAGTGAGGAAGGTAAAAGCTTCAAGGAGGAGTACTTCACTCCTAAAAAATACTCTCCTTCCCTAAAGGTACTTGAAATACTTTGTGATTCCGCAATAAAGAAGCTTTACATTGATGCAAAGATAGCCTCACTTTCAATATATTAGTTGCATTCATGACATTAACCAAGGGAGGAACACACCTTCAACTCAACCACAAAGCATTACCCTTCTTTCCACTAAAGAAGAAACACTAAATCGCAAAAGGTAAAATATTTAAGGAGAAGTGATATTTCAAACTCTACATTTATGAAAAAAAATCCCCCTCATCAAGGAGAACGACTCTCAAAGCATATTTCACGCTTTTCAAACAAAGATAAGGGAAAGCGAAGAGGAGATAGTGATATTTGCAATACACAAGTCCCATTGCCCAAATTAAACCAAAGGACACCCAACAAAGTGCACTTATAGAGGGTACCATTGATAAAGTACTTCTTATTTCACAACCAACAGCTAATGAGAACAATCATTAATTTCCACTAAAGGAAAAAGCCAAAATTGAGTGAGGAAGGTAAAAGCTTCAAGGAGGAGTACTTCACTCCTAAAAAATACTCTCCTTCCCTAAAGGTACTTGAAATACTTTGTGATTTCGCAATAAAGAAGCTTTACATTGATGCAAAGATAGCCTCACTTTTAATATATTAGTTGCATTCATGACATTAAACCAAGGGAGGAACACACCTTCAACTCAACCACAAAGCATTACCCTTCTTTCCACTAAAGAAGAAACACTAAATCGCAAAAGGTAAAATATTTAAGGAGAAGTGATATTTCAAACTCTACATTTATGAAAAAAAATCCCCCTCATCAAGGAGAACGACTCTCAAAGCATATTTCACGCTTTTCAAACAAAGATAAGGGAAAGCGAAGAGGAGATAGTGATATTTGCAATACACAAGTCCCATTGCCCAAATTAAACCAAAGGACACCCAATAAAGTGGACTTATAGAGGGTACCATTGATAAAGTACTTCACATTTCACAACCAACAGCTAATGAGAACAATCATTAATTTCTACTAAAGGAAAAAGCCAAAATTGAGTGAGGAAGGTAAAAGCTTCAAGGAGGAGTACTTCACTCCTAAAAAATACTCTCCTTCCCTAAAGGTACTTGAAATACTTTGTGATTTCGCAATAAAGAAGCTTTACATTGATGCAAAGATAGCCTCACTTTCAATATATTAGTTGCATTCATGACATTAAACCAAGGGAGGAACACACCTTCAACTCAACCACAAAGCATTACCCTTCTTTCCACTAAAGAAGAAACACTAAATCGCAAAAGGTAAAATATTTAAGGAGAAGTGATATTTCAAACTCTACATTTATGAAAAAAAATCCCCCTCATCAAGGAGAACGACTCTCAAAGCATATTTCACGCTTTTCAAACAAAGATAAGGGAAAGCGAAGAGGAGATAGTGATATTTGCAATACACAAGTCCGATTGCCCAAATTAAACCAAAGGACACCCAACAAAGTGGACTTATAGAGGGTACCATTGATAAAGTACTTCTTATTTCACAACCAACAGCTAATGAGAACAATCATTAATTTCCACTAAAGGAAAAAGCCAAAATTGAGTGAGGAAGGTAAAAGCTTCAAGGAGGAGTACTTCACTCCTAAAAATACTCTCCTTCCCTAAAGGTACTTGAAATACTTTGTGATTTCGCAATAAAGAAGCTTTACATTGATGCAAAGATAGCCTCACTTTTAATATATTAGTTGCATTCATGACATTAAACCAAGGGAGGAACACACCTTCAACTCAACCACAAAGCATTACCCTTCTTTCCACTAAAGAAGAAACACTAAATCGCAAAAGGTAAAATATTTAAGGAGAAGTGATATTTCAAACTCTACATTTATGAAAAAAAATCCCCCTCATCAAGGAGAACGACTCTCAAAGCATATTTCACGCTTTTCAAACAAAGATAAGGGAAAGCGAAGAGGAGATAGTGATATTTGCAATACACAAGTCCCATTGCCCAAATTAAACCAAAGGACACCCAACAAAGTGGACTTATAGAGGGTACCATTGATAAAGTACTTCACATTTCACAACCAACAGCTAATGAGAACAATCATTAATTTCTACTAAAGGAAAAAGCCAAAATTGAGTGAGGAAGGTAAAATCTTCAAGGAGGAGTACTTCACTCCTAAAAAATACTCTCCTTCCCTAAAGGTACTTGGAATACTTTGTGATTTCGCAATAAAGAAGCTTTACATTGATGCAAAGATAGCCTCACTTTCAATATATTAGTTGCATTCATGACATTAAACCAAGGGAGGAACACACCTTCAACTCAACCACAAAGCATTACCCTTCTTTCCACTAAAGAAGAAACACTAAATCGCAAAAGGTAAAATATTTAAGGAGAAGTGATATTTCAAACTCTACATTTATGAAAAAAAATCCCCCTCATCAAGGAGAACGACTCTCAAAGCATATTTCACGCTTTTCAAACAAAGATAAGGGAAAGCGAAGAGGAGATAGTGATATTTGCAATACACAAGTCCCATTGAAACAAGACATTGAAACAAGGGGCTTTCAAGACATTGAAACAAGGGATCCCCAAAGAAAGATCCCTATAAAGATTAAATTCCACATAGTGGAATCAACAACAAAACATTTTCCTCATTATCACTAAAGGAGGAACACTAAATCGACTAAGAATCGAAATCAAACACCAATGTTCTAAAATTAATCAAGCAAAACCGAAATCAACATTTGTGTTTCTCATATTAATGAAGGAAACCCGAATTGAAAGGGCACTTAATTGAAATCTCAATCAAAAACCTAGGTTCTCAACTTATGTAGGACAAAACACAAAATTCAACAACCAAACCAATGCAACCAACAATCAATAAATCCCAAAGCATTCCAATCATTCATCACTAGCATTAAACCCAAAATGAAGATTATATTGTTCACAAAAACCCTAGTGCAATGGGAAGCAATTACAAAATGGAAGGTAACATTGCAAAAGTTTTAAAATGCAAGCATAGAAGGTGGATAAACCTTTTGTGTGCACTCCTACAACCAAGGCCGAAACTATTGGAGGGGGGAAATGGAAGAAATGTTGGCTGGGGTAGTGAAGCCACACACACCGATCGGCTGCGATGGTCCACGGTGTACGATCGGCCCTTGCTGCAGTTGCCGGAAAGTGCGGGATAGAGGCCGAGTTCGCCGGGTTGCGCCGGCGACGGGATAGAAAGCGAAGAACCCGAACCGCCGCGAGAGAAGGGAGAGGGAAATAGGGGAGAAGAAGGGGAAAAGAATGAGGGAAAGGAAATAAGTCTAAGTTCAAATTTTTTGAACTTAGACCGGCTGGGTGGTTCAACGGCGGTTCAACCGCGAACCGCCGTTGAACCAACTTTCTACTGCGGTTCCCTCTTGTACGTACATCATCCAACTCTCTCCTCTCTGCTATCTCTTGTAAATTTCCACTACATATATAAAATGTTTTCATTTGAAGAATTGAAGACTTGAAGACTTGAAGACAACTTTATAAGTAAGTCTTATATATATATATATATATATATTTGCAATTACGATAATATTAATCAAATATGTAAAGCGAAATGCATTAAATTTAGTATGCTGCAAAATATAGTGTATTGACGAAATGCATAAATGAAAAACTTATGGGTTCTTCTTCATTTGATTATGTCTAATGTGCATGTGTTGGTTATGCATTATTTTTTTCATTGAGGTATTATATTAGTTTTGATTATATGAGTTACATTAGTATGACATGTGCTAAGACAAGCATGCAACTTGATACTTTTTACATTGTTTGTTGAATTATTATTTGGGTTTTTTAATTATTTTGAAGGAGTTAGTTACGCATGGATCGAAATGTCTTGTTGAATGGTGATCGGACCTCTGATTTTTATGCGAAAGAAGTTGAGAATTTCATTGAATTGGCTTATAAGAATACAAAGTACGTCCATTGTCCGTGTAAAGCTTGTAAAAATGGTGCGCGTTTGATAACTCAGATACAATAAGATTCTATTTATATCGGAATGGATTTGATCCTTCTTATAAATTGTGGATTTGGCATGGTGAAAGTATTGACAGTTTTCCTGAGCAAAGAAAACCTCACGCAAAAGGAGATGATGGGATTACTAGAGATCGATTAGATGACATGATTGAGGATGTGGCTGAGGATTTTGCTGATAAACTGGAAGTTCTTGCTTCCATTTTGGGTGACAATGAGAAGCCTCTATACAACGGTTGCACTAGATATACACGTTTGTCTAGTGTTTTGAAGTTGTTTAATTTGAAAGCGGCAAATGAGTGGTCAGATACTAGTTTTACAGCCTTATTGAGGGTATTGAAACATATGCTTCTAGAAGATAATGAACTTCCAGATCAAATTTATGAGGCGAAAAAAATATTGTGTCCAATGGGTATGGAGTATAAGAAGATCCACGCTTGCCCAAACGATTGCGTCATTTACAGAAATGAGTGTAAGGATTTATTGCTTTGTCCTAAGCATAAAACTTCACGATACAAAAACAAGCAGCTATGTGATGAGGTTGAAGACAATACTGATGCGCAAAAGAAGGGGTCGCCGGCTAAGGTTTTGTGGTATCTTCCTATAATACCGAGAATTAAACGATTCTTCACTAATGCAAAAGATGCAAAACTTATGACATGGCATTCAGATCGGTGTATTCCCAGTGATGATGACAAGGTGATAATGCCTACATCAGACTCGGATCAGTGGAAAAAAATTGATTCAATGTATCCTTCATTTGGGGGAGAAGCTAAAAATTTGAGGCTTGGTTGGTGTACTGATGGAATGAGCTCGTTTGAAAGTCTGAGTAGCACACATAGCTCATTGCCTGTGATGTTGGTTATTTACAATTTGCCGTCTTACTTGTGTATGAAGTGCAAGTATATACTTATGTCTCTAATGATTTCAGGCCCACGACAACCAGGAAATGCAATCGATGTGTATCTTGCTCCTCTTATTGAAGATTTGAAAAAGTTATGGGATGAAGGTGCACTTGTGTTTGATGCATACCGTGAAGAAATGTTCACATTACGTGCAATGTTGCTCTGTACCATTAATGATTTTCTTGCATATGGAATCTTGTCTGGGTACTCTGTTAAAGGGCATAAAGCATGCCCTATATGTGAGCTGTCAGCTTGCACATGGGAGGAAGACAGTATACTTTGGGCATCGTAGAATTATTCCCGAGACTCATTTGTATTGCAGTATGAAAAGAGCATTCAATGGATTTCAAGAGTTTAGAAAATCTCCAGAACCCTTGAGCGGGCCAGAGGTGAAAGCTCGTGTGACGGACATTAATGTGGAGTTTGGAAAACCTTCGGAGTCAAGCAATAATGATACATGTTGTTGGAAGAAAAAATCCATCTTTTTTGAACTTCCATACTGGTAGAACTTGGATGTCAGACATTGTCTCGACGTTATGCATATTGAGAAAAATATTTGTGAAAGCCTGTTAGGTACGCTTTTGAACATACCTGGTAAAACTAAGGATGGTTATAACGCGAGACTTGATATGGTTGATATGAACATAAGATCAAATTTAGGAGCGGTAGCTCGAGGACAACGCACATATCTACCCCCTGCCTGTCACACTTTGTCCAGAAAAGAGAAAAAACAACTGTGTTCAAGTTTGCATAGCATCAAAGTTCCATCTGGATATTCTTCAAATGTAAGTAGACTTGTTTTCGTAAAAGATTTAAAACTTGTTGGTTTGAAGTCTCATGATTGCCATGCCTTAATACAACAATTGTTGCCTGTAGCTATTCGCTCGATATTGCCCAATTAAGCATGTTAAGTCCAGTATAATAAGACTTTGTTTCTTCTTCAATGCTATATGAAGCAAGGTTATCACGTGCGAAAGACTTGATCAGTTACAAGATGAAATAATTGTTGTCCTTTGTCAATTAGAAATGTATTTTCCACCCGCATTTTTTGATATTATGGTACATTTGGTGATTCATTTGGTTAGAGAGATAAAAATCTGCGGGCCTGTTCATTTGCGATGGATGTACCCATTCGAGCGATATATGAAAGTATTTAAGGGGTATGTTAAGAATCGTTATCGTCCTGGTGCTAGTATTGTTGAAGGTTATATAGTTGAGGAGGTAATTGAGTTTTGCACTGAGTACTTGGCCGATACAGCATTGATTGGAATATCTAAGAATCGGCACGATAGGAGGATTACAGGTATGGGCACAAGGGGAGGAAAAATATTTACGCCTTCTAATGTTGAATTGATGAAGGCGCATCTCTACATACTGCGCAATTCTGAAGAAGTTGAGCCCTATGTGAGAGACCATATGCGTTCAATAAGAACGTCTTATCCTGCTTGGACGGATCAAAATGTGCTCAATGAACATATTCGGACATTTGTCAATTGGTTTGGTAATGCTGTCATGGGCAAAGACGTTTCGGAGACATTAAAATGGTTGGCGTTTAAGCCCAGCCATGCGGTACGAGCATTTTCAGGCTATGACATAAATGGATATTCATTTGCTACTAAGAGACAAGATGAGAAGAGCACGGCACAAAACAGTGGTGTTACATTAATCTCGGAGGCTTTACATGTTTCTAGCAGGAAGGATAAAAATCCAATGTATGCAAGCATGGCATATTACGGGGTGATCAAAGATATTTGGGAGCTTGACTATATTTGTTTCAAAGTAGCTGTATTTCGATGCAAATGGGTTGATAACAATAATGGGTTTCGAACTGATGATCCATTGGGTTTTACCTTGGTTGACCTTAATCGAGAGGGTTTCAAGGGGGAAACCATTTATACTTGTATCGCAGGGGAAATAAGTTTTTTATATCACCGATCCTTGTGACGAACATTGGTCTGTTGTTCTTCATGGTAAACAACATCACGGAGTGGAAGGGATTGATACAGAAGAAGGGCTTTATAAGGTGGGCCCTTTCTCTAGTGGTTTACCTGAATCGACAGCAGTTGAAGAAAACAGGGAACTTGATAAATACATACTTCGTGATGACCACAGCAAAGGATTATGGTTCGAGGATCAAGTGTCCCATAAGAGAAAGAGAATATGTTAAGAATCATTTTCAGGTATATTGTTTGTTTTTGTGTGTGTGTGTGTGTGTGTGTGTGTGTGTGTGTGTGTGTGTGTGTGTGTTGTGTATGTGTTTGTATATATATTTATATATGTTTATTTGATTTTAATGAAACTATGTGGACATAATTTTATAACAACATTTATTTTTATCCTTCGTACTGTCTGATTGAAACAGGTCACAACTTGGATGAAGCCGCGCAATCACGGTATAAAATTTTCAGGGAACTGCATATAGCGAAATGTTTAGAAATGAATTTGTTATTGTTGGAAATTGTGTGAAGCTTTTGTGTTGATGTTAGGATAACAAGGTGTTTTGGTTAAATTTACAGGGGAGGCTCTGTCGAAATTGATTTTAAACTGAATTTCGTATTATTGAAGTAGTTGGAATCTTAATGAAGTATTTAATTATGTGCATATCCTTGACAGGGAGTATGTTACATTTATAGGGGAGACTCTGTCGAATTTTCTGGCAAATTGATTTCCTTGTTTTTTATTTTTGATTAAATGTTCCATATTTTTTTTTACAATGAATAGTTTTGGTAAAATTTACAGGAGAAGCTCTACAATGATTTTTGTTTTGATTTTATATTTAACTCTTGAGAAATTACTTTTCTGTGCATCGGAAAAAAGATGTTCATTTAGCGAGGTTAGCTATTGATCGCTAAATGAATTAATTATTCGTTTATCGATAAATCTTTATTATTTTAGAGAGATTGTTCAATATAATTTCTACTGAGGCACGCTTCGTACCGGCGACAACCTATTTCTATTTTTCGCCTCTTAACTAGCATGCATGTGTACGAGATATACAGAAGCGCTAGAAAATTATTAAGACTATACATGGATACCACATTGAGTACTTGTACAGCAGAAGCGCAAGAGAATTAATACTCTTTACAATTGTAAAGAGTATTAATTCTTTCAAGCTATTTTTGTTTTATCTTAGCATAAGTGCAATTATTGATTGCCTTTAATTATTAAACTAGAGATATAATTTAGAAACACAAACTGAGTAGTACAAAACCTATCATAAATTCAATGAAAATTCTTTTTTTTAATTGGGAATGTAATTTGAATATGCAATTTAATAATGATCAATCGTTGCAAGTAAATAAAATACATTATATTGAGCAACATAATAAATGTACGTAATGTATTTCACTATACATATGCGATTAATATTATCGTCCTTAATTGCAAATATATATATATATAGCTAATGAAATCCAGTAAGTGTTGCTTATTTTTTTATTGGGCCCTTAAGAATTCATTTTTCTTATACTACTTACTTAATGCATTTATCAATTTGATTATTTTATCCCGTTCGCCTAAGTTGAAAATGCAGAAACTTAGGGAAGATAATGAAGCTTACATGTACTTTTACGAAATTTATTAATTTTGAGCTTTTACCTATACATGAATTTTTTCGGTGGAATGGTGCACGGGAAATTTGAAATTTAATTATTACTGTTTCAAAAAGGCGAGCTTCTGTACATAATTAATAATATAATGTAAATTGGGTATGTAATATTATATTTACAAAATTTAGGGTTAATTTATGAAAATGAAAAAAAAAGAAATTAATAGGGTTTAGGTTTAGGGTTCAAAAATGAAATAAAAATAGAAATTTATGCGCGAGCGGGAATTGGCTCCAATTGTTCCACTTTTCTACGGCGGGTCAAAAAAAAAACCGCCGTAGAACCAACCATTCTAGGGCGGTTTTGCTTTGAACCGCCGTAGAAAGTATTTTCTACAGTGGTTTTTCCTTGAACCGCCGTAGAATAAACCGCCGGTCTAAATTCAAATTTGTTGGTCTAATCTCTCTAATTTCCCCACATTTTCCCTGTTTCTCACCTGCATTCCCCTGTAATATTGAATATGCAATTTAATAATGATCAACGTTGCAAGTAAATAAAATACATTATATTTAGCAACATACTAAATTTAATGTATTTCACTATACATATTCGATTAATATTATCGTCCTTAATTGCAAATATATATATACATATATATAGCTAATGAAATCCAGTAAGTATTGCTTTATTTTTTTTATTGGGCCCTTAAGAATTCATTTTTCTTATACTACTTACTTAATGCATTTATCGATTTAATTATTTTATCCCATTCGTCCAAGTCGAAAATGCAGAAAATTTAGGGAAGATAATAAAGCTTATTACTTTATTGAAGCTTACATGTAGTTTTATGAAATTTATTAATTTTGAGCTTTTACTTATAATTATTGTGTAATAGTACGTATTATTTTTTCGATGGAAATGGTTCATGGGAAAATTTGAAATTTAATTATTAAAGGATTCATAAAAGGCGAGCTTCTGTACATAATTAATAAATATAATGTAAATTGAATATTATAATTACAAAATTGTGGGGTTAATTTATGAAAATGAAAAAAAAATTAGAAATTAATAGGAAAATATGCGCGCGGGAATTGGCTCCAATTTTTTTCCACTCTTCTACGCCGGTTCAAGAAAAACCGCCATTAAAAGAAACCATTCTACGGCGGTTCAACCAAAAACCGCCGTAGAAAGTATTTTCTACGGCTGTTTTTGGTTGAACCGCTGTAAAACGACCCGCCGGTCTAAGTTCAAATAATTTGAACTAACCCCTCTCATTTCCTTCTTCTTTTCCCCTGTTTCTCCCCTGCTTCTCCCCTATTTCCCTCTCCCCTCTCCCACCCCAGTTCGGTTTCGTCGTGCCCGGGAGCCATCGCCGGCGCCACCCGTCGAAGTCCGCCCTTTTCCCACGCTTCCCGGCGGCTGTTTGGAGTTGCTGATCTGTCCTCGAGGACCAAGGTTCGAGCTTTGTGTGTATCGGACCTCGGCCACCATTTCTTCCATTTTCCCCAACAAGATTTTCGGCCTTGGATGTAGGAGTGCAATCCTACATAAGGTTTAGCCGACTTCTATGCTTGCATTTTAAAGCTTTTGAAATGTTACCTTCCATTTTTTAATTAATTCCGATTGGACTAGGGTTTTTGTTCACAATGTTGATTTCGGGTGTGATGCTAGTGATGAATGATTGGATTGCTTTGGGATTTATCGATTGTTGGTTGAATTGGTTTGGTTGTTGAATTTCGTGTTTTGTCCTACATAAGTTGAGAACCTAGGTGTTTGATTGGGATTTCAATTAAGTACCCTTTCAATTCGGTTTTCCTTCACTAAGATGAGAACCTTGGTGTTTGATTTCGTTTTTGCATGATTAATTTGAGAACGTGTTTGATTTCGGTTCTTAGTCGATTTAGTGTTCCTCCTTTAGTGATAATGAGGAAAATGCTTGGTTGTTGAGTCCACTTTGTGGAATTTAAGCTTTATAGGGTTCCTTCTTTGGGGCTCCATTGTTTTAATGTCTTGAATGCCCCTTATATATTGAAAGTAAAGCTATCTTTGCATCAATGTAAAGCATCTTTATTGCAAAAGCACAAAGTACCTTTTGAGTGTAGCTTCTCTTGTTTTAGGGAAGGAGAGTATTTTTTTAGGAGTGAAGTACTCCTCCTTTAAGCTTTTACCTTTCTCATTATATTTTGGTTTTATCCTTTAGTAGAAATGATTGTGCTCATTAGTTGTTGGTTGTGAAATGTGAAGTGCTTTATCAATGGTACCCTTTATAAGTCCACTTTTTTGGGCTCCTTTGGTTTAAGTTGGATAATGGCACTTGTGTATTGCAAATATCACTTTCTCCTCTTTGCTTTCCCTTATCTTTGTTTGAAATGAGGGAAATATGCTTTGTGAGTCGTTCTCCATGATGAGGGGGGTTTTTTTTTTATTTATGTAGAGTTTGAAATATCACTTCTCCTTAAATCTTTTACCTTATGCGATTTAGTGTTTCTCCTTCAGTGCTAAGGAGGATAATGCTTTGTGGTTGAGTTGAAGTTGTGTTCCTCCCTCGGTTTAATGTCATGAATGCCCCAAATCTATTGAAAGTAAAGCTATCTTTGCATCAATCACTACTACAAAATAGAGCTTTAACGGCTGCGGATTAACGGCGGAAAATAGAAAACCGCAGTAATAAAAGAAATACGGACTTTCTACGGCGGTCTAAAAATGAACCGCCGTAGAACGGGACTTTCTACGGCGGTTTTAAAATAAACCGCCGTAGAAACGGACTTTCTACGGCGGTTGGGACAAACCGCCGTAGAAAGGGGGCTTTCTATGGCGGTTGGAAGGCAACCGCCGTAGAAAGTGGACTTTCTACGGCGGTTGTAAGGTAACCGCCGTAGAAAGTTCACACTTTCCACGGTGGTTTGTCCCAACCGCCGTAGAAAGTCCCTTTCTACGGCGGTTTATTTTAAAACCGCCGTAGAAGTCCCTTTCTACGGCGGTTTGATTTTCTCTGCCGTTGTATTTCCATATTGCGGCCGAAAGTGTTCTTCTCCAAATTTCTACTACGGTTTTGCACGTTGAACGTAAAGAATCGTCATTTGGAGCTAAAATTTACCACCTAACGGTTAGAAACTTCTAAAATGTCTCAGTAATTGCTTATGCTTGTGCTTTAGAAATGTCATCCTATAGAATTTATTTTTATTTATGGTTGATGGCTGAAAATTAAAGTTGCATATATTCCATGTATATGGTGAACCTTAGTATTGTGGAACCCTATTTAGTTATACTATGTAGTTTCTTGGTGATGTGATTTGATTTATAGTGTTTGATTTTTAATGGATGATGTTCATATAATTAGCACTACTTAGAGTGTGTATTATTTTTTTTGCATTTCATGTGTTTGACGAAATGCATAAATGAAAAACTTAGAGTTTCTTCTTCATTTGATTATGTCTATTGCGCATGTGTTGTTTATGCATTATTTTTTTCATTGAGGTATTATAGTAGTTTTGATTATATGAGTAACATAAGTATTATGACATGTGCTAAGACAAGCATGCAACTTGATACTTTGTACATTGTTTGTTGAATTATTATTTGGTATTTTTAATTATTTCAAGGTGTTAGTTACACATGGATCGAAATATCTTGTTGTATGGTGATCGGACCTCCGATTCTTATGCGAGAGAAGTTGAGAATTTCATTCAATTCACTTATAAGAATACAAAGTACGTCCATTGTCCGTGCAAAACTTGTAAAAATAGTGCGCGATTTGATAACTCAGATACAATAAGATTCCATTTATATCGGCACGGATTTGATCTTTCTTATAAACTGTGGATTTGGCATGGTGAAAGTATCGATGGTTTACCTGAACAAAGAAAATCTCATGCAAAAGGAGATGATGCGATTACTAGAGATCGATTAGATGCCATGATTGAGGATATGGCCGAGGATTTTGCTGATAAACCGGAAGTTTTTGCTTCCATTTTGGGACAATGAGAAGCCTCTATACAAGGGTTGCACTAAATATACACGATTGTCTAGTGTTTTGAAGTTGTTTAATTTGAAAGCGGCAAATAGGTGGTTAGATACTAGTTTTACAGCCTTATTGAGGGTATTGAAAGATATGCTCCCAGAAGATAATGAACTTCCAGATTGAATTTACGAGGCGAAAAAAATATTATGTCCAATGGGTATGGAGTATAAGAAGATCCACGCTTGCCCAAATGATTGCGTCCTCTACAGGAATGAGTATAAGGATTTATTGCTTTGTCCTAAGTGTAAAACTCCACGATACAAAAACAAGCAGCTGTGTGATGAGGTTGAAGACAGTTCTGATGCGCAAAAGAAGGGGTCGCCGGCTAAGGTTCTGTGGTATCTTCCTATAATACCAAGATTTAAACGGTTGTTCGCTAATGAAAAAGATGCAAAACTAATGACATGGCATTCAGATCGGTGTATTCCCAGTGATGATGACAAGGTGATAATGCATATTGTATTTTTTGAACTTTCATACTGGGAGAACTTGGATGTCAGACATTGTCTCGACGTTATGCATATTGAGAAGAATATTTGCGAAAGCCTGTTAGGTACGCTCTTGAACATCCCTGGTAAAACTAAGGATGGTTATAACGCGAGACTTGATATGGTTGATATGAACATAAGAGCAAATTTAGCACCGGTAGCTCGAGGACAACGCACATATCTACCCCCTGCCTGTCACACTTTGTCCAGAAAAGAGAAAAAACAACTGTGTTCAAGTTTGCGTAGCATCAAAGTTCCATCTGGATATTCTTCAAATGTAAGCAGACTTGTTTCCTTGAAAGATTTAAAACTGGTTGGTTTGAAGTCTCATGATTGCCATGCCTTAATGCAACAATTGTTGCCTGTAGCTATTCGCTCGATATTGCCCAAGCATGTTAAGTCCAGTATAACAAGACTTTGTTTCTTCTTCAATGCTATATGTAGCAAGGTTATCGCGCGCGAAAGACTTGATCAGTTACAAGATGAAATAACTGTTGTGCTTTGTCAATTAGAAATGTATTTTCCACCCGCCTTCTTTGATATTATGGTGCATTTGGTGATTCATTTGGTTAGAGAGATAAAAATCTGCGGGCCTGTTCATTTGAGATGGATGTACCCATTCGAGCGATATATGAAAGTATTTAAGGGGTATGTTAAGAATCGTTGTCGTCCTGATGCTAGTATTGTTGAAGGTTATAGCTGAGGAGGTAATTGAGTTTTGCACTGAATACTTGGCCGAGACCGCATCCATTGGAATATCAAAGAATCGGCACGATGGGAGGATTACAGGTATGGTCACAAGGGGAGGAAAATTGTTTTTGCCGTCTAATGTTGAGTTGATGAAGGCGCATCTCTACATTCTGCGCAATTATGAAGAAGTTGCGCCCTATGTGACAGACCATATCTGTTCAATAAGAACGTCTTATCCTGCTTGGACGGATCAACGTGTGCTCAATGAACATATTCGGACATTTGTCTATTGGTTTGGTAATGCTGTCCTGGGCAAAGACGTTTCGGAGACATTGAAATGGTTGGCGTTTAGGCCCAGCCCTGCGGTACGAGCATTTTCATGCTATGACATAAATGGATATTCATTTGCTACTAAGAGACAAGATGAGAAGAGTACGGCACAAAACAGTGGTGTTACATTAATCTTAGAGGCTTTACATGTTTCTAGCAGGAAGGATAAAAATCCATTGTATGCAGACATGGCTTATTACGGGGTGATCGAAGATATTTGGGAGCTTGACTATGTTTGTTTCAAAGTAGCTGTATTTTGCTGCAAATGGGTTGATAACAATAGTGGGGTTCGAACTGATGATCCATTGGATTTTACCTTGGTGAACCTTAATCGGGAGGGTTTCAAAGGGGAATCATTTATACTTGCATCGCAGGCGAAACAAGTTTTTTATATCACCGATCCTTGCGACGAACATTGGTCTGTTGTTCTTCATGGTAAACAACATCACGGAGTGGAAGGGATTGATACAGAAGAAGGGCTTTATGATGCTAGCCCTTTCTCTAGTGGGTTACCTGAATCGAGAGCAGATGAGGAAGATAGGGAACTTGATAAATACATACTTCGTGATGACCACAGCGAAGGATTATGGTTCGAGGAGCAAGTGTCCCATAAGAGAAAGAGAATAAATTAAGCATCATTTTCAGGTATATTATTTGTGTTTATTAATTTTTTTTTCTGTGGGTGTGTATGTTGTGTGTGTGTATTTGTATATGTTTCTTGATTTTAATGACAAGAGGTGGACATAATTTATTAACAACATTTATTTTTATCCTTTGTACTGTGGGATTGAAACAGGTCACAACTCGGATGAAGCCGCGCGCAATCAAGGGACAAAATTTCAAGGGACTTCATATGCGGAACTGTTTATAAATGAATGTTATTGTTGGAAATTGTGTGAAGCTTCTGTGTTGATGTTATGATGCACTTGTATTTTGGTAAAAAACAAGCAGGGGAGATTTTGTCTGAATTGATTTGAAACTGAATTCCGTATTATTCGAAATAGTTGGAATTTTAGTGAAGTATTTAAGTATGTGCATATCCTTGACAGGGAGTATGTTACATTTATAGGGGAGATTTTGTCAAATTTTCCGGCAAATTGATTTCCTTGTTTTTCATTTATGAATAAATGTTTCATATATTATTTATTTATTTTTCAAGGAGTAGTACTTTTGGTAAAATTTACAGGGGAAGCTATACGTAGTTCATTTTGTTTTGATTTTATATTTAACTCTTCATAAATTACTTGTCGGTGCCTCGGAAAAAAAGAAATTCATTTAGCGAGGTTGGGTATTGACCGATGAATGAATTAATTATTTGTTTATCGATTAATAATGCTTTATTATTTTGCAAATTGATTATTCAAAATATATTTTATATGAACTTGAAAAAACTAGAAGGTGCCTCGGTTACGCCGGCGACGGGAGAGGAGGAGGACCGAACAGCCGCGGTTGAAGGGAGGGGGAACCAGGGGAGAAGCAGGGGAAAAAATGGGAGAAGAAGGGGAAGAGATTTAGGGAAAATGAAAGGAAAATGTCTAAGTTCAAATTTGATTTGAACTTCGACCGGGTCGTCGGTTCAACGGCGGTTCAACCACGAACCGCAGTTGAACTAACTTTCCACTGTGGTTCACGAGTGAACCGCCGTTGAAAGTACACTTCCAACGGCGGTTCACTCGTGAACCACAGTGGAAAGTTGGTTCAACTGCGGTTCGTGGTTGAACCGCCGTTGAAAGTCCCCACTTTTTCTCGATTTAAATAGAGGAAAAAATTGGAGCCAATTCCCGCGCGGGTATATTTTAATATGAATTTTTTTTTTTCCATTTTCAAAAAACTAAGCCCACAATTTTGTAAATATAATAATACATACCCAGATTGTCTAAGTTTATTAATTATGTACACAATCTCGACTTTTATGAACCATTTCATAATTAAATTTCAAATTTTCCATTGAACCATATATTTGCATTTAAATTTCGCGTGCTACTACACGTACAATAATTATAGGTCAAAGATAAAAATTAATAAATTTGTAAATGTACATGTAAGAGTCGATAAAGTAATAAGCTTCATTATGTCCCTAAAATTTCTACTTTTTCGACTTGGGCGAACGGGATAAAATAATCAAATCCACAAATGCATTAGGTACGTATAGTAATATAAAACTTAATATTTGTTAAGTGGCCTCAAAAAAATTAAATAGTTACTGGATTTCATAACCTTATATACATATATAAACATATATATATATATGTTTATACATATATATATATATAAAATCTTTCTCTTTTCTCCTTTCCCTCTTGATGCACATCATCCAACTCTCTCCTCTCTGCTCTCGATCTCTTGTAAATTTCCACTACATAAATAATTGTTTTCATTTGAAGAATTGAAGACTTTAAGACAACTTTTATAATTAATTCTTATATATATATATATATAACATATTTTGAATTTGGTATAAAAATAGAAAATTCATGCGTAGCGCGGGAATTGGCTCCAAAAACTATTTTTCTACGGCGGTTCAAGGTTGAACCGCCGTACAAAGCAAACTTTCTACGGCGGTTCATGTTTGAACCGCCGTAGAAAGTATTTTCTACGGCGGTTCTCGGTTGAACCGCAGTAGAAAAGTAGTTTTTGGAGCCAATTCCCGCGCTACGCATGAATTTTCTATTTTATATATCATTTTCTAAACCCTAAACCCTAAACCCTACTCTACTCCCTAAACCCTAAACCTAAACCCTACTCCCTATTAAGTTTTTTTTCCTTTTCCCAATTTCATATTAACGCGGTGACGCTTAAGATTGAAATAGATAGTGAAGCGCCACCCTTTAATTTTTCCTTTGTTTTCGCCTTGACATTCTGAATTGGGTCGCAGGATTCGACCTCGAGGATGATGGTCTTCCCCGTCAGAGTTTTCACGTAAACCTCCATTTTTTTTCAAAATACGTTATATATATATATATATATATGACTTAATTATAAAAGTTGTCTTCAATTCTTCGAATGAAAACATTTTATTTATGTAGTGGAAATTTACAAGAGATCGAGAGCAGAGAGGAGAGAGTTGGATGATGTGCATCAAGAGGGGAAAGGAGAAAAGAGAAAGATGTTTATATATATATATATATATATGTGTGTTTATATATATATATATATGTTTATAGATATATATATATATATATGTATGTAAGGTAATGAAATCCAGTAACTATTTTATTTTTTTTTGGCCACTTAACTAATATTAATTAATTTTTATATTACTATACGTACCTAATGCATTTGTGGAATTGATTTTTTTATCCCGTTCGCCCAAGTCGAAAAAGTAGGAATTTTAGGGAACATAATGAAGCTTATAACTTTATCGTCTCTTACATGTAAATTTACGAAATTTAGTAATTTTTATCTTTGACCTATAATTATTGTACGTGTAGTAGCACGCGAAATTTAAATGCAAATATATGGCTCAATGGAAAATTTGAAATTTAATTATGAAATGGTTCATAAAAGTCGAGATTGTGTACATAATTAATAAACTTAGACAATCTGGGTATGTATTATTATATTTACAAAATTGTGGGCTTAGTTTTTTGAAAATGGAAAAAAAAAATTAATATTAAAATATGCCCGCGCGGGAATTGGCTCCAATTTTTTCCTCTATTTAAACCAAGAAAAAGTGGGGACTTTCAACGGCGGTTCAACCACGAACCGCAGTTGAAAGAAGAATCAACTGCGGTTCACTCGTGAACCGCAGTGAAAAGTTGGTTCAACGACGGTTCGCGGTTGAACCGCCGTTGAACAGACGACCCGATCCGATCTTAAAGTTAAAATTTTTGAAATTTCCTTTCCTCCCTCATTCTCTTCCCCTCTTCTCCCTTTTTTTCCCCTGCATTTCCCCTGTTTCCCGAACCTTCTCCCCACGGCTGTTCGGCTTCTTCGCAGCTTCTCCCGTCGCCGGCGAGCTCGTTCACCTTCCGATCAACCCGTCGGCTGCCCAAGCTTCACCGATTGTTCGGCTGGACCACGCAAGGCCGATTGTTCGTCTCTCCATTTCCTCCCTCCTATATATACTTCGGGCTTGGTTGTAGGAGTTCACCCAAAAGGTTCCACCTTTTCTATGCTTCCATTTTAAAACTTTTGCAATGTGACCTTACATTTTGTAAATGCTTCCCATTGCACTAGGGTTTTTTGGGTTGATATTTAGGGTTGATTTCGGTTTTAATTCTTGTGATGAATGATTGGAATGCCTTTGGATTTATTGATTGTTTGTTGCATTGGGTTGGTTGTTGAAATGACTGTTTTGTCATACATAAGTTGAGAACCTAGGGTTTTGATTAATGTTCCATTAGGTACCCTTTGAAATTCGGGTTTAGTGTATGAATATGAGAAACTCAAATTTTATTTCAGTTTTGCTTGATTAATTTTAGAACATTGGTGTTTGATTTCGGTTCTTATTCGATTTAGTGTTCCTCCTTTAGTGATAATGAGGAAAATGCTTTGTTGTTGATTCCACTTTGTGAAATTTAATCTTCATAGGGTTCTTTCTTTAGGGATCCCTTGTTTCAATGTCTTCAAAGCCCCATATATGTTGAAAGTAAAGAAATCTTTGCATGAATGTGAAGCATTTTTTATTGCACAAGCACTAAGTACCTTTAGGGAAGAAGAGTATTTTTTAGGAGTGAAGTACTAACCTTGAAGCTTTGACCTTCCTCACTAAATTTTGGTTTTATTCCTTTAGTAGAAATTAATGATTGTTCTCATTAGTTGTTGGTTGTGAAATGTGAAGTACTTTATCAATGGTACCCTTTATAAGTCCACTTTTTTAGCCCTCATTTGGTTTAATTTGGATAATGTAATTGTGTATGGCAAATATCACTATCTCCTCTTAGCTTTCCCTTATCTTTGTTTCAAAAGCGTGAAATATGCTTTGTGAGGGTTCTCCTTAATGAAGGGGATTTTTTTTCATGAATATAGAGTTTGAAATATCACTTCTCCTTAAATGTTTGATCTTTTGCGATGTATGGTTTCTTCTTTAGTGGAAAGGAGGGTAATGCTTTGTGGTTGAGTTGAAGGTGTGTTCCTCCCTTGGTTATATCATGAATGCAACTAATATATTGAAAGTGAGGCTATCTTTGCATCAATGTAATGCTTCTTTATTGCGAAATCACAAAGTATTTCTATTGCTTTAGGGAAGGAGAGTATTTTTTTGGATTGAAGTACTCCTCCTTGAATCTTTTACATTCCTCACTAAATTTTGGCTTTTTCCTTTTTATTAGAAATGAATGATTGTTCTCATTAGTTGTTGGTTGTGAAATGTGAAGTACTTTATCAATGGTACCCTTTATAAGTCCACTTTTTTGGCCCTCATTTGGTTTAATTTGGATAATGGTAATTGTGTATTTTTAGGATTGAATTTTGCGAATGTACATTGCCTTTTTTTTTCACATTACAAGCATTCTTGTATTTGACATTAAAGCGTTTCTTTAATTACATATATGTTATATTGAATTCTCTTTCTATGTACATGAAGTTTAAGGTACTTTCAATGGCCCGAAAAAGAAAAAGCAATACGGAGCATAGTGATGAGGGTAATGGCAATGGAGATGGTTCTTCTACTACATCTAGAAGAGGTAGAGGCCCACAAATTGCAATGATCTATTGGAAATGCGAGCGAAGGAGAAAACTCTTGACATTTCTTTTGATTCCGAGCTCGAGCCTAAAAAGTATCATGCAAAGTGGATTACCTTTGTGGCATATACGGCCCGGAGCAAAGTGGACATAGTGGAATATGAATCATGGCCCAAAGTTCCCGAGGAGATCAAGAAGAGAGTGTGGATGGAAATACGGGTATTTTCTTTAATTATAATGCATTGTTTGTTTCTTCTTTCATACAAATGAACTCAAATTCCTCACTAAATTTTTACTCCTAATTTGCACTGTAGGCATTATTTGTTTTTGAGTCATCCAAAGAACTCGAAACAAAGTGGATTTCTTATGCCGGTAAACGGTGGAAAGATTGGAAATCCTATTTAGGGAAATATGTACATGGTGCCTTGAAGGGTAAGGACCCATGCTTGGAATATAAATATCTCCCTAGGGAGACATGGATTAAGTTCAAGGCTAGCCGCGAGACAGAAGAATGGCAGGTATATTTTTTAAAATTGATTTCCTTCTTCTTTTTGGATATTTGAAATTGCTCAGTTTATGGATAATAATTTTTCATTATATTTCTCTCTAGGCAATTCGTGGAAAAGTGCAAAATAATGCCACTTTAAATGCTTTCTACCATAATTTATCTCGCGGTGGCTACCGACTGCTGAAGAAACAGTTGCATGACGAGGCGGTGAGTGCATCCGGGAACAAGCCTTCAGAGGAGGGTCAGTCCGAAGAAGAAGGCGAAGATTCTTATTCAGTGCCAGGCCGTCATCTACTTTGGAGACAGGCCCACACAAACAAAAAAGGGGAATACTTCACGCCAGAGGCTGGGCGTGTAGGGATGGAAATTGTAAGTTTTGCACCATACATTTTCTTGTGTTTCAGTTCTTTAAGCTATGCATATATTTAAAACTATATTTAACTTTTTTAAGTAAGACATCGTTCTTTTACTTAAGAGTAAAAAAAATAAAAATCATATTTGAACACACTCTAGGCGGAATAGAGATAAAACCCTTTCCCTTTACTTTGGGCCCATTCTTTTCTTTCTTTTCTTTTTCTCTAGTAATATTATTCTACCTGAAGCCGAGCTGCACATTTTCCTTTTTTAAAATTTTTTTTCCTTTTTACGGAACTGTCCATTTTCCTTATTTTTTCTTTAATATTTTTAATATTTAAAGTCTCTGTGTATATTTTTTATTATAATTGAATATTTATTACTAGATATCTATGATGAAATGCAAATTAATAATTTGGTTGTTATAAATGTTTATATTGCAATTATAATTATCTAGTTATCACTGTAAAGTAAATAAATGATTAATTTATATATATGTGTATTTATTTATATTTTATAATTATGGTTATCAATTTTATATTTAAAAATTTATATACATAAATGATTAATCTGTGTATATGTGTATTTATTTATATTTAATTGATCTATTTACATTTCCTATATTTGGCAAAATGTGTAGGAAAATCTATCTTCCCGCGAGTCCCAAGGGGAGACCGTTGCAGAGGGTAGGAATGACATTCTTGTCATTGCAACGGGAAAGCCCGATCACCCCGGTCGTTATCGCGGCCATTCTACCAGGGCACGTATCACAGAGGTTTTCCCACAGAAAACAAGGCCGTCGCTTAAAGATGAACTTGATTTAACTAAGCGACAGCTTCAGAAAACCACTGCCCAACTCGATGAATGTCAGACACATCTGAAGATGATGGTTGGGTTTATATGTGGTAAGATGGGAACCGACTATGATACATTAAAAGCCACGTCATCAATAGTGCCAAAGATGAGAGCTTGCACCCAGAGACCTCCGGAGCGGTCCCTGTTTCCCCTGTGAGCCCTGTTTCTCCTCTGATCCCTACAAGTTTGCCCGAGTTGGAGATGCTACATGTTTCACCTACGGACCCGATCAAAGCTTCTGATTGGGGTGCTTTAGGCGAATACAAGGTAAATAAAATTAATATGTATATTTTCATAGAATACACGTGGTATTTTTAAAACTAAATTAAATTCAGTGCATGCATATGACACACTCATCACCTTCAAAAGGAAAGAAAAGAGAAAGGATAAGAGAGAACATGTTTAAGAATTCTAAACAGGTATTTTAGGAGGCTTGCAACTCATAACCCTAAGATATATCTTGATGTATAGAACATGTTTTAGGCTTTGAATAATTACTTGGATTGGTTTCAAGTGAATACTAGTTTAGACGGCAACTTTCTTCTTCAATTTTTTTTTTCATTATTACAGTGCTTTATTAATTTAGACTTAATAGTTGATTATGTTCATTGTCTTCTTGCCTATTATCTCAGGACGGGTGTGAATGCCATCTGTTCATCTCTGAGGATTCGCAAAAGCGGCGTAAGCCTGTGGCAAAGGGAAATATTATAAGCAAAGCAAGCACCACGGGTGCGAGGTTAGGAAAGGTTGCGCGAGGGTCACAATTAAAATTTGCTATGATGACTTTGCCCCGCTACCATTTCCTGAGGAAGAGGCTGCAACTGTGGGAATGCCCAGATCCTTTTTCGTGGAATGGCCTATACAGTTGATTGAAATTATTCAGCCGGATCCGGTAACACAGGTATATTCTTTCATTTATTTGTGAATTACTTAATACTGTTTTGTATATTTAATGTTATTTCAAATGATGTTAGGTGGATAAAAGTGCCCAAAAGAAAAAAGGCCGGATGAATTATATGGATGATATAAAATCTCCTTCGGCGACGGTTCCGACTGAGATGTCAACCTCATCGACATCTGATCCATTGCAAGAGTTGCAGCTCCGAATGGAGAAAGATTCGGACTTCAATGGCTTCTTCTTTCAAATGACAAGAGAAGTCATAGGTGTGGAGCACCCTATTGCGATGGATCGACAGGATCTCGTAGACTTATTGACCAGAGAAAGCTAGGTCTCAAACTGTTTGATGCAGTTGTTCACCCAGTGAGTTTCCACTTAATTTTATTACCTATTTCAAATTATTGTTATATATAGTATGCATTCCATGTGCCTAGACTAACCAATGAAGCCCTTTTCGTAAATTCTTTAGAGCTTTACATGAGTTAGTTGAAAGGAATGGGAGAAAGGGGATAGGTTTCCTCTCGGCTGATCATGTCACACCCATAGGAAATGAGTATGAAGATAGGGTAAACTACATTGCGCGAAACTTGAAGGATCGGAATAAAGAAATTTATCCGGTGCCTTATCTTCAGGGGTAAGTGACACTGTAAGCGCTTCTCTAATATTTAATCGGTACTGATTTAAAGATCTGGCGTCATTAAATTTTTCGTTTGCAGTGAACATTGGATGCTAATGGCCATTAGACCAGTAGAAAAGGTTGTCTACTGGCTTGATTCTTTACAAATCCACAGAAAGAGGAGGCGGTGGTGCTTTTAGATAAGTGAGTTATATATATTAACAACTGTTAGGATGCCTATATATCCATATGTTGCTAATTATTTTCGTTCCGCTTTCATTTTTATAGGGTGATGTTTAACTATCAAGCTTTCTTAGGATTGCCCAGAAATGTGCATATGCAACCTTCGTGGATAGTAGTTAAGGTAAAATTGGTTCTTATTAATTTTTTACTCAACGTTGTGCATATGCAAAATTGGTTCTTATTAAATCCGTGAGTCTAGTAGCATAAGTTAGTAGTGTTAGTCAATTAATATATTAGTTAGTCACGTTATTTATTGAGGTATTTGATTTATGCATGCAATCCGTGAGTCCAGTACTGTAGGTTAGTTAGTATATGCATGCAATTGCCTTTTCGATCAGTAGAAATTAGCTTTGTCCTAGTCATTTAATTAATTAGATTAATATGAATGAAGTTATATGAATATTATAATTAATTGCTAACTCGTATATTAATATTCATTAGCATAAAAAGCAAACGAGCAATTGGGAGTGTGGGTACTATGTAATGCACTACATGTACCAAATAGCAATGAAATCATCCACATTGGCACTTGAAAAGGTAAATATTTCTCATAACTTACTTAATTGACTGTATTTCATTTTGCTACTCGACTCGTTACTTTTTAATTTCAAAAATTCTATTGCAGCACTTCAAGCTCGACGACGCACTCCATTAAGCAATGTGGATATAGATGCAGTGCGAAAAATATGCGCTAGTTATATTTTGGAGCATCCGGCGTAGTTGAAGGATACTAATTAAATTTGTTCATATTAGAGTTGTACAAATATTTTTTGGATATGTTGTATTATAAAAGCGATTTCAATTTGTATATTGGTGATATTTGTATTAAATTTCAAGTTTTAGCAGCAGGTTTTGCTTTAAACCAGGTTTTAGCAGCAGGTTTTTAATGCTTTTAATGCGGTTCGGGTGTAAAAAGTGGCCACTTTCTACGGCGGTTCAAGGTTGAACCGCAGTAGAAAGTTACACTTTCAACGGCGGTTCATGGTTGAACCGCCGTAGAAAGTGCTAGTATTCTACGGCGGTCCAACGGTTGGACCGCAGTAGAAAGTTACACTTTTAACGGCGGTTCAACCATGAACCGCCGTAGAAAGTCTGAACTTTCTACGGCAGTTCATGGTTGAACCGGCGTAGAAAGTGTAACTTTCTACTGCGGTCCAACCGTTGGACCGCCGTAGATACTAGCACTTTCTACGGCGGTTCAACCATGAACCGCCGTTGAAAGTGTAACTTTCTACTGCGGTTCAACCGTTGACGTTGCGAAATGTACATTGCCTTTTAAATTTAGACATTACAAGCATTCTTGTTTTTGTCTCCTTTGGTTTAAAGTGTTCAATGGCGCTTGGGTTTTGAAATTAAAGCTTTTCTTTAAATGCAAAGATGTTATCTTGTTTTTTGTTGTCTTTACATGAAGTTTAAGGTAAGCTAATGGCCCGAAAAAGAAAACGCAATGAGGAGCATAGTGATGAGGGAAAGCGCAATGGAGATGGGTCTTCTACTAGAGCTAAAAGAGGTAGAGGGCCTACAAATTGCAACGATCTTTTGGAAATGCGTATGAAGGGGAAAACTCTTGATTTATGCATGCAATCCGTGAGTCCAGTACTGTAGGTTAGTTAATATATGCATGCAATTGCCTTTTCGATCAGTAGAAATTAGCTTTGTCCTAGTCATTTAAATAATTAGATTAATATGAATGAAGTTATATGAATATTATAATTAATTGCTAACTCGTATATTAATATTCATTAGCATAAAAAGCAAACGAGCAATTGGGAGTGTGAGTACTATGTAATGCACTACATGTACCAAATAGCAATGAAATCATCCACATTGGCACTTGAAAAGGTAAATATTTCTCATAACTTACTTAATTGACTGTATTTCATTTTGCTACTCGGTTACTTTTTAATTTCAAAAATTCTATTGCAGCACTTCAAGCTTGACCGCACTCCATTAAGCAATGTGGATATAGATGCAGTGCGAAAAATATGCGCTAGTTATATTTTGGAGCATCCGGCGTAGTTGAAGGATACTAATTAAATTTGTTCATATTAGAGTTGTACAAATATTTTTTGGATATGCTGTATTATAAAAGCGATTTCAATTTGTATATTGGTGATATTGTATTAAATTTCAAGTTTTAGCAGCAGGTTTTGCTTTAAACCAGGTTTTAGCAGCAGGTTTTTAATGCTTTTAATGCGGTTCGGGTGTAAAAAGTGGCCACTTTCTACGGCGGTTCAAGGTTGAACCGCAGTAGAAAGTTACACTTTCAACGGCGGTTCATGGTTGAACCGCCGTAGAAAGTGCTAGTATTCTACGGCGGTCCAACGGTTGGACCGCAGTAGAAAGTTACACTTTTAACGGCGGTTCAACCATGAACCGCCGTAGAAAGTCTGAACTTTCTACGGCAGTTCATGGTTGAACCGGCGTAGAAAGTGTAACTTTCTACTGCGGTCCAACCGTTGGACCGCCGTAGAATACTAGCACTTTCTACGGCGGTTCAACCATGAACCGCCGTTGAAAGTGTAACTTTCTACTGCGGTCCAATCGTTGACGTTGCGAAATGTACATTGCCTTTTAAATTTAGACATTACAAGCATTCTTGTTTTTTGTCTCCTTTGGTTTAAAGTGTTCAATGGCGCTTGGGTTTTGAAATTAAAGCTTTTCTTTAAATGCAAAGATGTTATCTTGTTTTTTGTTTGTCTTTACATGAAGTTTAAGGTAAGCTAATGGCCCGAAAAAGAAAACGCAATGAGGAGCATAGTGATGAGGGAAAGCGCAATGGAGATGGGTCTTCTACTAGAGCTAAAAGAGGTAGAGGGCCTACAAATTGCAACGATCTTTTGGAAATGCGTATGAAGGGGAAAACTCTTGAGATTTCGTTCAATTCCAAAAATGAGCCTAAAAATTATCATACGAAGTGGATTACATTCGTAGCATTCACGGCCCGGAGCAAAGTGAACATTATGGAATATGCATCATGGCCCAAAGTCCCCTGACGAGATCAAGAAGAGAGTGTGGATGGAAATACAGGTATTCTACAAAATTATAATGTATTGTTTGTTTGTCCATTCATACAAATGAACCAAATTTATCTAAATTTGTACTTCTATTGTTTATTGTAGGCATTATTTGTTTTTAAATCAACTAAAGAACTCAAAACCAAGTGGATTTCTTATGCCGATAAACGTTGGAAAGATTGGAAATCTTTTTTAGGTAGATATGTAAATGGCGACTTGCAGGGTGATAACCCATGCCTTGAATATAAATATCTCCCTAGGGAGACATGGCTTAAGTTTAAGGCAAGCCGCAAAATAGAAGAATGGAAGGTGGGTTTTAGAAATTCATTTCCTTCTTCTTTTTGGATATTTGAAATTGCTCAGTTTATGGATAATCGCTTTTCATTGTATTTTTCTCTAGGCAATTCGTGGAAAAGCATAAAAGAATGCCACTTTAAATTCTTTTTACCATAATTTATCTCGCGGTGGATACCGATTTCTAAAGAAGAATTTGCATGAAAAGGCTTTGATTGCAACTGGAAAGAAAGCTTTAGAGGACGGTACATCCAAAGAAGAAGGGGAAGAACCTTATGCAGGGCCAGGCCGGCATCTACTTTGGAGACAGGCTCACACAAACAAAAAAGGCGAATACTTTACCCCTGATGTTGGTCGTGTTTGAAGTGAAATTGTAAGTTTACACTATACATTTTCTTATGTTTCAGTTCTTTAAGCTACGCATATAATTAAAACTATAATTGATCTATTTACATTTCATATTTTTGGCAAAACGTTTAGGAAACTCTATGTTTGCGTGAGTCCCAAGGGGAGAAAGTTGCAGAGGGTAGGAATGACATTCTTGTCAAGGCAACGGGAAAGACCGATCAACCCGGTCATGTTCGCGGCCATTCTACCAGGGCACGTATCACAGAGGTTTTCTCGAAAATAAGCCCGTCGCTTAAAGATGAACTAGATTTAACTAAAAGAAAGCTTCAGAAAACCACTGCCCAGCTCGATGAATGTCAAACACATCTTAAGATGATGGTTGGGTTTATATGTACTAAGATGGGGACTGACCATGATACAGCAAGAGCCACTGTCCTCAATAGTGCCAAAGCTCAGAGCTTGAACCTAGAAACCTCCGGAACGACCCCAGAGATATTTGAGGTCCATGGTAGCTATGTTTCCACTGTGAGTCCTACGCTACACCCTAAAGAACCTCGTAGGCAAAATGTTTCTCCTCTTATCCCTACAAGTTTGCCTGAGTTACATACGATACCTGTTTCATCTATGGACCCGATCAATTTGAATGAGGTTCAGAATAGCCCTATTCAAACAAACTTGGAAAATGTAAGTTCTTTAGGCGAATACAAGGTAATTAAAGTACATTTATGTTTGTCATATTTGTTTGTATAATTTCTTTCATATTCACTGCTAAAGAAGCTTGATATTGCTTTTCATGATTACACTTGGTTTTTGAAGTTAGCGAAAATAGTTCAGTAATGTTCATTCACTTGCCTATTATCTCAGGACGGGTGTGAATGTCATCTGTTTATCTCTGAGGATACATGTAAGAGATTTAAGCTTGTGGCCAAGGGAAATGTTTATAAGCAGAGAAAGCACCACGGCAGCGAGGTAAGGAAAGATTGCGCAAGGGTTACAATTAAAATTTCATATGATGACTTTGCCCCGCTACCATTTCCTGAGGAAGAGGCTTCAACTGTGGGAATGTCCCAATCCTTTTTCGTGGAATGGCCTATACATTTGATTGAGCCTATTCTCGATCCAGTAAAACAGGTATATTCTTACATTTATTTGTGAAATACTTCATACTGTTTTGTATATTTAATGTTATTTCAAATGGTGTTAGGTGGATAAATGTTTAAAAAAGAAAAAAGGTCGTTTGAATTCTATGGATGAGATAAAATCTTCTTCGACCACTCCAAATGAAATGCATCCTCTTCGACATCTGATCCACTGCACGAGTTAGAACCCCGAATAGAGAAAGATTCAAACTTCACTTGCTTCTTGTTTCAATTGACAAGAGATATAATAGGTGTGGATCATCCTATTGCGATGGATCGAATGGATGTCGGTGAATTATTGTCAAGAGAAAACATGGTCACAAACTGTTTGATGCAATTGTTCACCAAGTGAGTTTCCACTTAATTTTATAGCCTATTTCAGATTATTGTTATATATAGTATGCATTCCATGTACCTAGATTAACCAATGATGCATGATAATGTAAATTCTCTAGAGCTTTACATGATTTGGTTGAAAGGAATGACCGGAAGGGGATAGGGTTTCTCTTAGCTAATCATGTTACGGCATTAGGAAACACATATGAAGATAGGGTACAATACATTGCACGAAACTTGAAGGATTGGAATAAAGAAATTTATCTGGTACCGTATCTTCAGAGGTAAACACTGTAAGTGTTTCTCTAATTTTTAAGAAACACTGATTTAAAGATCTGAGATCATTGAATTTTTGGTTTGCAGTGGAAATTGGATGCTTATAGCCATTAGACCGATTGAAAAGGTTGTGTACTGGTTTGATTCATTACAAAACCCACAAAAGAGAAGGCAGTAATACTTATAGATGAGTAAGTTATAAATATTAACTAATGTTAGAATGCATATATAATTTCTAATGCCAATCATATATACATATGCTGCTAATTATTTTCATTCCGCTTTAATTTTTATAGAGTGATGTTTATCAAGCTTTCTTAGGATTACCGAGAAATGTGCATATGCAACCTGAATGGATAGTAGTTAAGGTAAAATTGGTTCTTATTGAATTTTTTATTCAACATTGTGTTGTATACAATTGTATGATCTTCTAACTCGTATATTAATATTCATTAGCATAAAAAGCAAACGTCTAACTGGGAGTGTGGCTACTATGTCATGCACTACATGTACCAAATCGCAATGAAATCAGACACATTGGCACTCGAAAAGGTATTTGATTTCTCATAACTTATTTAATTGTATTTCATTTTGCTACTCAATTACGTTTGAATTTATACTCTGTTGCAGTACTTCAAGCTCAACCGCACTCCATTAAGCAATATGGATATAGATGCTATGAGAAAAATATGCGCTAGTTATATTGTGGAGCATTAGTCGTAGTTGATGGATAGTAATGAAACTGATTGATATTATAGTTTTACAAATATTTTTGGCTATGCCCCTATAATATAATAGCAATTTCAACTTGTATCTTGATGATATTTGTATTAATTTTAAACTTTTAGCAACAGGTTTTGCTTTAAATCGGAGAAATTTCTCAATTTCTATCGCGGTTTGGGTCTGAATCTCAGACTTTCTACTGCGGTTTTCAAATAAACCGCCGTAGAAAGTGGTAACTTTCTAAAGCGGTAGGGGAAGAAACCGCCGTAGAAAGTTACCACTTTCTACGGCGGTTGAGAAGAACCGCCGTAGAAAGATGGGCTTTCTACGGCGGTTCGCCATCTTTCTACGGCGGTTCTTCCCAACCGCGTAGAAAGCCAACACTTTCCACGGCGGTTTCTTCCCAACCGCCTTAGAAAGTTACCACCGTAGAAAGTCACCACTTTTTACGACGGTTCTGAACCGCTGTAGAAAATCCGTAAACTTTCTACGGCTGCCAGATAGATGGTGGTTCAAAAAGGCCGAAAACGGCCGTTAAAAGCCCTTAAAAACCACCATTGAAAGCCCTTTTTATAGTAGTGTACTTCCTACCCCTTTTAGATAAAATGTGTTTTTTTTTTTCCCCCTTAAATTCACTTGTTGAGAAAAAACATCTCTTCTTTCTATCTCATCGTCGAAGGCATAAGACGGAACACACATCTCTCATGACTTCAGGACAACCTCAAACAGTCTTTATCTTGATCGGAAGCATAGTCAGGAACATCAATCATCTCCTATAACTTCGCCACGACTTACCAACGTCAATGTCGGAGACATAAGCAGAAATCTTCATTGTTTCTTATGAACTCAAGACGGCACCCCATCTTTCACCCAGCCGAAACTACATCCTAGGTAGGTGGATGCTCTCTCTCTGTGTTTAGCATACCCTAATCTATTACAGACATCACTTATTTATAATAGGTAAAGGCAAACCCTAATAGGCCTAGATTTGTTGGCCCAATAGTAATTGTATTAGGAATTTGAGGAGATAGCCAACCAATCCTCCCTCGACTCAAAGTCTAAGGGCCTGTTCTTTTCCAAAGTTTGAAACCAAGTTTGAAAAAAGTTTTGAAAACTTTTTGGTTTCAAACCAATTTTAAGAAACATGGGTTTCAAAACAAGTTTTAAAAAAAAAATTTGGGCAATTTATTTTATCTTTCTCTATCTCCTCCCCCATTTCACTATTTCTCCATTTTCACACCTTCCACCACCACCCACCACACCGCCACTGCTAATGAACCACCTCCGGCGCCGAAGAAGAAGAGGAAGAAGAAGAAGAGGGAGAAGAAGAAGAAGGAAGAAGATGAGAGTGATGAAGATGAAGAAGGAGAAGAAGATGAGAGTGATGAAGATGAAGAAGGAGAAGAAGAAGGAGAAGAAGAATAAGAAGATAGTGAAGATGAGTGGGCGGCGGCTGGTGGCGGCGGGCTTGAAGAAGAGGAAGAAGAAGAAGAATCTTATAGGAAGAAGAAGAATAAGGAGAAGAAGAAGGAATAAGAAGAAGAAGAAGAAGAAGAAGATAGTGAAGAAGAAGAAGAGGAAGAAGGAAGAAGAAGAAGAAGGAAGGAGAAGAAGAAGGAATAAGAAGAAGAAGGAGAAGAAGAAGGAAGAAGGAGAAGAAGAAGGAGAAGGAGAAGGAGATGAGAGTTTGGCGCAGGCGGCTGGGGCGGCGGTTGTTGGCGGTTGTTGGCGGCAGGAGGGAAGAAGAAAAAGAGGAAGAAGAAGAAGAAGGAAGGAAGGAGGAGGGAAAAAAAAAATCTTGAAATTAAGTTTGAAACTTTTTTTAGAACTTGCAAAAGAACAAGGTTTTGTAACTTTTTGGACAAAAAACTCAAAACAAGTCTCAAACTTAGTTTCAAACTTTGGAAAAGAACAGGCCCTAAGTACAACATCATGATTGTCTACGAGACTTGCATCTTTTGTCTTGATCAGCAAAACTTGGTTACCTCCCTTGCTAAAATTGATCTTCCATGGCCCACACTACATGAACCCCTTCAATTACTGGAGCCCACAAACTAATGCCTCTGTAAAAGAAATAATCTTGCCTTTCTCTTACACAAGTGGACCCCACCAACATACCAAGTGGCAATCCTTTCTCTTCCCCCACAAATAGCCGCCGCCTCTCCTTCCTTTCCCTCTTTTTTTTCTAATCTTCAATTTAATCAGCTTAATCAGTAACTGATTAAAACCAAATCAACAATTCCTCGGCGTAATTTTGTTGCGGCAACCAACAAGATTCTTCTCCGGAAATCCAATCAACAGAAATTGCTGATTCTACTGGCTCTGTGTTTATCTTTTCTCCTTCTTCTTGCTCTAACTTCTGGTTCCCAACTTTGATACCACTTGTTGAGAAAAAACACCCCTTCTTTCTATTTCGTCGTCGAAGGCATAAGCAGGAACACATATCTCTTGACTTCAGGACAACCTCAAACAATCTTTATCTTGATCGGAAGCATAGGCAGGAACATCAATTATCTCCTATGACTTCGCAACTACTTATCAACGTCAACGTAGGAGACATAAGCAGGAATCTTCATCGTTTCTTATGAACTCACGAAGGCACCTCATCTTTCACCCAACCGAAAGGCCGGGGCTTTCTGTCTACATTCCAGGCAGTGGATACTTTCTCTCTGTTTAGTATGCCCTAATCTATTACAGACATCACTTATTTATAATAGGTAAAAGCAAATCCTAATGGCCTTAGATTTGCTGGCCCAATACTAATTATACCAAGAATTTGAGGAGATAGCCAACAAAATTCAGGTTGTCTGATCACAAATTGCACATAAAAAAGCATGCAGTTGGAAGCCTTTACATTAATTCACGCTTAAGTCACCCAAGCAACATCACGTTTTTCATTTTAGTTTCTCACCATATTCATCTATGATTACATTACATATTTAATTCGGTCCATGGTTAAGAACATCTAAGAACCAAACCTTTTGATTAGTTGATCGTCATCTTGGCTGTAGTTTGTGAAACATAAAAGAATGTTGGGAGTTTTCGACAAATCAACCGCAACCAGTGGAACTCCTTTGTCCTTCAGTCAAGCGGCCTCAAGGGATTCGAACCAAAGAAGAAATTGCACAATATTACAGTAAGCAGAGATCTGATAGAGACACAGCCTTTTACAATTTTATGAGTGGAAATTTGATGGCTACATCCCTCCAGGTACATGAGGAACCTCAACCCCCTACGTAGGTTTGAATGGTTTTTATCGTCTTTTATATCAGTTGTCATATAAAGAGTCAATGTGGCTTAATAGTTTTTGACTAATGGTCAGTGGCATTGTGGTGCTGGATTAATTCTTCTGCATTTTCCATGGCACTTTGTATATTGAGAAACCGTGAACCCTTTCCTCCTGATCACTTTGGTAGAGATCTCAAAGGGTCATATTCTTTCATCCTGTTTGATTCCAAAAATTCAGTTGTTTTTCTCGCCGGGTACATTCACACTCTCTTATTTATTAATTTTTTTCATTATCCAATAATTTGAGTTGTACTCTGAATTATAATATATTTATACATATAAATAGGACCGTTTGGGTGGAATCCAATTTTACTGGGGAACTGCGGCTGATGGATCATTGGTATGTTATGACGATGGAAGAATTGTTTCAGATATTTGTGGGGGTTGCTACACACCATTCAAGGTTTGTTAATTTGCCCCTCCCTTGAAACCAAAACAAAAGGACTTATTAGATGGTGGGAAATTTTCTTGATCTTTTTCTCTTTTTGCAGGATGCTTCTTCTTGGGTGGTTATGGGTTGATTAGCCTTGATCACCCATATCACATGGTCAGAGGCATTGAACAAAAGGATGATCTTGGACGAATTAGAGCTATAATATTTCAGGTTGACTTGCACTCAACAAGACTTGACATCTTTTCCGGTACCGGAAATAATCAGGCAATGGCCTCATCATCGAGTCACAAAGAAGATGATAATAATAATGATGATAAGCTAATTAAATTTCTCTAAAAAAATGAAAATCAAATTGGTTCGTTCATGCATGTTGTGCAATTTGTTCTATATATATTTATATTTATGCATGTAATATACATTTAAATTTCTCCAGAACCCAAAAAATTCAGTCGGGCAATTTCAATAATGTAATAGTAGTGTATCACTCTCTATTTTTATTTTTAATGCTATGTTTTTGTTCAGCATGCAGTGCTTCCCAATATCGATCTAGTCTATTAGTTTTGTTTTATTTGTTCAATATTTCTTGTTTGACAAACAAGAAAGATTGTTTCTTTGACAACTACTGAAAGTGTAAGATTAATTCACCTTCAGTAGTTTTCTAAAACAAAATATTTTTAGTTTTTTAACTATTTGAATCAGTGCATCTTCTTGAATGCAATTGTGCTCTAATTTTGAATAGATTGTGCATCAACATACAATTATTTTACCATACTCCGCCCATTGTTCGTGCATTATTATAAGTTAAAAACAAATTATTTTGTGTTGAAACAATGTAAGAAAGTCAAATTAATATCTACCATTCTTTTTAGTGTTTGAAAAAATTTTGGCCTGCTAAGTTATTTGTTTAAAGTATTTTACTCTAAGGTCATCTTAAAGAAAATTGTACCCCAATTTTAAATAGATGTCCCAATTTTAAATACATATTGCACAACATGTACATAACTATTGTACATCCGCCTCCAAAGGGGTCTGCACAGCCTTTGAACATGCACCCGCCTCCAATAGTTAAACATTGGAGGCGGGTGCCACCTCCAAAGTTGAAAATAAATTTAAAAATAATTCACTAGGATAATTTTGAGTATTGAAAATAATTTTTAAAAGAAGCACTAAATTATAGGTAATAAAAACTTCAAGTTTTAGAAATATATATATATAATATATAATGTTGATTTTGACTTTATATACATGAGTATATGTAGCCTAGTGGTAAATTTAATGTGCAACAGTCAAGTGATTCTGTCAGCGCGAGTTTGATTCCTACCGAAACCATAAATTAAATAATGAAAAATTAAAATTTTTATTGGGAGAATATTGGAGGCGAGTGTAACGGACACCCGCCTCCAAGAATAATTTATTGGAAGTTGCACCCGCCTCCAATAACCCCTCACAAGGGAGGCGGGTGCGGGCCCCTCCAATTGGAGGCGCCCGCACTGGAGGCGGGTTAGGACCCACCTCCCTTAACCTTTTTTGGTGTAGTGAAAGTTCATTTTAAAATATAAATTGTACACTAAGACACAATTGTAACCCACTAGGATTGTTCAAAATGCCCCACAGTTCGGGGTGAGGCGAGGTAGAGAGGATCACTTAAGGGTTTTGGGGCGGTTCGGGTTGGGCCAATGTTTATTGAAATTGATCCATTCTGTTTTATTTTCCTTTATTCTTTTCTTTTTAAACAAGAACCCATTTTATTTCTTTAACTCAATCAAAGTTGAAACTAAAGGTGAAAAATAGATGGGTTGGATAGTTTGTCAATGGGTCATGACCAATTTGACCAACGGTTTGACCCGTTTGCTTAGGAAAGAGTTGCGACTATTAAATCGTGACTTTTGAGGTCTAAATGGACTCCACAGGGGCTCAATTATAGTAGACGAAATTGCATCTCGAGTTAATGAATTGTTGCACTTTCTCACTTGTCATGTGTTGTTTAAGTCAGTGCAACTCATTGTTGTTATTTGTGGAAATATGCAACAACCTATGCCATGAGAGGTTTATTCATCATGATCAATTACAATGAATTATTGTAATCCTTCATAATTTCTCAATCAATTATAGCCATCCATAATTATTCAGATTGTAGTTGATCAAATAGGTATGGAAAGTGTACATAAGTCCCTTCTCCCCCGAGTCAAGCTGATCAAGAGGATATTCACTCCGACTCAGCGATTGCCGACTGATTGTGAACTCATAGACTGAATGCCTACCAAACCACGTGCTCCTACTCCATTGCCAGTCTACTACCCACACGATGCACATAGTGATTGCAAACTTGACAACGATGAAGTTTATGGCCCGTAGGAAACAGACGACGAAGACGAAGTAACACAACCACGAAGAGGTAGAATGCCAGAGACGTTCAATATGAACAGCAGAAGCTGCGGGACAAGCCTAAAATAGACTACCATAGATTTAACAAACATGGACACAAATTGTGAGCCCAAAGGCCGTCTTACTTGCTTTATTTTCCTTTTTTCCTTTTTGCTCTCTTTCTTTCAATAAAATGGGTAACCAATCCCACCTTTAAAATTTAAAAAAGAAAAAAAAAGGTAACATAATTATCTCAATTTATGGACTAATAATAAAATAAAAAATATATTTAGGTAATTGACTCTGATCATAAAATTCACTTTTAAAAATTACTTAAATATTTAACATAGGATTCAAAAATATACTTAAACCTCCCATGACTTGGATGACAAGTCGAGATGACAAATTAACCCTTACCAAATTGGTTAAATAAGGCTGAAAGAAAGCTTTGTATTATGAATACATTCGACTAACAAATAGATACATACGATTACGAAAACATCAACCCTTCAAACTTGGAAATTTAATTTTTAAAAAAAAGGAAAAAAAACCCTTCAAACTTGGCATAAGCGTCTGAATTAAAGTCTTTCTTTTCTTTTTTTCTTTTCTGGCTTAGATTTTCATTGCATCTCTGTATGATTTTCCATCTAGTTGACGAGCAAAAAGACCTTTTAAATACTCAATCATTGTGATTCTTCTAAATTTTGCAGGTGTTTCAGGGGTGATAAGGCTCGGCGCTGGACCAAATTCGCCCTCCAGATTTGGAAAATGAAATGTTGCAATGGAAAGTCTTTCCTTCTCAGAGTTCACGGTTGCTCGGTGCTCTACACTCTTATATGCTCCATTTGTCACAATCTGCAAAAACACATTAATTTTACAATAATCAGATGATACCTTCAATACAACTCACACACATGACATTAAACATAATGTATATCAGTTTCAACTAGTATTTTGTTTTTTGTTTTTTGTTTTTTTTTTTTTTGGGGGGTTTTGATTTTAAAACAGAGGCATTAGTACAATAACTGACATTTGCAATAACGATATTCATCACGAAGATATAAGTTAGTGATGTGACATTTTATTATTGACTAACAAGCTTGCATGCATGTACGTTATAGTAGGGTGAATTATTACATTTAATTAATTATCTCATTAAATTTTGGTAAAAATTGCAAATAATTTCTTATGTTTATCGAAAATTATATTTATCTCCCTGTAATTTGATAATAATTATTGATACCTTATTTGTGACAAGATAATAACTTAAATTTCTAATGTAGAAAATTTTGGAACGAATTAGGAATTGTACTTGTCAGAAAAATTAGGAATTTTTTGTAATTTCATCAAACTTTTGGAGAGGTGGATGTAATTTGTCCAATATAGAGGGTGATTGTTATTTATTATTGTTAATTTTCTTCTTTTTTTGGCACCAAGAGAGATGGTGATTTAATTGTTGTGGGAGGGGGTATTAGGTGGGGTGTGTCAAGCCTGAGGCTTGAAATTAAGAATTTGAGAAAAAGAATTAAAAAGGGAGGGAGAAATAAGAAGAATTTGGGGAAGAATTTCAAAAGAAGAAGAACGAGAGAGAAAATAATTAGAGAAAGAAGATCATGTTTCTATTACTTCAAGTATAACCTTCTTTTTCCCGTAAAGTACTACTAATAGGAATAACTATCAGAATTACATATTACAAAAGTTCCTACCAATTTTCACTATTATTAATTGACCCCTAAAATCATGACAAATCCTTTCCCGTTAAATTATAGTATTTCCTGACGGACTTTGCAAGGAAGGCGAAACTGAAAGTGAAGAAGAACATTTTCCTAATTAATCAACTTTCAGGAAATAAGTGAAAAAGTGGAGTTACATTGGTACGAGGGATGAGGAATTACAAGCTATATGTGAAATAAAATACGAAGTTGAAGATCTGACTGTGAAGGAAAAAATGAAAACGAAGAGGAAGATGAGATGAATATATTAAATATAGCATTTAGATTGTAATAGGATATAACTATATTGCATTTTAAATATAAGGAATTGTACTACAAAAGTTGATTATAAGAACAAGTTAATTGTGATAAAGTTGAATATATTTTATTGTATTTTATAAATTATGTTTACTTTGTTAATTGATTTTTTTATCTATTTTTTATCCAGTTTATGCTTATTTGTCTGATAAATTATTGTTATTTTAATTAGATTATATGCTGTGAAATTTAAATTTTAAAAAAAGATTTTTTACATTTATACCAGTTTTACAAATAATTTGTGTTGAAAATCCTGAATCATTAACACCTGATTTAAGATATTTGATGTTGAAAATTTGATTCCATTAACACCGCATATCATTCACACTGGATCAAAGAAAACTCAAACACGGTGCTAAATGGCTTAAATAACTGGTGTCCGTTACGTTATAGTTCATCTCTTATAATCAAATCGCACTCTTGATTAGTAGGCGTAAAAATTAAGACACATACCTCCAAAATGTCTCCAACGTTGACAATAAAGGCATTAGGAAGTGGGAAAATAGGCAACCAAACTCCATCTTTCTTGATTTGGAGACCATCTACTTCATTGATTTGGAGCAAAATGGTAAGGGCATCTGCATCAGAGTGATTGCAGAGGCCAATCACAAGCTCTGGTTGTGGGCATGGAGGATAGTAATTTAGCCTCATAGATTGCATCCCTTCTTCAAAAAGCACTTCTATATCTTCATGTTTCATTCCTAATGCTTTTGCCATTTGGGTAAGAAGCTCATATACAATAGTCTTTAGTTTCGTTGAATACTCATCTAGCGCTTCCCTATATATACCACAAGAAAAAAACAATAAATTATATATGTTTGCTTTTTTCTTAAATAAAAAAGTGAATATGTGGGGTGCCACTTTATTAAATTATTTTTAACTCAAATTTTCTCATGAGAGATGGGAAATAAGTAACAATATGATCAATAAGAAAATTGGCATGAATGAATTAAATGAATTTAAAATTTTTTAACATTTTTATGATCTATTAGTGATTGAAAAAGAGTGACTAAATAAAGATATTATATTATGATTAAGTAGGCAGAAACAAATCAATAAATGACTTCTTCAAATTCTTTGATAGTAAATTATTATTTTTTTGGCCCATTAAACGATTTTCTATAAATATTGTTGAGTTACAAAAGGTAAAATTAAAATATGCCTCTTGATCTGTTAAAAACTTAAAATTCACCATCTTCTTCCATCATCTTTTGTGGAGGATGAGGAAAGCAGTTCTCCTCTCGTTTCTTGTTATATCTATTAATTAGTTTTCTTCTGATTGAAAATTTTTCCTTCAATTTATCATTGTTTATTGTGTTTCTCTCAATGTTTATGGTGTTTTCTTTTCTGACTATGGAGATTTTCCTTCTGGCTATAGTGATTTTCTCCGTGACTATAGTGATTCTATTCAGCATGGCTATGGTATATGAGTCCTTGATTATGATTCTATTCATGGCGATAGTGTATGAAAATTTTCATTAGAAATTAGTGGCAGATCGGTAACCATCGGCACCAGATTTGTTCAATTTTATATTTCTCCTATTTTCACATCTATATTAAGTATAGATTTACAATTTAGTACATCATCAGATACGTGGTGGCAGTTCTGATAAAAATTTGATTAAATCTTTTGTAATCAGTTGTATGGACTGTTTCTTGATCTTCTAGTGTCAATCATTGTTGGATGATTTTCAACACCACTAATGAAATTTTTATTTTATTTTCACAAAAATAAATGACTCTTGATATGAGACGGAAGAAATTATCATGACCTAACCTCTATGTGAGGTCTTATACATTTTAGAGTGTTGGACAACTAAACAATAAAAATAAGCAAAAGGAATAACCATAGAACAAATAAATTATAAAGAAAAGAAGAGGAATAGAAGGAAATAAAAACTAATCATGAATAAATTATATATTTTTATATATAATTTAAGAGATATTTTTATGTAAAAATTGAAAAAATAAGTTACTAGAGAATTCTAATCCAGTGATGATTGTACCTGATTGAATGTGGCAGCTTGGGCAAAAATTGAGGTTTCCTCAAGTGTTTGGGAAGGGTAACCATGAAAAATATGTCACCCCAGTCAAGCTTTTGTCCCTCAGAAGTCACAAAGGCCTGACCATATCCTTCTAAATCTCCTTCTTGTTGTCCAAATTTGTTCTTTTCTTCTATTGACAGATTGAATAAATCTTGAACCCCTAATTTCACTCTCTCCACCAATGAAATGCTTACCCCATGATTAATCAGCTGGTAATTAAGAAATTATCATATCAAGAAATGTTAATCATCTAATTAATTCCAATTCAAATTAGGAATGTTTAGAACTCACCATGCCTTAACTACGTTATATCTGATGCAATTTAACATAGTTTGGAAAGGTAGAACTAAGAATGAAAAATCTAGAGGAAATCACTTATCTTGATCTACTTTCTTAACCCTCAAATTCAAATTTAAATTCACAAAAAAAAATTTACCAAATACTTTCTTGTGTTTTTCTTTTTTTTTCTTTTTGTTGAAAGAAAAGTATATAAAACCTACTACTTAATCATATAGGAGTATTGAAAAGATCCAAAGAATATCAGGTGCATTTGGTGCGCACAAAAGGGAATGAGAATGTAGGGTATTTCATATCTAAGAATAGATAAATATTTCATTAAAGAAATTTTATTTTGTCTCTATACAATATAATAGTTTAAATTATTATATTCTCGTACTTATCAAACATAAGAATTTTAATCATAAGAATCAGATGCTCGTTCCTTCATTCCCTATCCCATTCCAGCGCACCAAACTTCCCAAAATCAAAGTCTAAAATGTAGTTTTATAAAAACAATTAATCATAAAACTTCAGGAGTAAGGCTTTATCTACCATAAATTTATACTGATGTGGTTTTCCCCAATCATAAGGAGATCGGCAAATTCTTTTCTTTTCTTTTCTTTTTTTTATTTTTATTTTCTAAACAATGTATGTTCCGTAGCCTCACCAAGCCTGTAATAATTGTAACAACCAAGAAGAATGTGTATTTTCCCCTGCCCCAATAAAATCCAGTTTTAAGAATGCTCAAGTCCTCATACTAACTTATTAGTATAAATTAAAAGTAAAATGTATAAATCAAGAAATTACCTTTTTCTTTTCAACTTCTCAGTTGCCAATTAAATATGCATACCTAATCAGTAAGTATCAAAAGTAGACAAAGAAAAAACAGGGTAGATAAACTCTTCAAAGTTCAAATAGTTTGTAGGAGTGAGATTCCATGTTGAATCGATTCAAGTATAGGATCGGAATCGATAATATTAAATCGTAAGATCGAATATCCTTACTTCGATCGACAAATATTCTTGGGTTTCCCCTGTTCTTGGGTTATCTTTATAAAGAACCCCCCCTTTTTTTTTTTTTTTTTTTTTTTTTTTTCCATTTCAAATCAGTCGTGATCATCACGTACCTGGAAGAAGCCCCAGTCTTCGCAAGCGGAGTGTAGTTTCTGAAGCTCAGAATTTGCTGTTCCATCTTTGGAATGAAGCAAGTTTTGCAGGTCTATCACTGGGATTTCGTGTGAGGAAGTGGAATCGGAATTGCCATCGGAAATGGTCGGAAAGTGGTTCCGATCAGGGCGGACGTATCTTGCCGGAACGGAGGGGAGTTTGTCCTTGATCAACTCCTGAACAAATGGTACTTTCAGAGAACCCCCAAGCTTCATCATTTGTGGTTCCATGCCTTTTTTCCAAGTTCTTGTTGTTTCTCGTGTTTACTGTTAATGTAGGCCAAGTGTAATGCTTTAATGAACTAAGGAAGAAGGAAACAAAAACAAAATCACTCTTTTTTTGTTTTTCGTTTTTTTTTTTTTTTTTTTTTTTTGATGTGAGAGGACAAAAGTTCGATGACTTTTTTTTCTTCCTTTCTTCTTTCCCCCTTAGTTGAACAGATAAAATGGGTATTTTATATCGGTATGTTTAAAAATGCAAGGAAAAGAAAATGTTAAACGTAGGAAAAAAAAGATAATATTTTGTTATTATACCAAAATTACCTTTCCACTCATAACTCCCACCAACCCCACCTGACCCACCGACCCTACCAGCCCCACCATTTGTCCTTTCTTTCATTTCCTTCTTTTTTTTAATATATATATATATATATACATATATATGATTAATTGTTAAGTTAAATTTTATAATTAGGTATATATAATTTTAATATTATCTAGAATGGTTAGAATTTTTTAAATATTATTTGTATTTAAATTAGACATAAATGCATTGAAACTCATTTTAATTTATTTAATGTTAGTATATTTTAATTATTATGTATGTGGAGCGTTTTTTTTGTATTATTAATGTTGATGGATATATTAATTAGTAAGGTGAATATTATAATTAAATGTGTATAATTTAGATATTATAAAGTATAATTAGACTTTTGAGTATTATTAGTGTTTAATTTAGAGATAAATGCATTGTTAAAAATAAATTTAAAAAAGTTGGCAATAGGCACACTGACAAAAACAAAAACAAGGAAAAAAAAAAAAATGGTTAGCAGAAGGCTCCTTTTCTGGGGGATAGGAATCCTAACCCTAGAAGAGAAGCTTAGGCACCCTAACCTTTTTTGGGTTAGAAATCCTAAACCCATAAAAGAAGGTTAGGGTGGTTAGGCACCCTAAGCTCCTTTTCTGGGGTTAGGATAGAAAAGCAGGTTAAGGCACATAAATCCATCTCTGTGGTTAGGATTCCTAACATCAGAAAACCTAACCCCCACTTCTAGGGTTAGGAATCCTAACATCAGAATAGAGCTTAGGGCGCCTAGCCCCCTCTTCTGTGGTTAGGCCCTAACCCCCTTTTCTAGGGTTAGAAATCCTAACCACAGACTAGGGGGTTAGACACCCTAAGCTCTTTTCTAGAGGTTAGGATTCCTAACCCCAAGAAAAGAAGCTTAGGGCGCCTAACCATCCTAAGCTCCTAACCCCATAAAAGGTGGTTAGGCGCCTTAATCCCCTGAAAAGGGGTTTAGGGCACCTAACCACCCCAAGTTCCTAACCCCAAAAAATAAACTTTTGCTATTTTTATTTTTAAAAAATGTGCTTAACCTCTTTGTTAACTTTTTATCAATGTATTTATCTCTAAATTAAACACAAATAATACTATAAAAAAAATGTCTAACCATGCAAATAATGTCTAAATTGAACACAAATAATACAATTTTTTTTTTTATAACCATGCATTATAATGTCTAAATTATACACACCCAATTATAATTATTAACCTTAACAATAATATACTCATCAATATTAATAACATAAATAAACGCACTAAATTATACACACATAATAATTAAAATAGTGTCAACATTAAATAAATTAAAATGAGTTTATAATACATTTATATTAAATTAAACACAAATAATACCAAAATAAAAAAAGGAAGGCTTTTAAAAAATAAATAAACAAATTGAAAATGAAGGAAATGACTAATGGTGGGGCTGGTGGGAGTTAGTGTGGGTAAGGGGTAATTTGGGTAAAAATATAAAATAATATCTCTCCTTCCATGTATTTAGCATTTTTCTTCCTTGCGTTTAGCACTGACCTTTTATATTGATATACGGTGTAAATAGCATAATGAGTTGCACATTGATTAAAGTAAATTGTTTGATCCAACCCAATTATGCGGCAAAATCTCTATAACTGATTAAACCTTGGCATCATTAATCATTTAATGCAAAAACTCGCATGACGTGGATTATGTATAAAAGGTGGTTTAATCATGAGACATTGCGTGGACTGCGCGGCTTTCTGTGTGCAGAGACATCCTTCTCTACAACTATGTCCTTTTTAACAGTGCTATTGATTACAGGGTGAGAGTAATACTCTTAACCTACGGCAAGACTGATGTATCACTCTTGTAACTTAAGTCCAATAGTTGCCTTTATTTGTTCTTACGAAGCAATAGCATGTTACCTTTGGAAGGGTAGCATGCTACTCCATCAAGAGTAGCACACTTCTTGTGTTCAAGAGCATCACTATTACTCAAGACGGTTAGCATTACACAAGTATCAGTTTTAAATAAACATATCACAGACACTTGTGAACAGTACTATTAGGGTTAGGATATCTTCTCAAAATTTCTGTACAATTAGCATTGAGGCACGTATTCTAATTCTGATATGATTTTGAACTTTGAGCCCAATGAGACATGTCTAAATTTATTACAAATAGATGGTATTCGTAATATATTACATCATATTAGAGAAGCATCCGGCCACCTGATTGGGATATAGAGGAAGCCTTAGCCTTTTGGCTATGTGTAGTTAGAGATGGTATGTCATCATGATGTCATAAAAATGATGATGGATGTTCCTGCTTATATATCTGACGTTTGTGAGTCGTCCTGAAGTCATAGAAGATGTATGTTCATGTCTATACTTCTGATGTTGTTGTTGGGGTTGTTGTGAGGTGTGTGTTTCTACTTATCTGTCTGGGAACAAAATTTAGAGAAGGGGGTGAGAGAATAGAATAGCGGAAATGAAGACCTTGTATATTGAGAGAGTGAACATATACATTGTAAACTCTTCTATTTTTTATTTTTCATATTTAATAAGTAGAGGATGATTTTGTAGAGTAAACTTATTGAGATCAAACTACGTTAAAACTTTGTATTTTTCTTTTCCATTCCTTGTCTCCACTGTGGTGTTGGCTAGATGTAGTGCGTGCATGTTATGAACTTTTCGTGTATGGGCCTCCTATTTTTATAGGCCCTATGAACCTATATCATATATATATATATATATATATATATTATTTAAGTATTATATTATATGATTTTATATTTTATTAGATTATATTATAAAGAATATACATAATACATTCAGTGATTAATTTAACGCGAACACTAGTGTTCGACGGATCATATTGTCTTATGCAAGAAACGCTCTTCATTATATATATAATATAATATAAACAATTGGAAACTTTTGTTTAGGAAAAATGTATTGAGTTTAGTTTTAAGAATATCACGCGTATATTAAGAGGTGTTGATATAAAAGTAGGGAGAGTAAAATAAAAGTATCAAATTAAAGTGTAAAAGTAGAGTCTATAATATAAAAATGGGTGATACCATAAAAAATAATGACTATTTCTAAAAAAGAGCTATAATAAAAAGTTTTGATTTTAATGGCATAAGTGGTGTATATTAGATTAAAAAACAAACAGCATAAATTTTAAAGGTAGAAATAAGACTCTTTAAAAAAAATAGTGCATGTAATCTAAAAAGTAGTACTTATTTTTAAGAACAATAAATATATTGATAATAAAGGTTTGATTTTAAGAGTATAAATAGTGCATTTAAAATCAAAAGTACCAAATTTAAGGGTAGAAGTAGTGCCTCTTTCAAAAAAAAAAAAAATAACACGTGTAATATTAAAAGTAGTGCATATTTCTAAAAATAATAATAATAATAATAATAATAATAATAATAATTTACTTTAAGGGTATCAATAGTTCATGTAAAATAAAAAGTACTAAATTTAAGGGTGAAAGTAATGCCTGGTTAACAAGACCATGCAATCTAAAAAGTAATACATATTTCTACATAATAATAAATAGTAATAGTAAAACATTTTGACTTTAGGGTATAATTAGTGTTTGTACAATAAAAAGTAGTGTTTATTTTTAAAATAATAATAATAAATTTTCAATTTTAATGGTATAAGTCGTGGTTTTTAAACAAAGTATGGTCTATTTCTAAAAATAGAAAAAGTAGTGTTGTGCACGTGTGCTTACAGTGAAGTCTCCTATCGGATGGTCAAACCGTTTGTCATTAATGATTCTTAATCTAATAATTATATTTTATATTTACGGTAATATAAAAGGGGCTAAATTTGTATTATTGAGCATGACCCTCATTTTGGTATGAACGTACTTGTATATAACTGTTATCACTTATGTCATGTACTTTGTCTATAAATACGATAAATAAACACTAATATAAGCTAAATACTCACACTCCAAAATGCAAAATACCGTGATAGTTTACTAATTCAAATTTAGGAGTAGAATTTCCTCATCCTCTTATAGAGAAGGATGAGTGAAGCAATTATACTTTCATTTTTGTTATATTTTATTTAGTTTTCTTTTGATTTGGAGTTGTTTCTTCAAATAGTTCATTTATTGTTATTTATGCACTACCTCAAAATTGCCTATTGGAGGCGGATTTCGCGACCCAGCAGCTGCCTCCAATGCGGGCACCTCCAATAATCCCTTGAAACCCACCTCCAATAACCCCTTGGAGGTGGGTGCCGTGAAAACCCACCTCCAAAAACCCCTTGAAACCCACCACCTTTAAGATTATTGGAGGCGCGTGCCTGTTGCACCCGCCTCCAATAGCCCTAAAAAAACTACCTGTTTTGGAGGCGGGTGCTCCAATACCCCCTACAAATTTTCGGAGTTTTGGAGGCGGGTGTTGGGAAACCCACCTCTTTTCCTCCGAGTTTTAGAGGCAAGTTCACCATTTCGCCAGTTTCTCTACCCGCCAAATTTTATTTGGGATCTTCCCTATCTAAAATCAAGGATATGTCAAGACTGAATATATTATTAATGCTCAGTATTTGCTACATTCAGAGTTTACTATATATGAAGCATTTACCACCTTTTATATTGAATAGCAAGCCTGCATAATAATATCAACAATTCGGGGTCGTTGTCCTAATTACACACATAAATTCATGTAAAAGCAATATTATACAAATCAATATGACTCCAAAAAGTCTTCAAGCTCATGAGATAATACATGAGGCTACAAATTCTCACATGCCATTAAGCTCATCCTTGGTCAAATCCGACATATCCCTTGGGAACTAGTGATAAGACATACAATAACCACGATTATCACATTATTAGTTCGAGCCCACATATTTAAAATATATTGTGAACTGCTCAATAGAAGGCTAGAGAATAATAATAATAATAATTCAGTCTCATTGATCATACCTCATTTAACTTTATGTGTGGTGTCCTTTGTAGGTTAGCAATCTCCCTCATGTAATACATGTCATAATAGCCACACTCCCAACTACTCCGTTGTTTCTTGTGTTGTACGCAAGTTTATAGTGTAAGCAGATTGGAATTTAGTTGCAAAACTATAAAAACATTTATTTCCTTCATATGAACCCAATCTAGCTTGTTCTTCTTCTTTGTCGTGTTTGGTCGCGTGGCATTATATATGAGCAAACTCCTGAACATTTAAACTGTTCACTACATTAATCCTAACATGTCAAGTACGTAATTCGAGCAAAATCAATCAAACCAGATAAACTTTATTATAAAAAGCATATTGTGTCTAGAAATTACTCATTCATCATAGCCTTACGGGTGGCCAATGAACCTTTATGAACATAATCAAACTAGTATACATCGTACTCCTCTGGTTTGAAGTAGAGTAACATCCAATGTCGGTTACAACCATTCAATGTATCAGTTAGTATACGGCTTCACTGTGAGAGGCAATAAATAGTGGAAAATATAGAGCATCAGCTTACCTCTCAGAATATGGCATAATGCAAAATTTAGGTTCCTCAGTACTTGAAATTCTATCGTATATGTATTATGTTATCTCTTCCTTTGAAGCATACAACGTGGAAACTTTATCTGGGGAGAAGAAACACAAATGAAAATTCTTTGCTTCGGGAGTTCCAACCAAACTCTCGTCAATCCCCTACCAAACAAAAATAACAAATCATGAGATATACCATGCATGCCAAGTTACTAAATTACTTACTAACCATACAGAACATAAGTATATAAGGTTGTACTAGAGTATATGCAATTACTTAATAACTGAATTACTTGATACACAAGTTAATGCATCTTGACCCAAGTTCCTTATATGAACATAAATCGTCAAATTCAATATTGTCCATATTGCTTTTCAAATCCACCCCTACTAGCTCCGTTGGCATTATGAAATTGTACATGTGCCGGGGGGGGGGGGGGGGGGGGGGGGGGCTACTGTCATGTTATACAAGGTCTTCAAATCTCCACTAACATCCAAATTATATGAAAGCGTTTGACTCTTTGACGAATCCTCACTTAGGGTTTTATCCTATGTTGGGCAAGAAATCAGCGAAAGTTATTAAATACACATAACCAAAATTATAAAGCACCCAGTAACTACCAAGTTTTATCATTAATGCTAATTTCTCTTCTTCATTTTCTTACTTTTCTTTGAGACATCATCATCCATCTGTGCACAAACCAAGTCTCAAATTTCTCCTGTCACATGCAAAAGACGGGTATATTGAATCAATGATTTTCCACTGGGATGCGTCTGATGGATGCCTTATCTTGTTATCATCAATAGGAACATGTCGATCTGTATGTCATGTCAAGTTTTTAGCATCTGATATGTTGGCGAACAACCGTTTGAATCTCAAAATTATTGGCAGATACCATAAGACCTTTGCTGGTGTCCCCTTCTTATGGCCGACCCTTCAGTTTGCAACGTCCCCATAATTCTTTTTTTTTTTTTTTTTTGTGTCTGGATGCCCTACAATTAGGACAGGACGACGATTTCTCATGTTCATTACGATATAGTATGCAGTCATTAAGACAAATGTGTATTTTCTTATACTCCATAGCCATAGGGCACAAGATCTTTTTGGGTTCGTAGATGCGATTTGGCAGTTCATTACCTTTGGACAACATATCATTCAATAACTTCAACAAGGATGTGAAACTATTGTCGATCCAATTGTGTGCGATTTTCAAATTAAACAGTTTCAAAACACCGGACAAATATGTATACTTGGTACAACCGTTATAGCTCACTGTTACTCGTTAAAGAGGTAAAGACATCTGGTTCATCTGCAAACTGGACTGTCAATCATTTCTTCATGGGTGTCATTCACTTTAGATTCACAAGACTTGTTGAGGTCTCACCATACCATTTCTATGTCTTATAAGAGGGATCAAATACCCTTCGAAGTAAATGCTCTCGTATCACATCCGGTTCCCTGTGTCTTGCCCTATTTTTGCAGCCTCTACACAGACATTGTGCATAATTGTCATTCTTATACGCGATGACAAGAAACTGATCAACCATTGCAATGTAGGATGGCGTGGTTCGATCACCAGATATAATCGTGTTACGATCCATATTTAATTTGATCGGCCTGCATAATAAGAAATAAATCCAAAAAAAACTAAATCAACTCCATGGAAAATATTCATTTCATAATTGTCATTCTTATACGTGATGACAAAAAACTGATCAACTAGTGCAATGTAGGATGGCGTGGTTCGATCACCAGATATAATCGTGTTACGATCCATATTTAATTTGACCGGCCTGCATAATAAGAAATAAATCCAAAAAAAGCTAAATCAACTCCATGGAAAATATTCATTACATAATGCAATATATAAATATGCCTCTTTACGGAAAAACAAAATGGTGAGGTGAACGATTGATTTATATATATAGTGAACATAAGATAATAAAATGTTGAACGAATAAAATGCTGCATTTAAATTGATATCCCGGGCGGGGAGGTCGTATCATATATGCCTACTTAAATCGAGTAATTCTGAAGTAATTTAATTTATATGAAATACTTGAAAGGTGTAAAAAGTGTATTAACAATGATGAGAAAATAGTATAAAAAAATGGGGACGAAACCCTGTTGTTGACAACATGGAGAAGAATAGTAACAAACATCTCTTATTAATTTGGCTTTTTAGATAATACTAATGTAACATGTGAGTCTCGTACATACAAACAAGAGAACAATATTTAAGAAGATAGGCAAATTGATGAAATATTGATATGACTAAAAACTATTGATGCATACAAATTAAGTTCTCTACCTAGGAGTATTAGGTTTTGAAAGGAAACTATTGTAATAAGTAATCTTGCTAAACCTACTATTATTAAAGTTATATACAGATGGAAAATTCAACACCCTTTAAAAAATAAAATTTATGATTCATTCATATAATGGCTTTTTAGATAATAATTCAGGCTATGCTAGACAACTCTAAAACAAATAAATAGAGTATTCCTATATATTCCTGGGTTGATCTACTAGATACTATGAATGTATGGAAAATAATGTTATGTGAGCAGTATGTAACTTTAGAGATGCTAAGCTCACAATGAAGAATGGCGGAATGAGAAGATGTGCTTGGTATGAGTCTACCACTGAACAGAATGTACTGCACAATATTTGAAATTAATTAATGAAGACGTGACGTCCTTTTATAGGAGAAGAGGTATCCAAATCTGTTCATATTTGGAATTGAACTACCATAAGCATCAACCAATTACAATTAGTATTTAGAAATAAGATTAACAATTTAGTAAGAAAAATCGTCAAAGTAACTGCCTAAACAATATCCAAAATAGAAGAGAATTTTTGGCACATAATTGAAAAAACCGTCCAATAATGCACAATATTGGAGGCGCATGCAGAGAAAAGCCGCCTCCATTCCTCTCTGCGAAAATTTTCAGCGGCTTTGGAGGCGGGTGTTTGGAAAGCCGCTTCATTCGAATGTCCCTATTGGAGGCGCCCGCCTCTAAATGGCTGCCTCCAATGGTCCTTCCTATAGTAGTGATGGAAATTTTTTTTTTTTTTCCCATGTTTATGGTGTTTTCTTCTTTGGTTATGAGGATTTTCTCTCTGACTATAGTAATTTTCTCGTTCGTTATGTTGATTCTATTCGTGGTCTCTAGTTATGATTCTATTTATAGCCATCAAGATTCAGTCAAATATTCAGTTTCGAAACTTTCATCACTAATTAGTGGCAGATCTGTAACTGTCGGTATAGATTTACAGTTAGTATATCAGATACATTATTCTGGTGGTTCATATCTGATAAAAATCACATGAAATCTTTTGTAATGAGTTATATTGACTGTTTCTTGGTCTTCTGTTGTCAATCGATGTTGGACGATTTTCCAACATGATTAATAGAATTTTTATTTTTTATTTTTAAAAATGGGTTAAGAGTAGAATTATTGAATAATTCCAACTGTTACAAGTTTTCTTTGTTGCCGATAGGGGTGGCAAAAAAAAACATTAACCCAAAAACCGCCCAAACCCATTGGGTTTTAACCCAATAAAATCCACCTAAAAAAATAATGGGTAGGGTGGACTTGGGCTAAATATGTAATGGGCAGGTTAGGGTAAGCCATTGGGCACCCTAAAACTCGCCCATCATGGGTACCAAAAATACCCATCCAAAACTACCCTTAAAAGCATAAACAAAAATTCAACAACTCACTTATTTTAGTGGGCCCATTTTATTTTTTTTTCTTCAAACTTATTTTTTCTTTTTCTTTATTTTTCGTGTCCTACAATTTAATTTGCATTTTTTCACATTTATTCTTTTATAATATTTTTAAATTGTCCACTTATAAATACTAATTCAAAATTCGTTCGGGTTCCAAGTCGAGTTCAGGCTCGGGTTTCGGGATGGATTTGGGTTCGGGCCGGTTCAGTTCAGCCTCAATTCGGGCCCATGATTTTGGCCTAGTTTCTGGCTGGATCCAGTTTTGGGCCTCGGGCCAGTTTTGGGCCCAAGATCCAGGCCCAATTCGGGCCAATTTTTGGCCGGGTCCAGTTTTGGGTCTCGGGTTGGGGTAGGGCATGCACGGGTTTATGTAAATATAAAAAAATTAAAAATTATGTTTGGACCAAAAAAATTACATACGATTAAATATAAAAGTATACAATATATAATATTTCGAATTTTAGAATAGATTCAAAAAATTAAAATCTGCTTAAAAAGAAAAAGGAATTAAAATGAAATTAAAAAACTTTGAAAAAATTTTAATAAACCATTAAATAAGCCTTACATTTTTGTATAATGGGTATTATGGGTACCCATGAGTACCCATAGCTACCCATTACCCATTTGAACTAAGACCACTAATTGAATGGGTAATGGATACCCATTACCCATTAACTTAATACCCATTTAATACCCGCCCAACCCGCCCGTTTGACACCCCTAGTTGCCGACTAAAAGAAATCTAATACTCCATCCATTTCATTAAAATAGTCCATTTTGAAAATTATTTTTTTGTTCTAATAGAAAATTTCACTTTCAATTTTTTTACTCCTGCTACTCTTACTAATATAATCATGTGTGGTTCACAATTAAAACATACTTAATAAGTAATAATATAAAGTGTTAAAATAGCTATTTTAGATGTTTTACCTTGACATTCATAATATGTTGTACATGGATCAAAGTAGACACTTCAAATAAAATAGTATAAGTATTCAAAATTCGATCAGCTTATACTATTAATTAATTTATACAGTATCAAAAAGTAATATAGTACGAAAAGTCTTTTTTGTTTCTTTCTTTTATTCCGAGACGACAAGACGGTCTATACAATCTCAACATATAAACATACAGGATAATATACGTATAAGAGGAAAGTGGAGGCAGAAAAAGTCCACAAAAACTAAGATAATGTATAAAAATGAAACGTGCCAACAATAATTAGTTCCTCTATTATAGATTGCTACCAAATCTCGGTGGGATCACACATACATATGTGGTTGCGTTTCTTTTCACATTTTCTTTAAGTCAAAAGAACCCCAATTACGTCAAGTAATCTAACAAACAGCGATTAACCATGCATTAGCCAATTTGGGCACCTACTCAGTATACGCTTATACTATTATTGAGACTTGCATTGAACTTGCAGTACTAACGTTACACCACGTCAGAACGGAGACTTAAAACAAACCACTACTAGTGGGGGACTTGCACTTGCATCGCGACATTTGCACATCACACATTACACTACGACAGGGACAGGGACCTGTACATTACAAATCAACATACCACCACCAGAGAAAAGCTCTTAAAATCTTCGCAAGCGAGTGATTTAAAATTTGCAAATCTTGTTGAATGTATGATTCGAACCATTGACCTCACAGTCTGTGCACAAGTGTTTTACCACTTGGGTTAAGGATGATTCACAACCATGCATTTGTTATATACTCACTCTGATTCTAATAAGTCTCAAAAGGCACACAAAGTAAGAAAGGGAGAGAATTTCTTATTTTTTCCCTAGTTATGTTATCTCATTTAACTACACAGTAAATAAAAATATGTGTAATATATGTGCATTTAAAACGAGATTGTAATTAATATTATTAAATGTGATTAATTAAATAAGGGGTAATATGGAGCTTTTCAAAATTTTTGTGTTGAATTGTGTAAAAAAACACTTATTTGGGAAAAATTTTTTCTCTTAGTGAAAACTTATTTGGAAACGTAGAGATTACTCCATATACTCTCTCCGATCGAAACAAGTATCATTTGAGAGGGAGTAAAAATCTTCAAAATAAGTGACGTTTTAGAGAAAACATAAAATATTTTCTAATTTGCCATTGTCTTAACTTATCTTCCTAGAGTTTGTGATTATCTTAAATACTAAATATTAGTACAATTAGATTACAACTTCTAGACTCCTTGTAGTATTATATTACAACAACTAGGAGTTTATTTGTCATTTAAATAAATTTTTAATGAATTCTTAATTTGTTTAAAAATTTCTAAAATAACACTTATTCTGAATGGAAAGAGTAATAGACCAGTTTTTCAACATTAATTCAAAAGACTTGTTGACTAATTATTATTCAATATTTTTGTATTATTTTTTCTAGTATAATAGTCCACTGGAATAAGAAAATAGGAGTTGGTTTCTCATCAAATGAGTTTATACATGTAATATTGTTCACGTGAATGGTACTGAATGCGTTTTTTTAAAAAATTGATGCTTCATTAAAATAAAACAGATCGATACAATACCCGTGGTTATGTTCACTTTCACGGTTTCACCCACTAACAATTAGACTACAGACACACAAAAGTAAGGCTTATTGGGCTAAAATAATTAATCTCCTTCGTTCATTAACCCGATAAATCAAGAAATAATTTCCTTTGAGTTTATAAATCTTATTTCGCATCGCGACTCATGTTTTCTTCATTTTTCATTTTAAAAGTGATTTGTCCACTTTTGTGGTTGTACGTTCTATGAAGATTTATTTTATCTATAAAACTATATTTTACTACTTTGAAATAAATTTAAAAAAAAAAAAGTAATTTATTGCATGATACAAATACAATATACTCTCTCTGTTTCATTAGAAGACTCAATTTTCTAATACTGTTTATAGTATTACAAAGTGAACTTTTCTAATGAAACAAGAGAGTAACTTATACTCCCTCTCAAGGCCGGTCCTCTAACTTTGAGGACCTGAAACGATACAATAAAAGAGGTCCCCAAATTTTTTTTTTTAAACTTTTTAAATTAGGAATGACATTTTAGAACTTTTTTTAATAAAAGGGTTAATTACTCATAACCCCCTGTAATTTGGGAAAGTTATGGATGACCTCCTATAATTTAAAAAGCTACAAATAACCCCTCTGTGCTTTCCCAAATGCTGTAAAGTAGACGGATTCCGTTATATTTAACTGTCAAACCAAAAAGTCAACTCTTTTTCTTAATTTTTTTCATAAAATGACAAATTTACCCTTACTAACAAAATAAAGCTTTTTGTCTTTTTCTTAATTTTCCTCTTTCTTATTTTCAATTATTAAGACTTAAAAACTGATTTAAGTGACATCTCGTAAATTTTGCCCTAGGATTAGCCGTAAGTTTGTATTTTTATGTAAATTATTTTAATTTTCAAAAATATGTATAGTTATGGACTTGTATGATTTTTTTTTTAGAATTTTAATAAATGAACATTTATTTTTGAATCATAGATTTGTAATGTTTAAATTAGGATTAAGAAGTTATGAATAAGGTTAGAATTATGTTTAAGTAATGTGTAATAAAATAATAAAATAATAAAAATAAAGAAATTAGAAAATAAGTAGAAAATGGAAAAATCAAGGGCGGATTGGTTTTACCCAGTCCTGGATTGGGTAAAACCAATTGCAGCACCGCCTGAGTGACCGGTTTTACCCGATCATGGAATGGGTGAAATTGATTCCACCGCTTCACGGAGTGGTTTTACTCAGTCCTGGAACGGGTAAAACCGATCCAAAGGTAGAAAAAAAATATCTCACTGCTTGAAAGAGCGGTTTTACCCAATCCGAGGGAGGGTAAAAACCAATCCGGGAAAATGACAAATATACTCCGACCGGTTTTACCCAATCAATGAACGGGTAAAACCGATTGGAACGATTTTACCAGATCCATGACAAGGTAAAATCAATCGCGTGCTGAAAATGAAAAAAAAATCTCAAGATAAATACAAAAACTTTGGCTTATTAGGCGAGCTCTGCCTATAAATATGCTCCCTTTCATCATCCTAATTCATTTACACCAACAAGAAACCAAGAATCAAAAGAGAGAAAGGGTGAGAAAAGGGAAAAGGAGGAGGAAAAAGGAAAGGAAAGGAGAAGCTAGGACAAGAAGGTTTTTGAGCCGGAATTTGAATTTCAGAAACGTGGATTTCATGTTAGGGAAGATCCAGAGCGTAAAGGTAATGAATTCAACTCACTTATCCAGTTAAGGTTTAGGAAAAGATGTATGAAATGGAAAATAATGAAGTTTTGGTTTTTTTAGGAAATTTGGATTTAAATCCTTAGGTTGATATTGAATATGTGTTATGGAATGTTAGAAATAATGCATGAGCACTGTAGGAAGGATTTCTAGCAAAAAGAATCAAAGAAAAAAAAATGTTTATGCAAAAGTTTAGCCAAAACCGAAGCAAAAGCTTGAAGATGAAGTTTACTGGGCACGATCGATTTTAACCGATCCAGAGGCGGGTAAAACAGATCATGCTCAAGAAAATCGGTTAAAAACCGATTCCAAAATGGGTAAAACCATTTGGAGCTATTTTAACCAATCAAGCAGTCGGTTAAAACTAATTGGATTGGTTAAAACCGATTGGTCTTCTAAAATTTTGATTTTTTTATTATTTTGTAAAGATCAACTTAAAAACCTTCCACAATTTTTTTAGTTAATTACATCCTTTTACTTAAATAAGATTATGGAACACTTGGGATTATAGAAATTAAAAGTTAGGATTTTATAACCCTAGGAAGGTCGGAATTTATTTGGAATAGAATAGAAACTGAAACTTCCGATATTTTTAAACTTAGATAATTGGGGAAGCATTAGCAGGCATCTCAGGACCAATGTAAGTTTATCACTGAAAATGGATACTGTTTTAATACAATTAATAACTGAATGTGCATTAAACTGTATTATGTGACATGTTTTAAACGCTTTCAAAAATGCTTGAAATACTTTTGATTTTGAACTGCGAGTTGTGTTTACTTACCGGTTGGAACGCATATGTACTTGTTACGCTTCAGTTGTACTTTCTTTATACACTGAATCTATTATATGAGCATGAGTTGTGTCAGATCCATTATATGTGTTGTGATTTGATCCCACAATCTATCATAGGGCTTGGTCGTCTGGATCATCTGCGTTCCTGATTTCAAAATTAGTCCCGACCATAGGGGCCCATATATGCATCTATACATGTGGGAGTGGCTGCCAATATATTTATGATTATGTTAAGGTGAGCTGGCATTTGTTCATCGTTTATGTATACGTTGACGAACGCCCCTCATCCTTGTTATTTATGGTTATGCTGAGATGAGTTGGTCGTCGTTCAGCGTACATGTACACGCTGGCGAACTTAAGATGAACTGGCTAGTTCGTTTATCATTTATATAGAACTTTAATGACTGCCCTTCATTCTCATTATATGTTCTATGAACCCTACTTGAGTCATGAATGCTATATGTTAGGATTTGCCTGAGTTACATGCATGGGCAATTTATGCAACTTGGTAAATGTTTGCGACAACGGTGAACTCTCACTGGGCAATGGCTCATTCCATTTTCTTGTTTCCGGTTTTCTATTTTCAAAATTTTGTTATAGATCCTTGGTATGAAGATGACTTTGCTCATTACCAGTACTATGATGGGACTGCATGCGGGCTGAACCTATTATATTAGCTGGATAGTATTTCATAAGAATGTTATGTTTAGTTAAACTTCCGCTTTTGTATTAGGAATTGATATATGTACATTTTAGGTTTGACAATTTATAATAAAAGCATGTTTTAGTCACTTTTCTGTACGACACTGAGTCCTGGTGAGAACCAGGCAAGCATCCACTGCTTCTTTCTCTCATATGTTGCCTGTGCCTGATTCCGACACCATTTTTTGCTATCGTCGCTGCTCTCTCTACTCTGCCTTGCTGACTGCTAGCTGCAAAACTACATCTCTGCCACACCTTCCTTGCCACCATCACGCTCATCACCCGCCACCATCACCTTCATCAACATTCATCCCCACCAGAATTAATCCACAAACACCATTAAAAAAATCACAAACATCTCATCAACACCATAAAAATACTATAATGCAAGTTAAAAAAAAAATTGAAAATCATGAAAACGATTCAATCCTAAAAACTAAGAGGGAACGGCTCATCCAACATATCTACAATTCATGAAAGGTTTCCCTCAAAAAAATAAATAAAATAAAGCTATAAGGAAAACAACGAATAGATTCCCAGATCTGACGGTTCCCAAAATTTCCAAACTCCTGACCTTTTGCCGCTGCATCAGCATCAGCCGCAGCCGGTAGATTACGGTCCCAGATTAACCCTAGAGAAGCCACCTCACGATGGTCTTCACTTCTAGCAAATCTGAAGGGTCCGTCGGGCTTTATCGGAGGATTGCAGCCATGGATCTCAGTGCTGGTCCAGCGCACGCAGTTTGAGGGGTAGTTAATGGAGTTGATGGGGGCAACTAGAGAGAGAGAGAGAGAGAGAGAGAGAGAGAAAGAGAGAGAGAGAGAGAGAGAGAGAGAGAGAGAGAGGATACGGTTGGGAGGGGAATGATTTTAGGGTTAATGGTTAGGAAATATAAAGAAGTTAAAAAAAGTAAAAAAGGAAAAATAGTAACTTTCTAGTATTTGGGAAAACACATGGGGATCATTTGTAGCTTGTTATGCCATAGGGGGTCTCCATAACTTTTTCAAACCACAGGGGGTTATGCGTAATTAGCCCTTAATTAAAAATTATTTATAATATAATATTTTTTATTTCAAAATTATTCAAAATTTCTTATTCAATAGATAATTGTCAATCTCGCAATACAAACAATTTCAAGTAAGTTTTTATCAATCGTAATGTATTAGAAACTAATGTGATGAAAATGAACCACTATTTATCACCATTCTAAGTCTAATTAACATTATAGAATAAATCTAATTAACATTATAGAATAAATCATTAAATTAAAATTTTAAAATTCACTTTGAACATGACAATAATTTAATGATTTTCACTATTTGTAGGTGCAAGTCGTAGACCCACAATACTTATTTTGAAAGCCTCTTTTGTCTAGATCAAATTGAAATTGTTTGGAGTTTCAATGTTAAAAAAAAAAAAAAATCACGACTAATGTGTAAGGTTTTGGTAAATAATTATTAAAAAGTGTAATCATATTAGTTAATAAATTAGTAAACTTTTTGTGTGATATCATAAAATATGTGGATCTGATAAATATATAGACTATAGAGTATTATTATAATATTTAGACCTGAAGTAATAAAATTAGTGTTATAATGTTTGAACTCCTAAACTAAACTATTATATTTTATAGAGTTTGTTAATAATTTGGTGAATTTTATTAAAATATATATATATATATATATATATAATCATTAATAAAATATATGAGCGGTCGTGCATGTGGCGTGCACTCAAGGCTAGCCCTGCTCTCTCTGTTCCATTAGAAGACTCTTATAATGAAACGGAGGGAATATATATATATATATATATATATAGGTCCATTTTTATGATAGTGATGGCCAATTCTTCTTATACACAAATATGGTTTTTCTTCGAATTATCACAACAATTCAACTTCAATGAACCCAAAAACTGTGTACACTTGATGAGAGGTTAGAACTTCACTCGCTATAAAATGTAGCATTCCGTTCCCCTTTCCCCAATTTATAAACAATGAAATTGTATTGATATTACAATTACAAACATAGTAACAACACAAAATTTATATCCAAAAACAATTTTCCTAAGCCAAATTAGAACAGAAAACAAGTACACATTTAGGGAAAATTTTCCTAAAGGGCAGTGGAAATCTTGAAATAATAAGTGGGGTGCAATTTTTATATAATTTCTAAAAATAAAAATATATTTAAATAGGCATAACTACCCTCAACTCAAAAAAAAAAAAAAGGGGGGGGGGGGGGGGAGGGGGGCTGGGGAACCAAAAGAAAACCTTCTTCAATCGTGTATTGTAAATTTGTAATCTATGACAAACAAAAACCTCAACCTTTAAACTCTCCCTTCCATTTTCGCTATTTGGTCACAAAATCATCATAAATATTCCTTTAATCACCGCTCCATCTTTAAAGTTTCCTAATACCGAGTGTTATTGAGCTTCTACCATTTTATATTGTTGATTCTCCATTGCCATAATCTTAGAGCTTCACCATAGCTGTCGCTAGTATGCACAAAAGCTAAAATATATTGATCTTCTGAATCTTAGGTGGGTTGATGTTATTGTTGTTAGATAGTGTAAGGGATTTTCTTGCTTTTGAAATAATTTTTGCACCCGCTTTAGTTGTATTACATAAGAACTTTATCGGTTTGTATTAGGACTGCTGAAACATGAATATGATTATGATCATGAAGGGCTTAATTAATTATGAAATTATCAAATAAATTTTGAAGAATCCACTATTATCAGGTGAAGATTATGCAACTGTTGCATTTCTCGTGCATATCCTAGGACTCACTGGCATTTGGGCTGGTTATATAGAACCGTTCCACCTTCTCAGACTGATGAGGGCCAAATTCTTTCCGGAAGATGAGGAATATCCAGCATATATAAGTGGAAGCTCAGATGGATGAATCCAGTTATTCATGTCGTAAGCACACGATAGCTGCTCAGATATTTGTCATCTCCATGGCCAGTTACCTTGTAGAGTTCTTCATCAAATTGTGCCAATTGCGCTCACTTTGCCATAATTTCTTTCCTCATGAAAAATGGAGTATGCAATGCTTTATACCCTTTTTACCTCAAAAAGTGAATACTAAAATTAATGAGAGCTTGATTTAGAAGCACACTATCTCCTTTCAAATAGAAGCCTCTGTCTCCAGCTACATTTGAACCTTTCTTTGTATGTGTAATGCCAAGAAGTTCAAATAATTGCATTGTTTTCTTCATTATCACTAATTGGAACTGAATCATGCCCAAGATTGCCAATGATCTGTAATCTTGCATAATTGCATTTAATGCTACTAGAGCTTCCTTAACTTTTGCAGCTTTTTCTTCCATTTATTATCATTAGTTTAATTAATTTGACTGGTATCTCCACCAGATATTTTCAGACGGGCAATTTCTTTGTTGAAATGTTTCCTCAAATTGTCCAGTTCAAATTGCTTCTAATGCCATAGCTTGTTGAGTTGAATAACTTCATCAACTATATTAACATAAGCAAATCAACACCGTTGGGACTCCTTTATAATTTCAAGGTTGTTACCCTTGTCTTCCCTGAACAAATTTATATCCAACATCCCTGCACCGGTGGTGGTGTTGAACTTTGCTTGAAGAGGACCTTGATGGGTTGTCGGCTGATGGGGAGGAAAATAGCGGAGAGAGGCGGCAGAGTGAAAATTGAGAGTCTAGAGATGAACCCTGTCCATCGTAAGGGAAGCTTCATGCTATACACTATTTTAAATTTTCACTTTGAATAGAAGAGGTATGAGTTGAAACTCTGCCGTGAAGGCCTTTCCGATGAAGGGTTTTTCTTTTGTTTCCCCATTTGTAGTGAGGGTAGTTATGTCTATCTAAATATATTTTTATTTTTAAATTTTTAGCTAATAATGTGTTGCGCTTATTAGAAATTATATAAAAATTGCACCCCACTTATTAATTTCAAGATTTTCCACTGCCCTTTAGGAAGTTTTCCCTAAATATAACTTGCTTTCGATTTTTCAATAATATTAATTATTACATTACAACAACGAAAGGTTCTTTTATCACAAAACTATAACAATATGAGGTCATGTTTGTATAGTATATATCATAGTTTGGTTCAAAAAGATTTCTTAAAAAGTGGTGCCAACCTCCAACTATGGGCTTCATTATATTCTCATAGACAACATGCTTAAGGACATAATTTGTGCACTTGAAGGCAAAAAAAGAAAGAAAGAAAAGAAGGCGGACCTGGAAAACTCGCATTTTGGCCATTTAGTGATCTCTTTACATTCATGACTCAAAGAATGACAACTTGCTACATTAACTCTCCTACAACTTAAAATATGTTACTCCTACTACTCTTATCCTGCAGAGAATATTGTTAATCAAAATCATAAATTCCATGGAATCTAATGACAACATATTGCAATTTATTTAAGTTATAGTTTTTTTTTCCTGAAATTCCAATTATCAATAATAACATAAGATGAACTTAAGAGGAGGAGGGAGTGAATTAGGTTCTTTGACCTTTTAAAAATTTCTTCTACAAAGAAGAGCAACTTTAAAAAATCATTTTCAAAGACAAGTTTTAAAACACTTTAAAACTAAATTTCTAAGTGAGGTGTGTGATTTGTGATTTGCAAAACATGAAAGCAAATAAACAAACAAAGCAAGAACACACCAAATTTATAGTGGTTTGGATTCCCCTTGAATCCTACTCCACTCCCCAAGTTCTACAACTTGAGATTTCTAATCCATTAGGAAACACTTAAAGTCATGTTTCAATCCTTTACACTTGCTTAACTCTTTCTCAAAAAATTAAGACTTTTCCCTTGCCTAAGGCTAGCAATGGATCTTTTGTCATATCCTTACTCAAGAACTTTAGGTCTTACTCAAGACTCCTTTGCATAGTAATTAGGACTTTTGCTTAATCAATCTCTTGATTAAGACTTTGACAAATACCTAACTTAGCTATAAGTTAGGACATTTACCCTTTGCCTAATCCAAACTCTTGGATAGAACTTCAACCCCAATGCCCAACTTACCTCAAGTTAGGACTTGTACAATTACCCAAACTCAACCTCTTGAGTTGCGTCTTTGACTACTACAAAAAGTAGAATCAACGGTAGTCCTTTAATGGCAGAATAGACCAGAACCGCTATTAAAAAGAAAGTACGGACTTTCTACGGCGGTTTATTTAGAACCACCATAAAAAGTTAGTATCTACGGCGGTTATTAATAACCCGCCATAGAAAGTGGAACCTTTCAATGGCGGCAGTACAATTTCCGCCATTGAAAACCTTTATAAGGCGGTTATGGTAAAACCGTCATAGAAAGTCCATACTTTCTATGGCGGTTATGTGAGGACCCAAAAATTTCGAGCTAATTAAGGGTAAAATAGACATTTTGCTTGCTCTTAAATTATGGAAACCCAAATAATTAAGTGCTTGATTGATTGGCTGAGTGATTGTTTAATTGATTGCGTTATTAATTGCTTAAATTGATTGCTTGATTGATTGATTTCTAGATTGATTGATTTCTAGATTGATTGCCTAATTGATTGCTAGAATAAATGCTTGATTGGTAGTTAATATAGAAGTGATAATTGCCTAAAGTGAAACAAGGAAAGGAGAGAAGCATAAAAGGAACTAATCTGGAAAGTCGCATCGTACAAGTTTCCATTTGAGTCGGACAGAAACTCGGGTAGCAGAAGAATTCGAAAAGGAAGGAATTTGTGGAATTAGCCCATGCGAGTTACCGTCCGAGTCAGACGAGTACTCGGACAGAAGAAAACGAAAATGGGAAATAATCTTTAATTAAGAATCACAATCAATTCGGTAGAAGGAAACAACCCGAATTAAGCTTACCTTGTTTAAAGAAGATTATGATCTCCCTTAATCTAAAGGATGCTTATAAATACATCCTTAACTTTCAAGAATCAAACTTTACAAACACTTAAGCAAGAAAATTAAAAAAGTTCTAAAGCTTGTCAAATAGCCGCCGCCATGCCGCCTTCATTGAAGTCTTTAAGTTCATGGTATTCGTAGGATCTCACGGTGAGTGTTTGATTTGGGATTTAGAATCGAAAATGGATTAAAAGCATGAACATATAGGAAAACTTGAATAACAAGTAACTAAGGAATTCGTATTAATTAATGGATAGAAAGCATGTTTAGGATGTTGGTTGAATTCCTTACATGTTGTTATGCTTATGATGCATGCCTCTAGATTTTTATTAGCCGTAATGGTTTAGATCTGAAAATCTATATTCGAAATTATGCATGTTCTAAAATCAATGTTCCGCGCCTAGTTCGGGACGAAATTTAATGTAATTCAAGGACTTGTTTTTGCGTGATTTGAGTTCCTACATATAGCATGTATGTTAGACTATAGATCTATGACTTTGAAACGGATTAAAACGGATTAGAGACCTGTTTAAACCAACCCCGAAAGTGGTACCCCGAACCAGTAATTTCTGGAAAAATGAACCAACCATTCGATTTTCCATTCGAGTCGGACAGCAAATCGAACTAGATCCAGAAAGCCTTTTCTTGAATTTTAAACCTAAAAACCTGAAGAACATGAAGAACACAAAACCCAGGTGCGAGTTTCCACTCAAGTCGAATTGAAACTTGGACATAGCCCAGAACCAAAAATTTGCCTTATTTTTCTGTAATTCGTTTTAACCCAAAAGTTTACCTTATTTGCAAAAGAGACCAAAAGCTTACCTTATTTTCAAAACTAACCAAAAGGAATTGAGAAAGACCATTAACTGAAACTTGACCTTATTTTTAATTAACCTTGAGCTCTGACCTTTGACCTTGACCTTCAAACATAGTTGACCTAAAGTCAAAGTCAAACCTAGTTGACCCAAAATCAAAGTCAAACATAGTTGACCTAAAGTCAAAGTCAAACGTATTTGACCTAAAGTTAAAGTCCAACTTTAGTAACTCACGCTAGAACGCTTGCTTTGCAGGAGTTGATCGTCGACCTCGAATCGATCTAGTCAACCGTCCTTACGCTCACACCTACGAAATGTGAGGGATTACTCGCTATTTTCATAAGACTTTATTGGACTTTCTAATTAGTAATTGTGTGTAACAGTACTTACTTGATTGTTTGATTTTCTAAAGAGGTCTCTCACACCTCAGCACTTGCCTATTTTAAATATAACTTATTGCTAAGTGTGTATACGTGTTGCTTAACATAATGATGCTATGATTGATTATGGTATGCCATGCTTGACTTGACTTGAGTGTACGTGACTTGCCATGATTAATTGAATACCTATGAATGTATGCACCTATATATGAAAGCATGATATAATAGCCATGAAGGATAGTGCCTTCTCAGGGTTAATCACATGTCATTTAGGATTGCATATTTGCCTCTAGAGATGTATGCTCATGAACACATACAAACATCATGCATCGGCCAAGAAAGGACTAGGCCTGTCCTAGGATAATGACATCTAGGATTGCATGATTGCCTCTAAAAATATATGAAGCATGCTAGGATTGCTATGATCACCTCAGCATGAAATAGGTCATAAGGACCTACATGAAAAGACTTGGGCACTGAGTCTTCCTGCTTGACTAGATAGTAGTTGCTTGCCTGCTATGTAGGGCTTGTCGATTAAAGACATGTCGCTGGGAGCCGACACTCTTTCTATATGAGAGGAACACCCGTTTTGGCCCGATTTGGAAAAAGGCCAAGGACCCAAAAACCTCGCCATCGAGCATACCCGGTTGTACCGATACGGCTGCCGTGGGGCGATGTACTTTGCAAACCATCACACAAGAACAACCAGATACGTGAATAGATTACGACTTAGCTTTAATATGAGAAAGCTAGACTGTGCTGTTTGCCCGCTAGGAGTTTAGTGACTCAAATGTGCTGCATATAATTGTTGTATATATGCTGCCATGCCTATATTAGTATTTGTTATATGCTTGCCTATACTACATGACTTGCTTAACTTGATTTACGTGCTTGATTTGATTGACTTGTTTACCTGCTTTCCATGCGTGCCTATAATTCCGCTGTTATATAGATATATGCATGAACACTTTATTTGCTTACTTGATCGGCCTATTATTTAAAGACTTACGCTGGGAATTTTCTTAAGGAAACTCGAGATCTCTCACCGAGCTTAGTGAAGTTCACCCCTTTCTATCTTATTATTTTACAGGGGCTTGACTTGAGTGGTGATAGAGGTAAGGCCGATTGGTGTGAACGAAAACAATAAAGACAAGAACTCTATAATAGTTAGACTAAGTACAATTATGGTTTTGGGAGGATAATTTGGTCTATGACCGTTCTCAGACTTTATCTTTACTTTTCCACTGCCATGAATTGCTTGAACTATTAGGGTAATAAATATAGTTTTATGGTAATTCTTATTTATTATCTGTATCGATTGTTGGGCGCGAGCCCTGAATGACGCCCACTCGACCCGTCTCGCTCTTCCTCGTCAGGAATGGATCCGAGGGAACGGGGGGTAGGGGCGAGGCGTCTCAGGTTATATAGAAAACGCAATAGAAAGCGCCTTTCTATGGCGGTTTCGACATAACCGCCATGGAAAGGTACTTTCTATGGCGGGATTTTCACAACCGCCATAGAATATTCGCATCTTCGACCTAAAAAACAATGTCTATCTCCAAATTCGGGCAATCTCGTGTTGGGACGTCGTCTTCTCCATCTTCAAACTCCATTTTTACACATTTCAAGCTTAGAATCAGATATCTAGGGTTGCAATTTACCACTTTGAGGTGAGATACTACTAAAATTTCTCACTTTTAGCTTATTCTTTTACTTTAAATAAATAAATATATATATTTATTGAACATTCGATAACAGGAAATTGCATGAATTAGTCGTTGTTTTGGACTTAAAATCATATTTGGTGTCCCCAACAGGAAATTTGCCACAATTGGTCGTTGTTGTGGACTCAAATCAACTAAGAAGATTCTATTGAATAGTTTCAACTTCAGTTTAGATTCAGAAAGTTTATTGTTACTTGATTATTGTGATTGGCCTAGGGTTTATTGTTAGTATTAAATTAGGGGTTCATGAGATGATGAATGAGTCAATTGTTTTGGTTTGATTGCTGGTTATGAAGCTGGATGTTTTATAGAAGTGTTGCTTACTCTAAACTATGTTTTTATGAATGTGTCTCTTTGGGTTAATATGAGTGAAAATGCATGTTGCTAGTATCTTTTAGGTGGGAACATTGAGAGCCAATTGCATGTGGTGAGCATTTGTATATGAAAAAGTAGCACTCTATGTTCAAAATTATTGAAAATGCTTGATTTTATACATGGAGTGTAAAATGTCACTTTTAAAATTTTTTTTTTTAATCTTTCTTAGTTTCTTTTATTAATAATGATTGTTTTTGCTTGTTTTTATACACTGAAAGTGTAAAATGTCACTTGTTTTTTTGTGTCTCCTTTCATTTAGAGTGTATATGCCACTTGTTTTTTGAAGTTAAGCCTTTCTTTTCCTCATTTTTGAGTATCTTTTTAAGAAAAGTTGTTAGTTTGGTATTGTGTGGCTCTTTTCATGAAATGGATTGAAAATGCTTGTTTTTATACATGGAGAGTGTAAAATGTCACCTTTTAAAAAAAAAAAATTTACCTTTCTTAGTCTCTTTTACGTGTCTCTTTTATTGATAATGAGAGAAAATACTTATTTTTATATATTGAAAGTGTAAAATGTCACTTGTTTTTTCAAGTTTAACCTTTCTTAGTCTCTTTTGTGTGTCTCCTTCCATTTAGATTATAATGTCACTTGTTTTTTGAAGTTAAACATTTCTTTGCGTCTTTTTCGGTATCTTTTTTAGAAAAGTTGTTTGTATTTTTTGTGTGGCCCTTTTCATGAGAAGGATTGAAAATGCTTATTTTTATACATGGAGAGTGTAAAATGTCACTTGTTTTTTCAACTTTAACCTTTCTTAGCCTCTTTTATGTGTCTCATTTATTGATAATGAGTTAAAATGCTTGTTTTTATACATTGAAAGTGTTAAATGTCACTTGTTTTTTCAATTTTAACCGTTCTTAGTCTCTTTTGTGTGTCTCCTTTCATTTAGAGTGTATAATGTCACTTTTTTTTGAAGCTAAACCTTTCTTTGCATGTTTTTTGGTCTTGTTTGTTTATGAAAAGTTGTTAGTTTGTTTTCTCCGTTTTTCCCCTTATCTTTAAGATAAGGTAATGGATGGAAAGAGAAAACACAACGAGGAGCATAGTGATGAGGGAAATGGCGATAAAGATGGTCTACTAGAGCTCGAAGAGGTAGGTGTACAAATTGCAATGAGACATTAGCACTCGAAAAGATATTTCATTGTGTTTTATATGTTTCCGCATATCCTACGTTATATTTTATTTTGCTACTCAATTAAATTTGTTTTTATTCTCTGTGGCAGTACTTCAAAGTCGATCACATTCCATTAACCATTGAAGATATAGATGCTATGAGATCATTATGCGCTATTTATATCGTGGAGCATTAACTAAACAGTATTTGATGGTTGTTTTTATAGTAATGAAACTTGTTGACATTATAGTTTTATGAATTTTTTTTGATATCTATTATAATGTAATATTGATTTCCAACTTATATCTTGGTAATATTTTCTATATTTATTTTAAACTTTTAGAAGCCAGTTGGCTCTAAATAGGTGTACAAAAGTGAAATACTCTCTAAAACGATTTGGGAAAAAACTGCCATAAAAACTAATGCACTTTCTATGGCGGGTAAGACCAAACCCGCCATAGAAAGCTTAGGACTTTCTACGGCGGTTTTTTCTAAAACCGCCATAGAAATGAGCACTTTCTATGGTGGATAAGACCAAACTGCCGTAGAAAGTCTTGAACCTTCTATGGCGGTTCAAAACCGCCGTAGAAAGTCCATGAACTTTCTATGGCTGCCAGATAGATGGCGGTTCAAATGCTCATATAACCGCCATTGAAAGTAGGAAAAAATCGTAGCTAAAGCCCCTTTTTGTAGTAGTGTCTCCTTCTCTTCTTGCTTCCCCTTTCTTCTTGCCTAACTCTTAAATAAGAGCTTAGGATTTTGCCTCACATACGATGTGTCTACAACACTTACTCAAGTGTTTAGAACTTCCCTCAAAGTGTTTACAATGGTGAGAATCTCCACAAATGGATTTTTCCTAACTCTTTCTAATCCTAACTCAACTAGCTAATTTGACATGTAAGTGTCTGAAATATGGCTCTTGAATGTTTTTTTTTGTGTAGGAGATGTTGGGGGATGATTGCCCATGATTTTGGGGGTTGGGCACACTTTATAGAAGTGGAAGAATGCTTTTTAAAAGCTTCTAACAGCTAGAAACGACTATATTCGCGTTCTAAATATTAGCTTGCTACAGTACTTCGGATTCCGAAGCTTCAGCTTCTGATATCAGAAGCTCTTGAGTTTCAGCTTGCTGCAGTACTTCTGATTCCAATGCTTCAGCTTCTGATATCACAACCTTCAGCTTCTGATATCATAACCTTTAGCTTCTAATATCAGAACCTACAACTTATGATATCAGAATTTGATTCTAGTAGCTGAACTTCTGAAATTCACAACTTCGGATTCCGAACAGGTTGCCAATGTCCTCACCGAACTTAGTTTGGTTTCCGAACTGGTTGCTGAAGTGCTCCCCGAACTTAGTTTTCAGTCTTTTCTTTCTTCAGCTTTATTAACTCCTTCGGTGAGCTTGCTAACCGATGTGCTCCCCGAACTTGGTTCTGATATCAAAAGTCCTCACCGAAGTGTTCAGTTTTCAGCTCTTCTTTTGACCAGTAGCCTCAAAGGCTGTCTACAGCCTGTCTAGGCTCGGGTTAGAAGATTCACAAGTTTTCTCTTCTTTTTTTGTTTGTTTGCCGTTTCTTCATTTTAACTCAGTTTTCTTCACCCTTTTTTTGCATTGGTCCTCCCGTGAACTTTTCTTCTGCATTTTCTCACTAAGAACATCTATTAACTTAATTTTCATATTTGTTAATTCCTCAATCAAAATAAGGGTTAAGACCATCTAATCTAACATTTTCAATGTCAGAACTGCAAACTTTATAAGACTATAATGTTCCAATGACTTTAATTTTGTCAGATTGCATGACAAAACCTCTTCAAATACCTACAATCATCTGTCTTCACCCCTGATAGTGTGTTGTCAAAAACACTTTAAGCAAAAAGCTTCCAGAAGGAGAGTATATTTTCCTTAAACTATGGCATTTCAAACATGCTTCTAAGACTGCACAAGACGCGTATCAGGGTTAAAGCACTTCGTATCACTATATTGCAAATGAAATTTTCTTGCTTATCCAGGATGATACTTTGTAGAGCTATCAACATATATTCCAATGAAATCTACCAAAAAAAAATCCCCACTGATCTCTTTGATTCCATACTGAATCAATCCTCTCAAGTAATGAATAAAAAGCTTTTTTTTCAGTTTCATTGATTAGTACTTCACTAATGCTGCTCCTTGTATGCACAAAATATGAAACAAATATCAAATGGCGAGAGGCAAAAGCATCAAACATGGCAAGAACTTGAGTAGTTGCGAACGTCATCATTACTCCATTGACTAACAAACTTGCCGAAATTGTAATATCCTACATCACATATATGGAAGAATCACTTTATCAAACAACATGATTCAAAGCTTAAACATATGCTAATCTATCTATCCAAATGAGTCAACAACAAAGAGTTGAACAGGACCCCTAATAATTCCATTTTTATTTACATGAACTGTAAATATTGAAACAAGAAGAAGGCCCCTAATGATTCAAGGTGCCACCGAAGAAAGAAATAACCTTCACATATGTCCAGGATATTGTGAATTGAAAGAAAGGTAAAAACACTTCAGCACAGAATAAAAGAAGAAACATTTATTCTGCTTATGTTCATACTGTTATCTTTCACTTAGCTTGGACTCCGAAATAGAAAAATTTTGATTCTGAAAGTGGTTGCTTCACAACGGCAATCAAACAATTAAAGATCTGCAACTTACTTCCAAGTGAACAAAACGATGCGGTAAGTCCTGATGACCCATCAAGTGCAGTTGTTGCAGCTGTTTCTTTAATCTCTCTGAAGCAAATACAACAAAAAATAGAAGTAAGATAAAATTAAAGAGAGAATTGAACCATTGTTTATTTAATAGCCAAACAGAAAATTAGAAAAGCAAATAAACTGTATACCAACTACTATAGTGTTTGAAAGTGCTTGGCAGAAGAGAAAAACAGCAGACCAAGCATAGGAAAACCACTTAGGAATCAAATTAAGAAATGAGAATCGCAATTCTCTTATTGATGTGTTTGTTTCCTATGGAATTGGGACATGGAATTGGAATTGGGCTTCAATTCCAATTCCATTGTTTGTTTCTAAAATAATTGTAAGAATTGGAATTGAATTCCAATTCCAATTATCTCCAATTCCACAATTTTAATTCTTTGGTTGGACCTAAGAATTTTAATTCTAATGATATCTATTGTGTCTTGTGTAATGAGGGTTGTCTGTTTTGTGTGTGCAGTGTGTGTGTGTGTCCGTGAGTGCGTGATATATATATATATTTTATTGTGTGTGTGTTTCATTGTTCAGTTTTTTTAATTAATTTTTTCTTTTATTTGATTTTTTGTCAGCCCATAAATGCTTATGTTAGTATTTAAAAAAAAATAAAAACTTTTAACTGTTGCGTTTGGAAAAACATTTTAGACTGAAAAAAGTATATAAATAAAAACGAAAAATAGTTTAAAAGATGTTTTGCCTAGTATATCGTAAATGTATTTTTTATATTTTTTTATAATGAGTATAATTATCTAAAATTATATTTTAATATATATAAAATATAATGATGATTAATATTTTCTTAAATAAAATAATAAACATATTTCTTTTATAATTTTAAAAGTAAAAAAATTAAAATTAAAATTTTTATGGAGGTTGGGGATTCTATTTATTTTATTTATTTATTGGTTTGGGGTGGGATTGGATGGGGGAGTGGGGGCCTGGGGGAATTTTTTTGTTTAGGGCGTGCTGGGTGTTATGGGGGCGTTGGGGGGGGGGGGGGGGGGGGGGGTGGTGGGGAGTTGGGTGCGGTTTTTTTTATTGGTTGCGCTGGGGTGAGGGTTTTTTTTTTTTTTTTCCCAAGACTATTTCAAGTTTTTTTTCTAAAAAAAAAAAAAAATCGATCGGTTTAGGTCATGCTCCGAACTCGACGAACCGAATTGTCATTTTCATAGTATGCACTGAATCTAACCCAAACCGTTCAGTACGTGTTGTGTCTACCGTTTAAACACCCCTATATTAATAACACAAAAATGGATAGTAAATATGACTATTTTACAATTATAAATGAATTCTAATTTTACATTCAATTTTAAGCATTCAAACAAAAGAATTAGAATTGCAATTCAATTTCTTCACAATTCTATCATTTTACCAAACAATGGAATTCAAATAGAATTGCAATTCTAATTCTAAACTTCAATTCTATAAAATTCCAATTCTAATTCAATTCCCATTCCGTGCAACCAAACGGACCCTAAAACAAAACCCCTTTCATATTTTTGTGGGAAAAGCAAAAGGCAAAACTCCAATCTCACTTTCTTGGAAAACCATTGAATGCTTTAAGATAACATTCAATGAACTCCTAATATGCTTTCATATAATGAAAAGTTATACGAGTTCAAATTAAACTACAATGCTACTACATTTACAGTGGCCATCCTTAAACTTCATTGCTAACCATCTCTGACTTATAACAAAACCTCTGCAGCCCACTTCTATTCCATAACACTTTCCATCCACCATCACACTCATAACCAAAGTGAAGTCAAAAATTTTTTTTTTCTTTTAACCAACGTTGTTTGGGACGGACCGGACCGGCCGCAAACCGGCACCCTTGCCAGTTCAAAACATGGGAAAAATTGGACCCTTAAAAAACCGGTCAAAATCGTGGGCGGGCAGGGAACAAGGCCAACCCGCCTGAACCGGGTTTTTTAATTTTTTTTCAAAATTTGACAACTTTTGCAAAATTTTACTGTTAATGAGAGTTGTACCTTGGCCACTCACATGGAAATATGAGTACTTACCACTATACCATTATTCACTTTTGTTTAACTTATTGTTTTAACTCATTTTTATATGAATCATGAATTTTTTAACAATCTATTAATTGAACCATCCAAACTGATGTTAATTTTATTATAATTCCTTACTATTTATAAAATTAATACTATAATAATTTTTATTAGTTGTTTTCAGTTCAATTAAAATTTGTTTAATTTATTCATGTATTAACTTAAAATACGTTTAATTTTTTTTTTACATCAAATTTTATCCTTTTTTTTGTCTAATAAAAATGTAGTAATATAATTTTATACATTTTTTAATAGAAAATAAGAAATATTTTATAGTTTATTTACTTATTGGGTTTCATAATAATGAATTTTAATGTTTAACTTAGTTGTAAAATTTGCAAAAATATATAATTGTTGTGAAAAAAATATATTTTAAATGTTACAAATAATAAAATTAAAGCATGTTAATTAATAATATATATATATGACGTCATCCTGTTTGACCCCGGCTCAACCGGTCGAACCCTTGGCCTCACCGGTTCAACGTCCGGTCCGGCCTAGACAACCATGCTTTTAACAAAAACTACTCCCAATCCAATCCTTATTTACTGCCCTTCAAGTCTAAGTGGTTTTCTTTTTTTTTTGGCCATCTATGTAGGAAAAATTCAATGTAAAAATGTCATCCGAAAATATTTTTTGCCATTTCAAAACACAAGGAATGGTATGACAAATTTATGTTATTCTCATGTACCTTGCAGGACAAAAATCCAATGTTGGCCTGGTAAACTTGACAAGCATCCTTCATTGATGAAATCCAGCGACGAACGCAGAACGAAATGTCCGAGGGGGCGACGTTAATGGCAATTTTTTTTTTTAGCGTGTCATTAAATAAAATATATACTACTAAAGTATCAAAATAACCATAAGAATATATGTCCAAAAAATAATAATAATAAACCCTTAATAAGAAAAATAAAAGCAAAAAAATACTAGTAAAATAACTATTTCTTGATAAAGAAACGACTTCCTGAAAATCTTTTTTTTTTCATAAATTTAATTTTTTCCACTTTTCTGAAGAAAACAACTTCCGGGAAACCGTTTTCTTAAGACATTTCCCAGAATTCGTTTTCTTACGAACCCTTTTTTTTAAATTTTATGTTTTAAAAAAACGATTTCCTAGAAACTGGATAAGTGTGCGTCAGTCTGGTGGCAAGGAAAGGGAAGAAATGTAAGGCGTGATTTAGGGAGAAATTTATTTAAGGCAGTGGTATCACTGGTATGTTTAAATTGAAGAAGGGTTTAGTTGCAAAATTCCTTTTTTCAAAAAGTACCTTTATATTTATTGCTTAAAAATTAGAGGAAAAAAAAAAGGAAAAATCTGAAGACAGGAGTGGTCTTCTTCGCAGATCAACGGGTGGGGCTGAGCCGAAGGGTAGTAATACCCTTCGCTCCTGGACTAAGGATGGGCAGCGACCACCAAGCCCCCGCACCCCCCCCCCCCCCCCCCCCCCCTCTCACTGTCTTTGCCGCTGATGAAACCTGAACCAAACTCCTCCCATTCATTGAAACTTCACTCTTTCTTTTAGAACTTTTATCAAACACAAGTAAGTCATGCCAAGAGAGGTGCGCTTCAGCATATTATTCAGCAGTTCCTTTGTACGAGCATTTTCATGAAACCTATTTACATTGAAACTCATATCAAATACAAACGCATAGAGTTTAGAACAAAAAGAGAATACAATCGAATTTAGAAGGCGAAAATTTTAAAATATTAATAAATTTATCACACTCACCATTTACAAAAATGGATGTGAACAACACCTCCATGTACCTTCGACCAATAAAAACATTTCTAGTCAGAAATTCTGACCCGAAATGGAGTCCGAGCTGAAATTAAGATGAAATTTTTCCACCGGCGGCATCAGTGTGAGCTTCATTTCCTGTATTGTGTTCTTGGCGGATTTTGTTTTGCCATATGCTTAGAAATAAGCGATAACCCATAAAAGAAAGTTGACAAACTCATCACAAAAGCATTCTAAGAAAAGGGAAGCTTTACTAAGTTCGATTGGAAAGCTTCAGTAGAGAAATGGAGAGAATCAGAGGGAGACAAGGAAGAAGGGAAGGAAGAAAAAAAAGAAAAGAAAAAAGCAACCCATTTTTTGGTGGCAGAGTGAACGACGTCAAAAACCGGGAGAAACGATGGTGAGAGAGAGTGGGATTTTGTGCAGAAGACACGCATAAAATTTCTCAGCGAGAGGGTAACCGGCTAGAGGCAAGATCCCCTGTGTAGGGGCCAATCCCTGTGTGAGGGGGTATAATACAGGGGGATCTTCCCTGAACCGGCGGCTACCGTAGCTAAACCTATCAATTTTGACACATTCATGTTTTAGTATAGTATAGATTAAAACAAATTATTTTGTGTTAAACGAATATGAGAAAGCCAAATTAATATCTACTATCTTTTCCTAGTGTTGAAAAAATATTTGGACTACAAATTTATTTGTTTGAAGTATTTTATTGTAAGGCCATCTTAAAGAAAATTGTACAACAGATGTCACAATTTTAAATAGATGTTAAACATGCAATATGTACATAACTATTGTGCACCGCCTAATATCCAATTTTAAGTACTTAAATATTCAATCTACACTTTATTAACGTTTAATTTTTAAATATAGATTGTACATCAACTTACACAATTGTAACACACTAAGATTGTTTAAAATGCCCCGCAGTTCGGGTCGGGGCGGGGTGGAGAGGATCACTTAAGGGTTTTGGGTCGGTTCGGGCTGGACCAATGTTTATCCAAATTGATCTATTTTGTTTTATTTTCCTTTGTTCTTTTCTTTTTAAGCAAGAACCCATTTTATTTCTTTAACTAATTTCAAACTAAAGGTGAAAAATAGATGCGTTGGATAGTCCGTCAATGGGTCATGACCAATTTGACCCGCGGTTTGGCCCGTTTTCTTAGCACAGGGTTGTGACTATTAAATCATGCCTTTTGAAAAATACACGGTACCTCATAGTGGCTGAATACATTAGATGAAATTACATCCCAAGTTAATGCATTTTTGCACTTTCTTCACTTGTTATGTTTTTTGTTGAAGTGTTCAAACAAAAATTTTCATCTTATTCTAGAAGTATATTAGTTTCAAAACATTTGCACACTAAAAAAAAGTAATAAAGTTTAAAAGAAAGTGCTTAGCATGATTTGAAGAGTAATATCTTTTGATTACTTTTGTAATATACTAGTTTCAGTTTTAAGAATACAATCCTTGTTATTTTATGGTGTTAGTCATTGTTGTTAAAATGCAAATATGCAACAACCTGTTCAGTCTGAGGTCTATCAATCATGATCAATTACAATGAATTATTATATCCTCCCTAATTTTCCTCAATCAATTACATTAGTCCATAATTATCCAAATTGTAGTATATCAATTAGGTGACATAATTATCTCAATTAGTGAAAAATTAAAAAAAAAATATTTAAGTAATTGATCGTGATCATAAAATTCGTCTTTTACAATTACTTAAATTTTAACACAGTATCCAAGCATATACTGAAACCTCCCATGACTTGAATGACAAGTCGATATGACAACTTGACCCTTAACAATTTGGTAAGGGGCATGATATTTGCAGCGACATAATCGATATTTGCAGCGACATTTTTTTGTAAAAAGACTAAAATGCCCTTGGAGAAAAAAAATTAAAAAAAATTAAATTTTCATTCCTACTAATACTAAAAAAAAGTGCAAAAGTGTCGCCGGTCGCCGGCGACACCACAAAACTGTCGCCAGAGTCCGGCGACACTAACCCAGAAGTGTCGCCGGACTCTGGCGACACTTTTGCACAAAAGTGTCGCTGGTCACACTTTTGGCCAAAAGTGTCGCCGGTCTCCGGCGACACTTTTGTCCAAAAATGTCGCCGGCGACATTTTTGCGCAAAAGTGTCGCCGGTCGCCGGCGACACTTTTGCCCCCCCCCCCCCCCCCCCAACTTTCTTATTTGCAGCGACCACCGGGCGTATCTTCCCCATTCCGGTAAAAAATTGCACAATTTTGACAAAACTACTAATAAATTCGGACATAATACAAGTAAAATAATTAATAAAACTACATAAAAAAAGAAAAAAAAAATCAAAGTGCTGGAATAATTAAAAAAAAAAAAAAATTTTCCGGAACCATCGCCGGTCGCCGGCGATGGTTTTGTAGAAAACCATCTCCCGGCGATGGTTTTCTACAAAACCATCGCCGGCGACCGGCGATGGTTCCCGAAATTTTTTTTTTTTTTTTTAAAAAATTATTCCAACAGATTGAAAATTTTTAATTTTTTAAATTTTTTTTTACCCCAAGGGCATTTCGGTCTTTTCACGCAAAAATGTCGCTGCAAATATCGAAACCGTCGCTGCAAATATCAATTCCGTTTGGTAATATCATAGGAATACATTCGACTAACAACCTGCAATAATACGTACGATTACGAAGACAGCAACCCTTCAAACTAGGCATAAGTCTCTCAATTAAAGTCTTTTTTTCTTTTTTCCCCCTTAGATTTTCATCGCTTCTCTGTATGATTTTCCATTTAGTTTATACGAGCAAAAAGACCCTTTTAAATACTCAACCATTGTGATTCTTCTCAATTTTGCAGGTGTTTCAGGGGTGATAAGGCTCGGCGCGGGACCAAATTCCCCCTCCAGATTTGGAAAATGAAATGCTGCAATTGAAAGCCTTGCCTTCTCAGAGTTCACGGTTGCTCGATGCTCTACACTCTTATATGCTCCATTTGTCACAATCTGCAAAAACACATTAATTTTATAATAATCAAATGATACCTTCAATACAACTCATCACACACATATGAAATTAAAAATAATGTATATCAGTTTCAGCTAGTGTTTCTTTTTTTTTTTTTTTTTTTTTTTGGGGGGTGGGGGTGGGGGGGGGGGGGGAAGGGGGGTGTTGGGGGTGGTGGGGTTCAATTTTAGAACCGAGGCATTTTATCATTGACTAACAAGCGTGCATGCATGTACGTTATAGTAGGCATGGTAATCAATATCCTGATATGGATCGTAATATCGTAGGGTTAATTGATCCAGGATCGCATAGGATCCCTTTTATACACAGTACTACCATGGGATCTTTAGGATCCCAATCTGGATCGTAAGATCCTCCGATCCTATAATCCTATGGCGATTCTGCATTTTTTTAAAAATCATTATAAATCTTCGGTTCAATAACTTTTATTACATACCATTTTCATATTTGTGTTCCTAGTTAGTGATTAGTTAAGTAATCAACTACACTTTTATCCAATAACTAGACTATAATTCAAATCTTGCCAAGATACATGAAATTTTTTATTTTTGGTCATCTTGGCTTATATTTTGCACAAACTCAAAGAGAGCAGTTTCATGAATGTGTAGTATTTAGATTAATTAAAATGTGTTTTTACTTATGTTACATACACAAGTTACACATTAATTGATTACAATACAACTATTGGTACAACTATAGTCTAAAGTACTACGTTATAATTTTTTTTTTTTTTTTAGCATATAGATCCAATTTATAGGTATTCTAATATTACAATTATGATATATACAACAATATGAGCTTGCGTGATCAATTTTATCTGTTTTTGGTGAGTATTACGATCTTACGATACGATCCTATCGATCCTGCATGGGATCCCGATCCTACCCCTGAAAATGATCTCCCGATCCTGACTACCTTGATAGTAGGGCGAATTATTACATTTAAATAATCATCTCATTAGATTTTTGTAAAATTGCAAATAATTTCTCATGTTTCTTGAAAATTATATTTATCTCCCTATAATTTTGTAATAATTATTGATACCTTATTTGAGACAAGATAATGACTTAAGTTTCTTATGTAGGAAATTTAGGACCGAATTAAGAAATGTAGGTGTCAGAAATTAGGGGGTCTTTGTAATTTCCTCAAACTTTTGGATTGGTGAATGTAATTTGTCCGATATAGACAGTGATTGTGATTTATTATTTGTTATTATTATTATTTTCGACCAAGAAGTGATGGTGATTTAATTGTTGTGAGAAGGGTTATTAGGTAGTGCGTGTCAAGCCCGTGGCTTGAAATTAAGAATTTGAGAAAAAAGATTAAAAGAGAGGGAGAAATAAGAGGCATTTAGGGGAGAGATCTAGAAGATGAAGAAAAATTAGAGAGAGAATATCAAATTTCTATTACTTCAAGCATAACCTTCTTTTTCGCGTAAAGTACTACTAATAGGAATAACTATCACAATTACATATTACAACAGTTCCCACTATTATAACTTGACCCCTAAAATCATAACAAATCCTTCCCCATTAAAATACTACTCAAAATAAAAACAGTTTTGTCCTCAAGGCTGACCTGAAAGTAAGCTGATATTACCACAACGAGTTTAATCCAATGAGACATGAAATATGGCCAGTAGAATTTAACTGGGAGGCTTCTCCTTTTCTAATTCAAATCATCAAACACAGCACGCAAACTTCTTTTCTAAAACAAAATTGGAAGGCTAACTCTTCTCTCTTAGCCTTCGGACTCTTCTCTTCTTCACTCACACGCACCTTAAAAAAAATAAAATCCCAAGACCTATTTTTATATGTATAAATCAACACTAAATCCTACGATGTTTCTAATTCCCATTGTTACCAAATACTACTCTACTACCCAAAAATAAATATTAAACTAAATAGGAAACAACTAATTAGGAAAATTAGTTTAGTTACCCAACAACGTTTTAAATCATTTTTGTTCATATATTTCGTTGACTTTAATGGAGAGTGTGCCATTTTTGTTGTTCTATCGAAGAAAGTGAGAAACCTCGACGCATAAAGGTAGCATTTGTGTTTTTGTTTAGGCCATATTTGTTTTTAGTTTTGTTATGTTTAAATGTGTTTGTTAGGGAAATATGTGTTTGTTTCGGTATTATATAATATGTGTTTATTGTTTGGGTTCGATCAAATTTGTTTTAAGCTTTCAGTTTTTTGTTTTTTTTTTTTTCTTTTTAAAAGGAACTGTCATGCATGTTTGTTAATAATTTTGTTTTGTTTAGGTCGAATCTGCACTCATGCAGTGCAGTGCAGTTCAATCTAAATCTATGTTTTTATTTTTATGTGTTTATGTACTATTATTTATGCATGTTATTACTGTTTTTGTGAATCTTTTCAGTTCGAATCCCGGTTCAACCTAAATATGTTTTCAGTTTTTTTTTTTTTTTTTTTTTAGTTTCGTTTGTTTATGGTACCATGAAGCAGGCCTGTTTTTAGTGTATCTTTTGATTTTTATTATTTACAGGGCACAGTCTAGCTTTTAGCCCCATCACTCTCAGGATATTTGTTTTGATTGGTGGTTGGTGTGGGTTGAAAACTTGAGAACAACAGAACTTAAAATATTAATTTGTTTTAAACTCTATGGAGTTTCTTGCTATACATTTATCCGGTTAAATGTTAAGTCGGCTGTGTAGTAGGTGGGAACATGACTATGAAAAGTAGGGAGTCAATGACAAAGAAGAACATTCACACTCAACTGAGCTATGTGGTAAAAATAGATTTCTCGGTTTGCAATGCTTCCGATTGATAGCCAGTAGTACATGACTAACTGAGCAGTTTTTGCCTAATACTATTCCTTTTTTCTGGTCAAATTATAGTGTTTTCCGGCGGACTTTGCAAGGAAGTCGAAACTGGAAGTGAGAAGAACCTTTCCCTAATTTAATCAAATTTCAAGAAATAAGTGAAAAGTGCGTGGAGTTATTTAGATTTAGTTGGTATGAGGATCAGGAATTAGAAGCTATATGTGAAATAAAATACGAAGATGAAGATATGTGAAATAAAATACGAAGATGAAGAGCTGAATGTGAAGCAAAAGACGAAAACGAAGAGGACGATGAATATATTATTTATAGTATTTAGATTGTAATAGGATATAATAATATTGCATTTTAAATTTAAGTAATTGTACAACAAAAGTTGATATGAGCACAAGCTAATCGTGATAAAGTTGAATATATTTTATTATATTTTATAAATTATGTTTACTTTGTTGATTTATTTTTTAACTATTTTTTACCCAATTCATTATTATTTTTTTAATGTATTATCGGTATTTTAATTAGATTATATGCTTTGAATTTTTAATTTTTGAAAAAAGATCTCTACGTTTACACCAATTTTACAAATAACTGGTGGTGAAGATCCGGGATCATTAACACTGAATTTAAAATATTCAATGTTTAAAATCCAAAATTATTAACATCGCATATCATTCGCGCCGGATCAAAGGAGACGCAAACCCGGTACTAAAGGGCTCAAATAAATGATGCTAAAGACTTGTTATATTGTAGTGTTATCTCTTATAATCAAATCTCCCTCGTAATTATTACTAGTAATAAGACACATACCTCCAAAATGTCTCCAACGTTGACAACAAAGGCCTTAGCTAGGAAGTGGGAAAACAAGCAACCAAGCTCCATCTTTCTTGATTTGGAGACCTTCTATATACTTCATTGATTTGGAGCAAAATGGTAAGGGCATCTGCGTCATAGTGATTGCAGAGGCCAATCACAAGCTCTGGTTGTGGGCATGGAGGATAGTAATTTAGCCTCATAGATTGCATCCCTTCTTCAAAAAGCACTTCTATATCTTCATGTTTCATTCCTAATGCTTTTGCCATTTGGGTCAGAAGCTCATATACAATAGTCTTTAGTTTCGTTGAGTACTCATCTAGTGCTTCCCTATATATACCACAAGAAAAAAAAAATCATAGTAAATTATACTACCCCTGTCTCACTCAAAAAGTCCACTTTGAAATGTGTACAAATTATTATGGGTTGTGAGGTACAACACCTAAAATAAATAATTTATTATCATATTTTTCACTTATATCCTTACTTTAAAAGTAAGGGTTAATTGTGAACCACACATTGTTATATAAGTAGGGGTATGTAATGTAAATAAATTCAAAGTTGTCTCTTTAAATGAGACAAGATTTTTTTTTTTTAAGTGAACTCTTTAAGTGAGGACGGATGGAGTATATGTTTGCGTTTTTCTTATAAAAAAAGATAATATTTGGGGTGCCACTTTATTAAATTATTTTTAACTCAAATTTTCTATTGAGAGATAGGAAATAAGTAACAGTAAGGGCAGTTCCTCACTAGGTTTTAAGATATGTTTTGGAAAACATGTTTTCAAAAACATGAAAAATTAGTTTTAAAAAACGATGATAGTTTTATTCTTATCTAGTTTGCGGGGCAAAGCAATGAGAGTTTTTTTGTCTCACGTTTGAGCGACAAAGCGAGGAGATATTTTATTTTTTGTCTCAAGTTTGCATGGCAATGTTTCTAAGGACAAATATGAAAAATCTGTTTTGAAAACTCAGTCTTAAAAAATAATTTTCAGATTGTTGCCAAACAATTTGAGTTTTGAAATGATTTTTTAAACCAAAAAACACCTAAAACCAGCCCACACAACCTTGTAATGAATATGCCTTAAGATCAATGAGAAAGTTGGCATGAATGAATTAAATGAATTTAAAAAGTTTAACATTTTTTATGATATATTAGTGAACGAAAAAAGAGTGACTAAATAAAGATATTATATTAGGATTAAATAAGCAGAAACAAATCAATAAATGACTTCTTCAAATTCTCTGATAGCAAATTACTCCCTCCGTCTCATTTAAAGAGTCTACTTTAAAATGTGTACAACTTAGGAGGCGCTTGGTTGGGTGTAGTAGAAGGCTACAATGGAAGTTACTTGAAAATGAATGCGATTGATGATGCTTGGTTGGGTGTAATGGGAATCAAAATTCCTCAATCCCCCACATATTCACCCAATCCCATTGAGGAGTTAATGAGCTCTATTTTTTTTTATCAAAAATGCCCTTACTTCTACTAATTTTATTACTTCACTTTCTCTCTCGAACTTTATTACTTTACTTTCTCTTTCTAAATGTTTTTCTCTCTCTAACTTTATTACTTCACTTTCTCTCTCTGATTTTATACTTCACATTCTCTCTCTAAATTTTTTTCTCTCTCTAACTTTATTACTTTACTTTCTCTCTCTAAATGTTTTTCTCTAACTTTATTACTTTACTTTCTCCCTCTAAATGTTTTTCTCTCTCTAACTTTATTACTTCACTTTCTCTCCCTAAATTTTTTTCTCTCTCTAATTTTATTATTTCACTTTCTCTCTCTAAATTTTTTTCTCTCTCTAACTTTATTATTTTCCTTTCTCTCTCTAATTTTATTACTTCACTTTATCTCTCTAAATATTTTTCTCTCTCTAACTTTATTACTTCATGATGTGCATAAAAATAGCTAAAGTCATTGGGTTTGGCCCAATCAAGACAAGGAGAGTTTAGGCACAAAAAGCCCAAGGGCAGACTTAGGTCGGCATTAAACAGACCTAAGGAGATAGTCAAGGTTAGGCTTAGGTCGGTATTAAACAGACCTAACGAGATGGTCAAGGTCGAGCTTAGGTCGGTAAACAAGATAACCAAACCCGGGAAGCTTAGGTCGGTAAAGCTTAGGTCAGTAAAGCTTAGGTCGATAAAGCTTAGGTCAGTAAAGCTTAGGTCAGGCAGAGCTTAGGTCGGCAGAGTTTAGGTCAGTAAAGCTTAGGTCAGTAAAGCTTAGGTCGGTAAAGCTTAGGTCAGTAAAGCTTTGGTCAGTAAAGCTTAGGTCAGGCAGAGCTTAGGTCAGCAGAGCTTAGGTCAGTAAAGCTTAGGTCAGTAAAGTTTAGGTCAGGAAAGCTTAGGTCGGCAGAGCTTAGGTCAGCAAATCTTAGGTCGGTAAAGCTTAGGTCAGGTCGGGATAACGGTAACATTGGCATGACAGCTAGACATCATTGTAGGGCCATGAATTTGATATATGCAGGAGCAATAATGACAAAGGAGCCAAATTAGAGCCGTTATTATAAGAACGTTCAAGTCATCATCAAAAGGAGAGTAGTTGGAAGTGCAGGTCATCATGGCACAACGGACATATCATACAGCTCATCACAGCACAACGGATATATCAAGATGAGCCTATAAATACTCAATCACCAGACTCATTTCAGGTAAGCCATTCTGGACGCCTTCTTCTTCATGCTTAAACTCTTGATCAATACAGTTTCTCATATTGCATCTTGCTAACTTGATCGTCGGAGTTAAACAGGGGGGAGAGCCCCGCTTCTTTCTGATTGCTTGTTTTTGTCACCGGAATATTCTTCATACAGATCCCGGACCTCACTAATCCGACCTCCATAGCTCGGTTTCCATCTTTGCCTTCATCCATTTTGTCCGTCAATCTCTATATTGGGCATAAACGTTCAAGATCTTCATTGGGCCAAACAGGAGCATCCAACACCGAACTTTTTACGTCACATCACTTCACTTTCTATCTCCAAAATTTTTTCTCTCTCTAAATTTATTACTTCACTTTATCTCTCTAAATCTTTTTCTCTATCTAACTTTATTACTTCACTTTCTCTCTCTAAATTTTTTTCTCACTGTCTCTCTCTCTATATATCTCCATTTACTTTCTCTCTCTACATATCTATTTTTTTACTTTCCCTCTCTGATTTTATGCTTTAATTTTCTCTCTATATTTTCTCTTTCTCTCTCTACATCTATCATTTTTATTTTTTCTCTCTAATTTTATCCTTTAATTTTATATCTCTACATTTTTACTTTCTCTCTCTACATTAATTATTTTACTTTCTCTCTCTACCTTTTTCCTTTAATTTTTTCTCTCTAACTTTATTATTTCACTTTGGTTATTTTCTTAATGAAAGGGTAAAACTAGAATTTTAACTGATTGTCATTGTTAATTATGAGCTAAACCAAGCATTTTCAATCACAATGATACCCATTACACAATTTCAACCAAGCACAATTGACTCAACAATCATTTCCATTGTCATTGACCCTCATTCATTCTCATTGTCATTCCCATTGAGGAATGTATGCCAAGCGCCCCCTTATTATGGGTTGCAAAGTACAACACCTAAAATAAGTGATTTATCACCATATTTTTCACTTATATCCTTACTTTTAAAGTAAGGGTTAATTATGAACTATACGTTATTATATTAGTAAGGATACGTACTATAAATAAATTCAAAATGGACTCTTGAAATGGGACAAAGTTTTTTTGAAAATGGACTCTTTGAGTGGGGTGGAAGGAGTACTTTTTTTGGGTACCATTAAACGAGCTCCTATAAATATATATATTTTTGAGTCACAAGGTAAATTTAAAATATGACTCTTGATATGGGACTGAAGAAATTATCATGACCGGACATGTAAGTGAGGTCTTATGCATTTTAGAATGTTGGACAATTAAACAATATACAATAAATAATCAACAAAAACAAAAATAAAAACAAAAGGAATAACCTTAGTACAAATAAATAATAAAGAAAAGAAGAGGAATAAAAGGAAATAAAAAATAATCATGAATAAATTTTACTCCATTTGTTCAATTAGAGAGTTCACTTTATAATATTGAGACATTATTACAAAGTGGACATTTTCAATGGAATGGAGGGATTATATATCTAAAAAGTTCAGTTATTTTTATGTAAAAATTGAAAATTTTAAGTTACTATAGGATTCTAATCCAGTGATGATTGTACCTGATTGGATGTGGCAGCTTGGGCAAAAATTGAGGTTTCCTCCTCAAGTGTTTGGGCAGGATAACCATTAAAAACATGTCACCCCAGTCAAGCTTTTGTTCCTCACAAGTCACAAAGGCCTGACCATATCCCTCTAAATCTCCTTATTCTTGTCCAAATTTGTTCTTTTCTTCTATTGATTGATTGAACAAATCTTGAATTCCTAATTTCACTCTCTCCACCAATGAAATGCTAACCCCATGATTAATCAGCTGGTAATTAAGAAATCATATCAAGAAATATTAATCACCTAATCAAGGAATGTTTAGAATACATTCACAATGCCTTAATTACTTTATATCTATTGCAATTAAACATAGTTTGGAAAGGAAGAACTAAGAGTGAAAAATCTAGAGGAAAATCACTTATCTTGATCTACTTTTTTAACCCTCCAATTCAAATTTAAATTCATAAAATAAAACAAACATCAGAATTGTTATCAGCAGGCCACCTTTTACTATTCGTAGGCCACTTTTTTAAATTTTTATACGTGAATTTACATTTTTGCCCTTTATAGTTTTTAACTTTATAAAAAAATTACCCAACTTTTTTAACTCTAGGAAAATCGCCTGTACTAGGCGATTTTCCCAGATAAAATCTCCCCGGCCAGGTGATTTTCCCAGAGAAAATCGGTGTCCTGTGGCGATTTTCCCTAAAAAGCGCCACAGGACGGCGTTTTTTTCAGGTTTTCCCGGTCATTCGTCGGAAAATCGTTTTTCCGGCGAACGACCACTAAATTTTCGAAAAATCAATTTTTTTAGGGAAAATCGCTTGGCCTGGATGATTTTATCTGGGAAAATCGCCCAGACCAAGCGATTTTCCAATAAAAAATCGCCTTGCCTAGGAGATTTTCCCAGATAAATTCGCCCAGGCCAGGCGATTTTCTCTAGGAAAATCACCTGGCCGGGGCGATTTTCCCTGAGTTAAAAAAGTTGGGTAAATTTTTTTTTATAAAGTTAGAAACTATCAAGGGTATATTTGTTTTTTCACCACTTAAAATTTTAAAAAGTGTCATGTGTTTAGTAAAATGGTACCTGCAAATAACATGCCCCAAAAACATTACTAAATAATTTCTTGTTTTTTTTATTTTTATGGAAAGAAAAGTGTAACTTACTCTTACTCCTTCTGTTACGTTCCATTAGAAGGGTCCATTATAAAAAATTATTTTTTGTTCCAGTAGAATAGTAAACTTTTAAATTTTTTACTTCTCTTATATTTACTAATATAATCATCTGTGATCCACAATTAATTCATATTTAATAAATAAGGATATAAATAGAATAAAGTGTGTCAAATTAGCTAATTTAAATGTTGTACCTTAACATTCATAATATAAGTTGTACATTGGTCAAAGTGAACATTTCTAATAGAACGGAGGAGGGAGTACTACTTAATCATATAGGAGTATTGTAAAGATCCAAAGAATATCAAAGTCTAAAATTTAGTTTTATAAAAACAATTAATCATAAAACTTCAAGAGTAAGGCTTTATATACCATAAATTTATAGTGATGTGGTTTTCCCCAATCATAAGGAGATCGGCAAATTCTTTTCTTTCTTTCCCCCCCCCCCCCCCCCCCCCCCCCCCCCCCCTTTTTCAAACAATGTATGTTCCGTAGCCTCACCAAGCCTGTAATAATTGTAACAACCAAGAAGAATGTGTATTTTCCCCTGCCCCAATAAAATCCAGTTTTAAGAATGCTCAAGTCCTCATACTAACTTATTAGTATAAATTAAAAGTAAAATGTACTAATCAGGAAAATACTGTTTCTTTTCAACTTCTCAGTTGCAAAAAATGCATACATAATCAGTCTGTATCAAAAGTAGACAGAAAAAAAACAGGGTAGATCAACGCTTCAAAGTTCAAACCATAGTTTTTAGTATTGAGATTCCATGTTGTATCGATTTGAGTATAGGATCGATAAAATTGAATCGTAAGATCGAATATCCTTAGTTCGATCGACAAATATACAAATCAGGGTTGATTTATCAGGGAAAGAGGGACTTATATTCTCCTGTTCTTGGGTTATCTTTTTAAACAACCCTTTTTCTTTTGTCTTTTTCCATTTCATATTTGTCTTGATCATCACGTACCTGGAAGAAGCCCCAGTCTTTGCAAGCGGAGTGTAGTTTCTGAAGCTCTGAATTTTCTGTTACATCTTTCGAATGAAGCAAGTTTTGAAGGTCTATCACTGGGATTTCGCGAGAGGAATTGGAATCGGAATCGCCGCCGGAAATGGTTGGAAACTGGTTCCGATCAGGGAGGACGTATCTAGCCGGAACGGAGGGGGGTTTGTCCTTGATCAACTCCTGAACAAATGGTACTTTCAGAGAACCCCGGAGCTTCCTCATTTGTGGTTCCATGGCTGTTTTCCAAGTTCTTGTTGTTTGTCTTGTGTTTACTGTCTTGGTCTACAGCACTCACAGCAGTCCAAGTGTAATGCTTTAAGTGAATTTAAGAAGTAGGAACATTAAGGAAACAAAAACAATAGTAAATAATGGTTTGTAGGATTGAGATTTCACGTTGGATGGATTCGAGTAATGAGCACTCACTCTTTTTTTATTTATTTTTATCTGTGGTTGGAGATTCGATTTGTCTGTTAGTTCCCTTTAATTTTATAAATCTTATTTCGCATCACGACTCATATTTTCTTTAATTTTCATTTTAAAAGTGATTGGTCCACTTATGTGGTTGTACATTCTATGAAGACTTATTGTATCTATAAAAATATATTTTACTACTTTGAAATAAATTTTTTTTTTTAAAGAGCAATTTATTGCAGATAAAAATACAATATAAATTATATAGATGTAGTCTGGTTCTTTTTTACGATAGTGATGGTCAATTCTTCTTACTCACAAATTTGTGGAGGAGAATATGGTTTATGTTCCTTTGAATTATCACAACAATTCAACTTTCAATGAACCCAAAAAAACTTATTAACCACTGTAAATTTTGTACACTTGATTGGAGGTTAGAACTTCACTCGCTGCAAATGTAGCATTTCGTTCTCCTTTCCCCAATTTATAAACAATGAAATTGTACTGATATTACAATCACAAACATAATCACAACAAAAAATTTATCGAAAAACAAATTTTCTTCTAAGCCAAATTAGAAACTGAAAAGAAGTACATTTCCACTCATGCTTAAATATAACTCGGTTTTAATTTCTCAATAATTTTAATTATCACATTTCAACAAATATAATTGACACAAAGTCGGATGAAATTTCCACAATAATTAATACATATACACACTCAAACCTCTGGCTTGGGAAGACAAATCCAGTTGCCAACTTGACCCTTGCCAAGTTGGTCAAAAAGTAATTTTCTTTTAAATATTAACATTTATTTAATAAATACAGCTCCTTCCTGTACCCAGAGAAAACCTAAAGATCATCATCTTTCTTCTTCTTCTTCTTTAATTATATTCTCATAGCATCTCTGTATGATTTTCCATCAAGTTCACGAGAATATAAACCTTTCAAATACTCAACCATGGTGTTTCTTCTGAAATTTGCTGGAGTTTCTGGGGTGATGAGGCTTGGTGCCGGACCAAATTCGCCCTCCAGTTTTGGGAATAGCAATGTTGCGATGGAAAGTCTTTCCTTCTCTGAGTTCACAGTTGCTCGATGCTCCACACTTTTGTATATTCCGTTCGTCACAATCTGCCAAATCACATTGAATAAGAATCAGATAGAAATAACGGTTCGGTGGCAGCTAATTTTTGATTGAGTCTTGACATGTCCAGACCGAGTTAAATGCACCGACACTAATAACAAGGGTGGAATAAGAAACTAATTCCTAAAGAGGTCAATGTATGAATTTTTTTTATTTTTGTCGAGTAATTAAAAACATATATTTAGAACTAAACTATTCTGATCAATATATATCCTAGTTAAGGTGGATGGAGTGTTTGGGGTGAACAGGGGAGGTGGGGCCCAAATGAGTTAGAGTTAAATAAGTAAAGTTATGGTTAGAAATGTCAACACGTGAACTTATAAATTTAGATAAATAATTTCTATTACAATATAAAAATAAGATACCAATATGACACGACACAAACAGTTAGAGTTTGCCTTAACCAAGGTATATATAATAAGTTAACAATGCCATTAATAAGAATAATTAATGAGTAAAGTAAAAAACATAACATTAGTTAGAAGATCAAAATACTCAAAATAGTTTCTATTTCACTTCTTTATTTCTCTATTCTTGTTAGAGGTTTTTACCTTCCTTTTTGTACTTTCTTCAAATTTTTTAGTAAAAAGGTGAACAAGCTCACTTTTAATTAAAAAAGAAAATGGGTAAAGTAAATTAATATTGAAAAGTGTCAATATACTAACTCATCAATTTGAACGCACTAACACAAATAAGCCACAGATTGCTATGTAATGATACTATCAATACAACTCACTGAAAAGACATATAAGTACAGACAAAAAACAAATTGAATATTGACCCTCTCAATTATTTTAGCTTTTAACATAATAATAAGACACATACCTCCAAGATGTCTCCAACGTTGACAATAAAGGCATTAGGAAGTGGGACAACAGGCAACCAAGCTCCATCTTTCTTGATTTGGAGACCCTCTACTTCATTGATTTGCAGCAAAATGGTGAGGCCAACTGGATCAGAATGATTGCAGAGGCCAATCACAAGCTCTGGTTGTGGGCATGGAGGATAATAATTAAGCCTCATAGATTGCATGCCTTCTTCAAAAAGCACTTCTATATCTTCAACTTTCATCCTAATGCTTTTGCCATTTGGGTCAAAAGCTCATAGGCAAGAGCCTGTAGTGCTGCTGAGTAATCATCCAGTGCTTCCCTATCCACAAAATAAAATTTCAAACTTTCATCATAAATGTGAAAACTTGGTGATGGGATTTAAATATATTAAATATTAACAAAATCTATCATTGAAGAAGACAGATGGATTCGAAAGATACTCCCTCCACCCCAAGTGTACGAGTCCTATTCGTAAAATAGATTTTTTTTTTCCTTTTCTTTTTAAAATAATAAAGGTACAATATCTAAAATAAATAATTTATTTTTTGAAAAATTTCACTTATATCTATACTTTTTAATAATAAATTTAGTATAGATCACACTTACATAATCATATTAGTAAGAATAAGAAACTTGAGAAAAAAAGCTATAACATGAATCATTATGACAGCAAAAATTTTAGAAATAAAACCTTTTCTTAAAGAGGAAGTATTATATAGAATTCAATTACATTGGTGTATTCTTTATGAACAAGTACTACCATTTACATTGGAAAAAATAAAATTATAACACAACCATATATGAGAGTACTGATGCTTTTATTTATCAAAACCTGGAGTGATTAAATCATAAATGAAAAAATAAAGTTTGCGAAAAACGAAAAAGTTGATAGAGATGTGAAGGCAATAATTCATATAGAATAAGAAATTAATGGAGTAGAAAGATGTTAGTGTCTGCAGAGATGGGGAAAAAAAAAAAGCTATACACATGTTTCTTTTTTTTAGTCCCATTAAAAGAGTCATATATATACTTCATATATACTTCTAATAATTAAATAAATATTTAAAACAAGACTTTTTATTTAAGATAGAGAGTATAAATGCTTTACAAAATCATTCTGTTATTGAACAATAGCCTACAGTGCATTAGCATTACTAATATATTACTCTTTGTTATTATTCAATGAATGATTACTTATTGGAATTGTAGTTTTACATATATATATATATATATTTAATATTTATCAGGATCATCTTGATATAAACTATATCACGACTCATTAGACATCCAATCACAAACTGTCACCTAATTTTTTATAAATTGATATATCTTAATTATTGTATATTTATCCTATGAAATCACTTTTCACCTCATTCGAATTATTAAATTTATCATGGAATATTTAATTACACATCTACCTAGATCTTTTACCAATATAAAATAATCATTTGGGATAGTTTAATAATTTTACCATTAATATTCATTTTTAACAAAATAAATCTTGTGACTAAGGGTTCACTTATTTGTATATAGGGTATAGTTATTTACAATTTTTTAAATAAATTTTTTTCATAGATATTCATTTTTAACAAATTAAAACTTATGATTAAGGGTTCACTTATTTGTGTGTAGGGTATAGTTATTTTAAATTTTTGAGATAAATTTTTTTTCATTGATACTCACTTTTTAACAAATTAAATCTTGTGACTAAGGGTTTACACTTTGTATATAGGTTAGTTATTATAAATTTTTGAGATAAATTATTTTCATTGATATTCATTGTTTAACAAATTAAATCTGTGACTAGGGGTTCTCTTATTTGTATATAGGGTATAGTTATTTTAAATTTTTGAGATAAATTTTATTTCATTGATATTCATTTTTTAACGAATTAAATCTTCTAATTAAGGGCTCACTTATTTGTGTGTAGGGTATAGTTATTTTATTTTTTTAGATAATTTTTAATTAAAAATTAAATTATAATAAAATACAAGATTTAAAAAATATCCCATATAATTATATTTACGTTAGTAAATGTAAAATTTAATTTTCCATAAAATAAGTATTACCATAAAATAAAAGATTAGGTGATAGCCAGTGAGTGGATGTCTGATGAGTCTTGATATAACTTATATCAAGATCATCGTGACCAATATTCTCATATATTTATATATATATATATATATATATATATATAATTGATGTACTTCTTCTATTTCATTAGAAATGTCAAGTTTAGAAAATGTACAATTTTTTATGGATTACAATCTACAACATCAAAAATAAGTAATTTTTCTCTATTTTTTCCATTAATATCCTTACTTTTCAATAGTGGATTAATCGTGAACCAACCATAATTTTATTAGTAAAGATATAAAAAGTAAATAAATTCAAATTTAACTTTTCTAACGAAAAATATGTATTGAAATTTGACTATTCTAATGAAACGAAACAAGTACCTGATTGGAGGTGGCATCTTGGGCAAAAATTGAGGTTTCCTCAAGTGTTTGGGAAGGGTAACCATGTAAACCATGTCAGCCCAGTCAAGCTTTTGTTCATCAGAGGTGACAAAGGCCTGCCCATATCCCTCTACATCTCCTTCTTCTTGTCCAAATTTGTTGTTCTTTTCTTCCATTGGCAGATTGAAGAAATCTGTAACCCCACATTTCACTCTCTCCAGCAATGAGCTGCTGACTCCATGATTAACCAGCTGTAATTTAAGAAAGTTTGTGGAAGGATTATTATTCTTTTTTAAGAAAGTCAAATTTTATATTTTAATTATTTTTAAAAATGGTTAGTAAAAGTGTGAATTTGAACTTTCGACTATAAATACCCCCATCTCCTCACCCCACCATTTTTTCTTTAAGAACGAAGTTGAAGAGCCGCCTGCAAAGTCCTGTCAGTCTGCGCTCTAAATAGGCAAAACTGACAGATGTAGGAATCAAACACCCAACCTCTGAATGACTCACTATGCGTCACAACCGCTGGAGCACTAACTCGTTCCTCCTTACCCCACCATTGTTTCACTTCTTTTTTCTAAAATAATATTACTCCCTCGTTTTCATTAAAAAAAATTTTACTTTAAAGTTATATTTTGTTACTTATAATTAAAATTGTTATATCATTGAATTTTTCTAAATTACATATAGTCCAGCAGGGCGTACCCGACAAACTCATGAAGATTAATTCTAAATTATTAATAAATTATTTTAAAGTTTCAATCCTCATATTATGTACTCTTATATTAGAAAAGTTTACTTTCAAAAATATTTTTTATTCCGATAGAAAAGTTTCCTTTCAATGTTTTACTCCATTACCCTTACTAATATAATCATGCGTGCACTACTACAAAAAGGGGCTTTAATGGCGGTTATTTGGCACATTTAACAGCGGTTTTTGTCCATTTTGAACCGCCATTTATTCGGCAGCCGTATAAAGGTTATGGCCTTTCTACCGCGGTTGGGAACCGTCGTAGAAAGTCCAAATTTCTTCGGCGATTCCTAAGCGAACCGCCGTAGAAAGTCCAAATTTCTTCGGCGGTTCCTAAGCGAACCGCCATAGAAAGTTAGGCTTTCTATGGCGTTTTTTTTCAAAACCGCCTAGAAAGTTAGGCTTTCATTTTTTTATCTCTGCATTCAAAAATATATATCAAAAATAGCAAGAACAGCCGTAGAAAGTTTTTGATATATATTTCAACTTTATTCAAATATATATATATCAAAAACTTCCATGCTAATAAACCGAACAACCACCAAACTTCACAAAATTTTTGCGTCCATCCATCAAATTCTAATTAATTTAATCATTAACAGCAAGAACAATACAATAACAACATAATCCTGAAGTAAACAACCAATATATATATACAAAAATTCAATCTCAACCTAATCAATTTTGAGAATAAATCAAACCAAAATCAGTAGGAAAATTATAAAATGGAACATACAATAAACCACCGATTTAACACTAATCAAACCCGAATTTAATCATTCATCATCTCACCAAACCCGAATTTAACACTAATAATAAACTCTTGGCCAATTGCAATAATCAAGTAACAATAAAATTTGTAAAGCTTAAATAAAGTTGAAACTATTCGATATAACCTTTTTTATGATTTGAGGCCCACAATAAGGACCGATTGTGGTGAAATTATGATGGGGGATTAACTTCGAGTGGTGTGGTGATGGCCGATTAAGAAACCATCTCCGGAGTTGGGTGACGGCAGATCTTGGTATCAACGCCGCCAAAAGAACGGCTTCGGGGGAAGACAAGAGAAAAAATCGGCAGCAAGAGGATGGGCGCCGACAACGAGAGAACAGCTTTGATTTGCTAGAGATGGAAACAGGGGGAAGCCGCAGTTGGCTGGAGATGAAAACAAAGGGAAACCCTTAAAATTCTAACAAAATCAAGTTTTTATGGCAGTTTTAATAATAACCGCCATAGAAAGTTACTTTCTATGGCGGTTTCTTCATAACCGCCATAGAAATTAACTTTCTATGGCGGTTATTAAGAAACCGCCATGGAAAGTAACTTTCTACGACGGTTTTAATTACAACCGCCGTAGAAAGCCCGTAATTGTGAATTCCCACTCGTTCCTCTATTCCTATTAATTTCTAGTTTTTCTTTTTTTGTAAATTAACCCCAAAATTTTTTTAAATTTAATAATGAATATGTAATTTACTATTTATCAATTTTTATAGTAAAATTCATCATATTTATTAATTAGATACAAACTCCTGCCTTTATGTTATGATAAACAATAAATAAATTTCAAATTTTTAGTTAACCAATCCATTATTTTAGGCCCTCAAAAACTTTTGAAGTATAGTTACATAATAATTATAAGAAAACTTCAAAAATAGCAATTTTCATTGAATTACTAATAAGATTTTTGAAACACACTTTAAAAAAACCGCCGTAGAAACATACTTTCTACAGTGGTTAGAAATAAAACCGCCGTAGTAAGTAACTTTCTACGGCGGTTATTCGAAAACCGCCGTAGAAAGGGACTTTCTTCGGCGGTTGTAAGAAAACTGCCATAGAAAGTAGGGGACTTTCTACGGCAGTTTTCTTACAACCGCCGTAGACTTCTACGGCGGTTTTTGAATAACCGCCGTAGATAATGTCTTTCTATAGAACTGCCGTAGAAAGTCCGTACTTTCTTTTTAATGGCGGTTTTGGTCTTTCCGCCGTTAAAGAACAGCCGTTAAAAGTCCATTCTGTAGTAGTGGTGGTTCATAATTAGTACATACTTAAAAAATAAGAATATTAATAGAACAAATAATGCCAAACTATCTATTTTAAGTGATATACCTTGACTTTCATAATAAATTGTACCTATGTCAAAATAGACTTTTCTAGTGGAACAAATGGAGTACGATATCTTCATTTCACATTTAAACTCCAAGTATCCATAACTTACCTTTCATTATTTATTTTAGTAAAACTTGATTTCTCTTTCATTATTTAAGCCAAAAGACATTAGTTTATAATCAAAATCATCCGGTTTTACCCTCATAACCTTGCTGCCTAAGAAGAAGAACCCAATCACTTTTGTAGATTACTGGCCCATCAGTCTTTGTAATTTTCTTAATAAGATCTTTACAAAGGTTTTGTGTACTAGGATAAAGCCTCTCTTACCAGATATTTTCTCTCCAGAACAGTCTGTTTTTTTGCCCGGTAGGGAAATTGTAGATAATGTTTTGCTTGCACAGGAGATGGTACACTCACTCAATCGAAAGTGTCTCGGAGGTAACATCATTTTTAAGCTGGATATGGTCAAGGCTTTTGATCGAGTATCATGGGTATTCTTGGAGAGATTATTACTAAAAATGGGTTTCCCCTCTCGCTTTGTGCAATTGATCCTCAGGAATCTCCGAGCAGCTTGGTTTTCTGTCTTAATCAATAGTGAGCCGCATGATTTTTTTTCAGGCTACCAAGGGAATTAAGCAGGGTGATCCCTTATCCCCTTTACTTTTTATTTTAGTGGGGGAGGCTTTCTCGAGGGGAATAAAGGCTCGCATTGAGAGGGGAACTCTAAAACCTTTCGCTACATCAAGAGGAACTCCTGGAGTCTCACATTTGAGTTTTGCGGATGATTTGTTGGTCTTTCTGAATGCGAGCAGGGAGTCTATCAGAGGCTTTATGGACTTTCTACGGATCTACGAAGGGGCTACGGGCCAAAAGGTTAGCGAGCCTAAATGCTCTTTCTACCTTCCTAAGAAATTGCAGCCAAGTGAAGGCCTGGTAAGGCAGCTGACGGGGATGAGAGCAGGGACTTTTCCTTTTGTGTATCTGGGTTGTCTGGTTAGTTAGAGTGGATGCACCAAAACCTTATTCCAGCCCGTGCTTGATAAAATAAATGCTCGTCTGGCAGGGTGGTGGGGCAAGTTCCTTTCGCAAGGGGGTAGGTTGCTCTCTATTAGACATGTAATGTCTACTATGTCACTTCATTACTGGGCAGTACTTAAGCACCCAAGAGGCGTAATGGCCAAAATCGAAGCTATTTTCTCGTCTTTCTTCTGGGGGTCCCTAAGGGGAAGGAGAAAAGGCATTAGAGAGCATGGAGTAGGGTTACTTATCATATTGAGGAGAACGGTTTAGGGGTTCGCAGTGTGGCGGATGTTATTGTAGCTTTCTCCTGCAAACTATAGTGGAAGTTCCACAACACAGAGGTCCTTTGGGCTTCATATATAAGGAGTTTGCCCAAGTCAGCACGGCCTTCTTAGGTATGGAAGCGTATGGAGGAAGTGGAGGATATTATAGCAGCACATGCACGGATCCTAGTGGGGGATGGCCCTTCCTTTTTCTGGTCTTCCAATTGGACTGGCATGGGGGTTCTCTTGGCTTTTTTGGAGCCAGAAGAGATGGAGAACCCGCTCCTGACGCTCCGTCAGTTCTGGGATACTCGAGACCTATTGCGAACAGGCATGCAGGACCTTTTTTCAGATGAGTTATGGGATTTCATTGAGGGTTTTCCCCTTCAGTTCGAGGATCGGTCAGATAGGATGACATGGAAGTCAGAGGTTAAGGGCAATTTTACCATTAAGTCAGCTAATTGAGTGGTCTAGAAAAAGGCGAATGTGGTGGTTTCATATTTTTAGACCCCCCCCCCCCCTCCCCCCCAATTACTCAAGCTCTCTGTTTTTATGTGGCGGTTGTTGAATGGTCTCCTGCTTATGATGATGCACTCGGACGTCTTGGATTTTGTTTGGTATTCAAGTGCTCTTTTTGGTATTCAGAGAGTTCTCTCCTACACATGTTTTATGAGTGTCAATTGGCCCGAGAGATTTGGGCAGGCACAGGTGATAGCCTGTGAGTTGTACTTTTGGCTATAACATATTTGTGGGATGTTTTGGATTTCTACTGGAATAGGGAGGACTTTGAAGTTGCTCGCCTCCCTGCGCTGGTGTCCGCTATTGTGCTAGTGGTAGTTTGTTAGGAGATCTGGAGGGCTCACTGCCAAGCAGTTCATGAGGGGAAATTCATGGGTGCGGCCCATGTGTTGAGGATGGTCATCAAGTCCATCTACGCTTTACTGTCTTTAAAGCCTCCACATTTCCACCCGTCTGCATCATTCTTAAAGGGAATCGTCCTGCCACGATGGGCCTATCGAAAACGAAAGGAGGCATGGTTTGTCTGTTGGTGTCTGCCTGCTGTGGGCCGTTTTAAGTTAAATGTGGATGGATTTCCCGAGGGAACCCAGGGCCGGCGGGAGCAGGCGCTATCCTATGGAATTCGTATGGTAGGGTGATTTTTCCAATTGCGCTTCCCTTGGAGTGCTCACGAGCTTTCAGGTGGAAGCACACACTCTTCTCATTGGGCTTCGTATCTGTGACAGTCTTGGCCTACACCAGATAGATGTGGAGACTAATTCTATGGTTTTGCTGATGGCAGTCCAAAGAGGGGACGGTCCTTGGCGGTCGGCCTCCACTTTGGCCGAAATCTTGCGTTACGACATACTTATGGGTCCATTGCACACCTTTATTGCGAAGGCAATGCTGTGGCAGATAGTCTGGCTCAAACTTCCAACTTAAGTGGTCTCACAGAGTTGTTTGTTCACTCCACCCTCCCCTAAAGGGTGAGAGGGCTGGTGGTCTTAGATGCTAGAGGCTTCCCCAATCTACGGGAATAAGAGTTTTTGAATTGTATTTTATACTTGTTTTGTTTGAATATGCATTTTTGTATCTCTAAAGTAAGACGCATTACGTCCCCCTTAGAACTTTCTTTTGCATTTTGCCTTTGATTTTTAATAAAGGATCTCCAAGCCCCCCAGTCACTTAATCGTCTGTTATCCAAAAAAAAAAAAAAAAAAAACCATCCGGTTTTTTATTTTAACGTTTAACCATCTATGATACGATATTCCTAAGTTCAGTTTCTTACACTTCAATTATTTATTTTATTTTTCAAATTAGCAGATAAAAAAATTAAGCACCGGTAAAATATGAATTATCAAGATCGAATAAAAGAAAAGACAACAAAAGTCGAAATTGAAACCATAAACCGGTCGATGGATACCAGCCAAACTAAGAACTGTGGCGGAACAAACGAGAAATAAATTACTCGAGGCCAACCTATAACTTTTTTTTTTTTGCTCAATTACTTTACGCATATAAATGAAAAAGCACTATATATTTCTAGAAAAAAAACTATATATTGATAATAGCATGCTTTCTTCATGCAATTGCATAAGCCATCGTTCATTGAAAGAATGGTTACGTGAATAGATTATACTCTTATATATAAGGGAAAGGGTCATTGGGGTTGGACATGACCACGGTTTCGGAATCGCCGGTTCCAATTTCATAGACAGTGGTACAGAAAACAGTTCCCGGACATATCCAGAACCGCCGGTTTCGGGAAGGTTCCAAAACCACCAATTCCGATTCTAATCCGGTCACAGTTCCAATTAAAGCAATTTTAATCAAATTTTTTTTTTAACGGAATTTTTATTTCAATAATTAGTTAAATTTATATATGCTTTAATTTAATTTAATAATTACTTATATTAATAATATACGTAATGTAAATTATACTATGAATTTATATATTATTATAATAAATGTAGTATATAATAATGAAAAACTTACAGTCCTTTTAAGGAACCATTAAACCATTGAATTTGGCTATGCAATTGAGTATGCAATTGCTCAATCTTGAAAGAACTATAGTCAAACTTTAACATAATTATGTATTTTATATGTCAATAAACATATAATATAATAATAATAAGAAACAAGAAAGAAATAACAAAATAGGAAGTAGGTGGAGTGGTTGGTTAGACTTCATTAACACTCAGGCTATTCCTATTCCAAAATCGTGGGCCATGATTCTAGTTCTAGATCCAAAACTACCGACCCCATTTCGGGTTAGTTCCAATTCGAATCGGAAGTTTGGCCATGACTAATTAGGGTTGTTTGGCACCCCCGAGCCGAATAAGTAAGGGCGAATTCTGATTTGTGGTTCACAATTCACATGAACGTCGGTTTCGGTTCACGTCATGCCAACCAATACCATTATTATGTTTGGATTTCAATTTTCGTGCCTTGAGAGTGACCGACATGTTTGTGTACTCATTAAATATTATTTCTTTCGTTCTCGTTTCAGAATAATTGTTCCCAAATTGGACTTATTCCAATATAAAAAATTAATGAAGTTCTAATTTTACCTTTATTTAGTAGTCTTATTTAATAGTAATGTCATTTCAAATACGCATGCATTGCACGTACATATTCTCATTATTATGTAGTTAACTAGAAAATATAAACATGGTACCGGAAAAAAAAAAAAAGTTTACTCTTTTTCTTAATTTGTATGTTCATCTCAAATTAAACACTTATTTAAGAACAGATAGGGTAGTTTAATAATTATGAGAACCTACTACTTTCTTTCGGCAACTGGTCCAATTAATATACTCTCTCGCTTCTTAAATAAAATTAAATAAAATATTTTAATAAAAAAAATTTTGTCTTGAATAACTGTTATTTACAAATCTTAATGTTAAAAAAAAAAATTCAGTATCCCCATAATATAGAATAATAAATTAAAGAGAAAATATTTCAGTAATTAATAATACAAATTACAGTAAAAAAAAATAAGGAAAAAAAAAAACTACAAAACTTAATAATAATAACTAAGGATTAAACATGAAATTTTACTTCTTAATAAGTTTAGAGCGTAAATTACTATTCAAAGATATTTATTAGAGAACAGAGGTAATATATACTGCACACTAATTTTAAAAACTACTAATTTATTTAATTTACGTTTGACAAACTTAGAGAAGTTCAATTAATTTCATTCTATTGAAAAATATAATTAAATGGGGGTCGAAATTTGAATCTTATATTTAAAATTTAGAACAAATATTTATTTAAAAATAAAAAAAAATTTTGATTGTTGAAACGTTTAAAAGAAGAACCGAGAGATACCAGAATGCGTTTTCTACTTTGTTTGTAGGTCCAGAACCAGCCATAAAGATTAATCAATGCTCCCTATCAGGATAATATACTAAAGTATACATATAAAATCGCTTGGGAACAACCATATCTAACTAGACACATTATTGACATTAAAGGAAAGAAAAAGAAAAAAAAAAAAAGGGTAAAGAAGAGCAAGAAGTAATTAAGATATTATAACAGTGTCTAATGCTTAATAATTTATATGTTATTTCTGAAATATTCCTTTTATTTTATTCATATTTATTTTAACTATAAATTATAATTTTAATATTTTTATTAGCATACTCAAACTCTTTTTTATCGTAATATTATCAAATAAAATTTACTTAGTTAATTTTTTATTCTATTTTTGTTTTAAAATTTGATTTAACAATATATTTTACTTATTTTTATAAACATTATTTAATAATATATTTTAAATATATTTTATATTTTTATATCTTTTTATTACATATATATATATATATGAAATTTTATTGTAAAATTAATTTTTTTTAATGTACTTGTTATGAAAAATTAAGGGATGCAAAAGCAAAATTTTACATTTTCAATATTTCGACCTTCAGATGAGCGTATTTATCTAATAACAATAAGTGATTATGCATTTTGATTTTGAAAACTGAAATTTTAGCATCTAATGATCGAGTATATGCGTACCTGGAAGAAGCCCCAGTCTTCGCAAGCGGAGTGTAGTTTCTGAAGCTCTGAATTTGGAGTTGCATCTTTGGAATGAAGCAAGTTTTGCAGGTCTATCACTGGGATTTCGCGTGAGGAATTGGAATCGGAATTGCCGCCGGAAATGGTCGGAAACTGGTTCCGATCAGGGCGGACGTATCTCGCAGGAACGGAGGAGGGTTTGTCTTTGATCAACTCCTGAACAAATGGTACTTTGAGAGAACCCCCAAGCTTCCTCGTTTCTGGTCGCACTTCCATTCCTTCTGCTTGTTTAATTTCTTTGCTTCTCTTATCTTATCCTCACCAAGCCTCGTGAGCAATAACTTAACTTCCCCTAAATAAATATATACACACACGAAGGAGTGTTTGTCAACCCTATGACAGTCCGACGACAATACTTCTACTCCAAGAATCGATGCGAGTGCTTTTGCAAAATAATCCCTTCAAAACGATACAAGTATTTTTATCAATAAATGATATATTATAGGCTAAAAAATACATATATATTTTCTTCACTACAGGCGATGCATGTTTTTTAGCATAATTCAAATACATCAACAGTTAAAACCGATAAATTAAAAACTAAACTCAGTATATGATACATTAGAAGCTAAAGTCAATATGTAATACATAAAGCTCATAGTCGTGATACACTAGCTGGAAGCTAAAAGTTATACATCACAGATAAACTTAGAGGCATGTTAAACGTAGTAACGGTTTTACTAAAAGCAGTAACATTCCCTTGTAAAAGACAAAAATGCCCCTGGAGCAAAAATTTTTTTAAAAAAATTTCTGTGCAAACACGCGGGTACTGTTCACCCGCGTGTTTGCACAGTACAAAGATGCTATCTGGCGGCTTCACTGTTCATGAACAGTGAAACCGCCAGACAGCATATTTTTTACTGTGCAACCGGCTCAAAAAAAAAAAAAAAAAGGGGAAAAGATGCTACGGGTTGCGCCTATAAATATGCGCAACCAGAAGAAGTTTTCTGCAAGTAGGGGGCAGAAAACTCTAAATTAGTTAGAATCGGATATTCCATTTACTGCGAGTACGATCGATAAAAGGTTAGTGCCTCAATTTAATATTTCTGTCGGTACTGTTTTATTCTCGAGATTATTTGTTTAGGTCATTAATTTAGTTAGAGGCATACCGAAGTTCTGTTAGAAGTTATAATATATCCGAATTTGTTAGTATTGAAACCGAAAATGTTTTTTTTTTCCCCCGTATCGTCGTATATCTGTGAGATTGTCCCCGGAATGGAAGGGAAACGGTTACTGCGAGCAGTAGGGGGAATACCGCCGGATTCCGGCGGTATTTTCCGCAAAAGGTACCGCCGCCGGCCGGCGGTATTTCGCCAGAAAGTACCGCCGGATTCCGGCGGTATTTTCCGGCGAACTCGCTGGCCGGCTGCGTTCTTTCTCCGGGTTTCTAGAACCTATCCGGCGGTTGGATACATCCGGATGTTTTTTGCCCGAAGGGGGCGAATGTTGCGACGATACTTTAAAATTTCTGTAACTGTAAACGTTTTCTGGTTGTTTAGATGTTCATTATATAATTTCGTATTGATACATGTTCGTTTTTATAATTGCAGATGGCAGAAGCATTTAAGAAGTTGAAATTGAAATTGACCAAAAGCAAAAGCAGCAGAAAGGGTGACAGTATGCTCAATGTTGATAGAAGCACTGAGGCGACGCAGTCCTCGTCTGAGAAAGTAGGTGGCCGAATACATCCCACTGTATCTGAACGGCAGAGCAAAGTGGCAGGAAGAGCGCAGGGATCTTCTCGCTTATCAAATGCGACGAGGGAAAGTAACGTTGATTACCGCGACATTCCATTTGCTCCGCCATACATTGGAAATGCAGAGGAGGAGGAAGCTAGGGAACACGCGGAAAGATTTGAGATGGAAATGTCCCAATCGCATGGGTATATGGGAGGGAACTCTGGGCTGTTGGGGGATGAAAATGAATGGGAAAATGATTCCAACCGACGAAGGAGCGAAAAAGGCAAAGAAGTAATAGGCTCCGCGCGTAGGTCACTGTCAGTGTCAGGGGATGGGTCCAGTTCTGGGCACAGAGGAGATAGCGGGTGGAAGGCTTACTGGCCTCTAGATGGGCCGATTGACGGTGGTCCGTCAGATCCGGAGTTGCTACAGAGTTTTAAAGGTCATGTTGCCTACTACGTATGGCATTGACAGGTATCGTTTTCACGATTTAATACATATTTCTTGATATGATTATTGTTAATTTTTGATGTATGATTAATATGTTGGGTTAGTAAAGGTTTTATGTTATTCATTCCATTGCAGAGGAACGTGGTGCATTGTTGTGCCATAATGGCTTTAACAATCTGCAAAAGTGGCCTTTAGAAGAAGGGGAAATGAAAACTCTGGTTGACCTGTCCGGGTTGGCACATTTGTGTTGGTCTATGCATCCAGAGCTAGACTCTGCACTCCTAAGTGCCTTTGTTGAGATATGGCAGCCGGAAACTAATACATTCCACATACCATTCGGGGAGATGAGTATCAGTCTCCACGACGTTGCGTACATATTGCGTGTTCCGATTGGGGGTTCGCCAATTGGGTGGAAAATTAAGCCTGCTGAGATGAAGGAGCTACTGTTAGAGACGTTGGGGATTCATGAAGAAATGTTCGGGGATTGAGATTTTGCCTCTGTCAAAATGTCCCTCCTCCGTGAGTGTTGTCTCAGTGGACAGGTGGACGTCTCCAATGCTGCCGCAGGTTATTTGCTCTGGTTAGTTGGGAACACCTTGTTCGTGGATAAGAAAAAAAACCCACGTCCTTGGGCACTTCTTGCCTTACCTGCAAGATGTAGAAAGCCTAGGTGGACTTGCGTGGGGGGGGCAGCATGTTTGGCAAGCCTGTATCGCAACCTTGGTCGGACCTCTAGAGCGGACGGTGCCCAGTTAGGCGGGTGTCTGAGTTTGTTGCAGGTTTGTAGGCATCATTTATAAATGAATTCATTACTTATACTTGCGGAAAAAAATGAATAATTTGTTTTTCAATTTTTTTAATAGAGCCCGCGTTTAGTCCGGCACAGCATAGATCCTGGGATACCGATTGGCCAGCATCGGTTAAGTGGCAAGTCGGAACCGGAAGGAAGCGTGATCCCAACTGGGATCTGTTCAAATACAGACATGCCCTGAATGTAATGAAATCCGAAGAGGTAATATTTCTCCTGTCATTTTAATTTTCTTATGTTTATTATTGTAATTTCCTTACTGATCGATTATCCACTGACTATGTTTCACACGCACTAGGTCAATTGGCTTCCTTTTGGGCCGAATCCCGCAGGAGCGCACGCAATAACCTTGTATAGGGGTCTTATTCATTGTCCTGGGGTCGCAGAGCCATACATGCCAGATCGGTTCCTGCGCCAATTTGGATTCATTCAGATGATCCCTCACCCAGTTCTACAGCCAAAGAGCTGTTACAGAGGCCCTGAAATAAAAATGTACTTTTGCGTGTTTGATATGAATCTGAAGATCCCCTAAATGTACCCCAAGAATAAGGTGTTAAGGGGGATGGGGAGGGCTAATTGGCCCGATCAGACGTGTCCTGAGTACCTTGAGTACTTCCTTCCGCAGACGCACGTTCGTGTTAGTCCCGACGACATGCCTTCGGTTGAGCCAATTGACCCGAAACGGCTATCTGCGGTTGCGGTAAGAACTACACATTTATGTTTTGTTTCTGTTGATTTATTATATAATTGCGTCAATCTTTTTAACATTCAGTCCATATGTATTCCTCGCGCAGCGCTTGCAATACATAGCAAGTAAAATGTATTATGCGCATCCTCGCAACCGGAATACCGTCCCAACCGAAGTGAGGGAGAGTCCTATAGAGGAGGTGTGCCGTCATTTGGAGGATTTGATGCCGGCACTGTAGTACTTTTAGCCCGAGTCCCAAGTGATGTAATTTTTGTTTTTATATGTTTTTAATTGCACTGTATATGGAGATATCGCCAATCGCAATGAAGTATAGATATTTTATTCAATTTCTGTACTGATAAAATGTATTACACATTTTATACTGAAGATGCGGATCTTATGTTTCCTAGCCTAAAAATGTACAAACAATAAATTGCTTCTAACGTGTAGCCGTACATAAGGCGTAAAAAATTATCATATACTAACACTCAGCAGTCGCTTTATTCCGGTATGCACCTAATTTTCCATCCAAATGCGATTTCCAAAGCTGCATTTGTTCGCCGGCCCGGCTACTCCACGTCGGATAGATTAGGGGCAGCAATACCTCCCCTGTAGTTAACAAAGTAATGAAATGATTTTGTCTTATTAACCCCATAGTGATGTAATTGCTAGGATCAGTGGAGACGCCGGCCCCCCGCCACAGGAGCGGAAGGAAAGTACTACTCTGCTGGGCATATAATGTAACCACCCTCTGGTATTTCGTTGCGACAAGTATTCCCAGAAGATGAGAATCAAACCAGAAATCCTCGTCTGCCGGAACTACATACCAATCTAGCAGCCTGCATGCTAAATCGTAATCGACTACCCCAAGAACGAAGCGCCAAAAATTATCTTCCTCCCGGAGTTCTTGCAGCAGGTCTCTACGCACTTGGTGCCACTGCTCCTGATCTCCGTCGTGTACGAAATAGGAAATTACCCTAAAACCACAATGTCCATTGGGGACAACATTAACGTGACCGGTAATGTATTCGAACACGAACTGATTCAGAAATACGGGAAGGTCGTAAGGCCACTCAGAAGCGTGCGGCCTCACAACCCTTCGCCTTCTCTGCCCGCCTGTGGATCGCCGGCCTGCGAGTGTAAAGCATATTAAATTGAGTATGTGTATATGTATTTAACCACAATGACAAAAAAAAAGTTGTCTACATATATTCGTACCTCGTTGTATCGCATTCCTTTTGGCGTGCTCGAACCCTGATAAATCTCGTTGGGTGGGATTGTGTCTGGGACGTCCCCTGTGTGGCCTACTAACAGGCTCAGCTACATCAACAGTTTCGGGATAAAGCGTCGAATGCACAACACCCATGACCCTGTATATCTCAGCGCTCGGACGCGACATGACATCAACAAACATTTCATGCAGTCGCCCTTCAGCGGTTTGCCTCTCCTCCTGGGTTTCTGGAATTTCTGTATCTCCCAAGTGCAGCGTCTTCCAGAAGGCGTCAACGTCGATAGGATCAATTGGTTGGTACGCGCGCACCAACTGTTGCATTTCACATGCACATGGCAGACCGCAACTTGTTCGGAGTTCGCAACCACAAAGAGAACCGTCCTCCCAATAAGGCCAACTCTTTTGTATATTCGTCCTCCACCATTGTAATTCCAGTGAACAAAATTCGACCGTTCAAACGACTACAGTAGGTAGTAGTCGCTCTTCCGGTATGTTTTGCTGCGCGGAAGCTTCCATTTTAGTCCGAATTTCACCGAGGTGCAACCCTATCATAATATGAATGTCGTGAAAAATACTTGGGAACGCCTTTCTATCCGTACCAATAGCCTTCTTCACCATGGCATGAGCACTCTCAACCCTGAAAGACAATTGCCATTAACATAACGCATAGAACATAAATCCTTATATAAAACATCGCGTAAGTATACAACGTACGAATCATAAATGAAATCAATAAATAACTTACATGTTCGTTGTGCGCCCGCCGTAATGCTTTATGTTTTTCGTCCAGTAAGACACGAACTTCTCCTTGTGAGGATCCAACCATGTATTCTTCAAGTAGGGAATAATATGCCTGAATCTGGATTTATTCCCATATTTAGTATCAATATAATCCACAGCATCCGTGAACCGTTCATATGTCAGGGCTTTCACAACTTGTCCCCAACGATATAGAAGGACATTCGTCGTAGTTTTATCGTTCCCAGCTGACACTACATGTTTCTTGATATCCATTTCAATGTGCCTCCTACAAAGTAGCTGGGTAGCATGTGGGAAAACTAGTGCCACAGCATTCAGTAATGCGGTCTCTCGATCGGTCATGACCACGTGAGGAAATCTGTTTTCCTCGAATAAGGTGCTCAATTGCGCCAATCCCCAGTAATAACTCGGAGTAGTCTCATCCCTCATGAAAATGAACGCGATATGCACATACTGATCTGTAGGTACATGAGCTACAATTTGAAGCAGAGGTATGTCATACCTGTTTGTCTTATACGTTGTATCCATGAACAAAACGTATGGAAACAGAGCAAGTAGACGACGCGCCTTCTTGTGCGCAAAGAAGATGTGGCCCACTGCATCGCTTCCGTTATCGCCTGAGTACGCATAGAAGTATTCGTGATCATGCAGAAGTTTGAAGAAATACTGCATGTTAGTCATACCTCCCCTCGCATCCCTTTTAGTTTTTGCTGATTCGTTGTAAACCTGCCTTATGTGGCTGACATTTTCCGGATCATCTGCGCGCAATTGGGCCAATATATGCTTCGGCCTGATGTTGATACTGGACATTTCTGCAATCTTCTTCTTCTCCTCTTCTGTTAAACGTGTCTGCGCTGAATGCCAATTTCTCACTCCTTCTAATTCATGATTGTGCGTTCCGTTTCTGACCTCTAACTTCCACTTTCCCCCATTAATTTCTGGTCCCTTTAGGTGAAATGGACAGTTTGTCTTCTTGCTGCTTGTATTGCTCCGTCTGCTACTCCCTTCCGGTATGGGTGCCTTATCCCTAACTTTTTCTGATCTATCGCACCCAATCTCAACTCTAGCGCTTCTCCCTCTTGTTAGGAACAACCCCAACATTTTCGCAGAAGATGTAATTTTTGTCGTCATATTATTTTCAGATGCTCGTGCTTTAACCCATGCAAGCATACCTTCCTTATTGATGAACTCTTGGGCCGTCCGAAATACCGCGGTGTGGTCAGCATAAATGTCATCACTCTCAACGCGAAAATCCTTTCAACAACATAAAAAAACCTCGTTAGCATACTTACACACTAAAATTTCTATTCAGCAAATAAATTGCGCAATCATATTATTGCCCAGATCCAAAAGTTCTGACACAATTGTGATTAGCATAGGCTCGTCCGGATATTGCGACTGTCCCGGAAAAGTAGCAGAAAAAACGCCTGCCCGCCGGAAAATTTTGGCTGGAAATATCGCTGGCCGGCGGCTATATTTCCGGCCAAAATACCGCCGGCGGACGGCGGTATTTTGGCTGTAAATACCGCCGGCGGTATTACCGGTGGAAATACCGCCGGCGGTATTACCGGTGGAAATACCGCCGGCGAATGGCGGTATTTTCCCCGGAAATACCGCCGGCGGTATTACCGAGAAAAATACCGCCGACCGTCGGCGGTATTTCCGGTGGAAACACGGCCGGCGAACGGCGGTATTTCCGGCGAGAATACCGCCGTTCGCCGGCGGTATTTCCGGCCAAAATACCGCCGGCGAACGGTGGTATTTTCGCCGGAAATACCGCCGGCGAATGGCGGTATTCCGGCTGTTTTGGACTGGGAGACATTCTCCCCGTCCGAAATGTTTCAGAACCAGCAAAAAAACGTCCGGATAATCGTAGATTCGGGAAAAAATCCCCCATAATGGATTTTTTTCCCCGAAAATCTACCTAAATTACGCACACTGCTATAAATTAAAAAAATAAATACAGTGTTACTTACAGTGTAATATGGATCGTATTCGGGTATACCGGCCACATTTGAATGAACGTGTCAGTGACCAAATGGAAAATAACTGTTTCTGCAGTTTAATGTAAATGTAAAACAACTAACTCTGAACGTTTTAGAAAACTTCTGACCTTCACCCCTTACTTATAGGTGAATATTGTTACTGGTCAAACGCGTGTTACTGTTCATGAACAGTAACGCGCGTTTGAACAGTACATTTTCTTTTTTTTTTTTACATTTTTTTGCTCCAGGGGCATTTTAGTCTTTTTACAGGGGAATGTTACTGCGTTTAGTAAAACCGTTACTGCGTTTAACAATTCAGTAAACTTAATTCACGATACCACCAAATTTAAAATCAATACGCGTATTCTTAACATAAACGATATATTTAGACTAAAATTGTTATGTACGTAAACATACGGTGGTTAAATACAGCTTTTTTGTGTTCGTGTATATATATAATGAATTTTGGAATGTATATAGCACGTCATCTATCAATATTCTATTCATTTCAAAATAAATTATTTATTTTCCGAAATAAGTTTTGTTGTATATACATAATAACACTTTCTTACCAAAATAACCCTAACAACATTTGATTTACTCACATAATTAATAATCTAGCATCCTTCCACATAATTGATTCTTCCAATTCATCTTAAAAATTACTACTAAAATAAATGTCAACATCTAGAAGAAGTTAATTTGCAACTCCGATCCTTTGTCCTATTTAAAGAATCTGCTTTCGAAATAAAATTTGTCCCATTAAAAAAGTTTACTTTGATTTGTTTATATTCCATACTTTTATTAATATAATAATAATGTGTGCTCACAATTAATCCTTACTTATAAAGTAAGGATATTATAAGTAAAAAATATGGTGTTAAATTACTTATTTTAGGTGTTATACCTCAAAAACCCCTAATAAGCTGTACGTTTTTTAAATTGGACTCTTTAAGGGGGACGGAGAAAGTATTAGTTATAAGAGTATGATAATTAACACAAGTATTGATTAAGAGTCATTTTTAATATCTATTTAATAAGTGTAAATATGTTTAAATTACTATTACTTGTGAAACAGATGAAATATATAATTTCTCAGTTGTGTCTGTATCCTGTAATTATAATTAATGTTAAGTATCGGCAACTCATTTTCTTTCATATTTGTTTTTTGTTTTAAAAATAAGTAAAGTTAGGTTGATAAATTTTAAAAGAATGTAATGAAAGTGTAAAAGGCTATAAAATGAAAAAGGCTTAATTGAACTTATGTATGAATTCAGATTTTTTATCAAATCTGAGAGTTTATTCAATGTAATCGATTGCACCGCATAACATAGTATAAACATTCAAAAGATAAAGTGTTATTTTAAGAGGAGAATGATATGCATGTAAGACTAAAAAAATAAATATAAATTTAAATTATCGATTTATCATCGATTTACTACACTATTTTTTAGAATTATCTACTTTGTAGTGTCCAGTCCAGAAACTAAATGAATCGTAATCCACTTTCTAAACGTACAAATGGGACAGATAAATTGGGAATAATTTACTTTGTGAACGCAATAAAAGACGATAAGATTATAAAGAACATTGCAACTACTTCAATAGATTACAAATAGAGTGCGTTTGATGCGTGGAAACGAAAATATGGACATAGGTAAGTGATTTTTGAGTTTTATCGTTTCATTTTTTTTTATTTATTTTTTTTTTTAGCTTTTATAATTTTTCTGTTTGATTCATATGAATAGAAAATAAATACTCCGTATAATTACTTAATCGATAACATTCTTTTAATTGATCATAGTTTGAGATTGTTTAACTGGATGACTCATCCATTTTAAGATATGAAATAACTCTCATTATTATTTTCCTTTTTGCACGCCAAATGCACTTATAGCGTAATCATTTACTGTACAATATATATATATATATAATATTCGTATCACGAAATGAATAATGAACGTACAACTGCTTAATTTTATATAATTCTCTAGTCTTATATCCATCATGCGGAATCACTATTGTCAACGATCGTTCTTGCGTATTTGTCTATGTATTCGTTTCTTCTACGGCTTGTATGGATAATATTATAATCCGTTTTTCCCCTTTTTCCTTTTTTTTCTTTTCCTCATTTCAAACTCTATATCGTAGCTTGTAACTTCTTTAATGTTGCTTTTATTTTTTATATTTTAGACCCTATTGGTTTTCACCTACACTCTTGACTTTGTTATTTGATCGGATATTTTCAATTTCAATTATTAATATGTTAATTGAACCATCAAGTCAAACAAACACTCAATTAGAGATAAGATATTTTATCAACTCTTTTTTATTACTCGCCTTGGGATAGTTGGGAGAATATGGGAGAAATAGTTTTCTATCTAGTTTTTCCCCATCTCCCTTATGAGAGTTGTCAAATAAGCGATTTTTCTTTTTTTTTTTTTTCATTTATGTTAGCAATTTGGTCAGTAGGTTTGGGGAAAAAAAGGAATGAAATAACTGAATACATGTATGTTTGGCTGGTGAGTTTGAAACGGAAAATTTAAAAATCATAGACAAATAATTACAATTTCTTTTTTGAGTCTAGTCCCGCCCTTAAAACTTAAAATTTTCTCCTATCTCATAAGTTTCGATCTCGCATACTTGTTGAAGATTCTTGTAGTTTATAGTATAAGAATGAAGTAAAGTCTTGGGACAAAGATCAAATAAATAGAGAGATAAGGGAGGCTGTGCGATACTCGCATGTCGAATCGCACAGGTGGCCGAGGCTAGCTGAGAGCAAGCTTCGCAATTGTCAATAGGTGCGAGACGACGTGCAAGTAGCACGACATCTCGCACGGCCTCCAGTGTATGTACGAGAAGACGTGCGACTCCCACAACGTCTCGCCTAACCTCTCGTGAATGGCTTCTCTTTGTTCGAAGGCATGTTGTGCTATGCGAAGCTTCGTGCGACTCGCATAGCACATTGGACGTACTACAAAGGAGTTCAAAAGCTGCAACTCTTTGTTTCCTCTGAAAGATGCGTCTTTTGGTTGACGTATTGCATCCTAACAAATGAATGGATGGTTGCATTCATTCATAGGCTGATCGCATCCCATATTTTGCAACCTTTCAACTTTATAAATAGAGGGTAATTGCCTATAAATCAAATTAGCTTATTTCCATACTCTTTCTTGTCTAAACAATCTAAGCAGTGTCTACTTAATTGTTTACAAAAAGTTTATTGTACCCTAGAAGTGATCTTGTCACATTCCCTGTTAGACATATAGTTGAGGCATTAACCACTTTAAGGAAAGTGTAATTACACGCCTTAGATTTCTACATTGTGAAAGTCTTTCTTCCTTCTACATTTCTTTCTTTTTCTTAAGTCTTGAAGAAATCCCCTTATATTCTTCACTTGTGATAGTTTATTTGCGGACTACTTGCTTAACTAAGTGATCGGAAAATTAAGTAAACCAATTAATCAAGAGGGTTGATTCATGGGACTTTTTTTTTTATTTTTATTTTAATAAATCCGTTTACCCTTAGTAACTTTTCTTTCTCTTCTTTATTTTATTTTTTGCTCTATCTGTTTTTCGGCTTCAAAGAACCACTAATACAAGCAGTGGACCCTACTATAGGGCCCACTACTTGTATTAGTGGTTCCACTGTCGCGTCTCACTCGCTGTTTTCCTTCCTCCAATTCTCTGTCACATACCTAGCTATATATTTCCTCCATTCTTCTTCCCAACCCGATCTTTTCCAGTTCGTCATTTATTATTTTTTTAAAAGGGGAAAATATATAAACCATACTTTTTTTTAACCAACAACCAGATTTAAAATAATGAAATAGAATTCCAAATATAGATATGTAGTACCATTACATTATCAAGAAAAATCAATGAATTAGGCTAGAAGTAAAAGTTAATTAATTAATTAACTTAACTTTAGGTTTGAAAAATAAGAAAATAGAATTATAGACATTATTTTAAAACATATGTAGTGCTACGTAATCTACACTATATTCATTTTAAGGGTAAAACTGACATTTAATGTATTTCTATACCCAACCTCAACTTATAACCAAACAACATTTTTGAAATGATTAATATCATTTTCATTTCACCCTACTATCATACTCATTCCCTAGTTTCAAGTCAAACGCTCTTTTAATCGTTTGTAGGCTTTCATTGAACAAGTAATGGTAGATTTAGAGCAATTGTTTTTTACTTTTTTTATTTTTTATTTTTTTTACCGCAATGAAATATATATAATTTGATTATAAAAATGTAAAAATTCAATAAAGCAACGGTTTAGTGATAAAACATTTGGTAATCAGATAAGATATATCTTAGCCTTACTAATTCAAAATAATAAAAAAGTATTATAATATATTAAATTTACTATAAATACTAAAAACAAAAACAAAAACAAAATTAATGAAAACGTACGTACATGCTACAATTCATTCACCGGTGATGATATGTGGTAGAAAATTAATGATGTATTTCGAGGCCGGGAGATAATCTCTTATTACGTACTACATAAAAGAACTATTATTTGGCTAATTTGCTAAATGGATAATTTACTAATTTAACACTAACAGGGGGGAAACTAAAATAACATTAAATTTAATTTTATATATACAAACCACAAACTAATACGATATTATTTTGCATTAAATTGTAATCCATGGATGCCAATTGAACAGTGTCACGTGAAAATAAAACAAGTGAAGGTGGCGCCGCATTCATACGACAAAAAATACACATTTATACTGTTCAATTGTGATATTTCAATAGCACAAATTAATACTTGTATTTTGGACTACTTGCATTTTAATATAACTATAATACATCAGATAATAAACTTGGTATACTATAAATTAAACTTAATATGCAATTCATTATAAGCTAAAATGGATACTTGATACTTTAGAAGCTAAACTCCTAACTACAATACATTAGATGTCAAACTCATATACCTTATAAATCATGTAGTAGTCAATTGATAATTATAATAGTAGTAGTCAAACCCAATACACTAGAACCTGAATTAATTAAATATATAATTTATTAGAGGCTAAATTGGATACGTGTGTTTTCATAATAGTAATAGTTCACAAGTTTAACTCGATACAAGCGTCGTTAGATTGTCACTATGTAAAAAGACATTTGCGACCATTTATAGGGGCTTCCGGCGTTGGCGTTGGCGTTGTTGGGTGGCTGTCGTGACCTAGTTAAACAAGTAATTGAAGTGGTAAGTGTCATCTTTTTCAAAATGGTTGCATACAATTACCTAACCCCTCATTGTTGTGGAAGAGGAGAGAAGCGAATAGAATATAAAATGAATGAGGATTAGAGGAGTGACCCTTCCATACCTCCTTCTACGTCAAACAGACGCATACACGTAGACTAAAAACAACCACAAAATATGAAAAGAATATATAATTTTATATAGTATATATTATTTTTCTTAATTTTTTTAGAATTAATACGTCAATCCAGCTCACAAGCAAATTGTCAAGGATTTTATAGGATTCCATGCGTTTAAAAATTGTTTGATGCATGCGCCTAAAGTCAAATGCTTTTGGAAAAAAAAATTCGAGCCTATGGGCATGTTCTTTAGTGAGTTTTCAGAACCATTTTCAAAATAAGTTGATTTCAGATCAAAGAAACAAAATTTTCAAAATAAGTTTTAAAATACATATTTTGGAATTTTTATTTTTTAAAATTTTTTATTATATATATATATATATATATATATGTATTCCAAAAACAAGGATGTCCTCTATCTCTTCCCCTTTGGCTCCTTCCACCACCACCCACCCCGCTGCCTCACCGCCACTGCCGCCGCCACCGCCACTACCCCCTAAGCCCAAAAAATCCAAATCTAACAAAACTCCAAATCCAAATCCAATTTTGACAAAAAAATCCCAAAAAATTCGCAAGCAGGAGGTCTACTCATTCAATTTTTACAAAAGCTCCCGCCTCCGTCTCGCGCCGGCTTCATCTGCAGTGTCTACGGCGGCTTCTGCTTCTCTGCCCTCTCTCTCATAAAATCCTCACCAGAAAACCTAGTTGTAGCTTTGGACCAAAAAAGGCTTTCCTTGTAAATTCTTTTTCAGAAAAATTATTGTATTGTAGCAACACTTTAAATATATAGTATACTATATATCACACTAAAAAGAATATAAAAATTCAACTCAGAATAATGAAGAAAATATGGTTAAACAAGAACAAAACAGTGATTAAAATAGTTTTTCTGTGGCCCTTTGAAGTAAAGCTGGTAGGCACGATCTGGCAAAAGAATCCAAAGGCGAAGAAGAAGAATAAGAATTTAAAGCGAGCTTCAGAGGAGACTACCGTTTTGCCCAAAAATATCCGGCCTCTGTGGATGGATCTAGGAGTTCGTCAGATTTCTATGGCCGTCCTTTAGGGAGAAAGGAAGACACCAACCGTCGCGATTGTTTTCAAAAGAGTTGGAGAAGATAATGGTTTTGGTTTCAGATCGGTTTTGTGAATGGGTTTAAGATCCTGGTGATACGATCAACGTGCATGGACCAAATCAGCATGCATGCAGAAGTGGCGCACCAGCCTTGCTCCATCTTCGGCCAGCTCCTTTAATTAATTGCTGTTTATGTTCCTTGTTTTTCTATTTGTTAGGAACTAAGTTGAAGTAGTTTTCATTCTTATCGCCTAAATGGGGGATAAATCAGTTGCCTTCCTCTTGTATAAATACGGTGGATTGCTACTTTGCAAAACATCTCATAAATAAATCAGTTCTTCTATCTCTTTTTCTTTTGCCCTGCTTATAAAAGTGGTATTAGAGCATTTGATCCATGGATACCCGTGGAAAGACAAACGCAGAATTCAAGAATGAAGTCGGTGACGGATTGGCTCGACATGAGTCCAATTTCGATCAAATGCGCACCGACATCCAAGCAATTCTTTGCCAGCTCCAAACTCTCTCGGTTCAGTTTGACGGACTAAAACACAAACCCACATACCAGCCTTCCCTCGACATAAACTCCTTCTCCACCCATATGGATGCCTCCTCCAGTTCCTACAACCCCAACTCCTCGAACCCGAAGCTTGAGTTCCCTCGCTTTACTAGCGATGACCCAACGGGCTAGATTTACAAAGCGGGACAATTTTTTGCTTACCTCGCTAGCTCCCACTCGCCTCATTCCACATGGATGGTGAAGCCTTAGAGTAGCAATGCCACTTGGCCAAGAGGCAAGTCCCTCCCCGCCCACCACTTGGTCGGCTTTCACAGCTTATCTCCTTGTTCACTTTGGGCCGACGGACTTCGAAAATCCATTCTAAGCCCTCACCAAACTGCGCCAAACTACCGCGGTCGCCACCTACCAGTCCACTTTGAGCGCTTACCCAATCGCATTGACAGCGTTCCAGAATCATTCTTGGTCAGAAGCTTCTTGGAGAGGCTCTCAAGGACAAAATACGGTTCAATGTGAATGCCAAACAACCCACCACCGTAGCCCTAACAATTGCCCTCACTCGCCTTTTCGAAGAACGAATCCAAGCTACCACAAAGCCCAACCCCTTTTACTACAGATCCCAGACTTTCACCCTACCACCACCGCCACCACCGTTGCCCCCACCACCCCCTCAAACACCACTTCCCTGTCCACCTACCCCTTCACTCGACCTTTTATCCGTCTGATCACCCCACAGGACTCCCAAGAGCGCCATTCAAGAGGCCTCTATTATTATTGTGACGAAAAATACGTTCCTGGCCATGTTGCCTCCGTCCACAATTATTCATGATTGTTGACGATTTCTCTCCGCATCTCGATGGGGGTGACCTCCCGGATATGGATCTCGACACCATCGACCTTCCCCTAGCCATCTCTTTGCACGCCATCTTCGGCACTGCCCATCCCCGCACTCTCCGCCTCCGTGGCCGCCTACACCACTGCTGGGTCACTATCCTCATCGACGGTGGGAGTACTCGTAATTTTATCGATCACAGGCTTGTCACAAAATTGGGTCTTCCACTTTTAATGGGCTCGACATTCACGGTGACCATCGCCAACGCCACCAAGTGGGCTGGTTTGGACTCTGTTGCGATCTAAAACTTGCGGTCGTGGCCGATTTCTTTGTTCTTCCCGTAGCTGTATGTCACATAGTATTGGGGGTCCAATGGTTGCAATAGCTAGGCCTAATCCAAACAAATTATAAAGACCTCCCCATGGCCTTTCACTCCAACGGGCAAGCCTACCTTTTTAAAGGCCTGAAACCAATTGGGCTCCAGGAGTTAGGCCCACACGAGTTTAACCCATCCCAAGACCATGCCTGCCTCTTGCATGTGGCCTTGCCCCCTTCCAACCCATCATCCCCACCCACTATACCACCCGACTAAGCCCACCCCCTCCACCAATTTTCAAGCAACTTTAAAGATTTACCCCCACTTTCCCCAGCCCGAGAACACGACCATCGGATCCCACTTCAACCTAACAAGGGCCAAGTTAGTGTGCTACCGTACCACTCTACCTATTACCAAAAAAAGGGAAATTGAGAAAATGGTATGGGACTTGCTCAATTCTAGACTCAGCCGCCCTAGCCACAGTCCTTTCTCCTCTCCGGCGTTACTTGTCAGCAAAGCATATGGGTCCTGGCATTTCTGTATTGATTATCGAGCCCTTAATCGAATTACAATCAAGGACAAGTTTCCCATCCCAGTCATAGACGAACTCCTGGATGAGCTTTCTGGGGCGCAGTTCACCAAGCTCGACCTCACCGCAGGGTACTACCAAATCAGAGTCGCTTAGGGTGACATCCACAAAACAACTTTCCACACCCATGATTGCCATTATGAATTCATCATAGTTCCATTCAGCCTCACCAACACTCCCGCCACCTTCCAGAGCCTTATGAATGATTTATTCCGCCCTCATCTCAGCCAGTTCGTCCTGGTTTTCTTTGACGACATTCTTGTCTACTCCCGAAGTTGGGCGGATCATCTATTACACCTCACCACTATATTTTCTATCTTGCAAGCTAACAATCTTTTTGTCAAAAAGAAGAAGTGCAGCTTCAGAGTTTAACAAGTGGACTATTTGGACCACATCATTTCCTAAGAGGAAGTGGCCGTCGACCTCACCAAATCCAAGTGATCCGAAGTTAGCCCAGGCCCACAACTCACAAAGCTATCCGCGGGTTCCTCGACTTCGCAGGATACTGCCGTAAATTTATCCAGCACTTTGGGGGCATTGCAGCACCATTCACTCAACTCCTCACTAAAGAGGGCTTCCAATGTGGCGATAGTACTAAACAGGCCTTCACCGCCTTGAAAACTGCCTAACCACGACCCCTATCTTGGCCCTTCCAGATTTCTCCCAACCGTTCATTTTGGAGTGCAAGGCAAGTGGCCTCGAAATCGGTGCCATTTTATCCCAACATCAGCGACCCATCGCCTACTTCAGCGAAGCTCTGAAGGGCACCGCCTTAAACCTCTCCACCTATGAGAAAGAAATGCTCACAATCGTGAGATCTGTCTGCAAATAGCGGCCATACCTACTAGGCCACCCCTTCATGGTCAAGACCGACCCCGGCCCAAGCTTGTTGGCTACCAAAGCTAATGGGCTATGACAATTAGGTGGAGTCCAAAAAAGGGACGGACAATCAAGCAGCTGACACCTTATCTCGAGTGGTAGAATTCCAAATGATCTCAGGCTTCGCCCCAATGGCAACCTGGTGAGCCCAACTCCAATCCAAGTTGGCCTCTGATCCTTTCTATCATAATTTGACTAGCCCCTGCCTCCAGCACAGGGATAGGGTTTGGTTCTACTTGGATAAAGTCTACCTCAACCCGGAATCCCCTCTCGTTCCCAAACTCTTGGCCAATTGTCACTCCTCCTCCTTGGGAGGCCACTTTGGGTTCAGTAAAACACTCTCTCAGCTCCCCAACAATTTTGGTTGGCCTCGCATGCTACAACTACTTAAAGAGTTCCTCCGCAACTGCAGCACCTGCCAACACTTCAAATCGCATAACTTGTGACCGGCAGGCCTCTTTCAACCCCTTCCAATTTCCACCCGAATCTGGAGCGACATCTCCATGAACTTCATCGAAGGTCTCCCACCTTCCCGAGGGTATTCAGTGATCTTGGTAGTAGTCGATTACCTCTTCAAATACAGCCACTTCATCCCCCTTAAGCACCCTTTCATAGCCCTCTTGGTCCCTAAGACCTTTGTCGACTCCATCATCTGCCTTCATGGGTTTCCCTCCACTATCATCAGCGATCGGGACAAACTCTTTATCATCAGCTTCTGGCGGAACTTATTTACCTTGCAGCTCTATTGAACTATGTATGTCCTCAAGTTATCATCCCTAAATCGACGGGCAGACCGAGGTGGTCAACCTCACATTGGAGTAGTACCTACGCTGCTTCGTCGCTGATACACCGTCCAAAATGGCTCGACTGGTTGCCTTGGGCAGAATTTTCCTACAACATAGTGGTTCAAACATACACAAAAGTCAGTCCCTTCGAGGCCATTTATGGGATTCCTCCACCTTGGATCCTCGATTATATCTGGAACACAACAAGGGTTCCTGCCGTCGATCAGCAGCTCTGGGGTCGCTCCACCATCCTGCTCAACCTCTGCCGCAATCTTCAAGCATCTCAAAATCGGATGAAGTGCCAAGACAATCGCCGTAGCCGCAAAAGACATAAATGATCAGTTTGTAAAAGTTAGAGACCATAATATTTGATTTCAAATGTTAGAAACTAAAAAAATTACAAATACATACATAGAGGATCAAAATTGAAATTTAATCTTTTTTCTACCTTGATTATGAATCTTGCATATCTTAGTATATTATTACATCACATAGAACATAAATTAGTTAATATACTTTAAAATAATAGAAGTGTTACAGTAAACAATACATAGTGCATTTATAGAAATTAATTAAGTATGCATCTGTCCTACGCAAATTTTCTAGTGGACTTTCCACCTAAGAAGCCAATGTGAACTCTCAGATTAAATGCTCCAAACCAAAACCCATCCCTCCCTCTCTCCTTTGTGCCGGGGGGGAGAAGAGAAACTGAGCGCCCTCTTCTTCCAGTTTTCAGAGTCGCCTTCTTCTTGAAGTTCCAGAGCGGCCCTTTTCTTCATGCACACAAGAGCAATCTAAATGCCCTCTAAATTGCGACAAGCTGTTCAGCATGAATTTGAGTTCCTTCTCTGTTTGCGACATTTCTGGATTTGAACCTCTTTTGGTACGAATGATTCTTCCTTCTTCAATTTTTGTTCTTCTCTGCATAATGATCAACTGCCCTATTTTGTTTTCTTTTCTTTTTGAGTTTTCAATCATGGGTTGATTGTATATTTTGATTGACAAAGGTCATGTGTACGGTTGAAATTTAGACAAAATTTTTAAGTGCTCTTCATCTTCCTGTGAATTGAATTTGATGCTTCTGTTGTTGGGGAGTACATATAATTCTTCTTTTGTTTATGGATTTTTCTCCTATTGTTTCTTTTTATATATAGAAAATTCGTGAATGACCACTTACTGTTTGATTATATATCTGTGTTGCAAAGGCATGTCCTTTTTCTCTACTACAAAATTTTTTATACTTTCTTTGTCTTTTTTATAGTTATTCATCAGCTTTGTGTACTCTATACGTGATTGGTTTATTCTTAATGTTTAACATTCTGTATATGTCCTAATTTTTGTATGGTCAATCTAGAAACTTGGCAATTTTTTTAGTAGAGATATGTATGTTTATTATTAAAAATCGCAACTTGGAGTTTACAAAATTACTTGTGGAGATAATTCGATTATGAGTTTTCTTAACTATATAAATTATTATTGCATGTCTTTGGGATAAGTGTGGAATATCTTGTTGTTTGTATTTACATAAGAAACGGTCTAGTAGAATCGTTTCATTATATGCATTAACTTACTTACATGACCATTGTTTTTTAGAATTGAACTCCCAATATATATCTGGGGGCATGCTATATTGCTTGTTGCAACATTTGTTCACATCAAATGGTTTTGGTCAGAAACCAAAATATTTCTCATCTTATAATTTTTGAATGTGCAGTTTATATTATAATTGCTCCACCACAACGCATAAAGATGAGACCTTAAAAGAAGTTAGAAATAGATGTTGGGTATGAAGCTCCACTATGAAATATCTTGAGACTAAAGTTTGAGATTTATATAATACTCGTTTTACTGATTGTCATTTTGATGAATCAGTTTTTCCAACATCAGGGGGAGAAGAAAGAAGAAGTAGCCAATGTAGGGGTCAAAACTATATGAACTATATGAACCTGAAGTTTAAAAGATAATTAATTTATAACTTGCATTTGCTAGATGCAGGAGCCTGGCCTAAAAAAGTGTGACTGAATCACACATATTGGCTATTAGTGCTCCAATTAAAATTGATGTCCGTGAAGGATCTTCTACCACTAATAAATAATTAAATGCAACATCAAAGTGTGGTAGACTAATCGGTTTTCCAAAAATAAAAATTCTCGAGAAAAAGGAGCAAGTGATAAAAATGACAAATCTAGGTATTATATATTCCTGAAGAATTTTCAAGATTCAAAAACTACTGAAGATTTTTTTTTTCTCACCATTACAGATCATAAGCTTCCGAAAGAAGCTCAGGTACTTGAAAATTTTGATGATAATGAGATCTCAATTGTGTTATGTCTGACTGCTAAATATGAAATCTAGTTATGAACAATCGACATCGATGATAAAATTGTTTATGCTGCAGCAGTTGCCATTATAAAAGAAAATGAGGATCATCAATCCGGGCTTGTGAATAAATGTCGACCCAGAAATGATTGGCTAAGAAAATGGGAAAAAAAAAATGAAAAGACGCAATTCTAGTATAATTGAATTCAATGCTTAAAAGGAAGTTTTTGTGCGAATAATTTACACCTCTAAAGATGTGTTACTTGTGGGACATAAATGAGTATTTGTGCAAAAGTAGAATGAAAATAAATTCATATAATATATGACACAACTTGTCACACAAGATTTTTCCCAAAGACCAATAATTGATTAAGGAGACTTATTCTCCTATGGTGGATGCATCATTTTTTTGTTACTTGCTTAATCTGGCAGTAAGTGAACCATTTAAAATGCGTCTTATGGATGTCATGACAGCCTGTTAGAATGGCTAATGAAAATATTTAAAATATTTAAATTGCCCTGAAGGCACAGTATAGTTTATCGTAATATTTATTATATTAAATTATGTAGAGCTCTATATCAATGTTTTATTAATGAAAGATACGGATCCCAAATTTATATTGATTATTTTGTTTAGAACTCCTGAAGAGTCTCAAATTGTTATTTATTATTGGCCTGTTCTTTTTGGTTGGGTTGAGTTTTGGTTTGAAAAAAATAGTTTTATAATGTAAAAAAGTATATCTGAATAGTAAAAAAGCCGTATTGAAAATGATGAAAACTGATTATAATATATTAAATTTACTGTTGACACCAAAATCAAAACTTAAAAGAACAGGCCCTTAAAGTATGATTTTGAAGTTAAACTCTTGAAGAGAAACAAATGTTGTTGAACATTTTAAACAAGAGTTCGAAACAAACGATTTTTGAAAGACAACATTTGTCTTAGTTTGCACATTAAGCACTTAGAAAATGACATCTCTTTGCATCGATCTTTTTATACTTCTAAAGGTGTTGAAACACTTTTATAAACATAATACATACTTTGAGCACAGTTATGATTGTAATATTACTTGATGTGTATAAAGATCTATTTTTCCATTGTAAGGATGAAGGAGAACCATTTGGTCCAGAAGTACCATATTTAAGACTATCGAAACAAAAATATTGTATCTTGCAAGTCATTCATAAGTTTTAAAATATGCTTGCATGTCTTGAACCACATATGTTTCTTTAGAACGATAAATATGGGTCTTTATTTCAAAACTACACAAGTATGATTTTACGAGTTATACAGATGTTGATTACTTCACTAATTCTTATAATACTCTATCAAACCAGTTATGTGTTTCCATACAGTAGTACAACTATTTATGAGCATTAAATTTATGAAAGAAATCATAGCTGCTACTTCTTATATTGCACGTCGAGAGTATGTTTGGCTAAGATCAGTAATCCATTAATTTTGGAAATCAGGTGGTTTGCTCTCAAATTTTTTTAAAGAGTTTCCACTACTTTGTTCAAAGATGATGTTACATGGATTGTTCAATTGCAGGAATGATACTTTAAATATTTATTCACTGTCAACTTCAACATTTTCGAAAAGTTGAGATACAAGATCGAAAGGCGACAATTTAACGATGTCAAAGATGTGCTCAAGAGGGGGAGTTACCCACTGTACTCTTTTTCCTTAACCAAATGTTTTCACATTGGGTTTTTACTGGTAAGTTTTTTTAACAAGGTAGTGATGTACTAAGAAAATGTACTATTTTTCCTCCACTAGGTTTTTTCCCAATGGGTTTTCCTAATAAGGTTTTAACGAGGCATTTATCTTAATAATGGACATTCAATGAGGAGTGTTATGAATCTTATTGTGAATGTCCTTTTAACTCCCACTACCCTATGGTTTTCCATCTACTCCCATCACCCCCTTTAATTTCCTATGTATTTAATATGACCCTTGAGATGGTCTTGTATTGATTAGATGTAATAAACTTAGCCTATATATATAAGCATAAGTGAAGGAATGAAAATAGAAGAAAATGAACATCACTATTTTGTTCTCTATTTTTGTATCTTGTCTTTATATTATATTCTTATATTTAGCCAAATATGATTTATACTACTACTTTTAGTAGTAATTTTATAACAAAAAAAAAAAAATGAAGTGTTAAATAACACAATATTCACTCACAAGAGTTTACAAAATTTAATCTATATAACTACACTTTCCAAGTATAGCTCTAGCAAGTATGATGACTTCACCAAACATGAATGTGATTTGCCAATATTGTTCAGCCACCTCTTCATCCCGTCTTCTTAAAGCCTACCCAACAAAAAAGCAATGAGCTTCTCAAAATTTTGAAAACTCAAATTCATATAAGACAATTCTCATATTCACAAGGAACTAACAACACATTGAATAAATATAGCACAAAATATCCAAGCATAAGCTCATTAATAAGTTGCTAACATCCATAAAGCTTAAGAGAATGCAAACACTGTTTACTGGGGGAAACATTATAAATAAAGCAACATTGTTAAGTTGAACATAGAATTAATTTAACCCTGAGTATAGCAGCTAAGCATTGAGACAATTTTAAAACTAAAGATACAAATTTCATTGATAAATGTAACATATGCAATGCAAGGGAAACTCACTGTATAAACAAGTTGCATGCTTATAAGATTTCGAACTAAAACAAGAAGCAGACTCAAACTATAAGATGCTCCAATCTTCACAATAATAATAAATAAATAAATATGTATACCACGAATCAGTAACATAGAAGAGCGAGAACTTACCAGTAGAAACTTGATTTTCGATTCTTAGCATCAGGTCTCTCTCGATTTGTAAATTCAGGGAATGACCTAGAATGAAAATTCTTGGGTAAAATATTGTCTTTCCAACTTTTCAAAAAGCTCAAAATGGGTAGTGCATGCAGAGAGAGGTAGAGCATATAAAACATAACTATACTAATAAGAATATCTTTTCGTAAGTCTGCACCTTCAGTGATACTCTGTTCAAGCTACTTGAAGAGAGTATTAATACTCTTTTCAAGCTACTTGAAGAGAATATCAGTAGTACTCTCTTCAAGTATCAATTAAGTATCTTGAAGAGAGTAGTAGATACTTGAAGAAGGTATAATTAGTAGCTCATCTTCATGTAGTATTAGAGTTATTTCATCAATAGTAAAGAGACACTCTATAAGAGGTCAAGTATCACTCTTAAAGAATAGCAATTCCTCTTTATTGAGTATTAGAGCTGCTTTGTTGAATTGAATATTAGAGCTACTTCGTCAATAGTAAAAAGATACTTTATAAGAGGTCAAGTGCCACTTTTAAAAAGAGTAGTCGTTCATCTTCATATAGTATTAGAGTTACTTTGTCAACAGTAAAGAAATACTTTATAAGAAGTCAAGTGACACCCTTAAAAAAGAGTATAGCTCCTCTTCATGGAGTATTAGAGCTACTTCAAATACAGTGAAGAAATACTCTATAAGAGGTCAAGTGTCACTCTTGAAAACAGTAGCAGCTTTTCTTCATAGGGTATTAGAGTTATTTCATCAACAGTAAAGAGATACTCTATAAGACGGCAAGTGTCACTCTTAAAAAGAGTAGTAGCTCCTCTTCATGGGGTAATAGAGCTACTTCATCAACAGTAAAGAGATACTTTATAAGAGGCCAAGTGACACCCTTAAAATAGAGTAGCAGCTCATTTTCATGGAGTAGTAGAGCTACTTTGTTGAATGGAGTATTAAAGCTACTTAAAAAACAGTGAAGAGATACTCAATAAGAGAACAAGTGTCACTCTTAAAAAGAGTAGCATCTACTTTTCATGGAGTATTAGAGCTATTTCATCACCAGTAAATAGATACACGAGTTTTGCTCAAGAAGTATGAGTTAATTTTAACTAATAGTTCATAAACACTAAACTAAATAGGCGAGTTTTGCTTAGCTAATGGAGTATGAGAGAATTTTAATGGCTACTTCATCAACATTAAACTGATACACGAGTTTGCCACAAAAAAAAAAACAAACAAACAAACAAAAACAAAAACAAAAAAACAAGTGTGGATAACGTGCCAAATCAAGTCACTTGTATAAACCCATTTTATACAAGTTTTTGCACTACAATTAATTGGTGAATCAGTTTAACTTTAACATTAATCTCTAACACCCCTAATTGTTGCATCTTTTGACAGTTCATCACCACTTGACCAGGTCCATGGCCCTTACTTGTTGCTAGTTTTATTTTTATTTTTTTTTAAATCACATTCATGATTTGATGTGGGCCTTAAACAAAAGCCACGAGATTTGTCATTCGATAATTTGATAATATATTTATTAAAATGATAAGAATGCTTTTCTAAAATGTAATATATGTATATGTGTCCAGGAAACGTGTATATGTATATGTGGAAATATATTTTATAATTTTATGAGACTTGAAAGTTTGGATGCATCATTTTTTGGACATGTCCTCGTTGTCCTACATGTATTACCTAGTGTATATCCCGTCTACATCAGGATATGTGACAACAAAGCAATCTCATAAACCATGCCAATTATCATGGTCAAAGAATGATTGATAGCGTGTGGTCGTCTACAATTGATATTTTTTTCGATTACCACCACCGAGCTCAGATTCTACAAATTGTGTCAGAGAAAACTCATTTCATAAATGTTTTCATTTTTTTGGTCAGTAATTTGCACCATAATTTTAGCAAAGATTTATGGATTAAACGGAGTTCCTTGGTGATTGTATATTGGTTGCATTATAGATTCATCCATCTAGGATTCATATTTCACCTTATTTGAGGGGTAGTCAAAGCCTCACATGGTTATAGTTAGGGATGTAAACAAGTCGAGTTGCTTGCAAGTAGTTTGGACAAAACTTGACTCGCGAGTTGGCATGTTTAGTAGTCGAAATGAGCTCGAACTCATTTATTACTAGCCCGATGGCTCGTCGAGCCAATCGAGCCAAACTTTATTTTTATATATTGTAAACTTATAATAAAATTTAAATTTTGTAGTATATATTTAAAAAATTGTTCGAATTGAGTTCAAGCTCAAAATTCAAGCTCAAAACTTTACTCTAGTTTGAGGATACTATAAAAATTTTAACCAACCTTGAGCCCAAAGATCAAGCTCGAGCTTGACTAATCTATTTTGAATTGAGCTCAATCCAATATCATCTCGAGCTCGGCTCGGCTCAATTATAACCTTAGTTATAGTCAATCTCAACAAAGAATATGCAGGAAAAATATGAGGTTGTTATCAAAGATAAGACATCAATACATTTTAAAGTTAATCATGAATTTGCAATTTAAATTTAAGAACAAATATATAGAGAGAATGTCAGTGTCAGCCAAAAAATTTGGAGATCATAACTATAGCCAAACAAAACAAATTCCTTTGGGATCTACAATAGCGTTGGAATTTTTACATATGCAAATCCCGCCAGTAGTTTTCCCAGCCTTTTGGCCTCCAACATTTTACTTGATAAGGACTTTTTTTTTCCCCAAGTTTTGGAAATTTTTGGTCAAGCAAAGGAAGAAAATGAATCACTAACTTGTTATCCTTGTGGTTACAATCTATGTTGCTCGAACTTGGGTACAGGTGTCCGGTACGAGTGTGGGTCTAAGGTTCGGGTGAACTTTTTCCTAAATTTTAGGGTACGGGTATGGGGATATGAGGCAATTTAATATAGAATAGGGGTGATAACCTATATCTCTTACTTATTTTGTTTCAGCCGCCACTTCTTTGCCCTAGTAGTTTTGAAACTGAAAGGACTCTTATTTCCCTCATCTCTTCCTCTTATTTAGTCGCTAGATTACTTTCTATTTCCACTCTCTTACTCAACAAGTCAAACTCCTTCTCCGTCTCTACTACCTAAACTTCTCTCCTTCAGTCCTCATCATCGCCTCTCAGGCCTTCGGTGCGACAATCTCTATTTTTTTTCTTCTTCTAAATCCATTTGTCATTAGTCAAAGGGTCCAAAAAAATTAGGACCGTGTCTAACACAGATCTCACACCCGTACCGGTGTCGACTCTTGTCGACACGGGTATGCAACAATATTTTCCGAATCCGAGCAACACAGGTTACAATAACAACAAGATAGGTTTAATGCAAAAACCTGCAAAGACAAAAATGTGATATATTTAACGCCTATCGAGTGTCATCTTTAAAAGAGACAACTAAGGGAGAAGAAAAGAGGAAGGAGGAAGCAGTGACAGTCAAGGTATTCAGTATCGGGATACCACACAGGATCGTTTTGGGGAGTAGGATCGGGATCCCATGCAGGATCGATAAGATCGTATCGTAGGATCGTAAGACCCACCAAAAACGGGTAAAATTGATCATACAAGCTCATATTGCTTGTATATATTATAATTGCAATATTAGAATACCTATAAATTGGATCTATATGCAAAAAAGCAATAATAAATTATAACGTAGTACTTTGAGACTATAGTTGTATAATCTAGTAGGTTTTTGAACCTTAGTTCAATAAACTAAGGGTTACTTAACCAACCACTAGGCTACGAACAAAGACATGAAATGATTGTGTAAAAAAAATATATTGAACCTTAGATTTATAATGGATATTTAAAAAAATAGTATTAGGATCCTAATATCCTACGATCTTTTGTAGGATCCTAAAGATCCCATGGGATACTACGTATAAAAGGATCCTATGGGATACTGTATCGATTACCCCTTCCCGGATCGTAGTATCGTAGGATACTACGATACGTATTGGGATACTGACTACCATGGCGACAGTGCAATAGCTTAGTTCAGAGAATGGTAAAATCGCCATGGTTGCAACACTGATTGCATGTGAGAAGTAGAGGGCAAAAACAAGACCCAAATGGATTTTCTCCACCCCTCTTCCTCGCTTACATGCCATCCAGATTTCCCCGCCAAACAGCTCAAATTGGCCTCGTATGCTAGAAGATTTGAATAATCATCAGCGTTATCAGAGGAAGAAGAATAGTTTCAGGAGGAAAGTGGATGTAGATGAGGGAGAAAATTCCCAATAGCTAGAGAAATCAGCCATTTATGAGGGAGAAGAATCTGGAAGTGGTTTTAGGTGAGAAAAAAAGAATGAAAGTGGCGGAAGAGTCAAGAAGAGCCTTGAAATGGAAATGTTAAAATCAAGCTTAATCAGGGGCAAAATGGGAAGCACGAAAAATTGACGACCACCAAATCACTGTAGAAACATCATCCGTGCTTTATGATAAGTATGGGTGTGTGTATATATATATATATATGATTGATTTACCCTTACATAATGTGTGGCTGAAATTTATGAAGCTGAAGGTTCAGCAGTGAACCCAATGTTCATGGACACTTGATGCATTCAGATGCAAGATTAATTGCAGTATTAAAAATGGAATGTGTAGACTAAATGTGAAGAAAAAGGCCAAGGATGAATGAAGTTGTAAGCATATTGAAGAATATGGTAATTTGAAAAAATAAAATCACTATTGCTGTAATTCTTTTGTGATTGGTACAAATAATATTTCTCAGTTTTATATTGGCTCATGAACTTTTATTTTCAACAATTAAACCTTGCATTGTGAATTTGTGGACGAAGCATTTTTCTAAATTTAAATAAATATTTCTTTACAATACAATAAATTGGCCACATATTATAATTTTATTGTAGAAAAAGAATGCATTAGTTATAGAAGGATTTTTTTTAAAAAAATAGGGTAATTTTTTTTTACTAAAAAAAAAAAGAAGAAGGAGGAAATGTCAACTTATCAAGCATCAAATGGGAGGAATGCAGTAGCTCTTAAGTTTTTGACGGAAGAATTTCTCAAGAAAAAAAATTGACTGAAGAAAGAGAGCAAACAGAATTAAGAGAGAAGAAAGAAGAAAGAGAGAGTCAAGAAATAAATAAGAAAGAGAAATAGTAGGCTATGGACTCTTACATTTAATGAATAACTAATGTTATTGTCAGAATATTTTTTAGCATACAGAGTAAAAATTTATTTTGTTCCTAAATTACCCTTATTTAATGATAAGTTTACCCCCTGTTATTTTTTCCCTCATCTTTTCCGATTTCTTCTTCCCTAATCTGACTTTATCTCTCTCTCAAATCTATCCAATGTTTTTAGAAGTTCCACATATTTCATTCCCTTTATTCGTAGAATAAGATGAATCAATCTCTATCCATAGATTATGAATCAATCGTCGAAAACATGAATATTGAGAATAAGGGCTGCTAATTTGCATCAGGCTTCTGTTCGAATTAGCAGAGATGGTGAATTCGTCATTTCGTTGGACATAAGCCTCAAGTTAAAGTTAATTCACTGAATCTTTAAGGTTGCGAAGATCTTAGAGACCTCGTTAACCATGGCAAGCCCATTGATGGAGAGACCGTCGGTGGAGTTTAGTAGTTGCTTCATTTTATCATTGGTGTTACCGGTGGTGTTCTCAAAGGCATCCAAACAAGTTTGTTGGATTGTACTATTGTGCTAAGCCATGTTTAATGTTAGTGTATAGATTAGCCCAATGGGCTGTTAGTGTATAGATTAGTCCAATGGGCTTAACTCAGTATCCTACTTGTACTACTTGTACTACACCTAGTGTACTACACCTAGTGTACTACTTGTACTACCTGTACTACACTTAGCCTATACCTAGTCTATATATAGGCTCTCTTTGTACAATGTTATACACACAATAAAATCATTGTTCGACAAATCTTTTCTTTTATATTTTTATCATGGTATCAGAGCCATTGCTCTAATTCTTTTGGTTCCTGTGGATATTTCCGGCGTTCTTCCGCTGCCCTCATCTTCATCCAGTAATCCGGTCAGAAGAATAGTCCCGCCGTCACGTCCACAACTCTTTCCAGAACTCGGTCTCCCACGCGCCCAACACGCGCCGACAGCCGGTTCTGTGCCTGACACCACGCGCCTCGAGTCGCCTCTGCACCACCAGCGCACGTCTGCCACTTCAGCAAACATACATCATATGGCTCAACAAAGTGATCGCGACGTCATACGTCCTATCAACATTCGCTGTGAGTTTTGCCGTGCTAAAGGGCATGACATCTCCGTTTGTCGCAAACTGCAGAAATTTATGCAAGAGCAGAATAAAGCTTCTCTTCCTCGGGCAGCTACTGTATCTCCTTCTGATCCATCGGTTCCTACCGGTCCACCTTCGACTTCCTCACTTACTACGGCTGATATTGAGGCAGTTGTTCAACAGGTTTTATCCCGTACTTCCACTGCCCTATCTGTCACCTCAGGTAACCATTCTTGGTTTTTTGATACTGCTTGTTGTAACCATATGACTCCTGATGAATCCCAATTTTCTGATAAGGCACTCTTAGAACATCCAATCACCATTTACACTGCTGATGGAACTCCTATGCCTGTTAGTCATAAAGGAACAATCTCTTCTCCTTGTTTATCCCTTAGTGACACTTTTCATATCCCAAAGTTATCCCTCAATTTGCTGTCTGTTGGCCAACTTTGTGAATTAGGCGTAGATGTTCTCTTTACTAATCATGGTGTGGAAGTGCAGGATCCCCGGACAGGTCAAGTTCTTGGGACAGGCCGTAAGGTTGGTCGCATGTTTGAGGTTCATGACCTGAAAATTCCTTCCCGAGTCGTTTCTGCAGCTGCTGCCACTATTACCTCCTCACCTGATCTATGGCATGCTCGTCTTGGTCATCCATCCTTATCTCGTCTTCAGCTGTTGGCTTCTCAAGGTCATTTAGGTTCGGTTCAGTTTCAAAAATTTGATTGTACTTCTTGTCATTTTGGCAAACAAACAAAATTGCCCTTTCATAATAGTGACTCCTTTTCTTCCGCACCCTTTGATCTTATACATTCTGATATTTGGGGTCCTGCACCTGTTCCTACTGAGGGGGGATCTAGATATTTTGTCATATTTGTGGATGATTTTTCTCGATATACTTGGATTTATCTGCTTCATCATAGGTCTGAACTTGTGTCTGTTTATCAAACATTTCATAAAATGATTCAAACACAGTTTAATCGCACTGTCAAAGTTTTTCGATCAGATAATGCTCAAGAATATAATGATAAGTCTTTCCTATTCTTTTAGACAATCATGGTACCCTTACTCAGAGGTCTTGTCCTTATACCTCCCAACAAAATGGTCGTGCAGAACGAAAACATCGTCACATTCTTGATGTTGTCCGTACCCTTCTCATTTCTGCCTCTCTTCCTGAACGTTTTTGGGGTGAGGCTGCCCTCACTGCTGTATATACCATTAATCGCATCCCTTCACCAACTACACACAACAAATCACCATTTGAGCTTCTCTATGGTCAAACCCCTGACTACTCATCTCTTCGGGTTTTTGGTTGTGCTTGCTTTGTCTCTCTTCCTACTCATGAACGAACAAAGCTCCAACCTCGTGCTCGTCTCTGTTGTTTCCTTGGTTATGGTGTATCTCAAAAGGGATTTCGCTGCTATGATCCCATTTCTCGTCGTCTTCGTGTCTCCCGTCATGTTGAGTTTTGGGAGCATCGTCCTTTTACGAGTCTCCAGCAGTTTCCTACATCCTCTTCTTCCGAGTCTCCCATTTTTACTGATCTTCTTCTCCCTCTCTATCCTAAACTTGTGGAGGATTTTTCAACATCCGCTGCCTCTCCAGACGACTCATCTACGGTTCTGTCCTCGGCACATGACCTGCCTGTCTTGGATCCTGTGGCACCACCATCTCCTGAATCTCTTGATGGTCCAGAACTTCGTCGTTCCACTCGGGTAAGCATTCCTCCCTCTTATCTCTCTGATTATCACTGCTCTTTTGCCCTTGCCACCCTCTATGAACCTCGCACCTATCGTGAGGCACATACTGACCCTCTTTGGCAGCAAGCTATGAATGATGAACTAGATGCCCTTAATAAAAATCACACTTGGGATATGGTTGATTTGCCTCCTGGTCAGACTGTAGTAGGTTGTAGGTGGGTCTACAAGATCAAGACCAAGGCTGATGGATCTGTTGAACGCTACAAGGCTCGCCTAGTTGCCAAGGGTTTTACCCAACAGTATGGCATTGACTATGAGGAAACATTTGCTCCTGTTGCTCGCCTTACATCTGTCCGCTGTCTCATTGCTGTGGCTGCTGTTCGCCGTTGGCCTCTTTATCAAATGGACGTGAAAAATGCTTTCCTCAATGGTGACCTTAATGAAGAAGTGTACATGCAACCACCCCCTGGTTATCCACATTTAGGCAGTCAAGTTTGTCGTCTTCGCCGTGCTCTTTATGGCCTCAAGCAGGCTCCTCGAGCTTGGTTTGAAAAGTTCAACTCAGTTATTGCTCAGCAGGGTTTCACTTCGAGTCCTCATGACACTGCTCTCTTCGTTCGCAAATCCTCTGCTGGTATCACTCTTGTTCTTCTCTATGTTGATGATATGATTATTACTGGAGATGATTCTGCAGGTATCCGCTCTCTCCAGTACTTTCTCAGTCAGCATTTTGAGATGAAAGATTTGGGCACTCTCAGCTATTTTCTTGGGCTTGAGGTTACCTCATCCTTTGATGGATACTATCTTTCCCAAGCTAAATATGCTTCTGATATTCTCTCCAAAGCCGGTATCACTGACAACAAGACTGCTTCCACTCCTTTGGAATATAATGCCAAGCTTACACCCTTAGACGGTGAACCTTTATCTGATGCTACTCGCTATCGTCAGCTGGTTGGTAGTCTAATCTATCTCACTGTTACTCATCCCGATATTTCACATGCTGTGGGTATGGTTAGTAAATTCATGGATGCCCCTCGTTCTGTTCACTATGCTGCTGTTCTTCGGATACTCCGATATGTCAAGGGTACACTTTATCATGGTCTCCACTATTCCTCTCAGTCTTCACTTGAGCTTCATGCTTATTCAGATGCGGACTGGGCTGGTGATCCGACTGATCGATGCTCTATCACAGGCTTCTGTTTCCTGTTGGGTACTTCTCTTGTCTCATGGCGTAGCAAAAAGCAGGAAGTTGTTTCCCGTTCCAGTACTGAGGCTGAGTATCGTGCCCTTGCCGATACCACCTGTGAGCTTGTCTGGCTGCGCTGGCTCTTGGCTGACATGGATGCTCCACAACCCATTGCTACTCCTCTTTATTGTGACAATCGTAGTGCTATCTACATTGCTCCTAATGATGTCTTCCACGAACGTACCAAGCACATTGAGATCGACTGCCACATTACTCGCATGCATCTCAAGAAAGGCACTCTCAAGTTATTCTCCATATCATCTGCTGACCAGCCTGCTGATATTTTCACCAAATCTCACCCACCTGGTCGTCTTCGAGATCTTATATCCAAACTCCAGTTGGCTTCCTCCTTGCCACCTTGAGTTTGAGGGGGGATGTTAGTGTATAGATTAGCCCAATGGGCTGTTAGTGTATAGATTAGTCCAATGGGCTTAACCCAGTATCCTACTTGTACTACTTGTACTATTGTACTACTTGTACTACACCTAGTGTACTACTTGTACTACACCTAGTGTACTACTTGTACTACCTGTACTACACTTAGCCTATACCTAGTCTATATATAGGCTCTCTTTGTACAATGTTATACACACAATAAAATCATTGTTCAACAAATCTTTTCTTTTATATTTTTATCATTTAACACAGCAATATGCCGTGCGTATTGATATTCTTTGTGTCAAAAATTTCAAGTTTCAATCTTGACCGATGGAAATCGAAAATGACGTCGTTTAAAACTTTACAAATGTCAAATGCCTGAGAAGTTTTGCGACCGTCGGAAGCGTACTGGGTGTGACTTTAGACTCGGAAATAAACGTCTCCGATGATGGCAATGGTGAGTTGAAAGTGTGTTTGACGAGTTCTTTCCGGTCATCACCATCGTCGCCAGTGGTGATGAATTCTTTAATGAAGAAAATAACAACGAGAAAGATAAGAAGGAAAAAAAAATTAAATTAAATAAAACAAAAAAAACAAAGGAGAAGACTTATCACAAATAAGGGATATTTAGGAATATCAAAAAAAAAAAAAAGGGAAATTTAGGAATAAATTTTTTTTTTCTCTGTATGCTAAAACGTGCTCTGACAATAACACTAGCCTTAATAAAGAGAATAAATGCCCAAAATATACTTATACTTTTCGATTGTGTCTAATTTTGTCATCATACTTTTTTTGTAATCAGAAATGTACTAATTTAAATGTGCCAAAAATATACTGGAGCCGTTAAATCCTAACGAACTAACGGAATTGGCATCATGTGCTTCTCACATGACTTTTGAAGGGTATTTTTGTCCTTTTATTAAAAAAAAAAAGTAAAAATCCCTCATCCTCCCTCCACCTGCCACCACCGCTCCCTCTCCTTCTTCCCTCCTCATTCCACCCCCCACCACCGCTGCCCCCTTTTTCATTCCTCCCTCCACCTCACTGCCACCGCTGCCCACTCCCTCCACCCTCCTCCGCACAAACCCAATTGCAACGCCCACACCTCTCCTTCTTCACTCTTCCTCAATTTATCATCGAACAACAACATTTGCCTCTACTCTCTATCAACAAATCATGTTCACAAACCCAGTTGCACCATCATATGCCTCCACCTTCCTCCTCTGTCCTCCCTTTGAAATATAATAGTTAGCCCAGTCTTAGAGGATTACTAGATTTCAGTCCACCATTGCCTGCACCTTCAAGCATCCATGACCGCCATCATTGCCACCTTCAAACTCAAAACCATCACCTCCAGATCAGATACACAACACACTAAAATAACTTCCAGAAAAGAAAATTGAAAAGAATAGAGAAAAACAAAAAAAATTAAATAAAAGCCTTCGTTGGTTCCATTCCTTAATTAGGAGATGCTTCCAAATTGACGCCAAAATTGTATCATCCTTCCTCCCTCGTTTGTTTCTTTCCTAGTTCTTCTCTTTCTTTTATTAACTCCCTCGCTATCTACATCTATTCACCATTCATTAATCTCCCAAAATCATTCATTAGTCTCCCCGAAAAAATATTAATTTCTTTCTCGCACACAACCTTAACTCATTTAACAAAAAGAAAAAAATGGCGGAATCAGCAAAAAGATTAATCAGGTAATGTCAATTAAATCATCAAAATCAAAAAACTTAACAGCAAAATACAATGGGTTATGGCCTGTGGGTGAATGAGATTCAGCAGACCGTAAAAATAAATAGCGTCGATCCAAAATCGGATGGGTGGGTTATGCGTGGATTCACAAAAATCAGTGATAGGTTATCCGAAATCGGTGTTTAGGATGAAATAAATTATTATTTTATTTTTCTTCATTAGCATACCACATATTTTAAACTTTTTCATCATAATATTATCAAATATTTTTTTTTTTCGATTATTGTAAGTGTTGTACTAAATTTTTTTAAATAAATTATATTGTTTACCTGTTTTTATAAACCTCATTTGTACGATATGTTAAAATTACTTATATAATTTTATTATTTATATATGAGTTTTATTGTAAAATTTTAATTTATTTTAGAATGCAATAGTTGACTTGTTTTTCATTTTTAGGAATTTTAATAAATTATTATTTTTTTATTATAATGGTTCAATTTAATGTGTTTTTATCTTATTTTGTTTCCTTATTTTTTCATTCATCATAATGTATGTTTTATTATAAAATTTAATATTTCGCATATATAAATATAAAAAATGCAACATAAGGGTCAAATGGTACATTTCAATATTTCAGCAATAAGATCAGCATATTTATCAAACAAGATCGAGTGATTAAGCATTTTGATTCAAAGGTTCGAAAAATATATTTTCGAAGTAAGATGTTAAGCGCTTAATCAATTCAGCATTATGGTTTCAGCATTAATATTTATCAAACGGGCCCTTAGTATTAATTAATTACATTTAATGAAAAGACATCCATGACATATTTCTTGCTTATTTTATTGTTGATGTGTCAGCCACATACGTAAATGGTCATTAACTCCATGGTTGTCTGGGCAGGATCGGTCCGACCGCGAACCGGCAAGGCTACCAGTTCAAAAATTGTAAAAAATATGGAGTATAATAAATCAGTCAAAAATCGGGTCGGACCGGGACAGGTCCGAACCGCGTGAACTAGGTTTTTAAATTTTTTTTTTTTTCAAATTAGTCAATTTTTAAAATTTTTGCTAACAATGGGAGTTGATCCTTGGTCACTCATATAGAAAATAAGAGTACTTATTTACTCTTGTGTAAATTATTGTTTTAATTCATTTTTATATGAGTTATGGACTTTCTAACAACCTATTAATTGGACCATCCAAATTAATATTAATTTTATTGTCATTCCTTACTATTTATAAAATTAATGCTATCATTATTTTTATTAGTTGTTTTCTTTTCAATTAAAATTTGTTTAATTTTTTCATGTATTAACTTAAAATATGTTTCGTTTTTTACATCAAACTTTATCTTTTTTTTTGTCTAATAAAAATGTAGTAATATAATTTTATATATATTCTAATAGAAAATAAGCAATATTTTATATTTAATTTACTTGTTGGGTTTTATAATAATGAATTTTAATGTTTAAGTTAGTTGTAAAATTTGAAAAAATATATAATTGTTGTGAAAAAATATATATTTTAAATGTTAAAAATGATAAAATTAAAACATATTAATCTTTAATATATATATATATATATATATATATATAAACGTCATTCGGTTTGACTCCCGGATCGAATCGGTCAAACCCCCAATTCGAGCGGACCCTTGGCCTCGCCGGTTCAACGTTCGGTCCGAGCCAAACAACCATGGTTGACTCTCAAGGTAAGGAAAGTTTTCCTACTGAAGTTACTATGTGCATTGTTGTATATATCATGGGAAAAGAACACCATCAAATTCGGTCTAAAGCCTATGTCTTCTTAGGCTAGTGTTGACATTGCGCGTGGCTCAATTCAGATCTTTCTACTCCTAACTCTCTTTATACACTCATTAATTGTTCGATTAGTTTCTTGCAATTTCTATTATCTAGCGTGCGTGCAGAATTTTCCTTACAGTTTCAATATGGGTTGTATTGTCTCAAGTTTTTGAAAATACCCCAATTATTATATAAAATTACAAAAAAATATATAAAATAGTTTAATTTGCCCCACAAAAAATTAAGAAAAATAGGAGCAAAATGTAAACAAAAAAAATTTTAGTATTTAATTGATTAAAAGTGTGTTTGTTGTTAGAATGTGTACATATATTCTTAATGAATTTTAAGTTTAGTAAAAATAAGACGATTTTAAAATTCACCTAACAATATTTAAATGTAGTTATTTTCGCATTTTTTCACACAAAGAACGTTAATGTAGTATAACAATTTAAAATTTTTTTTTTTTCCGACTTGACATTCGGGGCCTAGCTCCACCACTGATTATTAATTCACACACACACATATATATATATATATATGCCAATTAATAATTACAATATATTTTTCTCTAAATCAATTAATCACTTATACGTGTCATGATAGCAAATTTGGAACACTGCGCTTGCAGAAAATGAGAAAGAAAAGCAAGAAACAAAATCTGAGTTATCAACTGTCAGCGAGCATGATAGTTAACTGATACAAATTAAGACCCTACATTAAGATATAGGGATCCCTTTTATACATACTTTTTACTTGTTTAATAAATGCAGGGTGTTAAGCCTATATAAAAACATATGCAATGTTAAGCCTATTTTGCTATTTTTGTTACAAGAGTTCAGGAGGTTTGAAACCAAAAAAAAAAAAAAAAAAAAAAACACAAACAGAGTTCTTCTACTTTGGATCACTAGGCTAGCTAAGTCCATTTTTTTTTTTAAAATTTCATATATGAGTTAAATTAATGATATACTGAGATTAGAGTCTTTGTTCATATTAATTTAAGATATCTACAGCCCTTTAATGCATGATTTGTCATGCCAATTTATTACTCCATCCCTTTCATAATAAGTGGCACTTTAAATTCAGAGAGTTTAATTTGTTTCAAAATACTCTTTCACATCTCTCTAAAGAGTCTTCTAAATATAATTTTTTATTTTTTAAAAAGTGTTATTCTTCTACCAATGTAAATGTAAAATTTTATTAAAAAATATAAATTAATCATTGTGGTAATAAATTGCGAGGGAAAATTTTCATTAATTAATTCACAAGTTGTTGTAACAATTATATAAAAAATAAAAAAAAAATACAATACTGAATAGCAATATGTGTATATATATATATATATATATACATATAATTAAGGGGAAAGGGGAAACGTGTGAGTTTTATACTTTTCTTAATTTATGTGTGTTTCCCTTACCTGACTTTTTTTAGAAGATACAGAGGGTAAGTGCTACTTTAATTTACAAAAGATAATAATTTTTACCATCCATTTTTTAAATTATTTAATTAAACCATATCATGATATAGTTGTCTCTCACTTTAATTACCACTTATCCCATTTCTCTACAATCAACATTAATCAAGGGTTAAATAGTCATTTTATCTATTTCTTAATTGATGTGCAAACGTTCAAAGTGACCATCATTGTAAAATAGATAGGAGTAAGTATTAATTTTTCTTATTTCTAATTCTTAATTGATATGCAAACGTCACAAAAGTGACGATTATTGGGAAATTGATAGGACTAAGTATTAATTTTTCTTATTTCCGATACTTAATTGATGTGCAAACGTTCAAAGTGATGATTATCGTGAAACAGATACGAGTAAGTATTAATTTTTCTTATTTCCTAGTTAGGATAAATTAGGTGCATTCTAGAATGGCACGTACATATTACATGCAATATATGCGTCGATTATCGCACCGAATTCCCTGGGAAGGAGAAAGACTCCTTTTCAGTTTCTTTCTCTTTCTTTTTTGTTTTCTACGTGTTTTAGTAGAGAGCAAATAGAAAAAGAAAAAAAAAAAATTTAAAAAAACAGAAAGAAAGAAAAATTGCTACGTAATCGATCTCCAAATCCGCTGCTATAAATGTAGGCAGCCATTTTTACTCCCCAGCCAAAACCCATAACGTTCCAACTTCCAATCCCTCCCAAGATTTTTAAAACCCTGTTGTTGTTTTTTTTTTTTTTCCCGGCTTTATTCTAGATTAATTTAGACACCGACACGCAGTTCGCGACGGAGAGAGGGAGCGGCGGCGGCGGCGGTGGGGAGAGAGAAATATAAAGTATGGTGGAGAATGAGGATGCGAAGGAGGCTCCGGCGGGGCGTAGCCAGACCGGGGATAAACAGAAAGTGCCGTATTATAAGCTTTTCTCGTTCGCTGATCGCATCGACGTGGCATTGATGATTTTGGGAACGATAGGTGCGATCGGCAGCGGCATGTCGCAGCCCATTATGACTGTGATCTTCGGGAAACTTATTAACACGTTTGGGTCTAGCAATGGACAATCGAATCTCATTGATGAAATCCCAAAGGTGAATGCTTTTTCATTTTTTTGTTCTCTTCTGTGTGTGAATTTGAGATTTGGGTAATCTTGATTTATGATCATGATCATGCATGCAACCTGCAATATGCTTCGTCGCTACGTTTCTCATCTTTCACTCCACTCCACGCCTGAAACATAGAGCTGGCGGAATCAATGATGGGATTTTTCTTATTATTTTTGTTGATTGGTTGAGTTTTTTTCTGAACAAAAACATGCTCAATTGTTTAATTTTGTTAGAGTTTTTAGTCTAATTTTTAAACGTCAGCATAATATTCAAAAACCACCGGTTTGTAGCCAGCTGGAATTTGTGTGAAAAGACAAAGATACTCTTTAACTTCCTTAATATTGAGAAAAAGTTAAGAGGGATTTTGAGGGTAGTTTTCACTGTGTTTGTACTTTTCCCAAACATATGGTTTTAACATTTCTTGAAGTATTAAATCACTAATCAAATAATTAGGTAGAAGCAAGCATGCTTTTCTTGAAACAAAGCAGTTGTGGATATTATGGATTCTAATATGATGCACCATTTTCTGGCAACAAGTCTAAAATACCAACATCACCTAATTCCATTTGGAAAAAACTTGTAAGGAGGGGGTATGTCATCATCTTGTTATATTAAGCTCATTATGACTAGATTTTTTGCAGCTAATAGCTTTAATTTCCTTTGCTTTTGCCAATCTCACACAGCCCATCTTTTGGTTTTTTTCTTTAACAAATGAACTTAAAAAATTGTGGTATTTGATGTGCAAATTTGAAGCAATGGCGCCACTATTCTTGCATTGAACACCAAGGCAACCCTATTAATACTATTGGTGTTGATTTCAGGTTTGCATTTATTATGTTTACCTTGCTGTTGGCACAGGCATTGCTTCCCTTCTAGGTAAGTACTTCTACTTACAGTCTTCATACTCTTCATAGATTATTATTAATATTCACTACAGTGTCCAAATTAGGTGGCACATTAGTCAACAATATTTGGCTTGTGATTTTCTCATCTATAGGCTATTAAAATGGGATGAATAGAGTCAATGAAATTCACTTCTGACCAACCTACTATGTGGGAGAAGACATAGGCTGTTGCAGCAAACTAGAAGATTTACTCTTGGAAAAGTGGCATATTACTATTAATTCGGGACCTGGCGATGGCGGTTTTCGGTTTGTTGAAAGAGCTAACAAATGTAGTTTTATAAAAGTTAGTTTAGAGGTCAAGAATTAATAAAGAAAAATAATTCTTCCCAATGGAATGCAAATTGTGGCCTATGGCATAGAGACTGAGCTGGTAATAAGTTCCTCCTGAATAGAGATGCCAATGCTAGAAATAAGAACAAATATGCTGCCAATGTTAGTCAAATATTAATTTATGCTTTTTCATAACTTTGGACACTAGTTTTGATTTTGATAATTGACAAGTCAGATTGTTTGGTTCCTTTGTACTAGAACCGACTCTGTTTTTCTTTCAGAAAAAAGAGAAGTTAAGAATTTTTAGGGAGAGGAAAACCAGAGGAATGAAAATTGAATAACTATTCTGTAACCAGAACCAATTATCTTTAAGCATTAGGCTGTACCATATTCTCAACTGGCTACCATTTTTTTAAAGTTTCGTAGTGTGTTTCAAGTTTGATTTCTTGCTCAACTTTTATGCATTTCAACAGAGGATTCAAGTCTTGAATGTTCATTCAATGTACTGAACTAGTGTAGTACATCTTTTCCAAATGTTGCAGAGATGTCATGCTGGATGATATCAGGAGAAAGACAGGCAACACGTATACGTGGTTTGTACCTCAAAACAATATTAAGGCAAGATATTTCATTCTTTGACACCCAAACAAATACCGGGGAGGTTATCGGGAGAATGTCTGGAGACACTGTTCTAGTACAAGATGCCATGGGTGAAAAGGTAAACCATTTAGAAATTTCAGAGTATTACTACAAGTGCACATTCTTGGAGAAAAGGGGATTGTTAAAGCAGCAATACAAGGGGAAATTCTTATAAGGAATCATTCAATGTGTGATAGGTTGGGAAGTTCATTCATCTGGCAACAACATTTTTTGGAGGCTTTATAGTTGGTTTTGCAAAAGGGTGGCTTTTAGCATTAGTTCTGTGCTCTTGTATACCTGCTCTTGTGGTTGTAGGAGGATGTCTGTCGTTGTTTATGTCCAAACTCGCAAGTCGTGGCCAAATTGCTTATGCTGATGCTGGAAATGTATTAGAACAAACTGTAGGAGGAATAAGAACGGTAAAACACTTGCGAAAACTAGTATAAGTTGAAGATCTGATGTTCTGATGGATAAAATCCCTGAATTAACTTGTGCTCTTCTTTTCTTGTTGTAAACATTTTAGGTTGCGTCATTTACAGGAGAAAAGCTAGCAATCAAAAAATATGACAGCAAGCTTCAAGTCGCTTACAAAACCACAACTAAACAAGGAATGGTTTCGGGAATCGGAGTTGGTATAGTACTTTTGATCGTTTTTGGTATTTATGGACTTGCAATATACTACGGATCCAAGCTAGTTTTAACCAAAGGCTACATGGGTGGAGACGTGATTAATGTCATAATGGCTATAATGATGGGAGGACTGTAAGTGCATTATTCTTAGTTTTGTCGGCAGAACACCTATATTCGAATACAAAATATGTTATTCTGTTGTTGTTGTAGTATTCCTTACTGCTTAACCTTGACTCAGGTCACTTGGCCAGACATCTCCTCAACTGAATGCATTTGCAGCAGGGCAGGCTGCAGCATTCAAGATGTTTGAGACTATTGAACGTGTACCCTCAATTGACTCACATGATGCAAGTGGGATAGTCTTGGAAGATATGAAGGGTGAAATTGATTTTAAGGATGTACATTTCAAATATCCAGCTAGACCAGATGTGCAGATTTTTGCTGGATTCTCACTACATATTCCCAGTGGGACTACTGCCGCTTTAGTTGGGCACAGTGGAAGTGGGAAATCAACAGTAATCAGTCTCCTGGAGAGATTCTATGATCCTCAAGCAGGGGAAGTACTTATTGATGGTGTGAACTTGAAGAGAATGCAGATCAAATATTTACGAGAGAAATTAGGTCTAGTGAGTCAGGAGCCAATCCTGTTCGCAACTTCTATAAAAGAGAATATTCTATATGGAAAAGCAGATGCCACTGATTCTGAAATTAGAACAGCAATTGAGCTTGCTAATGCTGCCAAGTTCATTGACAAGCTTCCAAAGGTAAATAAAGTTCAAAAGTATATTTCTTTTCACATGCATGTCAGTGTTGAATTTCAAATAGTATGTCAGTATTCAGATGCTTTACACTCTTAAACTTTTCTAGGGGCTTGACACCATGGTTGGTGAACATGGAACTCAACTGTCAGGGGGACAGAAGCAAAGAATTGCTATTGCTAGGGCTATTCTAAAGAACCCAAGAATTCTTCTTCTTGATGAAGCAACCAGTGCCTTGGATGCAGAGTCTGAACGCATAGTGCAAGATGCACTTGACAAAATTATGGATCATAGAACTACAGTGGTTGTTGCTCATAGGTTGACAACTATCAGAAATGCTGACCTTATAGCACTGGTACATGCTGGTAAACTTGTGGAACAAGGTATATGTTTTGTAATGTAATGTCAATGATTAGTTTCTAAATTTTATTTGTCAAGCCACTTGAGAGTACATCTCTAAATTTGAATGGCAGGTACTCATTCTGAACTAATGAAAGATCCTAATGGTGCATACTGCCAGCTAGTCCGTACACAGGAGGGATCTAAACAAGCCTCAGAGGAACCCAGAAAGTTGAACTTTGAAAATCTGGATGCATCTATTGATATTGAAGATAGTTTGAGTAGGAGTTCAAGCCAGAGAATGTCTCTGAGGAGATCCTTAAGCAGAGGATCGTCTCGGCGTTCCTTCACTGTTAATTTTGGAATTCCTGGTCTCATTAATATTAATGAATCTGAGGCAGGAGAAGAAGATGTTATGGAGCATGATCAAAAGGTCTTGAGGAAGAGCAAAAAAGTTTCATTTCTACGACTTTTCAATCTAAACAAACCTGAGCTACCATACTTGGTGTTTGGATCTCTTGCTGCTTGTGTGAGTGGTGTAATATTCCCCGTATTTGGACTCTTACTTGCAAAAGCTATCAGAATTTTCTTTGAGCCTCCACATGAATTGCGGGAAGATTCCAAATTTTGGTCACTGATGTTTCTATCCCTTGGTGTTATGAGTTTAGTGGTTTTTCCAGTGCAGAATTATCTTTTTGGGATTGCAGGTGGTAAATTGATCGAAAGAATTCGTTCTTTGTCATTTCAGAAAGTAGTTCATCAGGAAATCAGTTGGTTTGATGACCCTGCACACTCTAGGTTAGTAGTATCTTGGAGTTCTTATCAAACTAGTACAATACATTTGCTTCCACGTACCCTTAACTAACTAAAAGAATTTTTCTTGAATTCAGTGGCGCAATTGGGGCAAGGTTATCCACTGATGCTTCAACCATGAAGACTGTGGTTGGTGATGCTTTGGCACTAGTTGTTCAGAACATTTCAACCGTAGTGACCGGGCTTGTGATCGCTTTCTCTGCTAATTGGATACTGGCATTTGTAGTTTTAGCTGCATTACCTTTCATTGGATTTCAAGGATTTCTGCAGTCGAAGTCTCATAGGGGACTTAGTGGAGATGCCAAGGTAGTTCCATCACTTTGATCTTTGAATAGTTTGCTTAATTCTCTAGCACAAGGAGGAGTAGATCGAGCGTATATATTGATATGGTCAACTAATATATATTTCAAAATTATGCAGCTTATGTATGAAGAAGCAAGCCAAACAGCAAATGATGCTGTTGGCAGCATTAGAACTGTTGCATCATTTTGTGCGGAAGAGAAAGTGATTACAATGTACCAAAACAAATGTGATATCCCAAGGAAAGCTGGGGTTAGACGAGGAATGATTAGTGGTTTATCTTTCAGCCTTGGTTCGGCAGCAAGTTTCTTAGCAACTGCATTCTGCTTTTGGATTGGAGCTCGTCTCATGGCAAGTGGGAAGGCGACCTTCGGTGATGTATTTAAGGTTCGTCAGGACTAATTAATCATCAACTGAAGCTGGATGTTTTTATATTCTGCAAAACTTTTTTGTGACTCCAATGTCTTTCAGGTCTTTTTCGCCTTAACAATGGCAGCAAATGGAGTTTCACAAGGAATGGCTATAACTCCAGATGTAAGCAAAGCTAAACTTTCTGCTGCCTCAATCTTTGAAATCCTCGATAACAAACCTAAGATTGATTCAAGTAGTGACAAGGGTCAAGTCCTTGGAACTGTCAAGGGTGATATTGAGTTGCAACACGTACGCTTCAAGTATCCGACTCGGCCTGACATCCAAATTTTTAAGGATTTGTGCCTAACTATCCCTTCTGGAAAGGTAAACGCTATAAGTTACTTCGAATCCTGTTTTTATAATTCTACTGCCTCTGTCTCGCTAAAAGAGTCCTGTTTCTAATTATGTTTGTGCAGACTGTTGCTCTTGTTGGAGAAAGTGGTAGCGGTAAGTCAACAGTTATTAGCCTGATAGAGAGGTTCTATGATCCTGACTCAGGGAGCATATGTTTGGATGGAGTTGAACTAAAGAAGCTGAAGATCAATTGGCTCAGGCAACAAATGGGATTAGTTGGTCAAGAGCCTGTCTTATTCAACGAAACGATCAGAACCAACATTGCCTATGGCAAACAAGGAGAAGTCACTGAAGAGGAGATAATTGCAGCAACAAAAGCTGCAAACGCCCACAATTTCATATCAGGACTGCCTCAGGGATACGATACATCCGTCGGAGAAAGAGGAGTTCAGCTTTCAGGCGGACAGAAGCAGCGAATCGCCATCGCTCGCGCGATTCTGAAAGATCCGAAAATCCTCCTGTTGGATGAGGCAACAAGTGCCCTGGATGCCGAGTCAGAACGCGTGGTTCAAGATGCGTTAGACCGGGTAATGGTGAAGCGAACCACCGTGGTTGTCGCTCACCGCCTGAGCACCATTAAAGGGGCAGATATCATCGCAGTGGTGAAGAATGGAATCATTGCAGAGAAGGGTGGACATGAGGCGCTGATGAATATTCCTCAGGGGCTCTATGCATCATTGGTTGCGTTGCATATTGCTGCGGCCTAAAATGGAGGAATTTCTGCTGAAATTTTATTTCATTCGATTCAACTTTCCACTCCCTTTATGATCAATGCATGCAATATTGTGCAGACTCAAAAGAGTTGTCAAAATAAGCTTTATAGCTAGGCATTCAGTTTTAGATACTGCTTTGGCCGTTGTCTTGAACGATTTATACAGATAGAATTTTGAATGTGGAATGATGCATGAAGACGACCACTGGATGGAATTAATAAAATGCACTATCGTATTAGTGTAATTAAAGGATGTGAATTAAAATAGATGGTTCAACTCGTACTAAGCCTAGAGGTACTCTTTGGAGGATGACATTCTTTCTAAATTCCTAATGTGGATAAGGTATCAACCCAACCTATTGCATTGGATCCTCAGGGAGGGGAGTAGATGAAGAAGGAGAGGAGATAAGGAAAGGAATAGCGGGAGGATTTCTTTTTTCCTTAAAAAATCAGTTATTATCATATTTAAATTGAGTTAAGAAAGATGACACGTGGTGATTATTTAAGCAATGTAACATAATTGTGTAACAAAAGATTCAGTACCTATTAAAATGTAAAATTAGGAAAGAAAAGTGTGTAAAATAAATTTTGTAATGGAAAATGAAATAAAAGGTAAGAACGAATTGATAATCTATACAATCTAAAGATCAACTAAATTAATTTTTTTAATTAACTAAAAATTGTTAGCTTTATAGCCTGTTCTTTTTGTTCTGTTTTGAAAACGGTTTTGGTTTCAACAGTAAATTTAATATATTTTAATCATATTTCATCATTTTCAATACAATTTTTTACTATTTAGCATTTACTTTTTATATTTTCAATACACTTTTTACATTATAAAATTATTTTTCAAAACTTATTTTTAAAATCGTTTTTAAAATAATGAAAAAGAACATGCCCTTAATTAATTAAATGATTTTGTAATGGAATACTTGTCATTCGAGCCTATCTTTCACTAGCTCATGCGCAATGAAGGTGGAGGGCTTTGGCGCCGGAGAGTTGGTGGCGGCTAGGGTGATCGGAAGGATGAAGGAGAGGCGGCGGGCTTTGGCGTCGGAGAGTTTATTGCGGCGGAAGAGGGAATTAAATTAAGGAAGGAGGGCTCAGGTCCCAGTGTGCCAAGTGGCACATGCCACTGGCTTAAAAATGTGCCAATAAAAAAAATTTCACAGTCAATGTCTTAAAAAAGAGAGAAAAAAATAATAATAATAAAATTATTTTAACTGAATTATTACATAGGGCACATGGGTACATGGGCACACAACATCTGTGCCCTTTCCACTCTTTCTAGAATTGGATCCGCCACCGGCCGCGACCGCGCGCCACCATCACAGCGACGGCAACCGCACGAATCCCCTTTGGTATTGCTATTGTGACTTTGTTTGTTTTACGGCCAGCCTCAACCGCACCGCAGCTCCTAGGCAGCCTAGGCTTGTAGCTTGAAGCATTCATTCAGCCTTCTCCTACATTTCGGCATTCCCGAGTCTCAATTCGTCGGCGCCGGCATCACTTAGGTTAGTAAACGGCAACAATTATGTTTGTTCAATGAAGGTCTCTTTTCCTATTTGTCTTCTTGCATACATGCATAATGTCTTTTATACGTTTGTATTAAAAACACATTCAATGTTTTTGTCCTTACAAATTTGACTACAATAAAAATTTTAAATTTTATGACCCACTACTACAATTAAGAATGTTTCTCTAAATTAAGTTTAATGTTCATGAATTTTCCTTTTTTGTGTATGGTTCTGAATGCTATACCTTATTGGTTATGTGCATTAAGGGCAGTATCCAATCTCATATTCCTGTTTTTATTTATTGAAGGATTAAAGGTAATAGTTTAATGGCGGGTTCATCCTCGTCTTGTGGTCAATTAGATTTGGAAGACATTGATGAGGTTGGCAAGAGTGACAGTGGCAAAAGTAAGCTTATAGATGCCGTGAGCCTAGACACTGATAAGAATTCGAACAGTACTTATTCATTAGGACCTAGAGAATTCATTCCAAAAATTGGTATGGAGTTTGAGACAGAAGAAGATGCTTACCAATTCTATTTGGAATATGCTAGAAAGGTTGGCTTTGGAATAAGAAGAAGTAAAAGTCACAAGGATAAATCTGGAAACTTGATGGATAGGGTGTTTTGCTGTAGTGCTGAAGGTAAAAGGGAAAAAGACAAACGAGATATGTATGTAAGAGCAGCACGTCCTGAAACAAGGTTTGGTTGTGAAGCTAGAATGAAAGTCAGTAGTCGAAGAGGTGGAATACTTCGCGTGGTTCAATTTGTTGGGGAGCACAATCACTATCTCTCAAGCCCAAATGAAACACATTTACACAGATCTCACGGAAAGATAACTTCGGTTGCAGCAGTACCAATTGAATTGGCAAATGATGTAGGAACTCCACCAAAGGCATCTCATGATCTTATGGTTAGACAAGTGGCGGGTGGTCGAGAGAATTTAGGTTTCATCCCAGATGACTATAGAAATTACTTACGGTCCAAAAGAACAAGAGATGTGGAAAGAGGGGATATAGGAGGTGTTTTGGAATATTTGCAGAAAATGCAATTTGATGATCCGAATTTTTTTTATGCCATCCAAGTTGATGAAGATGATTTAATAACCAACATCTTTTGGTCAGATGCAAAGATGAGAGCAGATTACTCAAATTTTGGTGATGTTGTTGTTTTTGACACAACTTACAGTAAGAACAGTGAAGGACGCCCACTTGCAATATTTGTAGGTGCAAATCATCACAAACAGATGACACTCTTTGGTGTTGCATTGTTATATGATGAGACTTCACTCACTTTCGAATGGTTGTTTGATACTTTTGCTAGAGCTATGTGTGATATAAGACCTAAAACTATTCTTACAGACCAAGATGCTGCGATAACAGAGGCTTTAACACTGAGATGGCCTGAAACAAATCACCGCTTATGTATTTGGCACATTTATCAAAATGCTGCCATCAATTTAAGTGGTGTTTTCTCTCAATTCAAAGAATTTTCTAAAGATTTTAGCTCGTGCATATATGATTTTGAAGAAGAGGAGGATTTTTTAAATGCATGGAATGATATGCTGGGAAAATACTCTCTTGAAGACAACAATTGGTTGAGTCGCATGTTTGGGATAAAGGAAAAATGGGCTTTAGTATATGATCGACAAATGTTTTGTGCTGACATGACGAAAACTCAAAGAAGCGAGAGCATGAATAGTATTGTAAAGAGGTACGTGACATATCAACACAAGTTTTTGGAGTTTTTCAGTAACTTTAAAAGATTTGTTGAAGATTGTAGATATGAAGAGCTCAAGGCTGATTTTAGAATGAAAACGAGCATTCCATCATTGCCATTTCCTATTGAAATTTTAAAACATGCTGTAGGTGTTTATACTCCTGAGGTGTTCAAGTGCTTTGAAAATGAATGGTATAAGTCTCATGATTCTAGTGTCGAAACTTGTGAGGAGGTTGGATCAGTTACAAATTATAAAATTACTCCACACAAGAAGAGCTATTATCATAATGTAACTTATGATTCATCAAATGGGAAAGTTGACTGTAGTTGTAGGAAATTTGAATTTGCTGGAATTTTATGTTCTCATGTTTTGAAGGTTTTTACATTGAAAAATATTATGGAAATCCCAAGCCAGTATGTATTAAAAAGATGGACTCGCAAAGCAAAACTTGGCTGCTTTGGAGTTGAAAACTTTGGAGTCAACACAAGCAATCTGGATCCCAAAACATGTCAGAGTATGTGGTATAAAGAATTGTGTGGGTTGTATGTTCAATTGGCTACAAAAGCTGCAGAGAGTGAAGAAACTTACAAAATTGTTAAAGATGATATTTTGAAGATGTTAGAAATTGTGGATGCTAGATTACAAGGTAATGGATCAATTGTTCAGCACTCAAATGCAAGATTACAAGGTGAAGAGGTTGCTCAATGTTCAAGTGGTACGACAAATCACTTGGACAAATGTGAAATTGAACCTGTTTCAGGGAAGAGATTGAGGGGAGGATTAGAGAAGGCTTCAAAAAGGAAGAAATCAGCCAAAACAAGCCAGGCTCCGGCAAATGCCACATTTTCTACAACAACGCTTGCATCTGCGCTTGAGGTTTGTTGTAGTAATTTAAACTGGATCATTCATGTGTGTTAAATTTCTTAATAACAGTCTTTTTCTTTATAGTATACGAATCGATTGCAGAAGGCTATTATTTCTGTTGATTTACAACCGGTTCAATCTCACCAACCATATTCTTTACCGAAGGAACATTTTCAGGTATTTGTTTTTGTTTCAAAAAACTTAACATTTTCTTTTGAAATAAGAGCATTGTGACTGTTTATCTGTTTTTCTGTTTATTGTAGGTTGTCTCTGCTAGTTCAAGTCAGCATAGCTCTGTTGAAGGTGCTCCATTTTTAATGGTCATGACAAACTCACAATTGGTAAAGTAGTTTAACTGGTATACCATTGAAATGCTATTCTGCTGTTAACTTTGACAGTTTAGTAATGATATTTTTTTTTTCATAATTTTCATAGGCACAAAAACCTCATGATATTGGCGACTTGATGACAAACAACTAACAACAGTGCACTGACGTTGACTACCAAATAAATGCAGGGTTGCTACTAAGATGTGTGATTCTCCAATCACATGCCCCAAAGGCATGTTATGTAAATACAAATTTGAAAAATAAATTAGGATGAATATTTAGGCTTGTGTCTCTGTGCAAACTCTTTTCTCTTTTGCCTTGTAGTAATTTAAAATAGAGGATTTATTTTTTATTCCTATTGACATATATCTAAAGTTCTCTTTCTTGCGTCTCTTTTAAGTAAGTTCCAACTTGGGGCTATGGTGAAGTAGGAATAATACTTTTACCTTTCTCCCTTTATTTGGGTTGTAACTTTCTGCTGCATATGGGGATTCTTGAAAATTATCTTTGATCATATGAAGGGATACGCTCTGTGTTCTTCATGGAACTTGCTTTCTGCAAGAGGTTCAAAGCTTTATTCCTTTCTTGTTGCTTGCCTGCTCTTCTCTGTTGTATGCTCTGTGGAGGGATTGCATGTTAATCCCAGAGTAAGAGGAGTGAACTTGGGTGGCTGGTTACTTATTGAAGGGTGTAAATATGAAGCCTTCCCTTTTTGATTAAATTGATGGCCCAGCAGATGTATGTGTCAGCTGAGAATGTGGGTTGGATGATTGTTACAGTTGATAAAAATTCTCCTCTATCCTGAGAAACCTTCTGGTTATGAGATTCTCTTAGTCAATATTTCAATTTTGTACTTATCAAAGGCCAATTTCTCACTGCAATGGAGATGGAGGGGTCGTGACTGCTACAGCAGAATCAGTTTCTGCTATAGAAACATGTTACCTTGGAAGAACCAATGACAGCCGAGCTTATATCAGGCTGAAATGTGGAACTTATGTTCAAGCTTGCTTCAAAAACAAACCAGCTCACAACAGACCATGCAAGGACTCTGAGTTGGGATGATAATGCTGCCACATTTATGATGACCATTGCAGCTAATAATTTATAGGGTGATTAACAGCTGAACAATGGATAGGGATACAAAAAGGCGCGAGAGGCTCTTAAGAAGCACAGATGGATATGTTGTATGCAGCTTCCTTTGGATGGACTTACTGGACACTGAAAAATGACATGAGCACTGTGATTTTGATCAGAATATCCAGAACAACTATCTCCAATACAATCAGGTTCTTTTTCAAGTAGATTAAATTTTCCAGCATTATCCTTTTACTAGCATTTATTTCAGCTGCTTCTTTCAACTTGATTTATGGTGAGCATCAGCTATAAAGGGAAAATTAGTGTAATAAACTGAAAAATATAGCTTATTCTTTTGCTCATTGCTGCTCAGGGTCAATCATCCTCAAATTCTTTTTGTAATTTCTATGTGTGAAAAACACCGACATTATAAGTATTATACATTGCTTTCTGTTCACAATTCATTTCCCAAGGTAACTCCAAGCAAGCATTAATCTCACTCTAGAAAAGATACCCTTAATAAAGAAATGTACTCCAAATAATTTCTTAAAGACAAGTTAACCAATCCTACAACCAGTCTCATAGACTTTCATCACAAATAGTTGCAAGTATTCTAATTATCTCAGTTTCCATAAGAACCGAAAAAAATGTTAATTTTCTCCTGGTTAAATACTTATAAATGTCAGAAAGGCACTGGTCAAATTAGCCGACCTGATCCTATCTGACCTGATCCGGTCCGATCTGTTCAGATTGGATCAGTGATGCCCAATAGTGTTTTGAAATTGATGGCTGAAGTGTTCATTGTTGGTGGAGCTCACCGTGATTAGTCCCAGTACCACCCTTTCAGGCATATGCATTTTTAGGAGCAGAATTGTACACCGCCAAATTAAACAAAAACTGAATCAAGGGCGAGGATCATAATCAAATACTATACTAGTAAAAAGACTACTGTATTATAACTTCAGCCAATAACTACATTTAGTGACTACTTTAAACTAGTGATGGATACCTTCATTTTCAAATGGTATATAATAAGGGAAGCTTCTAGAGTGCAGCCATTATTTAACTGAATGGTTCTGTTAAATTAATGATAGTCACTGGATCTTTGCTATATTTGATTCAACCAACAATAGTTGCAGAGTGTAAATTAAAACAAAAATTTTGAGATGTATACGGTGATTTTTAACTTACTGGTAACCTATTCAATCTTGATCCAAAATTTAATTTTCTTTTCCCATCTCTTTGTCAACAGTACAGACACTACAAACTTCATCAACAAAAGATCAGAACGAAAGCTCTCTTTGCAGTGACAATCCATTGAGGCCTCATTTTTTTCAGATTAGGAATTCAACTACCCATCTTTATCGTAAACATGAAGCAAGTTGGTGGCTCTTCGCATTATGAGTTTTCAATTCCCCTGCATCGTCAAGGTTCCCACTGTTCTTTCAGTGTTCTATTTTATTAGATTATTAGTGTTTGCATACGAATCAATATATCTGAGACTAGAGTTTTACTTTTTTTTCGTATTTGTGTTAGTTAACTTCACAATTAGAGCACAGCATTTTTCCATTTTCAGTTGTTGTTGTAAAGATGCATCTTTTTAGAAGAGAATTGTCAATCTCTACATTATGTCTTTAGTTATCACTAATTTCTTGTGTAGCTACAATTTTCATCACCTAATTCTCTTGCATCGTCAGGTTTCAATTCATCCTTTCATTTTAAGATAACAGTTACTCAGCAGCATCAAGGATAAGACACAAGTAGACAGGGATTAGGCCTGGCAAATTGACCCGTAACCCGTTGACCCGCCCAACCCAACCCTCATTTTAATCCGTTTGGGTTGGGTTAGTCGGGTCACGGGTCAGATATTAACCCGTAATTTTCGGGTTGGGTTAGGGTCAACCCATGGGTTATTAAAATAAAATAGAAAAAAAAAAAAAACAACCCGCAGATCAGGAATTTTTTTGCTGAAGCACAACCCGCGGATCAACTCTATTGTGTAAAGGGACAACCCGCATGGGTTAGAAGCCATTACATTTGCTCCCAGGTTCACGTAAATATGATTTGTGTGTGTATTATGTGTGCTGTATGCTATGTGTATGTGTATGTGTATGTGTATGTGTATGTGTGCTGTATGCTATGTGTGTGTGCGCTGTGTGTGTGAGTGTGCACTGTATATATATATATATATATATATTTGTATATAATTTTTTTTGAGATAAATATAATATATATTATGACACATGTATAATTAATGTGATAATTCATTTTATTTTTATAAATCAAAATTAATATATATCTTTGTAATATCTTAATTTAGTTACTCGCTTATTCACCTATTATAGTAAATCTTTTCATATAAAATTATTTCAAATATATTCAAAACCCAAAAAAAAAAAAAAAAAAAAAAGACTTTAAATAAAAAGATGAGATAATTTTCGGGTTAAACATGTCGACCCGTTGGGTTAAAATAGGTCATGACCATGTGAATTAAAAAAAAAATCTATCTCACTCATACAGAAAAAAATATTTTAAATATATTAATAAAAAATATGGCTTTGTTTGAATAAGTATTTAAAAGACATTTTTATAAAAGTGATTTTGATAAAAAGATTTTATGATGAAAAATTTTTAGTAATTAAAAGATAGTGAAGTTTAATACAAGTAATGGAAAATAATATCAGAATCATTGGGAAAAAGAATTTTGGGGGTGGGGGAGGGGTTGGGTTGTATGTGTTGAAAGGGGGGAGTGGGACATTGGCAAGGGGAGGGGATTGAGTAGGGCTGGCAATATCCGACACGACACGACGACACGACACGAACCCGACACGATATAAGCGGGTTTGGGTTAGGGGTTTTCGGGTTGGTGGGTCAAACGGGTCGAACCGTTTAACCCGTATAATAAACGGGTCAAATTCAGGTCAACCCGCAAAACCCAATTATGACCCATTTGACCCATTTAAATAATATTAATAAATTATGAGGTTAAATTTGTAATTTTGAAAAATTAACTTAACCCTAATGTTATAATGCATACCCTACTTCTTTCACTTCTTTTTTTTCCCCTCCCTTCTTTTATTTTTCTCTTTCTTTCCTTTCTCCCTGCACTACTTTTTCTTCCCTTCCTCTCTCATTTCCATGACCGAGAGAGGCGATACTCCTCCTTTCTCTCCTTTCTTCCTTTTTTTTTTTTTTTCCCTTTCTTTTCTCTCTTTATTTCCTTTCTCCCTGCACTCCTTCTTCTTCCCTTCTTCATTTCCATGACCAACGGCGACTACTCCCTCCTTTCTCTCCTTTTTTTTTTTTTTTTTTCCTTTCTTTTCTTCTTTATTTCCTTTCTCCCTGCACTCATCCGAACCTAGATCTATTTTACTCTCTTTTCTCTTCTTTTTTATTTCTTTTTATTTCTTTCCTTAGTCTCACCCACCATGACCTCTATTCTTCTACCCCTCTCTTCTATTTCCGTCAGCAAATGGGTGGTGGTGGATTAGAGTTAACATGTCTATGGGTTATTGGGTCACCTATTGACCCATATAACCCATATAATTATATATAGGTTTTTAACTCATAAAATAAACAGGTTATGGGTTGGGTTCGGGTTGTACTTTATAAATGGGTCGGGTTCGGGTTTATATAATTAACCCATATAATAAATGGGTCGGGTTCGGGTTTACAAGTATTAACCCGCCAACCCGTCAACCCGAACCCGCCAACCCGAACCCGACCCAATTGACAGCCCTAGGATTGAGGAGGGTGTGTAGTGTGAGGGAATTGGGAACGAGGGGATGGGCTGGGATGGGTGGGGGTTGGGGGGGGGGGGGGTTTAAAAGTTAAAATCATTATAAAGAAAAAAACTTTTTTTTTTTTTTAAAATATAATTTATTTGCGGGTTGAACGGGTTATAACTCATCGGGTTAAGTAAATTCGACCCATTGGGTCAATTAATTTAACCCACGGGTTGAGCGGCTTATAACCCAACCCGGACATGACCCAACCCACACTTGACCCGTCTGTCAATGGGTTGGGTTGGGTCATGACCCATTAAGTGCAGGTCAAGAATGACCCAACCCATAACCCGCCCAATTGCCACCCCTAACAGGGATTTAGAGGTATTAAGCAATGGCCAAAGTTTTATGCCAGCTCTGTTTCTTAGTTCCTCTCTAACTTCTTAATGTTTACTTTTTTTTTTTTTTTCTTCTGAAAAGTCTTTATGTTTACTCTTGTTTTAGTTGCATTGCAGTAACTGGTGACATTCATGTTAAATTTTGAATTTGTTTGCATTTCAGACTTGCAGTCAATAAAGAAGAGAGTTACATGCAGTTTCAAGTAAGTACTGGACAAGATGATCAGGCCATACTGTTCCTTGATGACTACCAAATTTAGGTTGGTTTCTGTAGTCTTCCTATTAGGTCTTGTCATTGTTTCTGTAAATCTAGTTGAATAGTGAATTGCATATTAGATTTTTGCATTCACTGCTAGGGAAACTTAAGGTGATCATAGTTTTCCTGGTCTGAACAGTGATCGTGTCTTTGTTCACTGTTTTTATCTTAGCATAGTTTTGTATTTACTTGCTGAGGCTAATCTACAGAAAATTGTTTCCACATTTTTCACCACTGTGTTTAGCTATTTTAGGTTGAAAGTGCTATCAAAAGACTTGATACGAAGAAGCAATATGATCTCATAGTTTTTGATTGGTCTAAAACACATGTCATCCGATCCAAGCCTGATCCCAGTATTGGACATCAAGAACTTTTAAGTTTCTTCTCCATAACTTAAAATGTCCTTCCCTGTTTTGGGATGATATGTGAAGCTTGTTCTTACTTTTCTGTAACTCTGCTACATAGAAATAAAATAAAATTCCAATGTGTAGAACGTGCTATATGTGTGAGATACTATATCCAAATTCTGCAGATACATGTAAGGATATAATATAGTTGTTGGGTATCCTGGGAAAATAAGATCCATATTTGATACAGTCAGCAGGCAATGTAGTTTTGAATTTTATTTCCACTTTGAAAAGAAATGTCAATGACAGGACCAAGTTTTGGTTGCTTTTGCTGAATATACAACCTTTTCTTTTCATCTTTTTCAAATCATGTTCTAATCTTACTTAGGATCATGAAAGGTGGAAGGATTCTTATTGTCTGGTTCAATTTTCTACCACTTTTTTATTAACTTGAATGTATTGTCTTGTAGTCTTTTGGTTTCCGTGATAGCATTCACTTCTCTCATTAGCAGGAAAGATTAAAGAGAAACACCTCTCTTTTTTAATTAGTGCTGGCCTCCTAGTGAGTTTATTTGAACCTTAATTTGTTATACTTATTGTTCAGTTGATCTGTTGGTGCTGGTGCTTTGTTTTCATCATTAAGTTTTGGATGGCGGGTTAATCTATATGGTTGGAATGAAATGCCTCTTCTGTTGCCTTATCTCATTTCTTCTTGATTTCTGGTACCATGGTACATTATGGTTGATGTTGGTTGATAATACTGAATAATTGCTCGTTTGTTGTAGTAAAGATTCAGTTCAGAAACATGTTTAATGTGCTGCCTAAGGCCTTTAGTTTATATGAACTAATGTACTTAATTACATCTCACATAGTAGCCTAAGAAAAATTACCTCTGATAAATAAAATGTAAACCTCAGTTTGTTGAGTCATTTATAATTTGTATATAAATCCAGTTCTGCATAGCAAATTAGTCACCAGTTGAGTTATGAAATGGGTATTTGTTGATTCACCTGGAATCCTTGCAGTTGGCTGCTTTTCCATGTAGAGTACCTGTACTGTCCAACTTGATCACCCTCATGCATAGTAGACTAGTCTCCTAAATTTGGGCTCCCCTGCAAGATTCAATTGATGTTGGCAGTGGCTGTCTGGTTTAGCTAATTTCATATTTTTGTTTTTTGCATCTTGTTCTGATGATACTCATTTCTTTCTTCCTTCTGATGTTGCTGCTGCTGTTGTATTTTCTTGAGCCTCAGAAAGTTGACCCCGACATGTATTGGTCTGCAATTCCAAATATTGTTTCAGTATTCAAGGGCCTTACTCAGGTGAGCATTCAGACGATCTCAAATCTTGTAATCTTTATTTTCCTTACGCAGTCCAGAACGCACCTTTTTCATCTTAGGGAAGAAAGAAAGTAACATCTGCTCTTTTGAATCGTAGGAAGTACAAGGAGATGATGCTGTCTCTTTTGGAGAAGAAACGCCTGTGATTTTCTCTGTTGGATATGAGATTTCATCTGAGATATTTGATTGGTTCAGGTCATGTCAAAATTGTTCAAGCACCAACTGGTTGGTTTTTGGGTTGCAAAGGATCATTTGTTAGCCAAGCCTAATCCCTGTTGGCTTCCTCAGAAAACTTTATGGACATTAATGCTAGTCAAGCTGAGCTGAATAGACTTGCCTACAATACCTGATTACATAATTAGATTGCTTTGCAGGTTCCAAAGATCAATTACTCATGGATTTGCGAAATGTGAAAGGCTTTGCTTTGTCAGGTAACGTTGTATTGCAGTTTTTTTTTTCTTTTTCCCAGGTCTGGGACTTTAAAGATTTAGTGGTTTTTCCTCCTCCTTTTCTTTCTTAAAGAGTAATTAGCAGAAACATTTGAAGATGTTGATACTTTATTGGTTTGAGTGTGTACTGTGTTGTTTTTTTTTCTCTTTATCATTGTAAATGTGAATCCAAATTTTACTTCAAAGGGTAAAACTCAGAGCTGTTAACTTCCTATCATGTCTGCCATTTTCATAATAATGGCAGACAATAGTGCGGTATTTAGTTTGTAAAATGTTGGAAACTCTCTCTTAAATTCAGCTTGCAGCGATATTGTTGGAGTTTGATGAACTTTTTTTTTTCCCTATTTAAGTTCTTAGACTATATAGTAAAGAAATTTCATGTATAACATGATGTTCTTGTTCGTTTGTTGTAGCATATGAAACTATTTCATCTATTAATTTTGCAAGTTTTGGAGTATCATGGAATTTTTCTTCCCTTCGGTGAGGGTATTTTTTCTTGTTGAACATATTTTTGGGATTTTCAAATTTCTGCTTATGGTGCTTCATAAGGTTTGTCAACTTATGCTATTACTTGCCTATTGGTACAACCATTTTTGAGGCACAATGTGCAACTCGAAACATGACTCTCTATATGGAGCGGAGGGAGTACTATTTAGCTCTAGGACAAGCTTACAAGTTACAAGAATACGACCAATTATTTCAACCTTTGAAACCAATAGAGTTGGCATGTTTGGTTCATGGGTCAATGCCCCAAAGTCTTGATATACAGAAAGGATGTTTGGGGCAGCTGGGCAGTCATGGATCATGTATTAGTTGGTATTATTCATCATTCTTTAATACATCTTCTTACACTTTCAATACATTTGTGGTATTTTTTTAAATCAATTCAAACCAAGTTTTGAATCAAACTTTGATACCATAAGAGTAATACGAAAGCCTTCTTTTCAGGTTCTACTTTAGAGTCTTAATGTAGTTCATAAAATTTTTTATCCAGATTTCAAGTTTCATTTTATGTTTTCCTTTTTAAAACTGGGGTCCTATTGAGACCTATCCCTGCATAATTTCCCCCAAATGAAATTCAAAGTTGCAAGCATCTACAAAACCTCTGAAGTCATTGGGGTATTTGTTCATTCCAGTGTTCATTATGTTACAATGCTGTGTTCATAATTTGTAAATTTATCAAACTTGATATGAAAAGGAATTGATCAAAGTAATTAAAAAGCTAAAGATGTGACATACAACATATATTAGTTGAGAGGAATAAACACTATTTATCAAAGAAGAACGAAATGGCTGGGTGGATGGCTCCCTTTTTCTGCACATCCCCCATTGGGACTTACACAAATGATTTCATGGTCATCGATCTATTCTAACTTTAGTGAATGTATATTGTGAGTCTCTTTACTATCATATATTGTATAGAGCAAGAAAACAGTATATTAATGTCTATGTTGAGTGGTTCGAATGATGTGCAACTAGAGAAGCATAAGCCCCTTTAGTCATCTTCACAAGATCATCATGTACACCTTTCTCAACAATCGTACCATTCCTCAGAACTGCAATAGTGTCACTTGCTCTGATTGTGCTTAATCTGTGAGTCACAACTATGGTTGTTTTGTTTTCCATCACTTGATTCATTGCTTCTTGAACAACTTTTTCAGATTCTGCATCCAGTGAACTTGTTGCCTCATCTAGTAGCAGGATTTTTGGGTTTTTCACTATTGCTCTCGCGATGGCGATTCTTTGCTTCTGGCCTCCGGATAGCTGAACTCCACATTTTCCTACACAGGTATCATAGCCCTGAGGTAATGCTGATATGAAATTATGTGCATTTGCTAGTTTTGCTGCTGCAACAATCTCATGTTCGGTTGTCAAATCTTGCTTTCCATATGCTATGTTGCAACGAATAGTTTCATTGAAGAGAACCGGTTCTTGGCTCACTAAACCTATCTGTTTTCTAAGCCATTTTAGCTTATACTTCTGAATGTCAATAGAATCCACTAGTATACGTCCTGAGTCAACATCATAGAACCTTTCTATCAAATTGATCAATGTTGATTTGCCATTACCACTTTCTCCAACAAAAACAACAGTCTGCAATAGAACAGAAAAACTTTCATCATGCACTAGCTTTGCTAATTTGCAAGTAATGAAACCTGTTCTGTTGATTTTAAATTAATACTTGCAATATGCAATTCAAAATTTAGTAAACTTTCGTCTAATAGCCTACTAGGGAATAGAAACATTTGAGAAAAGTTCCAGACATGGAGATGGAGGGATCCTTTATTTTTGATAATCTTTACCACAATGCATCTATAAACAAGCTAGTTATGATTGAGTTCAAGTTAACCTGAAGTTTGGTTCTATCAAGTATTCTCTTTGTCCCACTTAAAAAGTCATGTTTCTAATAGTGCTAGCATTAGAAATGTGACTCTTTTAGTGGGATAGAGAGAGTAATTTCTGTAAGTGGAAGATGATCTGCAACTATTGGAATAAAGGAAACTAGCAGAGAAGGAAGCTCTAGAAGCGAATCTGTACCTGTCCAGCAGAAATGCTCAAATTTACGTCTTTGAGAATCTGCACATTAGGTCGAGACGGATAAGTAAAGTTGACATTCTTAAATTCAATGTCACCAACTATGCTGTTGAGTGTCTGGTCCATTTCACCACTTAAGTCATCTGTTTTTACACTATCCAAAATGTTACAGATTGAACTAGCCAAATGAGTTGCTTTTTTAGTGTCTAAAGCCATTCCACTGGCTTCTGCAATCCCTGCTGCTGTGGCTACCAAAGCCAAGTAAACCTGCAATTAGAAGTTACAGTTCCAACTTTAGAGTATAAATTAACTTAGATACTCCCTCAGTTCCATTAGAAGAGGCCAGTTTGTACTACAGAGGGAGTATGATGCATGTAAAAGAATTTTTTTTCCTGATGTCCACCTTGAAAATTTCTGGTGCTGTTGCTTTCTTGTGTTGGACGAGAGCAGCTCCGAGGTAGAAGCACAAGGCACTTGAGAAGTAGAATACAAATTGGGAAACACCACTATTTATGCTGCTTCCTATACAAATCCAAGATCTCCTTTGGCTACTTGATTTCTTTTTGTACAGATCCACCATCTTATTTTCAGCACAAGTTGATACAACTGTCTTTATGTTTCCAATAGCATCACTTGCAACTTGACTTTGATGAACATAATTAAGCTGAAAAGCGAAAAACCGGTCAATCAAGATTTACTTTGATACTCCCTCTGTCCAATTAGAAAAGTCTAGAATTATAATTGTTTGTGAGTTTTAAAATATGTGTCGTTGGTCTCATTAAAAGAGTCAACTGGTACAACCACTTATGACTGATAAGTACAACTCAAAACATGACTCCTTATATGAGACGCTTGAAGTAACTCCAAACATGCCTCTTTCAGTGAGATTGAGATACTCCCTCGTCTCATCAAAAGAAACATGTTTGTAATACTAAAAGTAGAACTCTTTTAGTAGGACTGAACAAGTATATTGCATTCAATCCACAATCTTGGATCATATTTCATTTGACTTACTTCAACATTTGTGGTCAGCCTTCTAAGCAACTTTGTCTCCAATAGAATTTGCATTGCCACAATTGAGAATAGAATGACAAGTACTAATGCCAAAATCCAATTCTCAAAGAAGGATATGAATAGTCCTGCAACCATTGTTGACATGTTTTGGACAAGGAGGGCTAGGCCATCACTCACTAGACTTTGTAAGGTTGAAGCATTGGCAGATATCCTTGCACCAACTGCACCACTAAGATAAGGCAAAAGAGGGCGATCGATAAACAAGAATCGCCTTCGATTTACTTACAAATCAAATACTCCCTCCATCCCATATAAAGAGTCTTATTTCGAGGTGCACCTCGTCATTCAAAAACAGTTGTACTATTGGACTCTTTTAATGGAACAAAAGGAGTATGCTTCTTAAGTAATGGGCATGAATGAAAATAACAGAATTTAGTAAATTTACCTCGAGTTTAAAGGATTATCAAACCAGCATATATTTTGATAGATAATCTTCTCAAATGACATCAAGGAAAGCCTCTTTGCCAATCTACTGCTCACAGCTCGAAAGCAGTAGTTCTGCACTAGGATTGCTAAGAAAGTGACAATGCCTAGTACCACAAACATGAGTGCCCAATGATTTGTATCCCTTTTCTGCATACTTGGAGGTTCATATAAACTCTCAATAGCTGTTGCAAATAGTAATCCGAATATAGGAAATGCCGCGCCGTGTACCACCGAAGATTTAGCACCGATCAGGAAAAATGGGAATTCCTGTTTGGTTAGGTTAGCCAACTGTGCCATAGAAATCTTACCATGCTTGTCAAAATTGAGTTCTTTTCTCTTCACTTTATCTTCAATACTACTGCTATTTGTAGCATTGCTAGATATTTGGGTAGAATGATCGCCAAATGATGAGACTGTTGCAGAATTTTGGGATGATGGCAAACTCTCAAATTTGTCAACTGTCTCATTGTTATTGAGACTCATATTCACTGTCCCTTTTGAATTCTCTACTTCAATGTTCCTTTGTGAGAAAACCAATTTGGAATAGTGTCCATACTGATCTTTGATCAACTCATCATGAGTCCCTGAAATTAGAAAAGAGAACATTTGCGTTACATCCACGACTCTTGTAATGGAACGGTGAGAGCAGTACAAATGAGTTACCTTGCTCCACGACTTTCCCCTGATGCATAACTGCAATGCTGTCGACAGTCTCAACGCTAGACAAGTTGTGTGTCACGATTATTGTGGTTCGTTTGTGTGCAGTCTGGAAAATTGCATCATAAGTAGCCTTCTCTGTCTTGGTGTCCAATGCACTTGTTACTTCGTCAAGGAGAAATATTTTGGGGTCTTTTAAAATGACCCTAGCAATTGCAATTCGTTGCTTTTGTCCACCAGAGAGTTGAGCTCCACTCTTGCCCACCATTGTCTCCAGGCCCTGAAAGAAATAGCGTTAATTTAAGGAAAAATGGTGACAATTTAGGCGGCAAAAAGATGTGTGTAGAAAATTCGAAGGCGAAAAGTAATCACCTGTGGGAAGTCATTAACAAAGTCTGCAGCAGAAGATAGCACAAGTGCTTTCTTAATTTCATCTTCGGTAGCGTTTTCTGTGCCATATGATATATTCTCTCTTATTGTTCTGTCAAATAATACTGGTTCTTGACTGACTAAACCTATCTTTTCTCTTAGCCATTTCAGTCGTAATACCTTCACATTGACACCATCTATTAGTACTTCACCGGCCTGAGGATCATAAAACCTCTCCAGCAAGTTGATCACCGTCGATTTTCCACTTCCACTTTTTCCGACTAAAGCCGCGGTTGTGCCGCTTGGGATGCGCAACGAAAGTCCAGAGAACACTTCCACATTTGGCCTTGCAGGATACCTGAAGTAGACGTCTTTGAGCTCAATTTCACCTTTGATGTTTTCCAGGACAATGCCTGCGGTGGAGTGATCGTTGTCGATTTCGGGTTTTCGTCGGATAACCTCCAGCATTTTCTTTGCGGAAGCTCGTCCTAGTGCTATGGCGTTTAGGTGGGTGGAGAACTGGCTCAATGCCCTGATCCAAAAAAGTTGGAACAATAATCTTTGAAGTATTAGTAATGAAGTAAATTCTGCACTTGAATGCAGCTAGTTAAACTGGAATTTTATCATGGATGGTTCAATTTGTATAAATTAAGCTCCCTAGAATTTTTATTTTATTTTTATTTCGTAATCTTAGCAGGGAAACAGAAAGGGTGAATTTCAATACACATTTCTAGATTGGATAAAAAAAAAAAAAATCAAAATATCCTTGGAAGTTTCTCAAACATAAAAATTATAAAAAACAAAAACACATTAATTTTTATAAAACTATTGTTATCGTGTTTTAAAAGATTATTTTGGAAACATTTTTTGGACAAAAGTTTTCAGTTGTAAAAATTGTATTGAAAATGTAAAAGATATACAATTGGATAGTTAAAAAATGTATTGCAAATGGTTAAAATTTGTTATAATCAAATTAAAATCAAAACCAATGAAAATGAGCAGGGCCCAAATGGCCCCTTGATTTTCTTTTTTCCTTTTTATATTTTGTAAAATTCCCAAATTACTCCTCGTAGGAGACAATTTTATTTGGAATTTGAAAGCAATGTTGTCATTTCATACGAATTTAGGGGTTCATAAATAGGTCAAGGATGAATTATTTTTATTCTTTCTAAATCTCTAAAGCATTTTATTTTATTTTTTATACCAAATATCGGTGCTGTTTTGAAATATACCGAAATAAAAGGAAAAAATACCAAAAACTATCATGGGAGTTTTTGATCCGTAAGATAGACAAGAGAAGAAATAAATGGTTCAACTTACATTCCAGCATATACCAATGCACTAAGGATGCACGCAACCTGACCACCATTGTCACCTCTTTCTCTTATTAATTTTGATCCGTACCAAATGGCAAGACCGAAATCGCTGAAAACTATAAAAGTCACTACACCTGTTCCAAATCCGCACACTAATCCTTGTCTTTCTGCAAAGGCATATGCTCTCTCCAATCTCTTAGCATAGTTAGCAGTTGCTTCCTTTTCTGCCGTCAAAGATGATACCTTGTACAACCCAACAAAAAAAGAAATGTCCTTTTGAATTTTAAATTTGCAGTTTACTCCCTAAACTATCTATTCGTTGTAATGTAATGCTTCCTTACATTGCAACAAATGGGATTTACATTCGAGGAAAAAAAAATAATGTGTATTTCGAACATGGTAAAATACGTACCGTCCTAATGGCACAGATGGTCTCTTCTACAACGTCTCCAGCTTCAGAAGATGCAGCTTGTTGACGAGTTGACATATTGGTGAGTAGCTTTGCCATGAATCCTCCCACAATAACAATACAAGGAATCATAGATAGTAACACAAGAGAAAGGCGCCATCCTCTAACAAAGGCTATCAAAAATCCCCCGAGAAAAGTTGACATATACTGGATCGACTTTCCTATCTTATGATCATTAACAAAAGAGGAAAACCAGAAAAAAGGTTCAATCGGTATTTGGTGGATTAAAATAGAAAAATGAGGGGGTCGAGTTTCTATTAGAAAAGTCCGATTTCTAATACCGTACGTTTTTAGCATTAGAAATTGGACTCTTCTAATGAAATAAAATGGAGTTCAGAATGAGTAATTACCTTTTGACTAATTGCATTTTGAATGGCCATAGCATCGCTAGATGTTGTACTAATGACTTGTCCCACTGTCATTTGAGTGTCGAAGAAGCCGATTTCTTGGCGTAATAATGATTTAAAATATAAAACTTGTAATCTTGAAGCTTGTCTTTCTCCTGTGATAGTCCAGCATAAGACCTCTGCGACAAAATGTGATATATTAATTAAGCTTACAAAATCTTATCATGGCCTAATCTCTCAAATCTTCAACAACGAATGGAGGACTAGGAGATAAAAAAGAAGGAAAAAAAAAAAAACCTCATAATCCATCCGTTCCATTCGAAAAGTTCAGTTTCTAAGATGTACAAATTTTTATGTATTTCAAGGTACAACACTTAAAATATCTAATTAGATACAACTTGTTCCACTCATGTACAGTCCTTGCTTTCTAAGGGGGGAGTATTTGTGGAACATTAGCAGTAAGAAGATTAAAAATTTAGAAATGGACTACTCCTCCGTTCCGTTCTATTAGAAGAGTCCACTTTAAGAAATATTTTTTATTCCGTTAGAAGATTCCACTTTCAATATTTTTACTCTTCATAGCCTTACCAAAATAATCATGAGTGATTCACAATTAGTTCCATACTTAAAAAATAAAGATATAAATGAAACAAATAATGTCAAATTAGCTATTTTAGGTGTTGTATCTTGACATTTATAGTAAGTTGTAGAGTTGTCAAGATGGACTCTTCTAATGAAATGAAGGAAATATTTTGTTGAAACAATTTTTTTTTTGAATGTTGAGCTCTTCAAATGGAATGAAGGAAGTATTGTATTATAATAACCGGGCTTAATAACACTTTGTTCCCTAATTAGTTATCATCCTTAATTTTGCACTTTACCTTATACTCTTTGGTGCCCTTTTGGACAATTTTATCTTTAGTTTCGCTAATGATGGTAAAATATAGGGTATGAAATTGTCAAACAAGTATAATTTTAAAACGTAATAAAGCAAACTGCAAAGTGATGAAAATTTAAGGGGCAAAGTAAAGTGTAGAACGTTAGGAAGCAGGGGTGGAGCTACATTCAATTGCCCCACCAGACTCGATAATTTTTTTTATAAAATGGCCTTGACATTTACAAAATTTACAAAAATTTGAAGAGTGTACCCCGCCAAAAGTTTCCAAATATTGTGCAAGTGTTTTGCCCGGACACTGTTAGGAAGTGATAATGATAGGGTTTTGACTATGTCGTTCACTTCATAGTTAAAAAAATAAATGTTTTCATTCCAAACGCTTTTTTTTACTATAAAATTGGTACGAATGTAAAATTTACTAACAGTGAAAAGGCTGAGTATACTTACGAAAAAAGCAGCGATTCCTACTCCAGTGGCCAAGTATAACAACTTGAAAGATAGCTGCATGCCAATTCCAAAATTTATAACTTCAATTAATTAACATGATAAATCTATAAGAATTAACACAGAAACTTATGCAAAATATCCAAAATTGTCTGGCTAGAAAAACGCAAAATTTAAATGGACCCACAAAAAATAAGCTAATTAGGAGCAGGAAAAAGAAAAGGAAAAAGGGAATTCATAATTCGGAAATAATATATATATATATATAACAACAACAATTAAGTGTTTATTTTTCTATAGTCTATACAAAATCAACTATATATGAATCATATTTTATTATTATGTATGATCTTTCAATTGTATCTGAATATAACCCATCATTTTTTTTATTATTTATTTATAGTTTCCTTCTAATTCATTTAGGGAAGAGGCAGACATGTGTTGGGGTATCTGTGGGGAAGAGGCAGACATGTGTTGCATTTAATTAGTGAAGGGACCTCTGAAGCTAGGGTTGAGAAAAATTATCTGAGTTTGACTGACCTGTGATTAATAATGCAAAAGTTAAAGACAAAACTACTTTTCTAGAAAATTCTTGAGTTTGATTGACTACTTGTGACTAAAAATATGATTTAATATTGTTTATTTTCGGCATAAAGACAGATTATATTCGTTGTTATCTCGAGGTCACAGCATAACATAGAAATATACTAAATGAAGATTAGAAATTGGGGTAATTAATCACCCGGTTCATCTCTAAAACTGGGATGTTTCCAAAGTTTAAAAAAAGGTTATAAACTGTTAATTACAATATAATATAAATCTATATTCAATTTTATTACATGGCGATGCTCTATCTTTCTAAAAGTGTCATTTTTTTTATAACCTTTAATATTAAAAACATGGCGTACTCTTGATATGTGTCCTTTCCCAGCTAAATTTTAGTGTCTGTTTATGACAAATCTCACGGGTATATGCTAGTTTTTGTGAGATAAGTACAGGTTTTGGAGAAAGACCAAGTGGAGAAGAGAAAGTGCTAAAATGGCGAAAGTATGGGTCATGTCCTTAATTGAACAAAGATGAAGCAAATTGATGAAAGATATCTGAGCCTTACACTTAGCCATGCAAAGAAAACAAGTGGGCCAATGCTCAAAAGTGCAATGAGCCGCCCAGCCCAAAGAAGGAAATAGGCAATTTGCCTAATTAAGTGATGCAACGCAGGAAGCATTGAGATTGGAATTTGGATTCCTATTTTGTGGAGGAGTGGTGTGCGAGGAGTTGTTACCGACAGAGAAAGTACACCATGTAAAATGAGAAATAAGATAGAATTCTTGATCGTATTGAATTTATACCTTTGATATTGAGTGAAGGAGATCTTGTTCATCTGTGGTGCTAAATGTGTTAATGAGAGATCCAAAAAGGAAGGCCATGATCGGTTGCCCCAAACCATTTGCAAGGGAACAGACTGAGCCTAAAGCCATCAAGAAAACATCAACTCCATCGCCATAACTGAAAAGCACCAGGAACGAAAACCTCTTCATCCCATTTGCTTCTTCAGATTTCTGTTCATCTTTTGGAGCTGGAGAAACTACGTTATTTCTCTTCATATTCTACTTTTTTTCCCCCAAAGTATAAGGGCTAAAGAAGAGCACTTTCGATCTCTATGTTCATCACATGCACGTATGAGTATACATATTTATATACCCTCTTTGGCAGTTACGTTATAAGAGTTCGGTGATACAACTATTTCTAAAGCGATAAAAAAGTAGAACTTGAAACTAGACTCTTTATGTGAAACCGGACGAGTATGTGGGGTGTTTGAATTTTCCTAATACCTATCGGCTTTGTATACATATTTATATACTCTCTCGGCCGTCATATTATAAGAGTTCGGTGATACAACTATTTCCAAATCGATCAAAAAGTTGAACATGAAACGAGACTCCTTATATGGAACAGGATGAGTATGTGAGGTGTTTGAATTTTCCTAATTAATGTATGTCGTGCTTTGTATACAAATTTATATACTTTCTCTGCCCGTCAGATTATAGGAGTTCGGTGGTACACCTATTTCTAAAATGATTAGAGGTAGAACTTGAAACGAGACTCTTTATATGGAACGAGATGAGTATATCAACGTTGTCTGGGCCGGACCGAACCGGGCGGTCGGACCGGTCCGGCCGCGAACCAGCACCCTTGTCGATTCAAAACATGGGAAAAACCGGTCAAAATCCTGGTTCCCAGCCCGACCCGCCCGAACCGGGTTTTTTATTTTTTTTCAAAATTTGACAACTTTTGCTATTAATGGGAGTTGAACATTAGCCACTCACATGGAAACATGAGTACTTACTATTATATCATTGTTCACTTTTGTTTAACTTATTGTTTTAACTCATTTTTATATAAATCATGAACTTTGTAACAATCTATTTATTGGACCATCCAAACTAATGTTAATTTGATTATAATTTCTTACTATTTATAAAATTAATAATATCATAATTTTTATTAGTTGTTTTTAGTTCAATTAAAATTTGTTTAATTTATTCATGTATTAACTTAAAATACGTTTAATTTTTTTTATATCAAATTTTATCCTTTTTTTTTTTTGTCTAATAAAAATGTAGTAATATAATTTTATATATTTTTTTAATAGAAAATAAGAAATATTTTGTAGTTGATTTACTTATGGGTTTCATAATAATGAATTTTAATGTTTAACTTAGTTGTAAAATTTGCAAAAATATATAATTATTGTGAAAAAAATATATTTTAAATGTTACAAATAATAAAATTAAAGCATGTTAATCATTAATATATATATATATATATGACATCATCCGGTTTGACCCCGACTCAACCGGTCGAACCCCCGGTTCGAGCAAACCTTTGACCTCACCGGTTCAACGTCCGGTCCGGCCTAGAAAACCATGGAGTATATGGGCTGTTTGAATTTTCCTAAAATCTATCGTGCTTTGTAGGAAAAGTTTCATTTACTATACAAGATTTTTAATGGTCGGCATCTGGTGGCGTTTGAGGTGATTGTGATATATAATTGACTGTCATTGTTGAATACCCTTGATAATCCGCCATCGCTTAGTTTCTTGTAATGGAAATTTCATTTTGGTTTTGTTAGATGTGATGATTTAGGCACATTTTTTTGGCAGTAGTACGTAGTTACGTATCAGCATTTTGTTATATATTTTAAAATATGAAAATTATAATCTCTATGCAGCAATCAAAATAACTAATTTAATGCTATGTATAATCATAGGTATAATGCACGGTACCTCCTATAATTATAGGAGTCGATTACAGGAATCATATCTCGCAATCGTATACGGTCGAAACACATTGATTAATTTATATTCAAATATAGCTTGTTATGAATTTATTTTTCAATTATTTTTTAGATCTTCCTCCATTCCTTTTAATATTAATTAATGACTCTCTATTTTCTGTCCGTCCAATTCTTAATTAATGACTAAACATATCTAAATTAACTGTTTTAAAACACTCTAGCTCTTTATAACATTTTTGAATATTATAGTCTCGCACTCTCACATTGTGTCGCAATTCTTTGACCCATCGTTAATTTTGATGTTTTACTCAATTGTACAGTTCAATCCTAAAGCATAAGTGGGTAATTGGGTGTTTTTAAAATGTAGGGAAAAAATTTCTTAAATCACAGGGCATAACTGTATTTAATAATAATAATAATAATAGAAATAGGACTCTAAAAAATTAGCAATAAAATAAAAAAGAAATTCAAAAGAAAAATTGGAGTTCAGAGTGTAAATAGTTAGCTTTACTACCTCTTGATTGGTTGTGCGACGTTAATTATTGCTGCATACTAATTATATAGGATTAATTAGGAGTTAAAATTTTACCTTTTTGGACGTTTACCGGTTATGCTTTTTGTCTCTTATTCGAAAACTTATCCACAATCATTAAAAGCTTATCATCATGAAACATTCTTAACATTAAATTTTCTGCTTATTTATTTGATATTTGGTTTAGTAATAGTTATTTTTTGGATAACAACTAATTTTAGAAACAAAATAGGATTCAAAGTTAATTTCTACTATAAATATATGTTTTGGGTGCCATAGAAAAGCAAAGAGAAAACGAAAAAGCCTTTCCTTTTTTTTTTTTTTGTGTTTGATTCCTATGTTTTACTTTGATTAGAAGCAACTTGTAGCCAAATGATAGTAACTGAGAACTCTCTCTACGTCTAGACGTGGACCGAATCCCAAAGAAAAAAAATTTTATATATCGCATAGGGGTAGGCCCTAATTGGCCCATGCTAGGGGGGGGGGGGGGGGGGGGGGGGTGGAAACTGTATTTTGATTGATTTAATCTCTTTTTGATTAGTTTGAAAATAATTTTGAAACATGTTTTGAAAAATAATTTTATAATGTAAAAAATGTATTAAAAATATAAAAAGTAGATGCTGAATAATAAAAAATTGTATTGAAAATGATGAAAAATGATTAAAATATATTAAATTTACTGTTGAAACCAAAACCGTTTTCAAAACCAAAACCAAAAGAACAGGCCCCTAATTTGTGAAATTTTAGTTTTAGGAAAGAAATTTTTGTAGAAGAAAAGAATTTTAAATTTTAAATTTTAAATTGAGCAGAAATTAAGGTTATTTTTCAGTTAGATTTTGAAGAAAAAAAAAAGTGATGATTTTCTTAAAATGAGAATGAAAAAGCACATAGCCTTTGTCTCCTCATCAATTTTCGTGCAAATCACTTAAAACATTCTATTTAATTGGTTGTTTTCAGTGGCTCAATTATTTTCTTCTAAAATATAAATTTCATTATTAAAAACTTATGTACATATTTCGGTAGCATAGCATTTCTTGCTAGCCTATTGGCTAAGCTAGTCTTCCTAGCATTGTTCATCAGATTGTTTTGCTTTGTGTATTTTCTTCAAGGAAAATGTATAAGGGTTGTTGCTTCTTTATTGGTTTGAAGAAGACTACCGACGTTGGTTGTGGGGTAGTTGATTTATTTAATTTATCCTATGGGTTTGTGAACTTTGGGTCCAATCCAACAACATTAATCCTTTATCCACTTGTTTCTCCTTCATTAGAAATGTATCTCAAGCGATTAAGGAATAATAATAAGGGCAAATCACAGTTTCCCATGTGGTATAATGTCCGTAGCAGAATTAATAACAATTAACTTTTTTTTTTCATTTTTTTTTTTTTTAAAGTGTTACCCTCTCGGTTTTATGAGAGGAGTATAGTTTCGAGAATGTACAGTTATTATGAATTTCAAAATACAATAACTAAAATAGCTAATTTGCCATAATATATTATACTAATATTTTTTTACTTTCTAATTGTGTGTTGATAATGAATTATACATTATTATATCAGTAAAGGTAACAGTGTAGATAATTCAAAAGTTGACTTTTTAGTGAAACAAAAGTAAAATTTGAAAGTAAACTTTTTTTTAATGGAACAGAGGGTGTAATAATAACGTTTCATTGATAAGATTGGGTTAGTCAATATTTCCTCCGTCCCATATAAAAAGTCCACTTTTAAAATAATTTTTTGTCCCACTAAAAATTAACGTCTAGTTTTAATTTGTTTACCCAACATATCTTTACTAATACAATAAAATGTGGTCTACAATTAATTCTTGCATAGAAAGTAATGAGCAATATAAGTAAAAATATGAGGTCAAATTATTTATTTTGAGTGTTGCACTTTACCATCGATAATAACTTGTACATTTTTCAAACCAGATTCTTTTAATGGGACGGGGAGTGAATGTTTTGGAATAAAGAATCAAATAGAGTCTTCCTATCTTAAAGAAGAAAAAAAATAAAAAAGTAGTATTTACAATTTTTTTTTTGTGGAACTTTGCAAACTTTTTTTCTTACTAATAAAGGAGTTCAATTCGAAACAAATTCCTCAACATTTTGGTTGTCTAAAATGTAAATTACATAAAGGAAAGATAATAGCAAATACAAACTCAATTTGAATGGAACATATTTTTTTGTTCTATTTTTTTTTCCTTTTTGTTCTATTTTTATTTTATACTTATTATTATACTTCTACACACTAATAAGATGATTTCCAGCATACAGTTAATTCACACACGAATACAGTAAGGGTATAATTGAATTTTGCTTCTAAAAACATACTTATTTTAGATATTAAAATTTAAAACTTAAAATGTTATACATTTTGAAAACATGACTTATTTGTTATAGCAAAGAGAGTATTAATGTAGATGGTATTTAAAACTCGTCATAAGTTATACTTCCTCTGTTCCAATATTAGAAGAGTTAACTTTCTAATATTAAAACAGTATTAGAAATTGGACTCTTCTAATGGAACATAGAGAGTATATATTTTCATAACTAGATCTTTTTTCTTTCTTTTTTTTCTACTTTGAAACAAATGGAAAAAGGAACTTATATTATGGTTAAATCACTCTCTATTTGTCTTTTAACTTGGTTGTTGTTTCCCAACTCTCAATTTGAAAAGTTTCATTTTTATTCCTTAAATTTAAAAATATATAGTTTCAGTTCCAATTCAAATTGAGGTACCTGAGTTTTCCCATCTAGCATGTGAGCTATTTCAAGCAAGATTAAAGGGCGGACGAAGTGATTTAACCTTTATTTTTATTTTTCGCATACGCTAATGTGTGTGAAATTCATGTGTTGATCCGAAATAGATTAAATATATATTTTCGAAATTTAGGACCGTTTAAAACTACTTTTGAAGTAGAAAGATGAAAATGTGGAATCAATAGAATAATTTAACCAATATTTATTTTTCTTCATAACTTAACTATATACTCTTTTGTGTTCTTTATGTAATATATCAGAATCTCACATTCAAAGATTGTTTTTATTTTATTATTTTTTATGAATCAATCATAATATTATATATAGTTTTTGTACCTCACTTAAGGTTATTGAAGTTCCATACAACCTGAATTTGAAGCAATAAATGCACAATACAATTATGTTTTGCAACATTTAAAAAATAAGGTTTCAGATATCAAACTATGGGCCTCCACTCAATAGGAAGTCCTCATAAGTCATAATGAGTGACTTATGTAACTAAACTATTTTTAAAATTTGTTAATTTGTGGGAAAATTACTCAAAACTTATACACCTACAAGTAGAATTTACATCTAAAATCAATTTAATGAAAAAGATCACACTACAAATATAAAGGACTAAAAATATTATTTTTAAATTTTGGAAATTAAATTTTTTTTTTTTTTTTTGGTAGAGCAATACGTAAACAAGCACAAATGAAACTTATCCAAATAAAAAACCATATTTGGAAAAATATAAAATAGAGGCAAGAAATTAATATGGTATATACTGTTGTGCAGTTTAACAAGAAGACGAACAAAGGAACGGGAACACGAGAAGTTGTGCACGATTGGCCAATTAGCTAGTTTCTTCCCGGAAAACGTTAAAACTTGGTAAAAGCACAGAATTAACAAATATTAATTTCGGAAAAACTTGTGTCGCACTTTGCGTAACGTCTTTTGCAAATTTTGGCTGCATGGGGCGGTCTTTGTTTTTTTATTTTTTTCCCCTTAAAAAAATGGGTGGCAACTTTCCTTTAAATGTCGAGTGTAGTTTTAAAAATATCACTTACATATTGTGAAATATTGTGTATTGTGTATAGTCTATGATGTAAAAATAGTGTTTATAAAACAAATAAAATCAATTTTAAAAGTTGAAGTAGAGTTTGTTTAAAAAAATTAATACCCTTAACTAATGTCTATTTCTAATATAGTGATTTTAATGCTCGAGCACTTATTAGCTTCTAGAGTAATAAGTTGTTATTTTTAAACTACCTTTGAAATAACACTGAGTTGCTTGACTCACAAGCATATTCAAGAAATAGAGCCACTTTGTTATTATGAAAATTAATAAGTGTTTCGACATTAACAATAATAATATATATATCAATTTTAACAATGTATTTTTAAAAAAGTGTCAACTACGAAACAAAAGACAGTGTCTATCTCTAAAATAAATAAAGAAAAGTAGGTCATAATTTAGAGTTGATGGCGGAAGACCGCAACGTGCATGTGAAGACCCAGTACGGATATCTTATCTATCTAATCTTAGTGATCAGACTTCTCATTAGTGATCAGACTTCTCATTAGTGATCAGACTTCACAACCGATGATCACATGCATGCATTGATTCCGTTGAGTGTCCGTCAAAATTGGTGACTCCCGGAAATGCCACATCCACTTCATTTTTTTTTTTTTTTGGGGGGGAAACACTTCTACTTTTCGTGATTGATTACGTGACTGGGACCAATTTTGGACGGTTAAAGTCTCGGTCGACATGCCTAAATTGCCGTCACCTACGGATTTTTTTTCATCCACTTGAGTACTGAATACAGGTACGATCATATCAGCATTAACGTACCGTATTTCATTAGAACTCTTAAATTAACTCTGGAAAGTTCTCGTAGTACTCTTTCTTAAAATAAAAAATAGTAAAAAGTAAAAAAAGAAAAGGAAAAGAGTACTGAATACAACTCAGGTGGGTATTAAAATATAGTCCATTTGGAAACCCGAGAATAATTACAGACTTAACAATAAATTTTAACTTTTTTTTTGTATAAACTCATGTAGTATGTATTTATTAGCCAATGATACGATGCTTATAATAACTATTTCATAAAAATGCAACGAATTACTTAATACATATATGCCACATGAGTTATTATGAAAAAATTGAATAGTTATACTCGTCTTAAATAAGTACTCGTAATTCAGTTATATATGATGGTGCTATGTTGTATGACTTGTTAGTATCTTTTCTTTTGAAGAAAAGTATCAACTGTTTTCAACTTTCCTATAATGAATGACCTATAAATAAATTTTAAATTTTCATTAACTCAACATTTGTATTTGGGATCATTCGTATAAAAATAAAGGAATTACATTAATCTAGTCATATCGAATTATCAATCAAAATTATGATTACAGTCATCATGATTATCATTTATCAAAAAAAAAAAAAAATACACAACACATTATTTAATATTATCAAAGAAAAATTAAAGGTAGCAAAGATGTATGAATTTAGAAGAAAAAACTAATTTAAAATAAGCAATTAATTGTATCAACCAATACAGAAACATCAGAATTTTGACAAAGTATATAGTAGAATTCTTTTTCCTTTCTTAGGGGCCAATAGTTATAATTTTCTTTTTCCTTTTCTTTTACTGAAGTATATGTTAAAAATTTCAAGGGCCATATCCATGCCATGTCATGTCCTCACGATATTCTAACTCTGGAGACACACTCAGTGGAGACTTGAAACATCACGCATCAACACACTATCACAGGAGAATCACACACCACCACTGCAATAATCCTTGCCGACAAGTGTTTGTTTAAAAATTTATAAATTTTTCAAGTGATCATTGCAATTTGAAACCATGTTCTACAATTTATGAGCATAGTGTTTTACCTATTAAGGCATGTTCTTTTTTAACGTTTTGAGAACGGTTTTGAAAACAAGTTTTGGAAAATAGTTTTATAATGTAAAAAGTGTATTGAAAATATAAAAAGTAAATGCTAAATAGTAAAAAGTTGTATTGAAAATGATGGAATATGATTAAAATATATTAAATTTACTGTTGAAACCAAAACCGTTTTCAAAACGAAACAAAAAGAATAGGCCCTAAGTCGTGCGGTGGCGAAACTTGGGTGAGGCTTGGTTGATTCTAAGTGATTTTTATATATGGATTTTTTTTTTATTTTATAAGAAGAAAATTTCTTTTGACGATATAAAAGTTTGTACTTCTTCTATATATTTGAAAGTTCTGTTTCGAAAAATATTTTTGTCCACATGGAAGAGTAAAAAAATATAACACACTTCAAAAGTAAGGAGAGTAAAAAAAGAAAATTATGATAAATTACTTATTTTAACTATTAATTGTACCATCATATTATAAAAAAAAAAAATTGTATATTTTGTAAATAAGACTCTCCCAATAGAACAAATAGAGTATGATTTAACCATTTTATAATTATATAGTATTTAATTTTTATCAAATTCAGTTATATTTTGTGTTTGGATGACTCTTTAGTGCATTAATTATACTAGTTTACTAGTTCATTCCATCCTTACCTTAAAAAAATAATTTTCATTCCATCCTTAATTAAGTCGTAGCCCTTGGCCTTGTGGGCTTAATTAATTTTATAGTATTAATGACAGACACACTTTTTAACATATTAATTAAATTGTCACATTCAATAATATTATATATACTATCAAATTCCTAAAATATTTCTTAATGATGATAAATTTATCTTGCATGCGCATACAGAAATAAGAGTTTATGTACAATTTAAATGTAAAAAAAATTGAAAATATAAATAAAAAATAAAAGTTTCACTTTGTCATAGTTTTGAAAATTGTCCAGCCACGATTGAAACACAAATATTATGGAAATCTTCCACCAACATACTTTTACAAGGAGTATACAAAGCATATGGGGCACATAAACACCTCCACTCCAAGCATTTCAGTAACCAGTTATTTTCATGGATTTAGCTTATCAATTTTTTATTATGAAAAGTTTCACACGGTATTCCATACAAGTTTTTTCCATGCAAATCCTTCTATAACATCAGTTCAATTTTTTGTTGGTCCATGAGTTTTAGTTAAATTATACACATTTTTAGGTGTTCATTTAGAAATTAATCTAATCTAAACTTATTTCTTACTTGCTATACAAGAATGTGCCATCAATACTTATAACAGGACGACAATATTTAAAACATTGTATTGAAGCACCAAAAGCCCAAAGCACACGATTAAATAGTTCTGGTGATGGATTTCCTTATGCAATCTCCTTGTCCCAATGTACAATTGTTCCAGGATTTTCGTGCTTGGGAGCATTCATAAACCTGGGCAATATCTTGTATGATTCAAGCCAATCACCGAAAAGTTCTACAATAGCCTTTTGCTTTACTGTCTATACTTTCTTCTTAGATATACATAAATATTCGTAGTAAATACAAAAAATATTCCTATTTTAATTGATGAAGGGGTGTTTTTTTGATTGCATTCCAAACTTTTAGTACCAAAATTGCAAACATTCCAAACTTTTAGTACAAAAAATTTTATTTTTCCTTTTATTGCAAGTCCCTCCTTTATATTCCTTGCGTTCTTCAAAGTTCTAACAATGTACAAGTGTATACTGCTTTTAGTCTACTACTTGTAAGTGTAACTGTGGAATAAGTTTTTACTCCCATTATTCCTCACAAATTTTGAACCCCACAATTAAGTGGCCGGCCTTGTGCACTAATCTTTAGGACCCAAGCTCGTTCTTATCTTTTAATTACTTAAACAGAATGGATGTATTTAGTGTATAGCTATCAAACATATTGCTTATTAATTGCCCCGTAAATTACTAATTGTTGATTCAAGATCTCATTAAAGCTTGAAAGGTATGTGTGTGTGTGTAATCCCCTTACAACTAAAGTTGGTGAAACACACATGTCTAGGGTAAAACTTGTTTTAGAAAATCTCACGGTCATCGATGATAACCGAAAACCAGGAACAAAAACATTGAATAAAAACATTGAACAAAACATGAAAATTAAATGACAATCATCGATCCAACGAATACACTATTATGGATGAATTTCCACAAAGGACAATTAAACAAATTAACGTGCAGAAATAAGTGCAATGACTTGCAAACAGTTATGGTGCATTGGGTTGCACAGGTGAGAAAGCTACCCTTTATCACCACCAAGTACCTCTGGGCCCAAGATTCCTTTTGTTCAGAATTTGGCAAAGAAATTTGAGATCGTTCATAGCATTGTGTGTCAATGATGTGTCGGTTGAGCAGCAGTTCCATTTCTTAGAGTCACATTTTTATCCTTTAATTATTTAATTGATGGAGTTTAATAGTATTAATTATAGTAGATTTTCAAGTTCTCATGCTTTTATAATTTCTCATTTAATATGTAGTTAAACTATATAATATAAATAAAGGTAACAAAATAAATTTATTCACATCTTTAATTTGTATAGCCAATTCAAAAGGGACAATGGTTTAGAGACGGAATGAGTATTCATAAGTAATTTTTGAGTTGCTTTTTTTTGTTATTTTAAAGAAACAAGTGTGATGCAAGTCTTCACTACTACAAAATAGAGCTTTAACGGCTGCGGATTAACGGCGGAAAATAGAAAACCGCCGTTGTAAAAGAAATACGGACTTTCTACGGCGGTTTATTTTAAAACCGCCGTAGAAAGGGACTTTCTACGGATGTTGGGATAAACCGCCGTAGAAAGAGACCTTCTACGGCGGTTAATTGTTAACCGCCGTAGAAAGTGGACTTTCTATGGCGGTTTAAAGCAAACCGCCGTAGAAAGTCCATACTTTCTACGGCGGTTACCTTCCAACCGCCGTAGAAAGCCCACTTTCTACGGCGGTTTAACAATTAACCGCCGTAGAAGGTCCTTTCTACGGCGGTTTGATTATAACCGCCGTTATATTGACGTATTTAACCCTAAATAACAACGTGTATCTCCATATCGCGGCTTAAAGTGTTCTTCTCCAAATTTCTACTACGGTTTTGCACGTTTGATGTAAAAAATCGTCATTTGGAGCTAAAATTTACCACCTTAAGGTCAGAAACTTCTAAAATTTCTCAGTAATTGCTTATGCTTGTACTTTAGATATGTGTATATAGAATTTATTTTTATTTATGGTAGAGGGCTGAAAATTAAAGTTGCAATCCATGTATATGGTGAACCTTAGTATTGTGGAGCCCTATTTAGTTATACTATGTAGTTTCTTGGTGATGTGATTTGATTTATAGTTTTTGATTTTTAATGGAGGATGTTCATATAATTAGCACTACTTAGAGTGTCTATTATTTTTTATGCATTGCATGTGTTTGACGAAATGCATAAAGCAAAGAAAATCTCATGCAAAAGGAGATGATGGGATTACTAGAGATCGATTAGATGACATGATTGAGGATGTGGCCGAGGATTTTGCTGATAAACCGGAAGTTCTTGCTTTCATTTTGGGTGACAATGAGAAGCCTCTATACAACGGTTGCACTAAATATACAGGCTTGTCTAGTGTTTTGAAGTTGTTTAATTTGAAAGCGGCATATGGGTGGTCAGATACTAGTTTTATAGCCTTATTGAGGGTATTGAAAGATATGCTCCCAGAAGATAATGAACTTCCAGATCGAATTTATGAGGCGAAAAAAATATTGTGTCCAATGGGTATGGAGTATAAGAAGATCCACGCTTACCCAAACGATTGCGTCCTCTACAGGAATGAGCATAAGGATTTATTGGTTTGTCCTAAGTGTAAAACTTCACGATACAAAAACAAGCAGCTATGTGATGAGGTTGAAGACAGTTCTGATGCGCAAAAGAAGGGGTCGCCGGCTAAGGTTCTGTGGTATCTTCTGTTAGACCCGGTTCGTCTTAATCCTTATTTTGATTGATGAGTTAACAAATATGAGAATTAATTTAACGGTTCTTCTAAGTGAAAAATGTAGAGAAACGGAAAGGAAATGAAGAAAAGAAAAATACGACCCGAGTACGTCCCAAAGTGGGACCCACAGTGTTTCTAAGTCATAAAATGAATAGAAGAGTTCACGGGTGAACCAACGCAAAAAACGGCGAAGAAAACGGAGCTAAAACGAAGAAACGGGAAGCAAATGAAAAAGATGTCAAATCTGGCCGACAAGGGCTGACAGCCACGTGCGCATGCCTGGACCTCGCGCACATGCGCTGACAGCCGCGCGCAGAGGCACGCCCAGACGCCCATGCCGCGCGCAGACCTCGCGCAGAGCAGCCCCACGCCGCGCGCAGACCTCGCGCAGAGCAGCCCCATGCCGCACGCCTGCGACAGCGCAGCAGCCACGTGCCTGCGACAGCATCCTGCGACTGTCGCTGCTGTCGCAGAGGCTGTCGCGAGAGCTTCGGGTTTGCCATTTCTTGTCCGTTTTTAAATCATTTCAAGAGCCGTCTTTTTCCTATGAATACCCCCCAAGCTGCAAAATGAAGACTAATGACTCCCCAACATCTCCTACACTTTAACAACACTTTCAAGCTTCATTTCAATCTTTTATATGTCAAAATAGCTTGTTAGGTAGGATTGTCAAGAGGCATTTGTGCCCTGTTTTTGTGTCAAATTGTAAACTCCATTTCTGGAGTATTTCATCATTATAAACACGTCTAGAAAAGTCCTAACTCAAGAGTTTGAGTGTAGGCAATTTGTATATAGGGAAAGTCCAACTCTTGAGTAAAGAGTTAGGCAAGAAGAAAGGGGGAGCAAGTAGAAAGGAGAGTCCTAGCTCAAGAGGTTGGGTTTAGGCAATTGTAAAAGTCCTAACCAAGAGTTGGTTGAGGCAATTGTAAAAGTCCTAGTTTAGAGTTAAATTAGGCAAAGGGGAGAAAGTCTTGATCAAGAGGTTGATTGAGCAAAAGTCCTAGTAGCTAGGCAATGAAGTCTTGAGTAAGACCCTAAGTCCTTGAGGAAGGAGCGGGGGGCAAAAGATTCATTGTTAGCCATTAGGCAAAGGAGTCTTAGTCTAGAGTTAGATTAAGCAAAAAGTCCTAAATTCTAGAGGTAGAATTTTGGCATTTGTAAAGGTTTGAATTACACCTTTAAGTGATTCATTTGAGAGGGTTAGAAAATCCCAAGTTGTAGAACTTGGGTAGTGGACTAAGATTCAAGGGGAATCCAAACCACTCTAAATCGGTTGTGTTTGTCTTCCTTTACTTTGCTTTTATGATTGCAAAACACTAATCACACACCTCACTTAATTTGTAAACTTTGTTTTTACACTTGCTTTGAAAATGGTTTTTCAAAGTAGTTCTTCATTGTAGAAGAAATATTTTTAAAAGTGTCAAGAACCTAATTCACCCCCTCCCCTCTTAGGTTCATCTTAGGTTGCTTATTGATAATTGGGTTTTCAATTGGTATCAAAGCTAGTGCTCAAATTTGTAGGTTTAACAACCTTGAGTTTAAGATCATTTTTGCAACCTTTTTGATTTTTAGAGTCTTATTTGCTTGCTTGATTATTTGTGCATTATTTTCCGCAATTTGCACAAAATGGCTAAAGGTAAGAAAGCCATCAAGAAGGTGACCAAGCTAGCAAGGACTTGGGATGATTCCTCAAGTGAGGAAGAGAAGGAAACCACAAGAGATGCTTAGTTGGAAGTGATCTACAAGAGGTAACCAAATCTTCCAAATCTTCTTTAAGTGGTAGTATGCATGATAGTGATAATCTTGATTTTGATATGTATGAATATGTCACTAAATTGCATGACAAATGTATAGATGCCTTGAAAAAGAATGTTATGCATGAAAATAAAATTAAATCTTTAGAAATTCATGTTGCATCTTTAAATGAAGAAAATCCCAAGTTGTAGAACTTGGGTAGTGGACTAAGATTCAAGGGGAATCCAAACCACTCTAAATCGGTTGTGTTTTGTCTTCCTTTACTTTGCTTTTATGATTTGCAAAACACTAATCACACACCTCACTTAATTTGTAAACTTTGTTTTTACACTTGCTTTGAAAATGGTTTTTCAAAGTAGTTCTTCATTGTAGAAGAAATATTTTTAAAAGTGTCAAGAACCTAATTCACCCCCTCCCCCTCTTAGGTTCATCTTAGGTTGCTTATTGATAATTGGGTTTTCATCTTCCTATAATACCGAGATTTAAACGGTTGTTCGCTAATGCAAAAGATGCAAAACTTATGACATGGCATTCAGATCGGTGTATTCCCAGTGATGATGACAAGGTGATAATGCATACATCAGACTCAGATCAGTGGAAAAAAATTGATTCAATGTATCATTCTTTTGGGGGAGAAGCCAGAAATTTGAGGCTTGGTTTGTGTACTGATGGAATGAACCCGTTTGGCAGTCTGAGTAGCACACATAGCTCATGGCCGCTGATGTTGGTTATTTACAATTTGCCGCCTTACTTGTGTATGAAGCGCAAGCACATACTTATGTCTCTAACGATTTCAGGCCCACGGCAACCAGGAAATAACATCGATGTGTATCTTGCTCCTCTTATTGAAGACTTGAAAAAGTTATGGGATGAGGGCGCACTTGTGTTTGATGCATACTGTGAATAAATGTTCACATTACGTGCCATGTTGTTCTGTACCATTAATGATTTTCCTGCATATGGAAACTTGTCTGGGTACTCTGTTAAAGGGCATAAAGCATGCCCAATATGTGAGCAGAGTACAGATTTTTGTCAGCTTGCACATGGGAGGAAGACAGTATACCTTGAGCATCGCAGATTTCTTCCCGAGACTCATCCGTATCGTCGTATGAAAAGATCATTCAATGGATTTCAAGAGTTCAGAAAAGCTCCAGAACCCTTGAGCGGGCCAGAGGTGAAAGCTCGTGTGACGGACATTAATGTGGAGTTTGGTAAACCTTCGGAGTCCAGCAATAATGATATATGTTATTGGAAGAAAAAATCCATATTTTTTGAACTTTCATACTAGGAGAACTTGGATGTCAGACATTGTCTCGACGTTATGCATATTGAGAAAAATATTTGTGAAAGCCTGTTAGGTACGCTCTTGAACATCCCTGGTAAAACTAAGGATGGTTATAACGCGAGACTTGATATGGTTGATATGAACATAAGATCAAATTTAGCACTGGTAGCTCGAGGACAACGCACATATCTACCCCCTGCCTGTCACACTTTGTCCAGAAAAGAGAAAAAACAACTGTGTTCAAGTTTGCGTAGCATCAAAGTTCCATCCGTATATTCTTCAAATGTAACTAGACTTGTTTCCTTGAAAGATTTAAAACTGATTGGTTTGAAGTCTCATGATTGCCATGCCTTAATGCAACAATTGTTGCCTGTAGCTATTCGCTCGATATTGCCCAAGCATGTTAAGTCCAGTATAACAAGACTTTGTTTCTTTTTCAATGCTATATGTAGCAAGGTTATCGCGCGCGAAAGACTTGATCAGTTACAAGATGAAATAATTATTGTCCTTTGTCAATTAGAAATGTATTTTCCACCCGCCTTCTTTGATATTATGGTGCATTTGGTGATTCATTTGGTTAGAGAGATAAAAATCTGCGGGCCTGTTCATTTGCGATGGATGTACCCATTCGAGCGATATATGAAAGTATTTAAGGGGTATGTTAAGAATCGTTATCGTCCTGATGCTAGTATTGTTGAAGGTTATATAGCTGAGGAGGTAATTGAGTTTTGCACTGAGTACTGGCCGATACAGCATCAATTGGAATATCTAAGAATCGGCACGATGGGAGGATTACAGGTATGGGCACAAGGGGAGGAAAAATGTTTACGCCTTCTAATGTTGAATTGATGAAGGCGCATCTCTACATACTGCGCAATTCTGAAGAAGTTGCGCCCTATGTGACAGACCATATGCGTTCAATAAGAACGTCTTATCCTGCTTGGACGGATCAACATGTGCTCAATGAACATATTCGGACATTTGTCTATTGGTTTAGTAATGCTGTCATGGGCAAAGACGTTTCGGAGACATTGAAATGGTTGGCGTTTAAGCCCAACCCTGCGGTACGAGCATTTTCATGCTATGACATAAATGGATATTCATTTGCTACTAAGAGACAAGATGAGAAGAGTACGGCACAAAACAGTGGTGTTACATTAATCTCGGAGGCTTTACATGTTTCTAGCAGGAAGGATAAAAATCCATTGTATGCAAGCATGGCATATTACGGGGTGATCGAAGATATTTGGGAGCTTGACTATGTTTGTTTCAAAGTAGCTGTATTTCGCTGCAAATTGTTGATAACAATAATGGGGTTCGAACTGATGATCCATTGGGTTTTACCTTGGTGGACCTTAATCGAGAGGGTTTCAAGGGGGAACCATTTATACTTGCATCGCAGGCGAAACAAGTTTTTTATATCACCGATCCTTGTGACGAACATTGGTCTATTGTTCTTCATGGTAAACAACATCACGGAGTGGAAGGGATTGATACAGAAGAAGGGCTTTATGAGGCGGGCCCTTTCTCTAGTGGGTTACCTGAATCGAGAGCAGATGAAGAAGCTAGGGAACTTGATAAATACATACTTCATGATGACCACAGCGAAGGATTAGGTTATGGTTCGAGGATCAAGTGTCCCATAGATAAGAGAAAGAGAATAAGTTAAGAATCATTTTCAGGTATATTGTTTTTTTTATTAAATTTTTTTCTGTGGGTGTGTATGGTGGTGTGTGTGTAATCGTATATGTTTCTTTGATTTTAATGAAACGAGGTGGACATAATTTTATAACAACATTTATTTTATCCTTCGTACTGTCTGATTGAAACAGGTCACAACTTGGATGAAGCCGTGCAAGCAAGGGATAAAATTTCCAGGGACTTCATATAGCGAAATGTTATAAATGAATATGTTATTGTTGAAAATTGTGTGAAGCTTCTGTGTTGATGTTATGATGCCAAAGTGTTTTGGTCAAAAACAAGTAGGGGAGATTTTGTCTGAATTGATTTGAAACTGAATTCCGTGTATTTTTGAAGTAGTTGGAATCTTAATGAAGTATTTAAGTATGTGCATATCCTTGACAGAGAGTGTTACATTTATAGGGGAGACTTTGTCGAATTTTCTGGCAAATTGATTTCCTTATTTTTCATTTATGAATAAATGTCTCATGTATTTTTATTTTTTTTTCAAGGAGTAGTACTTTTGGTAAAATTTACAGGGGAAGCTATACAATGATTTTTGTTTTGATTTTATATTTAACTCTTCATAAATTACTTGTCTGTGCCTCGAAAAAAAGATATTCATTTAGCGAGGTTGGTATTGACCGCTAAATGAATTAATTATTCGTTTATCGATTAATAATGCTTTATTATTTTATAAAGATTATTCAATATTTTATATTGAGGCGCGCTCCATACCGGCGGCAACCTATTTTTATTTTACCTTAACATCATTGTAATTATTGCTTGCCTTTAATTATTAAAATATAGATAATTATTTAAGAACAAATAAACTGAATTTTGCACGTTTACCTAAAATTATGTGTAATAGTACCTGAAATGGTTCGGTGAATGTTGCATGGGAAAATTGGAAATATATTTAGTAAAGCATTTTTCATACAAGTCTTGATAACATAATTAATAAATATAATGTAATTGGGTATGTAATATTATATGTACAAAGTTTTGGGGTTAATTTATGAACATGAAAAAACTAGAAATGTTTAGGGTCTATACTTCATAAAATGAAATAAAAATAGAAATTTATGCGCGCGCGGAAATTAATTGGTTGAATTTGTTCCCACTTTTCTGCGGCGGTTCAAAAACAACCGCCGTAGAAAAAACTTTCTACGGCGGTTCTTCATTGAACCGCCGTAGAAAATACTTTCTACGGCGGTTCAAGAACAACCGCCGTAGAAAGATAACTTTCTACGGCTGTTCAACTATGAACCGCCGTAGAAAGTCTACGGCGGTTTGTTTATGAACCGCCGTAGAAAAGTGGAAATTGCAGCCAATTCCCGCACGCGCATAAATTTCTATTTTTATTTCATTTTATGAAGCATAGTCCCTAAACATTTCCCCTGCTTCTCCCCTGCATTCCCCTGTAATATTGGATATGCAATTTCATAACGATCAACTGGTGCAAGTAAATAAAATACATTATATTTTGATTCACACTCAATTTAATGTATTTCACTATACATAATTGATTACTGTTATCGTCCGTAAGTCCAAATATATTTATATATATATATATATATAAGGTCATGAAATCCAGTAAGTATTTCTTTTTTTTTAATTGGGCCCTTAAGCATTAATTTTTCTTATACTACGTACGTAATGCATTTATCGATTTGAAAATGTTTTCTTTCGTTCGCGCAAGTCGAGAATGCGGAAAATTTAGGTATGATAATGAAGCTTATTTTTATCACAGCTTACATGTAATTTACGAAATTTACTAATTTTAACTTATACCTAAAATTATTGTGTAATAGTACATGAAATTTTTCGGTTGAATATTGGTGCACGGGAAAATTTGAAATGTACTTATTAAAGTTTTAATAAAAGGCGAGCTTCTGTAATAATAAATACAAGTAAATTGGTATGTAATATTATATGTACAAAGTTTTGGGGTTAATTTTTTAGGAGTGAAGTACTCCTCCTTGAAGCTTTTACCTTCCTCACTCAATTTTGGCTTTTTCCTTTAGTAGAAATTAATGATTGTTCTCATTAGTTGTTGGTTGTGAAATGTGAAGTACTTTATCAATGGTACCCTTTATAAGTCCAATATTTTGGGCCTCCTTTGGTTTAATTTGGATAATGGGACTTGTGTATTGCAAATATCACTATCTCATCTTCGCTTTCCCTTATATTTGTTTGAAAAGCGTGAAATAAGCTTTGTGAGTCATTCTCCTTGACGAGGGGAATTTTTTTTCATAAATGTAGAGTTTGAAATATCACTTCTCCTTAAATCTTTTACCTTTTGCGATTTAGTGTTTCTTCTTTAGTGGAAAGGAGGGTAATGCTTTGTGGTTGAGTTGAAGGTGTGTTCCTCCATTGGTTTAATGTCATGAATGCCACTAATATATTGAAAGTGCGGCTATCTTTGCATCAATATTGTAAATCTTCTTTATTGCAAAAGCACAAAGTATTTCTCTTGTTTTAGGGAAGGAGAGTATTTTTAGGAGTGAAGTTTGCGAAATGTACATTGCCTTTTATATTTAAACATTACAAGCATTCTTGTTTTTGAAATTAAAGCTTTTCTTTAATTGCAAATATGTGATCTTGAATTCTCTTTGTATGTACATGAAGTTTAAGGTAAGCTAATGGCCCGAAAAAGAAAACGCAATGAGGACCATAGTGATGAGGGAAAGAGCAATGGAGATGGGTCTTATATTAGAGCTAAAAGAGGTAGAGGGCCTACAAATTGCAACGATCTTTTGGAAATGCGTATGAAGGGGAAAACTCTTGAGATTTCGTTTGATTCCAAAAATGAGCCTAAAATTATCATACAAAGTGGATTACATTCGTAGCATTCACGGCCCGGAGCAAAGTGGACATTATGGAATATGCATCATGGCCCAAAGTTCCCGACGAGATAAGAAGAGAGTGTGGATGGAAATACAGTACTCCACAAAATTATAATGCATTGTTTTGTTTTCTTCTTCTCATACAAATGAACCAAATTTACCTAAATTTTTACTTCTATTGTTTACTGTAGGCATTATCTGTTTTTGAATCAACTGAAGAACTCGAAACCAAGTGGATTTCTTATGCCGGTAAACGTTGGAAAGATTGGAAATCCTTTTTAGGTAGATATGTAATGGTGACTTGAAGGGTGAGGACCCATGCCTTGAATATAAATATCTCCCTAGGGAGACATGGATTAAGTTCAAGGCTACCGCGAAACAGAAGAATGGCAGGTGGGTTTTTGAAATTCATTTCCTTCTTGTTTTGGATATTTGAAATTGCTCAGTTTATGGCTATACATTTTTCATTATATTTTTCTCTAGGCAATTCGTGAAAAAGCGCAAAAGAATGCCACTTTAAATTCTTTTTACCATAATTTATCTCGCGGTGGCTACCGACTGCTAAAGAAGCAGTTGCATGAAGAGGCTTTGATTGCATCTGGGAAGAAGCCTTCAGAGGACGGTCAGTCCGAAGAAGAAGGGGAAGAATCTTATGCAGGGCCAGGCCGGCATCTACTTTGGAGACAGGCTCATACAAACAAAAAAGGGGAATACTTCACACCAGAGGCTGGTCGTGTTGGGATTGAAATTCTAAGTTTTGCACCATACATTTTCTTATGTTTCAGTTCTTTAAGCTACGCATATATTTAAAACTATATATAATTGATCTATTTATATTTTATATTTTTGGCAAAACGTTTAGGAAAATCTATGTGTCCGCGAGTCCCAAGGGGAGAAAGTTGCAGAGGGTAGGAATTACATTCTTGTCAAGGCAACGGGAAAGACGGTTCACCCCGGTCGTGTTCGCGGCCATTCTACCAGGGCACGTATCACAGAGGTTTTCCCAAAAACAAGGCCTTCGCTTAAAGATGAACTAGATTTAACTAAGAGAAAGCTTCAGAAAACCATTGCCCAGCTCGATGAATGTCAAACACATCTGATGGAGACTGACTATGATACAGTAAGAGCCACTGTCCTCAATAGTGCCAAAGCTCAGAGCTTGAACCCAGAAACCTCCGGAATGACCCCAGAGATGTTTGAGGTCCATGGTAGCAATGTTTCCCCTGTGAGTCCACGTTACACCCTAAAGAAACTCGCAGGCAAGATTTTTCTCCCCTTATCCCTACAAGTTTGCCTGAGTTACATATGATACCTGTTTCATCTATGGACCCGATCAAAGCCTCTGAGGTTCAGAATAGCCCTATTGCAACAAACTTGGAAGATGTGAGTTCTTTAGGCGAATACAAGGTACTTAAAATACATTTATGTCTTTCATATTTGTTTGTATAATTTCTTTGATATTGTCACTTCTAAAGACGCTTGACTTTGGTTGCATGATTACACTTGGTTTGTTAAGTTAGCGGAAATAGTTGAGTAATGTTCATTCGCTTGCCTATTATCTCAGGACGGGTGTGAATGTCATCTGTTCATCTCTGAGGATACATGTAAGAGGCGTAAGCATGTGGCCAAGGGAAATGTTTATAAGCAAAGAAAGCACCACGGCCGCGAGGTAAGGAAAGGTTGCGCGAGGGTTACAATTAAAATTTCATATGATGACTTTGCCCCGCTACCATTTCCTGAGGAAGAGGCTTCAACTGTGGGAATGACCCGATCCTTTTTCGTGGAATGGCCTATACATTTGATTGAAATTATTCGGTCGGATCCAGTAACACAGGTATATTCTTACATTTATTTGTGAATTACTTAATACCGTTTTGTATATTTAATGTTATTTCAAATGTTGTTAGGTGGATAAATGTTTAAAAAAGAAAAAAGGCCGTGTGAATTCTATGGATGATATAAAATCTCCTTCGGTGACGGTTCCAAATGAAATGTCATCCTCTTCGACATCTGATCCACTGCACGAGTTACAGCTCCGAATGGAGAAAAATTCGAACTTCAATGGCTTCTTTTTTCAAATGACAAGAGATGTCATAGGTGTGGATCATTCTATTTCGATGGATCAAATAGATGTCGAAGAATTATTGTCAAGAGAAAGCATGGTCACAAACTGTTTGATGCAATTGTTCACCAAGTGAGTTTCCAATTAATTTTATAACATATTTCTGATTATTGTTACATATAGTATGCATTCCATGTGCCTAGACTAACCAATGATGCATGATAATGTAAATTCTTTAGAGCTTTACATGATTTGGTTGAAAGGAATGACCGGAAGGGGATAGGGTTTCTCTCAGCTGATCATGTCACGGCCCTAGGAAACACATATGAAGATAGGGTACACTACATTGCACGAAACTTGAAGGATCGGAATAAAGAAATTTATCTGGTGCCGTATCTTCAGGGGTAAACACTATAAGCGTTTCTCTAATTTTTAAGAAACACTGATTTAAAGATCTGAGGTCATTAAATTTTTGGTTTGCAGTGAACATTGGATGCTTATAGCCATTAGACCGATTGAAAAGGTTGTCTACTGGTTTGATTCTTTACAAAACCCACAAAAAGAGGAGACAGTAATACTTATAGACGAGTGAGTTATATATATTAACTAATGTTAGAATGCATATATAATTTCTAATGCCAATCATATATACATATGTTGCTAATTATTTTCATTCCGCTTTCATTTTTATAGGGTGATGTTTAATTATCAAGCTTTCTTAGGATTGCCCAGAAATGTGCATATGCAACCTGAGTGGATAGTAGTTAAGGTAAAATTGGTTCTTATTGAATTTTTTATTCAACGATGTGTTGTATAAAATTGTATGATCTTCTAACTCGTACACTAATATTCATTAGCATAAAAAGCAAACGTCTAACTGGGAGTGTGGCTACTATGTCATGCACTACATGTACCAAATCGCAATGAAATCCGACACATTGGCACTCGAAAAGGTATTTGATTTCTCATAAATTACTTGACTGTATTTCATTTTGCTACTCAGTTACTTTTTAATTTCAAAAATTCTATTGCAGTATTTCAAGCTCGACCGCACTCCATTAAGCAATGTGGATATAGATGCTATGAGAAAAATATGCGCTAGTTATATTGTGCAGCATTAGCCGTAGTTGATGGATACTAATGAAACTTGTTCATATTATAGTTGTACAAATATTTTTGGATATGCCTCTGTAATATAATAGCGATTTCAATTTGTATCTTGGTGATATTTGTATTAAATTTAAACTTTTAGCAACAGGTTTTGCTTTAAACCAGATTAATTTTCTCTTTTTTATCGCAGTTTGGGTCCGAAAAAGTGGCCACTTTCTAAGGCGGTTTAGAACTAAACAGCCGTAGAAAGTGTAGACTTTCTACAGCGGTTCAGAACCAAACAGCCGTAGAAAGTGACCACTTTCTACGGCTGTTCTACGGCGGTTCTAACTTGAACAGCCATAGAAAGTGACCACTTTCTACGGCGGTTCAAACTTGAACCGCCGTAGAAAGTCTACACTTTCTACGGCGGTAGGGCTTGAACCGCCGTAGAAAGTCTACACTTTCTATGGCGGTTCAAAGTTGAGCCGCCGTAGAAAGTCCGCTAACTTACTACGGCTGCCAGATAGATGGTGGTTCAAAAAGGCCAAGAACCGCCATTAAAAGCCCTTAAAAACCGCCATTAAAAGCCCTTTTTGTAGTAGTGCTTGTATTCGATGGAGGTCTAAGGATCTAGCTATAACCATCCGTCGTTCAAACAGGAAGATAAAATGGGAATTCTATAAAGGATAATTGAAATTACCCGTTTTAGAACTTAGTTAAACCAAAAAAAATCTTTTTTTCATGATTGTCTAATAACTTTTTTTCTTCTCAGTTACTCTTAATTTTTTATTTAGGAATGTCACATAAAATTCATTCCTTAACAGTTAATTGCAAATAATGTATGTATAATTTGGATCGTGTAGGATAGGTCGTTTGTCATGACTGATAAAGTTAGTAATTTCTGGGCTTTATTAATGTAATTTAATTTGCTAGGTAATTAAACTTTGTTGGCGTAGAAGTTGTTAATGAGAATAGAGAAATTATTCAATACATCTGTTATAATATGTAGAATGGTGTAGTCAAATACGCTTTGGGAATAAATGTTATTTTTTTTGAAGAGGGCGATGAACATGTAGGAGGCTCAGAAATAAATAAAATTTATATTTTTTATTTTATCAAATATTTTTTCATGAGGAAGAAAGATATATTTCTTGTAAAAACAACAGAAAGAAACAAATGAAAGGAAGTTGTATTTTGGAGCAAAATTGCTCTATTCTTTTGCATTTTTTTCAGGAAAATCACCATTTTTTGGAACAAAAACTCTACATAAACAAACACCTTCATATTTTGCAAAGTTAAAATTATAAATTTTAAATTTTCCTCTCTATCTTCACTCACATTTTTTCAAAAAATAACACAATCATTACACTTTTTTCCTTCTTTGTTACACAATTTACCATAAAAGATTTTCCTCCAAAATTTTTTTTTTCCCCAAACCAACCAAATTTTCAATTTGAGCACTAAAAAAACAAAGCCTAAACATCTGAATTAGTAGTTCTTCCGATAAAATTGGATCCGAGCGTTGAATTAATCCTTGTTGGAATCGCTGATTTGGTGCCGAATTTTGTGGAAATCGATCTTTGAAGCTGAAAAGAGGTCCGAGACCCCTACGTGCTTATGTCCTAGTACAAGTATACAACGGAGCTTTCATTATTGTCGCATCTCCAACTATCCCTATGTACTATGGCAAGTCTACAAAAGTTATTTTCCAGATTTTTTGGATAGGTATCCTCCTTGGCTTGTGGCACGTGGCAATGAAATTTATGGACAAACTAACTCCTATGTACATTTTGTTTGCAACAACTTGGATGTTACAAGTGACGTGCTTGACAGTCTCGCGCATGCGATTCTAACATTTAGTGTATTATGGTTATATTTTGTATACACAAATAATAAGTTTAACTTTTGACATAGCGTGTATCGGATTTAGTTTCTGATGTATTATGTATCGAATTTGGATACTTATGCATTAAGTGTATCTCCTAATGATCGCGATTATGAATTTAACTGTTGTTATATCGTGTATTACATATAGCATATGATGTATCGTTTATCGAGTTTAGTTTCTATTGTATTGAGTGTAAGTTATGACTGCTAATTTATCGTGCTTATGAGTTTAACTGCTGATGTATCGCATATCATGTATATATAGCATATGATGTATTGAGTATTGACTTTAGCATATGATAAATAGATATTGAATTTAGACTAAGATATATTGATTTTAGTTGTTGATGAATCACGATAATATTAAAATAACAAATATCATCTATCATAAAAAATCACACATATCAAGTTTTAGGGGCTAAATGATCACTTGTCAGAATGCCAGACGATCAGAAAAGAAACTCCCTCAATTTAGTTCTACATGGCACGAGGTGTAGCAACGTTATTGATGTGAGCTCCAGATCCAATTAGCATGGAATGAGTACCCGATGCCGAAAATTTTCAAGAAAAGTCTGATTTGCAAGACGCAGCTCTTAACCTCTAGAATCCTTACCTTGAATTCAGCAGACTACTAAATTAACCTAAGCCAATTTAAACACATAATTCGAACCAAGATCAAGAATATAAAGAGTCGAATTCGGCAGGCTACTAAATTAACCTAAGCCAATTTAAACACATAATTCAACAAGATCAAGAATATAAAGAGTTGAAACATAGCATGCAATTAGGCAGAGCAGTACCTAATAGCCTATAGTTTCTATAACCTATTGTAACTCACAAATTATGCAAATTACTTATGCTCAAAATAACGGAGAGTGATTTAATATAGTACTATAAACTAATACTTTCTTATAAATTAAATCAACTGAAGAATATGGAATTCGGCTACCCCTATTTATAGGGTTGGATGGCCAAAATTCTCAACCTAAAACTAAGTGGAAAAGAATTGAAATTGGAAACCAATCAAGAGATTGTTTTCCTCCAAGAACCAAAACCTAAAAAAACTAGGTTTCGTTGTTACCTAATTTTCGACTGCTACAAGGAATGCATGTAGCCAAAACTAAAAGCAAATTAAGAAACCAAAAGCAACTACAAAAAGGAGTTCAAGAATGAACCCTTTTTGAAAACCATTAACAAGCTAATCCAAGTTATAACACCCTTATAACAACCTAACCAACTTGTAACAAACTAGGAGTAGGAATAGAAAATGTGCACAAATTCTAATCCTTCTCAGACCCTTAACCCTACCCTATTTTTGAAGGTGGGCTTCCTCTTTGGGCTGGCCAAACAATTGATGTAGTGGACTTCAAGATGGTTTAGCCCATTTGATGATGACGCATGGTGTTGATGATGTAGGGAGGTTCTGAAATCTTCTGAAATCTCCCGTAATCATTTCGGAAAGTAAAAAATCAAGAACTTCAAGATTCTGCAATTTATGAAATTCAAGATTTTTTTTTCCAGGAAAATCAAGTACTTCAAGATTTGTTTCCTTAAAGTTCAAGAACCTTCTAGTATCTTAAAGAACATCAAGAAACGGCCCTCTCTTCAGTTGGAAGGATTGATAGGAGCCGTTTTTTCATTGATGGTGAATAAGATGACGCTTTTAAGCTTCCCGGCATTCTTTTAAGGACGTTGGTGTCTGTTTTTAGTTGAGCTTGCCTGACACAAGTCTGGACTAGGTATGCGAGATATGTTCGTAGCTTCTTAGTTATTCTTTGAGACCCAACTATATCAACCAGCGGATCCATTTAGTAAGGACTCGGTTCATGAACAGTCTCAGTCTTCGAGTTCTTTTCTACATTCTCTAGATCCTCTGTGTGCGGACTTGTCATTAGGTTGGGGTGACCTCATCAGTTATCAAACTCGACACAAGCACATATGGGTACCAGTAACCTACTTAGGTTAGGACTAGGTCCAAAATCTAAAATTTAATAATATTTAAACACCTATCAAGCCAACATAACTTCAGCAGCTCTGATCGACAATCTAATTGGGCATGATTTTTAGATAGCCATTCCATCCCCAGTATAACCTCATATCTCCCAAGTAAAAATTTGATCAAATCAACAACTAATTCTTTATCCCCAACCTCAATCCTACACCCATGGTAAATCTTATATGTAAGAAGGTTAACAACATTGGTGGTGTACCTACCTCTAAGGCAAAGGGTACATTTTCAACTTGTTGGGTCATATTTTGAACAAATGTACACTAACAAATGAATTTGTAGATTCAATATCAATCAATACTTTAGCTAGTTTCACAAAAATTAAAGTGTACCTTCTATTACATTCATAGAAGGGTGTATCTCTGCATCCTCAATGACAAATACTTTGGTTTGAACATTGGCCTTATTAGCTTGTCCTGCGACATTTCTCCTTGGGTGGTGGGTTGAGTTGGGAACTTTCAGCCTCTATGGTAGTGAATGGACATTGAGTTATTATATAATGTTCCCACAACGATTACACTTGTTAGCCTTACTCCAAAGTTTTTCTCAGCATGGCCTTTGTTGCAAAAGTTACATATAGGCTTCACATATAGTCCTGACCAATGGTTTGTACACCTGCATCCTTAAAAGGGGAAAATGAGGCTCCACAAAACAAATGGCAAGGGAGGCGAGTGTACTAAAACCCGCCTCTTTTATCCCTTTTTGGAGGCACATTTTCGGACCGCGACCAATATACACCCAATTTGCAAAGCCGTATTGGAGACGTTAGCTACTTTCCAATACGCGCGTCCATTGACCTAAAAAACCTTCGACCAATAGGCCATTCTGTAGTAGTAATTGTAACTTAACAGTTATACTAAGATTCATAATTAAATATCACTATAATAATTATTAAAATAATGATAATGACATCATGTCTTTAAAATACATTCATGTCTACTTTAATTACACAAAATATAAAACTAATTAATGAATAAACATAATATTGAGAAAAAGGCTCAATTTATAAAAAACAAAAAGAGGGGTGGGAATACTCGGAAGTAGGTGCTCTGGAGTCCTTTTCCTCCGGAGAAGGGAATTGAAAAACGAAACCCCCTTGGAAGGTTTTATTTTCTTGGCCACAGCTGTGCCACCACCCAGATCCAGGCCAGCTGTAGTTGGACAGATCTAAAAATTTTTAAATTTATTTTTCCTCTAGCGGGAGTGGAGGGTGGCGTCCGATGGCGTCAATTAGCTATAATTTTTCTCTTGACTTCTAGAAATTTGTTTCATGTAATGTGGTTTGGCAAGGAAATTTTGAATCATGGCTACATGACCTTTACACGTAAGACCTATTGCGCATGCAATTTGGGATCCCCATTTTGGTCAACCGACTGTGAAAGCTTTTACTGGAGGAGGTACTCTTGGCCCGGTGATTATCAGTGGTGGTATACAATTGGGTTACGCACCAAGTCCATGGAATCGTGCGTCGTGTGAAATGTAGATCATCACTGTTCTTAACCGAGATTTAAGTTAAGCTCCGTCTCACAACCTTGTGGGGTTAGGAGTAAAGCATTTCGAGATTGGTGCATTTCGTTTGGAGAAGTGTTGGGAACCCCAAGTTCTTTCTTCGGAGCCCTTTTTTTTTCCCGTCCCCCCACCCCAGTAAGCTTCCAGCTCTTTAGAGGAATCAACTTACGTCTTCCTATTGCGGAAGGAGGGATTTTAGGGGGAGGGGTAAAATGGAAACAAAATTGCAAAATACTATCTCTTCAACCTGCGTTTAGAAAAAAATAAAAAATAAAAACTGCCCTACATTTAGCACCTCCCATAAATGTAGGATCTGGTGTGAAATGCCTCGTGTGGTGGGAGAACTGAGACTAGGAGTAGGGGCTAGTACATTGTTAGGGGCAGTTTGAGACCGAGGTTTTAGATTAAGGGGCATACTATTCGCAGTAACCCTTTTACTATTTACAGTAACATTTTTTTATGAAAAGTCTGATTTACCCTTTTTGATTAAATTTTTTTTTTTTCATTTTTCACCTATAAATCTAAGGTGACTTGTTTTCCATCCAGAGTGACTTGTTTTTCATTTACATTAAACTGCAGAAGGGACTTGTTTTCCATTTCATCACTGACACGTTTATTCATATATGGCCGGTATACCCGAGGACGATCCATATTACATGTAAGTAAACACTGTATGTATTTTTTTACTTGAAATTAGTTTGCCTAAAAAAAATCTCTGTATACCCCTTCATTTTCGAAAAAAAAACCCCCTGTGGGCGGAATTGTTTTCTCGAATCTGCGATTATCCGGCCGTTTTTTATTGTATCTATAACATTTCGGCCATGGAGACTGTCTCCCCGGCCAAAATTTCCCCAGAGAAATACCGCCAGGTGCCTGGCGGTATTTCTCGGAGAAATACCGCTAGACACCGGGTGGTATTTCTCGGGTTAATACCGCCGGTGTCGGTCTGTATTTTCCAAGGAAATACCGATGGCGTCCCCCTAGAAATACTGCCTGGCGATATTTCTGAAGCAAATACCACCGGCGGTATTTGAGTCAGAAACACCGCCGACGGTATTTCTCTGGGGAAATACCGCCCCTAGAAATACCGCCCGGCAGTATTTCTGAAGCAAATACTGCCGGCAGTATTTGAGTCAGAAACACCGCCGGCGGTATTTGAGTCAGAAACACCGCCGGCGGTATTTCTTCGGAAAAAAATTGGCGGCTGCCGTCTGTTTTTCTGGTAGAAAATTAGTTTTCCCTCGATTTTCCCACCCAAAAATGCCGTGACATTCGCAATATCCCTCCGACCTATGCTAATCGTAATTTTGTCAAAACTTCGACTCTCGGCGACAAGATTATTGCGCAATTTATTGGTTGCATCTAAATTTTTAGGTTTAAGTATGTTGAACCAGCTTTGTTGTATTAACAGGATTTTCGTATTGAGAGGGATGACATTTATGCTGACCACACCGAAGTATTTCAGACGAACGAAGAGTTCAGAAGTAGGGAAGATATTATTGCATGGGTTAAAGGACGAGTAGCTGAAAATAATATGACGGCAAAAATTACTTCCTCTTCGAAAATGTTAGGGTTGTTCCTTACAAGAGGGAGAAAAGGTAGAGTTGAGATAGGGTGCGATAGATCAGGAAAAGTTAGAGAGAAGGCACCTCCTACCGGAAGGGAAAAGCAGGCGGAGCAATACAAGCAGCAAGATGACAAACTATCTATTTCCCCTGAAGGGACGAGAAATTGCTGGGGAAATTGGAAGTTAGAGGCCATAAACGGTAAGCACAATCATGAATTAGAAGAAGTTCGAAATTGGCATTCAGTGCAGTCACGGTTGACAGAATTGGAGAAGAAGATTGCAGACATGTCAAGTATTAACATCAGGCCGAAGCATATATTGGCCCAATTGCGAGTGGATGATCCGAAAAATGTCAACCACATAAGACAGGTGAACAACGAATTAGCAAAAAGTAAAAGGGATGCGAGGGGAGGTATGACTAACATACAGTATTTCTTCAAACTTCTGCATGATCATGAATACTTCTATGCATACGCAGGTGATGACGACAGTAATGTAGTCGGGCACATCTTCTTTGCACACAAGAAGGCACCTCGTCTACTTGTTCTACTTTCGTACGTGTTGTTTATGGATACGACGTATAAGACAAACAGTTGGTGTGCGCATACCGTCCAATTGATCCTATCGACGTTGAACCGTTTTGGAAGACGCTGCATTTGGGAGATAATGATATTCCAGAAACTCAGGAGGAGAGGCAAACCGCTGAAGGGCGACTGCATGACATGTTTGTGGATGTAATGACCCGTCAAGCGCTGAGATATACAGGGTCATGGGTGTGGTGCATTCGACGCTTTATCCAAAAACTGGTGATATAGCTGAGCTGGTTAGCAGGCCACACAGGGGACGGCCGAGACACAATCCAACCCAACGAGATCTATCAGGGTACGAGCATGCCGAAAGGAATGCACTACAACGAGGTACGAATATATGCATTTCATGTACATGTCATTGTGGTTAAATACATATACACATACTCAATTTAATATGCTTTACACTCGTAGGTCGGCGATCCACAGGGGGGTAGAGAAGACGAAGGGTTGTGAGGCCCCACGCCATATTTCTGAAGCAGTTCGTGTTCGAATACATTACCGGGCACGTTAATGTAGTGCTCGATGGACATTGTGGTTTTAGGGTAATTGCCTATTTTGCACACGATGCAGATGAGGCGAAGTGGTACCAAGTGTGCAGAGACTTGCACCAAGAACTCCGGGATGAAGCTACTTTTTGGCGCTTCGTTCTTGGGACAGTGGATTACGATTTAGCAATCAGGTTGCTAGATTGTTATGGAGTTCTGACAGATGAGGAATTCTGGTTTGATTCTCATCTTTTGGGAATACTTGTCGCAACGAAATACCAGAGGGTTGTTACATTATATGCCCAGCAGAGTAATACTTTCCTTCCGCTTCTGTGAGGGGGGGGGGGGGGGGGGCAGCGTCTCTACTGATCTGAGCAGTTTCATCAATATAGGTTTAATAAGACAAATCATTTCATTGCTTTGTTAACGACTGGGGAGGTCTTGCTACCCCAATTATCCGACGTGGATAAACAGGGCCTTAGAACAAATACAGCTTTGGAAATCCCATTTGGAAGAAATTTTTTTTTGAATTCCTGAATAAATCGACTGCTGAGTGTTAGTATTAGATGTTTTTCATATCAACTTTTTCACGTTAACTGCAATTTAGGTTTGATTTTACGTTCATAAGATAAGATTCTTATCTTTTAACTTTCATATGTAATTAATTTTAACATTACTGAAGGCAAATAAAATATATATATATCATCCCGAATGAAATATTACTTTATACAATGCATAAAAAAGCGAATAAAAATAGTGAATAAAGCACATGGGACCTTGCCGCAATCTACTCCAGTGCCGACATCAAATCCTCCAAATGGTGAGCCACCTCCTCTATGGCACTCTCCCTCACGTCACTGGAGACGGTATGCCGGTTTCGGGTATGAGCATAATACATTTTACTTGCTATATATTGCAAGCACTGCATTTGGAAAAAATATCGAAATATAGTAAAAAATATTGACGAAAATATATAATTAATTGACAGAAATAAGCATAAATTTGTAGTGCTTACCGCAACCGCATATAGCTTTTTGGGGTCTAGTGTCTCGTCTACTTCCATGTCGTCGGGACTAACACGAACGTGCGTTCGCGGATGGAAGTAGTCGAGGTACTCAAGGCACGACTGATCGGGCCAATGAGCCCTCTGCATCCCCCTTATCACCTTACTCTTGTACATTTGTGGGGCCTTAAGATTTGTATCATACATGCAGGAGTACCTTTTTATTTCAGGGCCTCTATAACAGCTCTTTGGCTCTAAAACTGTGTGAGGGATCGACTGAATGAATCCAAATTGCCGCAGGAACCGATCAGGCATGTATGGCTCTACGACCGCAGGGCAATAAATAAGACCTCTATACAAGGTTATTGAGTGCACTTCTGCAGGATTTGACCCAAAAGGAAGCCAATTCACCTAGTTAATGTGAAACATAGTAAGTGGATAAGCGACTAAGTCGGCTATTACAGTAATAAATAGTACAAAATTTAAATGACATAGAAAAATTACCTCTTCGGATTTCATTCCGTTCAGTGCGCGTCTGTATGACATCAAATCCCAGTTAGGCTCGTGCTTCCCCGAGCTGGTCTTCCTCAATCCCCAACAATTCCCATAGCAGTTTCTTCATCTCTGCAGGCTTAATTTTCCAACCAATTGGCGATCCGCCAATTGGAATCCGCAATATGTACGCAACGTCGTGGAGAGTGATACTCATCTCTCCGAATGGCATGTGGAATGAATTAGTTTCCGAATGCCATCTCTCAACAAAGGCACTTAGGAGTGCATAACTCTGGATGCATGCACCATACCAAATGTGCCAACCCGGACTAGTCTATTATACTTTTTATTTCTCCATCGGCTAACTCCCACCTTTGCAGATTGTTGTGGCCATTATGGCACAACAATGCACCACGTTCCTACGTAATTGAATAAATAAAATAACACATTTTAAAAGCTAACGTATTAATCATAAATCGGAAATAAATAAAAATTATATCAAGAAATATGTAATAAAGCATAAAACGATACCTGCCGATGCCATACGTAGTAGGCAACATGACCTTTAAAACTCCGTAACAACTCTGGATCTGAAGGTCCACCGTCAATTGGACCATCTAGAGGCCGATAAGCCTTTCACCCGACATCCCTCTCGGAACCAGAACCGGACCCAGACCCTGACACTGACCTACGCAAGGAGCCCATTAATTCTTTGCCTTTTTCTCTCCTTCGTTGGTTGGGTGCATTTTCCCCTTTATTTTCATCCTCCAACCGCCCCGAATTCCCTCTCATGTACCCCTGCGACTGAGACATGTCCATCTAAAATCTTTTCGCATTTTCCCGAGCTTCCTCCTCCTCCGCATTTCCAATGTATGGCGGGGCAAATTCTCTTTCGCCGTAATCAATGTTACTTTCCCTCGTCGCATTTGATAAGCGAGAAGAGCCATTCGCTCTTCTTGCCACCCTTCTCTGCCGCTCGGATGCAGTGGGAGGTATTCGGCCACCTACTTCCTCAGAGGAGGACTGTGTCGCCTCAGTGCATCTCTCAATCAATTGCAAATTGTCATCATTTTTGCTTTTGGTTAATTTCAATTTCCTAAATGCTTCTGCCATCTGCAATAATATAAACACGCATTTATTAATACGAAATTAATTAATAACGTATAAGGAACAAGAACACAATTAGAGTTAAAGAAAATTTAAAATATTGGCTCAAACATCGCCCCTTTCTGGCAGAAAACCGCCAACAATCCAGCCGACAGCCGGAAAATATCCCCTGGCGGCCGGCGGTTTTTTTCCAAAAAATTCCGCGGTCGCCCGGCGGTACTTTTGGCGGCGCGGTATTTTCCCAGAATACTGCCCCTTTTCGGGCGGTATTCTGGGGTAAAACACCGCCGGTTCCCGGCGGTATTTCCCTGACTGGCGGTATTCCTTCATGAAATACCGCCGGCAACCGGCGGTATTTCATCCCCATCCGGGGCGAGGAAACCTTCTCCTCGGCCTAAATTTTACAGATCCAGCGACAACCGGCCCGATCTGCGCAGATCAGGGAAAAAAATTAACAATCTCGGGCAAAATACTAACAAATCCGGACATATTATAACCAAATTAATCAAAACAACAAATAAAACAATACTGAAACAAATATTAATTTTAGGCACTCACCTTTTGCCGATCCGATTCGTCTTGACTTTTATCCGATTTAGCCAATTTTGTGATTCCTTCTTCTCCACACAGCTCCGCAGCCTCACCTTTGCTTCTGCTTCCTTTTCTTTTGCAGTCTATTTATAAACTTTTGCAGGCCTATTTCACACTTTTGCCTTTTTTTTTTTTTTTTTGTGTCAGGGGCATTTTAGACTTTTTACAGAAAAATGTTACTGTAAATAGTAAAATGGTTACTGCAAATAACAATTCCTTAGATTAATATCCAAACCCATGCCATGCCATCCAAACTACACTTGAACTAGGGGTGTCAAATTGTGACTCGACTGGAAAACGTCCCAACATGAACCTAATACAAGTTTAGTAGATATAGGTACACCCCTTCATAAGTCTGGATAAAAATTTGGGTAACATGAAAAAAAAAAAAAAAAAGGACGGTTCATGATAACCCACATTACCTATATATTCGACACCTCTAGCAAATTACTAAACTTTTTTGAACATGCACCATAGATTTAATCGTTATAAACAATTACTGATTAATTTTTAAAAATTATATATTGAATATCTATAAATATAATGATTTTTATTGGTTCAATGTGTTATTTTTAAATTCAAATTCACGATTAATGTTGCAAAATCCCCCCTTACCACTCTACCAACTTTTCACTTATTTTCAATCATGCTATTTGTGAATTAACATACGTTTATATATAATATTATGATCCTAATACTTTTCAATTATTAGAAAAGTACTCTTTATGTTTTTCTTTTTTTTTTTATAATTAATTAATTTATTTATTTTTACTCTTGTATCTCTAAAAATTGAACACATGACCTTAGAGTTACAAGGCCCTCCTTTTACCATCACCCCAACGCTCCCCTCTTTATGTTTATCATCTAACAATGCCTTTGATGGATCTTATAGTATACGGTACCAAGTATGAAGACAAAAGGAAGCTTATATTTGACACGAAATCTCACTCGTCTCCCAGAATATTGGGATAACAACAATTCGAGTTGGCAGCCAAGCCATGGATTGCTTAATTTCCTGCTGTTTTGTTGCTTTTGTGTCATGCATGATCCCCAAAATTTTGGTGCTATTCATATATCTTAGTTTGCGTGAACTTTTTGGGCTTTTACATCTTGGATAAATCATAAGTACAACGTTTGACGTTCAAATTCTATAATGCATGCACGTACGGTTACAACTTGTATACTAATTGTTGTGGTGGAGCCACATTATGACGTCGTGGGACTATTGTGGCTGCCCGACTCAATTTTTGAAAAACATGTTTAATATTGCATACAATATTTAAAGATGGTAGGGCCATTCTTACAAAATAATTACTATGTTTAATAATACAAATTTAGCTTATTTTATATCATCGTAAATGTAAAATAAAAATATATATAATGTTTAGTTTTCACGCTTTTCAAAATACAAACACAATCAACAGAAAATGAAAAGAGAAACGGTAAAGAGTCACATAAAAAGTAATATTCTTGTATACTTAATCGAGAAAGGGAAAATTTTGAATAGGGGTAGTGGAGCTTTTACAATTAGAAAGTGGGGTGTAATTTTCCTATAATTTCTAAGAAGGATAGTAAATTCTTAATAAAAAATTAAATAATAAAAGTATACTTATACAGACAATAATGCCCTTACATAATAAGGAAAAAAAAATCCTATTAAATAAAAACTTCAATCTCTTCACGTTTCTTAATTTTTTTTTTGTTGATAACTTACTAAATTTCATACATAACCAAACCAACAGTCTGTTTACATATTAAAAAGGACTTTTGGAAGCCTCATGTGCTTCCTGGACTACTAAATCTAGATACTTTAATTATAGAACAGAAAGTAAATCTATTGGCATAATATTTAATATCAGTTACTAAGGATTGAACTTCCGTCGGGATTGCCAAAAGTCCGCAAGCAGCGCACAATCTATACAAATCGATGTTTGGTTGAAACCCATACTGGGGCTCTGTTTCAAGGCCTCTAGGCACGCCGGGAAATCCATATGAGTCGCTGAAATTGCAGGTATAACTGGTGTGGTACCTCTGCTTTTATTTCCATGACCATCCTTAATAATCCAGGCTGGCGCACCTTTTCCTAACTCTAGTCTAAACGAACCATCAATAATTCCTATGACAAATTGATAAGTGTTGGGCATTTACCGAGCCTGTAACCCAACCTGATGCCACCGTCCCCGTGATGGCCGCCCTCGCCAAGGCTCAGGACTGTGCTGCGGCTCTCTGCTCGGCTATGTGGCAGTCCACTTGCAATTGCGAGAGCAAGGGATTGTTCAGGGCCACAGTGGTCAGGATAGTCGTGGTTGGTCGGCGTGTATGTGCGGCCTGCTGGTAGCATGACACTCTCTCTGGCGGTGGTCTCAGCATCCCCTTCGACAGCTGACGGCGAGAAGTCTCATAGGGCCGATTGTTCGATGGGATGAGAGTACATATTGTTGGAGATTTTCCACTAATTAGCTAAGAAAGAAAGGAAAACCGAAGAGCACCTGTCCGAGTGGCCATGCGAGTCGCACAACCACTCGGACTATGTCCACTAGCTAATCTAAGTTAACTGGAAATGTAAGAGCACCTGTCCGACTCGCACAAGTGCTCGGACGAGCTCCAGAAGCTTTGGGCGAGTACACGTCCGACTCGGATGTGTGCTCGGACGAGCTCCACTAAAGTTTTTCCTATCCTGAAGTCTTGCATCTCTTCACGAAAAGTGTGATTCAGGATTCAATTCTTATCCGAATTAAGTTATGTTTCTTCCTACCTTTTCCTAAGGGTTGTGACTATTGAATAGCACCCTTTGGAGGTCTATAAATAGACTCCTTAGGACAATGGTTTAGAGACGAGAAATCATTATCATCTTACAAGTTATTCTTGCACTTTTCACATTTGTTCCGTAGTTTGTTTGAGTCAATGCAAACTTTTAACGATCATCTTCAACTTATCTCGAAAGGATATTAGTCTTAAACTCCTGCACACATAAGGGGACTAATAAAGTCTAAAGGAAAGTGCATTTGCACGATTTGAAGAGGCATTTACTGTTTTTCTACTTTGTATTAGATTAGTAGTTCTTTTCAGAAATAAAGTTCAGTATTAGTTGGTTCTTTGTGGTGTAAGATCCCATTGTTGTTCAGAAATATCCAACAATCTTTAGGCTTTATTGCACACAAATGGCTACCAACGTGAAGGACTTGACATCATCCATTGTCAAGTTGGATTGGTTCGATGGAGGGAACTTTTTAAGGTGGAAGAAAAAGATGCATCTTCGTCTTGTTTCCTTGAACATTGCATATGTGTTAAAGACACTAATGTCGTAGGATGAACATGAAGAATCCCTGGATTAGTCTCGCAAATGAAGGAAGTGGTAGATAGATGATGCAATCTGCAGAGGACACATCATAAATGCAGTTGGTGACAAGTTGTATGATTTCTGCTATTCAATTCCGACGGCTAAGGAATTGTGGACAATCTAAAAGCAAGGTACATGCAGGAGAATTTTAACACTAAGAAATTCTTGTTATCTACATTCTCTAAACTAAAGATGTTAGATAATATGCCTAAAATGCAACAGTGTGCTGAAATCAGAAGAATGATTAATCAGTTTGCACAACATGACATGATTATTGAAGAATCAATTGTAGTAAATGCTTTGATTGATAGATTATCCCCTCTTGGAATGACTTCAAAAGGCATATCAAAAGTGGAAAAATTGAGATCACTTTTGGAAGTCTTGCTAACTCTCTTTGTGTTGAAGAAGAGTTAGGAATGCAGGAAAGTTCTCAAAGAAATAAGAAAGTGCATGTCAATGACAAAGGTAATGAAACAAGAGTCAATGTCATTGAAGGACAAAAGAACAAGTCCAGAAAAATGATCAAAGATGCTGAAGATCTTGGCAAAGGCAAAAAGAAGAAAGACAAGTTCTTTCGTTGCAATGAAGTCGGACATTATAAATATGAGTGTCAGTTGCTAAAGAATCAAAAGAAAGAGGAAAAATCCTCTAGGGACTTTCATATGGAAGCACTTGTGGCCAAGATGTCAAGCATTAGTTTTGATCAAAACTTGTCTTTAGAAATTGACAAGTGTGTATTTTATATGAAGGGAGGAATTTATGTAAGCAAAAATGTTGTATGAAATCATAAAGTTGTGTTTTAGAAACATAAATGTTATTATGGTATGATGTGTTACATTAAATACATGCTGTAAATTATGGTTGCATACTTTGGTTGATTAAGTTATAAATAAATTTGACAAGTTTCACTTGAAACTTTAAATTTGCAATAACTTGAATGTAAATGCATGCATATTGTGAATTAATGATTACATGATTTGCTCAAATTATCTAAGTAGTTATGCATATTAATATATGTTTTGGAAAAACATTTGATCATTAGTAATGATTGTTTAGTGCATGATTTTCTTAGGGAACTAGATTATTTCATGCATGGTTAATACTTCAAAATATAATGAGTGTTCTTATGATTAATTTTTAAAATTTCATTGTGCATGTTTGAAATCAGAATTAAATTAAGAAATATATTATGTTTTGTATGAATAGGTAGCAAGTTTAGGTAGGTTGATACATAGACAATGTATGAGAATTATCTAACATGAACTTGCTTTGATGAACTAGAATTGTTAGTTGCTTTATTTTGCATTATTCTTAGTTCATGTGAGATTTCATATGTAATGAAATATGATTGTATGAGATTATGTCAAGCATGTTTATAGAAGTAACATGAATGTGTGTGTTTTATATGTTGCAAATGAATGGATGATTATTTTGATTAATCAATTTCATAATACATAAATGTAAGTTATAAAGTTTCATGTGAATTTGTATAGTGCAAATTGTGTTGAACTTTACTTAACTATGTGTTTGTGACATGTTCATTAAATAGTATTTAGTGAAATGAAATGATGCAATTTGATTGCTTGTATGATAACATTAAGAAGATAATCATTTGGTAAGGAATTGTCTTGATTGATGTACAGAAACATCAATGGAAATGGATTAAAGTCCAAATTAAAATCACTAAATGGTGGAGTTTTAATCTATGAGATTAAGTAACCATTTGAAATAGTGATTTGAAAACTCAATAAGAGAAAGTTTGGTTAAGCCAATTAGGCAAACCAAATAATGGATTAAGAACTGATAGGAACGATTATCTTCTATCAAGAGACATGTCCTAAATCATTTATAATGGAACCCTTAACTCATTGCTAGTTAACCACTAGTTCTGAATTCAATGTAGCGAAAAATACATTATCTAAATGGTTGGAATACTAATATTTTAGTGTTATTTACTCGCTAGAAAGTTAAGGTTAAACAAATGAGTTCTTAACAAGTTCAAGTTAATACCAAATATGAGAAATGCAATAATGCTAGAAATTATCATATGGCGGGGGTATTTTGAAACTTGCCTATGTTTATGCATTATGAAAATTCATAAAAGGTTATTTGATGAAACCTTGGATGCATTCATGAAAGAGATTGAGACATATAGATGTTATGTGTTGTTTATAACATGGTGCGAGAAAGCGAACTTATGTGTGATTACATTAAGGCTTGTCAATGAACTGTTGGTTCAATGATTGTCTACCAAATTAGTTCGACAGGTTTGTAAGGAGTATTCACTAAGGCTTTGGTTCAATTGAAAGACACCATAGCTAATGCGTAAGTTATCAAGAAAAGTTCTTGACTTTTAGAGGCAGGCCCTTTTTCAAATTATTGGAAAATGGCGGGGGATTGTTGAAGATTTTCCAATAATTAGCTAAGGAAGAAAGGAAAAACCGAAGAGCACCTGTCCGAGTGGCCATGCGAGTCGCACAACCACTCGGACTATGTCTAGTAGCTAATCTAAGTTAACTAGAAATGTAAGAGCATCTGTCCACTCGCACAGGTGCTCGGATGAGCTCCAGAAGCTTTGGGCGAGTAAACGTCCCACTCGGATGTGTACTCGGACGAGTTCTAGAAGGCTACTGATGCGGAGTAGAGTACATGTCCAATTCGGATGTATGCTCGGACGAGCTCCAGTAAAGTTTTTCCTATCCTGAAGTCTTGCATCTCTTCACGAAAAGTTTGATTCAGGATTCAATTCTTATCCGAATTGAGTTCCGTTTCAACCTACCTTTTCCTAAGAGCGGTGACTATTGAATAGAACCCTTTGGAGGTCTATAAATAGACTCCTTAGGACAATGATTTAGAGACAAGAAACCATTATCATCTTACAAGTTATTCTTGTACTTTTCACACTTGTTCTGTAGTTCGTTTGAGTCAGTGCAGACTTTTAACGATCATCTTCAACTTATCTCGAAAGGATATTAGTCCTGAACTCCTTGCACACATAAGGGGACTAATAAAGCCTAAAGGAAAGTGCATTTGCACGATTTGAAGAGGCATTTACTGTTTTTCTACTTTGTATTAGATTAGTAGTTCTTTTCAGAAATAAAGTTCAGTATTAGTTGGTTCTTTGTGGTGTAAGGTCCCATTGTTGTTCAGAAATATCTAACACATATTATTTTCCTTAATAATTTAAGGGCATTATTGTCTAAATAAATATACTTTTATTATTTAAATTTTGGTTAAAAATTTACTACCCTTCTTAAAAATTATAGGAAAATTATACCTCACTTTATAATTTTAAAAGCTCTACTGCCTCTATTCAATATTTTCCCAACAAAAAAACATATGGCGAAATCATATTTAGATGTAAAACTTCTTTGGTGTCACTAGTTTGAAAACTTATCGCTTCCACACTTTCCACATGATTGATTTTCTTTGAGGAACAGCAGATTAAATGACTGGTGCGATTGGTTACCCTCTTATTAAATATTCCAAATCGTAGGAAAAATACACGCAAAGGAGGGGATGTAATTAGCCTTACCCTTAAGAAATAGCATCATGAACAAGGCGTTATTGTCAATAGTTTAAGAATCTTTTTTATATTATTATTTCACATTATTCATCAAAATATGGCTCTTCTTTGTGGAATTGACAAATAAGGTATAGAAACGTTTAATAATTCCGAAAAGTCCTTTGCTCTACCACAACTTTTAGCCATGTCACACAAACACAAAAAAAGACACAAGTTTTGGAGCCCAAAAAAATACAAACCAACCACCAACAAATTAATTAATTTAGGATATAACTGAGCCTTACGTAAATCAAACTATACAGAAGATTTAAATCTCAATATAATTTAATAATGGAAACAACGTGCAATTGATCAAAAAGGTAAACAGCGGAATCGAACAATAGAGATATTGTACGTGTTCTATATAATATACATATATTTTCTATAAAAAAAAATTACAGTCCCGTCAAATAATAAGAGTAAACTTTGAATAAAAAAAATAAAAAAAAATAGATACACAACATATATCATAATAACGAATAAATTACACTACACAAAGAAAATGTAAAAGATAATTAAACAATTCCATCATAAAGAAATGTAATAATAAAGATTTCAATTGAACTCTGTATATCACAACAAGTATTTACATCAAACATTTAGTATTACATAGAAAAGATGCATTAAATCCTACATTACAAATATTCTATGCACCGGAAACATCAAGCATATTTTCCCGATCCTCCTATCCTCCTCCAAATTAATAATGATAATAGCTTTAAGTTGCTTCCGAACCGCTTCCATATTTTACTTCATCCTCCTCCAAATCAAAAACAACAAATAGTCCCCTTAAAAACATGTCAAGCTTGGATTGTTTGATTTTTTTGACCGTAAGAAAAAATTCATCATTTTTCTGATTATTTCTTCAACCTCCGCTAGGTGCTCGCTAAGATATATATATTTATTTTATTTTTAAAATTTCTTTTTTTTGTAACACAAGTAAAGGTTAAAGGGTGTTTATATATTTTTGCTCACTAATTTTTTTTTAATAAAAAATTACTGTAAATAGTAAAATAGTTACTGCATTAATTAACAGTTTCCATTTTAAAATAGAATATTGACCAACAAAGATAAAAATATGGCTAGATAAAATTACCCTTAACAAATAACTATATTACTTGGCCTACTAATAATAACTTTCCCTTGATTTGAAAAGACATTTTCTTTGATTCTCTCCATGTTTAAATTCAACCCTACATTAAATCTATGATCTCTATATGCTGCCCCTTCCCTATATCTCTCTCAATCCTAAAAAGTTCATCTGTCTCCCTTCATTTTCCCGTGACCTAAAGGAACTAGTTCTACCTTTGTTTTTGCTGTCTTTTATTTAATTTTCTTTAATAAAATTAGGATTCTTAATTGGAGCAATAAGAGGAAAATTTTCTCCTTTAAATAATTACTTTATCCATATTTATGGTATTTTTCTCATTCTCTATAGCAATTTTCTCCCTAACAAGTATGATCCTAATCATAACCATGCTGTATCAAGACTCAGTCAAAGATTCATTCTAAAAATTTTCATCGGTAATTAGTGACAAATTTGTTCGACGATTTTCAACGCAATTAATATAATCTTAGTTTAAAAAAAAATCTTAAATCAATATATGATACATCTAAATCAATGTAAAGTTAGCTAGCTAGAATATTTAGGCAATTTGATTAATTACATATGAATATGAAGAAATATATTTATGCAATACTTCAAGAAATACATAGAGTACCAAACTAAATTTGTTTTCAAATTAACGTGTGAGACGAGAAATTACTAGTGTGTGTGTATATATATACACACACACACTAGAATTTGTGCTAGGCTTCTGAAAAGAAAAAAAAAATGTGGACCGCAATGAGCTAGATCTCAATGCCTTAGGCCATCTTCAGCAGTATTTCACTATTTCAGTCACCACTACCTCTAACTTCCAGTTTTTACAGTAAATTCACCTCGGCAGAAAACTCTATCTTTCAGTTTTTCAAGAATATTCTAGTTTAATTGCTCCATACACATTATTTTAAATTCAATTTAATTACCTTTGTACTATTCAATTTATTTATACAAAAATCCCAAATAATTGTTTTATTTTGTAGCTTCATCTAATATGATAAATTCATTTAGTTAATAATAAACAATAATTATATTAATATCGCAATGAAGATTGATAAAATACAAACTAAATTAAACTAAATTATGCAAAATTTTAAAATTCTCTTTATAATGAAGTAGAGTTGACTATAATTATTTATAGGGCGAAATGCACAAAATACCACTTAACTATCGGCTTTTGGAGAAAACACCACTTTCCTTTAAAAACTCCACCAACAAGCACTTAACTTTCAAAATTGCAAAAAATACCATTTTCGCCCTAACGGCCGTTAACTTGTTGACGGGACCAAAAACCCAGGGGCAAAACCGTCTTTTCACTGTTTATCTTCCCCAAATTTTTATTTTAAACAAAAAAACTGAAGAAAACATTTCCAGGAAATCGTTTTCTTCAGAAACCAGAAAAAATAAAAAACGGATTTGCAGAGCTTCTTCATCTTCTTCTTCTTCCGATGCCCACCGAGGACTAGAAATCGAGTCTTCTTCCTTCTTCTTCTTCTTCTTTTTTTTTTTGGTAGGCAAGAAACCATTCTTCGAACACCAAAATTGAGAGTTAAGCATACATATTAAAATGAAGTATGAAAAAAGCTATAAGCACAAGACTCTCCATCATAGGTAAACAAAGAAAACAGCTCCAGTACATTCCCAGAATAATCCTCAAATTTTGGCATCTCCTACGCCCATAACAGACTAAGCCAAAAATTTAATACACTAATTTTACAGCATCCGTGTTTATTTCTGTGCTTGCAAAAGCCAGTACACCAATTACCCAACAATATGTCTCCGGGGAGAGAAGATGGAAAAACACACAGAAAGTGAATTTTTAGCTCCCTTTCGCTTGCACAAAAGACTGCTTCACAAAAATTCTGAGATCAGGGTCCTAAAAATATTTTAGATATGAGCTCAAATCCATGGATCCATCAACCTTCGTTTTCGTGTCCTGAGGCAGTATCCGAACCACTCGAAAAGCAGAAACCTTTCTTGTTTGAAGTTTAAACAGAAACCCAGAACTCCGCCAAGCTTTCAAAGAGGAGAAAAGGGGAAAAACACCAACTAAACCTGCAACCCGCCAAGACTCAAAAACAGAGAGAAAACATCAAGCTTAAACCGTGAAGATGTGTTCAATGCCGGCGAAAAAAACGTTAAACGTTTCACCCCCAGCCCTCCTTGCGCACAACCTGAAGCTTTCTGTGGAAGAAGGTGGAAGGAGCGAGAGAGCACAGGAAAAGAAAATAGAGAAGACGAAGAGGAGGAAATGGGGAAAGCAAAGAGGAGATATGACGGGTGGCATAAACAGAAGCATTAGCTCGGCGATGGCAGAGAAATTGTGTGGGTGGAGAGCTCTGCTGTTAAAGTAAACATCCCATTGGGGATGAGAGAAATCGAAACTCTCCTTCTTCTTCTTCCAACCCGAATTGGTGGAGACGCAATTTCCAGTCCTAGGCGGGCATCGGTTCTTCCTCTTCTCTGCAAATCCCTTTTTTTCCTTTCCCGGCTTTATCAACTGGAGGAGGTGCTTTCCGCTTGCCCTGATTATGGGTGTGCCGTTTCCCCATTTTCTTTGATTTCCCTAATTCCCAATCGGTCGCCCTAATCGAAGGGAAAGACTGTGGAAGTCGAATTGTCGGGGGTTGAGGTTGAAGAATGGGCTGAAAATTTCGTGGGAAGAAGATGGTAAAAAAAAAAAAAAGGAATTCGGTGAATTTTGGGGTTTTACATGGTAATTCCTTGAAAAGATGATTTTGCCCCTGGGTTTTTGGTCCCGTCAACGAGTTAACGGCCGTTGGCGAAAATGGTACTTTTTGCACGTTTTGAAAGTTAAGTGCTTATTGGTGGAGTTTTTAAAGGAAAGTAGTGGTTTTTGCAAAAGCCGATAGTTAAGTGGTATTTGGTGCATTTCACCCTTATTTATGTTTTTAATCACATATGAAATAACAATTAAATAAATTAAACTCTTAAATTTGTAATAGTAACAAAGTTTTTTTTTAATTAACCAATTGAAATAATAAATAAAAACAAATTTAAGGATTAAGGTGTAAATAAATAAAATAATAAAAAAAGAAAAAAAGAAGAAGAGAGTTGTGAACAGTGGACCTTGGTGAGCCGAGGTCCACTGTTCACAAATTGGGGAAAAACCCAAAGGTGGAGGTGGGCTTACCTTTCCAATGCTACATTAGCGTTGGACCGTCGCTGCTGAAGATGGCTTTAGAAGTCAAATCTAATGTAAAAGGACCGAATTTTTTAGAAATGAAAAGCCAATTCAGCTTTGGAATGGACTTCAACAAAAAAATGTCACTACTGTAATACTTTCTCGGCAAAAGAAAAAGGAAAAAAGGAAAAAATATTTTGAAGTACTTGTAATAGGCAAATGAAGTTGTTTATGCGTGCTTTCTGAAAGAAAGACTTGTGACTTCAAAATTCTTTGACTTTCTTCTGGTTAAGTTGAAAAGTAGCTTCTATATAACTATATAAGTTGTACGTGCAGAATTCGTGCTAATTTCTTTTTTAAAAAAATAGAAAATATTGGAGATATAAAATCTCAATTAATTAATGCTTGAATATAAAAATTATAAATGAGCAATTGAAAACAAAATAAAGAGCCACTAAAAATTATCAGAAAAATATGTTAGGACAAAGACTGAGCGCCCAACACGTACGGCAAGCCACCTTGCGGGTTTGCGGTGACTGGTGTGGTAGTGGCACCAAGAAGGTCACGGGTTCAAACCGTGGAAATGACGAATTTGTTAAACTCCCTTCGTATGCTTAGTCACTCTAGGAGTACAAGATACAGGGGCCGACTCCGGACCTGGAAGCATTCATGTTAGACAAGAATGTTGTCGACCCCACGAAAATGTTCAACTTCAATATGAAAGATCTTTGATTATTACTATTATAAGTGTAGTTCTTATGGTCTAGTTTATTTAATTTTATTTAAGTTCAATGACAAATTTGTTTACATTTTCTTTTACTAATTTTATTTACAATAGCATTTATATATGTATCTCAATCAATAATCCACATGAAAAAAGAAAGGCAAAAAAACAAAAAGAAAGAAAGAAAAAAATTGTCCATGTGTAGTGCCTATATATGCCCTTGGAAAAAAAAAAAAAAAGATTTTAAGTAATTATTACTCTGTACTAGTTCTTATTATTCCCTATGCTCTTGGATAGTGTTGAAATGGATGAGTTAACTCGAATCTCCAGCATCAATAATCCAAACCACCGAGCATCTTTCTAAGTTTCTTGGTTTTTCGTCCTGGAGATCATGTAAAACTAAACTCTCAACAAATATAATCACATGTGCATGTATCAATTACTCTATGGATCATAAAAATATCTAGAAATTCTTAAATTTTTTTTAAGAACAGAAGGGAGTAGAAGACAAGAGTATGAGGAAAAGAAGAAAAAAAAAAAAAAAAAAGTTGAAAAGATGCAACGGTTTGAATTAATATACAATGAATATTAATGAGAGGTGCATTTATGTAATGATGCATTTTTAAACTAATCAAATTACTAAACACCTCTACCCTTAACCTACAAAAAGAAAAATCCAAGTAAGAAATAAATAAAGAAATGTATTTCTTTATTTAATTTTAATTCAATTAAAAAGCCATGAATATCGTTTTAGAATAACAAAAAATCTAAATAAATTTTCGGCACTGCAGCATGATGATCCTGAAGGGAAAGTAACCATAGAATTCAATTTTGAAGAGTTGGATCTGGATAAGATGAAAACACTCAGAGTATGGAAGAAGGAAACATGGCGGCCGAGAAACGGAAAACAGAAGACAATGTTTATTTTATTACTAATTCATATGTTTTTTTTATTATAACTTACCAAATTTTTTTATTGTCTCATGTACATATTATCCTATGTTGTGCTGCAGTTGTTTTCGCTCGATGAAACAAACTTCCGGTCTTTAGCCAGAGTCATTAACTTCATACAAGAAGGTAACAAGTTGAAGGATAAACCCGAGCATGAAATTCCCGCTGCAACCCAAGCAGCTCTTGCTTGGATTCAGGTGAGTTTTTGTTTTGCTTTTTCCAAAGTAGAAATATTCATTGAGTGATTTTGTAATTTTTATTTTTACTGACTTGTAATTTATTTCCTGGAATTTATAACAATATTTGCAGGGTAGACACAATCAGAATGAGGGAGAAGCTTCTTCATCAGGGAGTCGGAAACGGCCGCGGAGTTCTTCAAAGAGTGAATCCACCTCGAAAAAAGCCAAGAATATCAGAGGTGGATAAAAAATATGTGGAGAATTTTCTGGCTGAAGCGTACCAGAACCTGATGAATCTGCGCTCTCAACCTACACCTCCGCCCCCACCGGTTGAGCGCGCGTACCAGTATGGAAGATCAAAGAGCTGCCGCTGACGGTGGCGCCAGCAGCAACAATGGCCAAGAAGGCAGTGAAAATGCTCCCACTTGTCCGGGAGAGGGTGCCGAAGAGCTCACATGGGCTGAGCGTTGGTCTCGAGAACCTGAAAGGCCTACCAATGATGGCCCCAACCCTGCGAGCAGGGTTAAAGTCATTTTTTGGGAAGCTCAAGATAAAGAGCTCTAAAATCTTTGAAAGAATTTTCATTTTTGTTAGAATAGATGTAATTTAATACTAATGTATTTGGCCCTACGGGCTTGTTTCGAATGAAATTTAATACTTGTTTTTTTAATTAAAAAAGAGATTGATTACCCATAATATTAAGTGCATATAATAAATAAAATCGAGTTAAAGATGGTTTACAAGTATTTATACTAAGTATAATCTTTTTTTTTTTAAATTTCTTAAGGCAATAATCGTGATAAGTACGTGCATGTTTTGTTCTTTTCTGGGCCAGAATATCTCGTTCTTCTTCGTTATTCGATGCTCCTTCATTTGTTACCCAGCGGCCATCCTCATTCCACAAAGCGATTCGCATCAATCACATAAAATTTAGGGTTTTTTTTTCAGAAATCCTAATCACCAAAAACGAAACTTAAATCAAACAAAAACATATAAGGAAAAAAAGGAGTACCAGAACAAGTCCTGCTTCTACTGGTGGATGCAAGGCCAAGGGAAGGCAACGAGGTAAGAGAAGGTCGCGGGTTCAAGCATTGAAAATGACGAAGCTGTTAAACTCCCTTCGAATGCTCAGCCAATGTCGGAGTACAAGATTCGGGGGCCAATTCCGGACTTTGAAGCATTGCATATTCGACAAGAACGTCGTCGATCTCACGAAAATGTTCAACTTCAATAAGAAAGATCTTTGATTATTACTATTATAAGTGTAGTTAATTTTTATGGTTCAGTTTATTTAATTTTATTTAAGTTCAATGACAACTTTGTTTACATTTTCTTTTACTAATATTAATGGGGTGCATTTATGTAATCATTCATTTCTAAACTAATCAAATTACTAAACACCTCTACCCTTAACTTACCCAAAAAAAAATTCCAAATAAGAAATACAATCAAGAAATGTATTTATTAATTTTTTTGTTTTAATTGAAAGAGTGATTGATTACTCATATTATTAAATTCATATATTAAATAAAATCGAGCCAAAGATGACTTACAACTATTTATACTAAGTATAATCCAATCTTTTCTATTTTCGAAGACAATAATCGTGATAAGTACGTGCTAATTCGGTCTTTTGTGCGTGCAGAATTCATGCTAGTTTTGGGTGAATCTGATAGTTGTGAAGAGTTTATTTGTAATCCCAATCACATTTACACTATACGCCACATGCACGTACGAATGATGACGATCTATTTTTTTAATTTTTTTTCCTTTTCTCTCTAAGGAGCCAATATTACTCAAAGAATGGAGAACTTCAAATCTGAAAGTTCCAAATGATTCCTAACGCAAAAATGTTATGAAATATTGTAACAAAATTAACCATTTTCTGTAATAATCATCAGCCAGATTACAAAAAAAATCCTGAATTTTTGTGGATCAAATATGTAGAGATATATAAATTTTATATATCTTGAGATGATTAAAAAAATTTATGAGATATTTTCACCAACTGCTCACGAGTCAACGGATTAATTCTTTGTTTTGATATGCTTTTTATTAGTGCAAAATTAATTTCCCAGCTTCACCTTGATCTGATCGATCTTCTGCCAAACAGATCACAATCCCAGCTAGGGTATTAATTAATAATAGTAACGGAGGCAGGTGGCGGAACCTAAATTTGTGGGGGATCGTGGTAAAAGGGGGATGATTTATAACCTTAAAGCCATGAGTTCGAACATTAATGCCGATAGTGAAGTGAAAAAAAAAAAAAAAAAAAGAAGTGGAAGAAGAAGAAAGGCATGGAGACAAAATATTCTATGGACGGGCATTTGAGTTTTTCATAGGTTATCTCGACATTTACAATAAGTTTGCAATGTAAAATCTTAAACTTCAATTTAATACTCCTTTCGTTAAAATAGAAAAAGTATGACCTATTTTTTCTGTCCCGATGAAATATTTCTTGTTTTATTTTTTTTTCTTGCCTTTTTATACTCTTAATACAATATAGTTATGTTTTATTTATAGTTCATTATTAAGAAAGTAAAAATGGAAAAAAAAATTAAAAAATGTAGCAAATTACTTATATTAGAAACTGTAGATCTTAAAATCATAAAATTGTACTCCCTCCCTTCCACTTCCATTAGAAGGGTTCACTTTGAAAAATACTTTTTATTTCAATAGAATAGTTCACTTTCAAAATTTTTACTCCTAACTATACCTTTACTAATATAATTATGTGTGATCCATAATTAGCCAATACTTATTAAGTAAGGATATAAATGGAATAAAAGATATCAAATTAGTTATTTTAGGTATTATTCTTTGACATTTTTAATAAGTTGTACATTGTTCCAAAATGAACACTTCTAATGAATACTTTTTAAAAATAAGACGATCGCATTGCGATGGCAGGAGTATTATTTATCATTTCGATGATGTGAATAAAAAATAATCCATGTCATGTTTGAAACATATTACAATCCGAAAAAATTATGTTTGGTAGTTAATCCATCTAGCCAATTTTCGAAAGTCATGATCTCACAAAGTTTTGGATAACTAATTTAAACTACGGAATGAGTCTGGATCTTGGCAATCCTGAACTACAAGATTTGTTTTAGTTTATTACACAAAATGATTGACCCGGCCAGCACGCCAACTTATGCCTCTGATCCGATATAAAAGACGTTTTAGAGTTTTTGACCCAAATTAAAAATCCGTTTAAATGACAAAAAAGAAAACTTGTAACTATTTTACTACTAATTAATACTACCATGGTATTTAAGATAATCACCAACTTGCTATTAAAACGTCATTTATTTTAAATAAAATACATTATTTGCTAGTGAATTTCTAAAACATTATATATTTAGGAACAGATGGAGTATTATAAAATGCAAAATGATGTTTAAACCTTAGTTTGAATCATGTTACCAAACAAGGAATCACATGTCTCACTTTTTGTATACTATTTGTGTACCATAATATTAAAATAAGTTTATTTTGCCACTAAAATAAAAATAAGCCTCAAAGGTCCCTAGTTTTAAACGTTTTGTTGTACAGAAATCGTGAACAGAGAAGTATAATGCAAAGAAGGAAAAGCTTCTGGCCTTCTGAGTAGATGTTACAAGCCATGCGCAAATGTCACAACCAAAGCAAATAAATACACAAAAGAAACTTGAAAATTAGTCCAGCCAGAAAAGCAAGGCGGACAATCTCTCCTCTCAAATACAATGCAAAACAGTGCCGAATTACTGTTTGTGCAACACAATATACATAGACCTTAGCTGAAAATTCATTTCCAAAGGAATTCGAAATACAGGCACAATAAGTGTACATACAACTTCTAGTCTTACGAAAAGAGCGGACAGAAACTACAACGAACCCCCACTGGTGTACAAACCACCGTCAACTTGCTGTTGCCGCGGCATTGTTTCAGTTATGGAGAGATATTTGCTTTACAAACCAAGGAAACTTCAAACCAACAGCACACCAAAGGCCTCACTCAGAAAACTTCACCTGCCCCGTTATTTGTAGGGAGTCTTTGACGTCTCTCCACATAATCAGATGGAAACCAACCCGCTTTTCCTCTGCATTCACCCTCTGACCAGCCAGATGGACTCACCTAAATGATCATTAAATGTTTAAAGTCAAACAAGGAACTGACTAAACATCATCTGTAAATGGCAAATCTCAGTTTCTTAAGATCATTAAATGTCTGTCATGAGGTTTCACACAGGTTGTCAGGGAATTTACACATGGCACTAAAAGGTAGTCCAAAGTACTGCTCTCATGTTAACAGCTTCCATTGTCTCCCCATTGTTCTTATCAATTTAGCAAAGCATTTTTAGCAAACGGTTCAGATTTATTTCCTACATACTAAAAGTACTTTCTCAAATATCTAACATTATTGATTTTCACGTCAACTGATTTTTACACATACACAAGAATCTTCAGAAAACAGCCAGTAGCCCAATGTTTCTATCATTAGCTCTACCTCCATGGTTTATTGAAATGAACAAAATCATTTAACCAAACCAGATTAGCAAAATGGCCTCTAGCACAAAAAGCCTCCACCCCATCCAAACTCCACTCAGTGCATAAAAAATGGTCATTTCTTTTAACCATTCCAACTCTTCAATACCCTGACCTCCCCAAGCAGCTACCAGCCCTGTAATCTCCTCTCCCCACTCAAGTAAGGTGCATATGGAGGGGGTCTGGATGGTTAGCCAATATTCATTACCTTTGCAGGTGGCGGGTGGTCAGAGCTACAGGGGTATGATTTAAAGGATTCTGGGGAGAGACAGAGAGATGGTATTCAAGAAGCCATAGCTGTGACAAGCTGCAGGTTGAGTGCAGAATTGCGAAAGAAGAGAGAAGAAATACGCCACAGGAGAAGAGAAAAAGATTGGGTGCGTGTGTGCATGTACAAGAGAGAGAGAGATGATGCAGAAAACATTCTAAATTGATCAGAGGCCATTCATTGCCATGATTTGTCTTCAACATTTAGTATAGGATTAAAGCTTTGTTATGAAAAAAAAAACATATATGATGTGTATGTCCAAAATTTCTAATGAATGAAGAATTCTCAAAAACAGGATAGAAATGTGTGTAATTTTCATAAACCCCGAAAAATCTTTGGGAAACCAAAAAAAAGCCATTTGAAAGAGGTGACTCCACTTTTCACAGGAGGAAACATCTGCCTTCCCAAAGGACAGAACGAAAGTTCTCAACCTTTTCAAAAAACTTCTATTACAGTTGGGATTGTCCTTTGTTCTGTCCTTCATTGTATTTTAATTACTTCTTCATCCCATAATTCCAGTACTGTATCAAAGCTTGTGCTTGCCCCAAAAAACAATTCACATTTTCAAATGAAATTCCTATAATATCCTTACCATTAATGATTATGTTTTGCCCACTATTAAAAAGTAAGGATAAAAAGAGAAAATTGGACATTTCATGGTGCATTAAATATATTGTACTGTACCACTAAAGAAAAGTTGTACCCATCAAAAAACAGACTTTTTTAGGACCAGGGGAGTATGATTACAACCATCATAGAATGAACAGAAAACATCAATGAGAATTATCGATCATAAAGTAGAAAATTCTGCTTAAGGATCAGGGGAGTATGATTACTATCTAGAATGAACAGAAAACATCAATGAGAATTATCAATCATATAGTAGAAAATTCGGCTTAAAGTGAGTCCTGGGCAACAGAGAACAAGAACAAAGAATGGTGTTCAAAAGTGAACAAACCTTCCGAACAACAACATAATCCCCCACTGATAGGTTTAGTTCTCTTTCAGATTCAGCATCAAAAGCATGTTTTACCTGCAGAAGATAGGGAAAATTTAGCAAAGGCTTCCCCAAGAGATTAAAAGACGCATACATGTAAAAAAAAGTGATCTGTAGAAGATACCTCAGCCAGAAAATATTTAGTCTTTTCAGGTAAATGATTGGGTAGAACCACAGGAGGCACAGACTCTTTTCTTTGCTTCTCAGACACCAACTGTTGCAACAAGAATTATCTTAAATTTGCTTGACTATGTAAACATGTTATGTACGGTAAGATATGCAGCACAGACCTCAGTCTCAATCTGACCAAGAATGGCAGCAACTCTCTCATGATATGTCTTTTCTCCTTCAACCTTTAGAGAGAAACTCCACACTTAAACTTCCTAGCCCTTACTATCTCATTAAAGAATGGTAACAGATCATTTCCCATACCAGTGATACAAGCCTCTGGAATGTAAGCCTCTGCTGCTGAGATTCTACAGAGCTCAATGCTGCGGATGCTTCTTTACCTAAAACTGCCATGTTTGCTTTGAGCTCATGCATTTTAGCTTCAGCTGCATGAAGCTTTGCAACATTTTCCGGAATGGGAGCTTCCCTTACTCTTGCTTGTCTCCTAGAAACCTCTACTGCCTGTTTGCTTTGTCAATTCATAGAATTATCAGACTAAAATTGTTGGACACTGCAAGAAAATATTACATAAAGCACCATTGTACCAGAAGTTGCAGCTCAGATCTCAAGTACCTGTGTTTCTGCTTCTTGTCTCATTCGACTATAACGCTGAGCAAGATGGCGAGCTTCTTCCAAAGGTGAACCACTAATCATTGCCCGCAAGGGCTCTAAAACCTGGTTGTAAAACAATATTTATAAACGGGCAAATAGAGAAGCATTAACTCATTAGAAGGGGAAAAGGACAAAAAGAATGATAGGTATATTCAAATGTAAATGAAACTATGCGTCTTGACAAAACACAATGGTGATATATTATCCATATAGCCGATCTCACATAATAGGATAAAGGCTTTGTTGTTGTTGTTAACAACAGTAGGTACAATTAAATTGGGCACATTACTCTTCATAGTTAATTATACAACAGAACATGAACTGCATCCGTCCCCAAAAAGAGTCTACTGCTCATCTAGAATTGTAACACAAGGAATGAACCATTATATGTGTAAGTTCGGGAAAATGCATTTTGGTCCCTAATCTTTGAGATTTTGGTACATCATCTTTCAAATCCCAGCACTTCTGATCCAACTAAGGAAAATTTGGCAATGTTAACAACTGTAGTCATGTAAATGGTCCAATCCCTATAGTCCAACTGTTATCAAATACTCCCTTTGTTCTCTACAGAGTGTCCCCTTAAAGATTTTTTCTTGTTCTTTAAAGAGTATCCCTTTTCAAACTCCAATTCAAAAGGTTAAAAGCTTCCCTATTTTACCCCAAATTTAATTGATCAATTTATTACACTCTCTTTCCAAATGTACACACATTACACAAATTCTCATTAAATTTGTAGTTAAACAAGTAAATATAATAGGGGTAAAAGAAGAATTTTTCCCACTTTCTTAATCTATGTGCAAATCTCTAAGGGGGACACTCTTTAGAAAACAGAGGGAGTAGATTAATACACTTAAAACTAGAACATGGTCAAGTCAAAAGGTCAAGGTCAATGGGAGGGTTGCTTTAAGTATCACAAACCTAGGCTACCAAAAGAATAATCAGTTGTTCGAAGGTTAAGTATCTCGCAAGACCAAGTTTTAGTTTAATGTGTATTAAAATAAATTCCACCATTTGGCTAGCAAGGCCGTGCCATTCATGTGACCACTTATGTTAACTTAGTGCAAAGTTGCAATAGTAGGACAAAATTAATGGAATTTGAAAGATGGACCACAGAGCCAGTCCTGAAATATGAGGAGCCAAAAGTGATATCAATCCAAAGATAAGAGACCAAAAATGCTTTTTACCTTATCAGTTTTCACTTTTATCCTTCTAAATTTTAGGCCACGCATGATCATTTTTAATTAATAACAAAGGATACTACAGGAATTTCATTTAAAAGTGGATTATTTTTTAAGGACAAAAAAAAGTTGAAAGTGGACTCTTTTTGCAGGACATAATTAGTGAATATATCAAACATTTGCAACTGAATTGGTCAAGAAAACTGATAGAATAATAAATTAAACAACTTAGAGTGTGCTTATTTTATGGTAATGATAGTTTTGTAGCGGGAATTTGACATTACGAAAATAATAGAATATTGCCTTACACTTGCTCAGGACATTCCGAATGGTTGGTGACTGAATATTGAATAACACACTATGAATGTGACATTGTAACTTTTTTTCTGTGAATGTAGAATAAAATCCTTGCCATAAAAAAATAAAGTATCAAAAGAATTTGAGAATCAACAATTGAATTTCTCCTCCAAAATTAAGGCTCTGTTCTTTTAGTGACCTAGAATGGGAAATTTTTTGTTTAGGGAAGAAATTTGTTTTGGAGGGAATTTCTTTTGGGGATTTGTGTAAGAAAGAGAAGAAAAAGTGTAATGATTATGTTATTTTTTGAATTTATGTGAGTGGGGATTTAGAGGGAATTTTAAATTTTAAATTATGAATTTAGTAAGAAATGATGTTTCTTTGTATAAAATTTTTGAGAAAAAAGTGATGATTTTCTTAAAATGGAATGGAAAAGAACAGAGCCTAAATGAACAAATAAACAAAGAGTTTAAACATGTATGATTTCAAAGGTAAAGTAGCGAGAGGTTTTATATTGATAATAATTCTGCTATCTTTTTATCAAAACATGCTTCATAAAGAAATTTAGTTATAATTTTTTACATTAATTCTTAAGGAGAAAATAGGGCAAAAGATTAGACATTACCAGCAATTAGGCCTTTTCTTTTTCCCGACTAACAGCAGATACATGATTACATAGTAACAAATTTCCTTTCACATTAATAATGCTAAACTGGAATAACGAGAAGAGTTATGACGTATTCATCCCTTAAATGACATTGCTGCAAGAAAAGTACACCCTAGGTACATGTGGAGAATATTAAAAGGGTAGTCTAGGACAGCTAGTAAAAGAGAGGCTTTAAGCCTTCAGGAGAAAAGATAAGGACTGGGGAAGATAATATCATCAAGTAAAGCAGATAAGAGAGACCAGGAAAAATCTTCAGTCAAGCCAGTATAATCGTAGCTTGCCAGTCAATGCAGAGCTATGCAAACTAACCTCTGAAAACAATATCTTGTTTAAGTCTTCCTGCTCTTTTTCGACATGTTTACGAGCATCACCATAAATAGACGCTGCCTTAGCTAGGATTTCATCATGAGCATTCTCAATTCCATATTTGCAGCAATCTTCCGACAATTTTGTCCCTGGTCCAAACAATTATAAATCTTGTAAATCCAATTGCACAGAAAGGCAATCAATCAGGGTGAAATAAACCTTTAATAAATCAAAACAATCCAAAGAGACCTACAACCGTAAACTTCACAAAGCTACTTTTCACATCTATGATAAGTGTAGGTCATAACAACTGCACACCTGCTTCAATATGCTTATAACCTATGGCCGTAAATGTTTCAGCTGCTTTAACCATTTCTTTCTGAAAATCCTGCATGATAAATGCAGTTCAGATAATTAAAGCAAATGAATGCCTGGAAGTTACACTGAACAACAGAAATATTCAACCAACATCTCTGAATAAAGTAGAGTCATATGTCCTGAGAACAACAAAACATATTGATCAAATATGAGAACTCAAAAGATGCAGAAATACTAATGCATCTGCTTTCCTTAGTTTCCTCAATCGCACAGGTCTCCTCACCAAACAATATGCCTTCATGAAAAAAGAGTAAAGACCATCTTCAATCTTTATTTCTGCACCGCAAATACTTCACAATACCGGTCCCTTGATATTTCTTCAAAATACAACCAAACAATACTAATTGTTTCTTCCATGGTTGTGATGACTACATTTTATGGGTGTTTTTTGAATATTCAGATATTGTATATCATTTAAGAACAATAATAAGTACTAAAATGTCAGCAGCTAAAAGGAATTGATAATAACATAGGTGTAAACTACACAAGGCAAACAGATAAAAATAGATGTTTGCATGTGTGTGTACGTATATATATATATATATATATATATATATGTATATAGTTGAACTGGTAGTTATAACAAACATAGTTATTGCAGAAATTAAATCTATTTAACTCTTTTACCAAGGATGATACAAAACTCTGGCCAATCAGATAACTGGGTTCTGATTGATTTGAATTCAAAACTCATGTGGATATAATGTGTCAGTTGAAGCATAATTACAAATAAGGATTCATTTGCTTATCTAGCTAGTGACAAGGTGAATTCCAGAGTATGAAGCCCAAAGCATACAGAGTTTAAATTATATAGATGCTTCACAGTTATTACAACTCTTCAAAAATCTTTTAGCTAGTGACTAGAATAAAATCAACAAATTGAAACAGTAAAATTGACAACCGCATCTAAATCCAGTGGCAAATACATAACAAGGATTCCATGGTACATGCTTGATTCTGCAAATGCTGAACCTACAACCTAAAGATCATATTTTTAAGTAACATGGTTCTAGTGCTGCAACCAATCATCCCATACAATGGTGATACAGTTTAAATGGTCTAAGCAGAAAACCTGGTAAATAACCAGTATTCATGACCAGATTTCATTTCAGCATGAAAGAAAGTAAAGCTGACATCAACATTACAAAAAGATCACCATAGCTTTCGCATTCACTACCACCCTACCCAACATTTTCTTAACAGTTCTCACTGCTTCCCCGACCCCATCCCCAACCAGCTCCAAAATTTTTCGAGAAATAAAGATAATTTTCCAGTACAACTATGGGAGCTTCTAAAATATATATAGTACCCACAACTAACTTTCTCGTCTTAATCATTTCTACTTAATGCCAAACAAACATTGAAATGAAGCTCCTTTTTACAACGATGAAAGTATTGGAGACCAGATTCTGAAAGTGCGCAAAACATAGTAGTAACCATGAATCAATCCATGACTAATTCTTACACCAGCAACTTGTCTTTGAACTCAAATAAGGATACACACTTATAAAATTGATCTCGTTAATTAACTCAAACTCACCTTTCCTTCACCTGAACCTTATTCCATCTTTTTGTTCTAGACATTAATTTCTACTCCATAACCATAGTAAAAACAGCATAAATGAAAATATGATGATGCTACTTAGCAAGCTCGCAAAATAAAAGGAAGAAAAGAAAATAACACTTCAGTATCTAACTTGCATCAAATTCAGATTGACTACTAAAACAAAAAAGAAAACAAGGGAAAGAAAAACAGTTCAGGGTGAACTAAAAACATGATTACCCTTCCAGCGCGAGTAGACCTGTACAATTTCTCCAATTGGTGATGTCTATGCATCTCCAGTTCATCAATAACCATGACATTTGAACTCTCATAGCCAGTCCCACCCAATTGCTTGATCACAGCCTGAAATGAAAACAGTCTTCATCAAGCATCATCCATGAAAAAAGGGCAAGCCCAATCCACAAGGCTTTCCTAATCAAAGGGTCATAGATAATAACAATTAAATAAAGAAACCCTTCAAGCAATTCATTATGGAAATTTAATAAGTAGATTTCTTGATGTTAGAAAGAGACCCTCTTGCCACAATGTCAACTTTCTCTTCTTTTTTCGGATGTGCAATATTTATGCTCATAGTCATGAGACTCATGACCATAAAATCATGGGATGTCGCAATTGAGGTTAGAAAACGGGCACAGGGTTTACTCATTCCTATCTTCCACAAACAGAAATGAAACATTTTTCCACATTTTACAGAGGAACGATGCAGAGCCGAAAATTCAAGGGGGAAAAAGAAACAAGAATAATAACAGAAACCAATGAATTTGAGGGACCTGTTGTTGTTTCGCAACTTGGTCTCTGATCCTGCTGGCTTGCTTTCTCAGGGCATCCATGGCTGGCTTCGCAGCTTTGTCCCAGTTCAGTACGTGTTTAAGCGTGTGACTGCGTGTTTTGGGACTGGGGAGTGGGACTCCGGAGAGGAAGATTACTTTGCTTCCTTACTAAGATCTACCCAGTGACAGGCAGACAATAATATGACAGTTCATCTTTTAAAATGTTTAAATTACATTTAGCCCCTCGAAGTTTTGTAAAACTATAATTAACCTCTGCGGTTTCGAAATTACCCTTTCCCCCATGAATATTTTGTCAATATAACATTTAATCCTTCTTGATTTGGAAAAATTAATGTCATTCCCATGTCAATCAAAAAGTAAATATAAACTTCAGAAAATTATTGGAATTCTAGCATCACTATCTAGCCCCAGACGAACACTACAATTTCGACATCACCACTAACGATATAACGCAAAATTTAAAAATGTGACTAGTTAACTTTTATACTATTTGTTATTAACTCATACATATTCCCAATTCAAAAGTTAGCTCATGACAGTTAACCATAGCTCTTAACACTACAACGAGAACCATTTTCATAACTTGATTGAATTTTGTCAAAAAAAACTCTATTAGTATTCATCTTGTCAATGTGCATTTCGCATAGGATGAAACTAAGGAATGATTCTCCATTTTGGTGTTATATTAACTAATCATAAAGTTCCCCCTTCTCTCTACCCTTTCCCACTAACTAGCGGAGCCAGAAAAAAAAAATTTATAGCGCGTTCACAGTTGCACTTTAATATAAACAAAGTAAAATATTTAAAAAAATATATAAAGACTATACAATTCTGTTTTTTTTTTTAGTGATCATATTATCAAAATAATTTGACATACCTTTTATTGTTGCTCATGATAATTTTGCATACTCTGATAGTGCTTGATAACTTTTTTCTTGTCAACTTCACAAAATAGACATTTTTCAATGTATGTTACTAGTCAATCATTCATCAAAGAGTCTTCCATTTGATTACGAATGTGATTTTTCACTATATTGTTTTGTATTGAGGCTTACAAAGAAAAAATAAATAATAGGGAAAAAAAAATAGAGCATTACAACAAAAAGGAAGCCGAAGAAAAATAAAAAAACTATAGTCTTATTTCAGACTCTGAAATTTAGATTAGTTAAGTTCTTTTTGAGCAGTTATAGAACAAGAAAAGATAGTTGTTGGGCCGTTGGCTGAACTACAAGTCTTGTACTTAATTGGTTGATGTTTTACTTCTAAAGTGATCCACATGCCGCATAAACATGTCAAGAATATAAACATAGAATTTTGTTAGTTTATATTTAAGAATTTATAATGATTAGGGCACTACTCACATAACACTCAACATTCACCAACTTTTAATATATATATATGGCCATAACCCTAACTCTGCCAGTGCCCTTTCCCACCCAAAAACTCGTCTTGCTCCTCTCTCCTCCTCCATTCTCCTCTATCTTTTTACTATGAGTAAAAATATAATTACCCCCTCTGTAGTTTTAAAAATTTATGCATCACCCCTTTATGGTTTATAAAGCTACCATGCACCTCCTTTAACTTTCGTGAACTATGTAAAGTGGACAAAAATGACCAAAATACCCCTGCGTCTAAACTGTAATTCACAACTAGAATAAGGGCATTTTGGGGGTATTTCAGTAATTTTTGTCCACTTTACATAGTTCACAAAAGTTAGGGGGGTGCATGGTAGCTTTTTAAACCATAAGGGGGTGATGTATAAGTTTCCGAAACCACAGGGGGGTAATTGTGTATTTACCCTTTTACTATTTAATTTTTAGTTCTCTTTTTTATAGAGGGGTTGCTCTCTATTTTTATGGAGTGTTCTTATCATCCCTTATGGAGATATTTAGTCTCCTCTTTTAGAGTTTGTTAGATAGATTTAGTAGTAAATATTTACAAATATGAGATTTTTCTTGAAGAATGTTGTAGAAAAGACAAAATTTGAAGATGTGTTTTATCTTTGCTACAAGATTTACTTGATTGAAAAGGAAACAATGCAAATGTTGGCAGCTACATGTTGTATGTGTAAAGATTTTTAGTATTGTTTAGTTACATCTAGGAAGATTTATTTGAGTTTTAACATTAAAACAATACTTATTACTTAGTTACTACTAGGAAGATTTATCTTCAGTTTTAGCATTAATAGTGTAAATTAGTTTAGCACAAATAGCGTATTTAGCTACCGGAATGTTTATGGGCTAAAATGCCATTAGATTTTAGTTAAAGATAAATCTCATTATTCCTACAATAACTTGATACTTGTAAGTGTTCAAGGGTCATTGGGCCACTTAATAAAATTATTTGATCCATTAAATTTAATATTAATATAATCTACATATTTCTAAAGAAAAAGAAATTACTAATTGTAAACTACCGTAAGTTTCTAATACCTAATGGAATTATTTATTGTTTAAAAATAATAACGATAATAGATAAAAATCAACCGCAAAGAAAGTATTAAGAAATTAATCATCGATATTCTAATTTTTTATTGAGCTTATTTTTTTACTGTAAATTGCTCTCTAAACTTTTGCATTTCGTAATTAATCCCTTGAACCATCAATTTGTTGCAATATAAGTAAATTTTGGTTTAAACTTTAAAAGTTTCTAACAGTACCTAATTACCCACTTAATAACAATATTGATATACAAATTTTGTAGTTTACTTGAAAGAGTAAGTATGTAATTATGCGTTTTCATGAAAAATTGCTTAAATTAACACTCACATTATTGTTTACACTACAACAAATTGAGAGTTTTGGGTCTTGAATGTAAAAATTAAAATTCTTGGGAAAAAATCGCAATTGAGTTAAAAGTTCAAAGAGGCTATTTACAATTTATTCTTATTTTTATTTTGTTATTATTATTATTTAACTGTCGATTTCACCTTCAAAATTCAAATTCTCAAATAAAATGGACACCATGAATATAGTGTTCAATCCTCGCAGAGAATTAATTATATTATCAGTTGTTACCTGAAACCTAATCGCAAAAATTTATGAAAGTAGCATCGATTATAATAGTTGAATTCGTGATGATGAAACAAGTAGAGTTTTTCTTCTTGTTGTCAAATTGACCTTTATTCATAATTTCCTATATATCTACACCATCATTGTCATGCACATCTTATTCAATTGGGCAAATTACATTTACCTCTCCCAAATTTAGCTAAATTATACATAAATTCCTATAATTTAAGAAATTACAAATAAATCCCTGAATCACTCAAGAAATATTTGATTTGGATTAATTTCAACTAACAGTTAGGTTGATATCGAGTCGAGCAAAACTGAGATTTGGAGGATTGAAATTTCTGATCGTTTATTAAATAATTAATATTAAAATTTGGTTCATATTCGTTTATTTATTACATAAATGAGCTCCAACTGAATTCTTACCGAGTCGATCCTAAACTTATTCGTCAAAATTCGTGTTTATTCTCAATCATAACTAGCAAAGATCAATTTTGTAATTATGACAAAATTAAAGGGATGTATTTGTAATTCTTAAAACAAAATTGACTAATTTATGATTTGACCAAACCTCAAGAAATGTAAGTCGCCCTAATCAATTAGAAACGGATGATTGCTCCTTCGCCAAGGGGGAACTTCTGCATCAACATTTTTTCTGTTCATTGGGAATTTGGGAGTTTATATGTGATCTTGTTATGCAAGATGCTTGAAAATGGCCAAAAATGAAATTCTTGAAATTTGTAATTATATTCTAATGAAAGGGTAATTATGTCTTTTTAGGAAATGATTTATAAATTGAGATTAAAAAAATCATTCAAAGTGCAAAATAGTACTCCCTATGTTTCATTAAAAAAATCCATTTTAAAAAATATTTTTTTGTTGTAATAAAAGAGTCTATTTTGAAATTTTTTACTCCTCTTATCCTTATTAATATAATTATGTGTGATCGACAATTATTATATATAGTACTTAATAAGTAAGGATATAAATGAAATAAAGAATGTCAAATTAGCTATTTTTAGGTGTTGTACATTGACATTAATAATAGGTTGTTTATTGATCAAAGTGTACGGTTCTAATGGAATTGCGGGAGTTGTAACCAAAGTAAACTTTGAGGTGGTATTTAGCCATCAACTCAACAATTATTTTATGAATCCGCAGTACAAAAATTAGGTTACACATCCAGTGCAGATTAATTAATGATATTAGCTTAATTTCTTATAAAATGATGAACAAGTTAGTGATTATCTAAACCTATTTGCAGTACTAAATAATTATTTTTCCAACTCCTATATATTCTGACATCATTTACCTGCAGAAACTGAAACATCCTGCTGCATTTACCTCTCATTTGTTTCAGATCCTATACTAAGAGCAGCCTTTAAGGTTGCCAACTGCTGTTCTTTCCTCGCAGCTACCTGGTTTGTCTTCGTGTCTGAAAACCTGGGCAGAATTAACCAAATAATTTCGCTTTCAGAAACAAATGTGTACAGTAACAAAGCCACTAACTAGCTGAGTTTTCAGATCACATGCACAAACATCCATGGTACTTTTTGAAATCACAGCTTTTTTTAATCTATAGAAATAACAGAGGGTTATTGAAACACCTGAATTTTCATAAACTATAAACACCTTTTGAAATCAATGCTCTTAATTATGAGACCGGATTCTTTATCCATTTTTTTTCTGCCTTTTCTGGTCTAGTCCACCAAAGGTAAAATAAAGTTATTTTGCCATTCATATTGAACAACAAAGTAGCAAAGTGACATTTATTTTCCCTCAGTGTACAGGAAAATGGACAAAGGATTAGGACTCGGTAATTATATTCGAACTTCTAAGAAAACACTGCAAATTCCCTCTTATCCCATTCCGTTAATACTTAACAACAGATTGCAAAATTTCCTCCCTTTCGTCACCACTAACACCGTTACACCGTTTCCCCAATCCAGATTTTCAAAGTTGGGAGACTAGCAAAGCATAAAACACTGTAAAATTAAGGGGGGGAAAAAAGGAATAATCACCTAGAGGCGATAACCGCGGTGGGAGCAGCAGCCACTTCAGCGGCGGCAGAAGAGGCCTCTAAGTTTTCTCGTGCCTCCCGAAGCTTTCCGGCAACTTCCGTATCCGTTTACCCTTGATCAACGAGTTTCTCCTCCAGGAGGAGGAGCTTCAATTGGATCTGGCGCTTGCGATCATGTTCCAGGATCTCCTTATTAGGAGATATTTTGAGGTTTTTAGATATACAACAATATTTATACCTTCCCCAAATTAAAGAAATTTTCTTTTACGGCATTGTAGAATGTTAATTTTTTTAAAAGAGTGCAAAACTCTTAGCTGATGTTATTATAGAGTAATTATAATTAGCAAAGAGCAAATTTGCAAGAGTTGATATACAAATTTTCTCTCAATAATGAAACGGGAAAAAATGCTCTCTCTCCAACAATTACATCACCTAGACTTTTATAATTCTTGTAAAATGTGTATATTTATAGGATTTATCCATGCCCCATTTTAAATAATGTTTGAGTATAGCCTATAACTCTAATCACTTGCTATTCAAGCAAGTTAAATTACATTTTTTCAGTTAAAATTTTCTTTTTTTTATATTAAAAATGGGATGGATACCCGTTTTATTACAGTTGGAAAGAAAGAAAAAAAGAAAAAGAAGCAAGAAACAAATGATTCCTATAGTGGGTGCCTGCGGATGAGCCTTTTATAGTTCACTCGGACTTGTTTTTAAGCTCATAATCATAAAAAATTTCAAAGTACTGGTCAGTTCCTGTTCAGGAAGGTTGCACATACTGATCCTCATCTTCTTCCAACACTCCTTCTGCCCATGGCCGATACTCTGTCTTGCCATCTTGGTTTTTATCACTTGGGATGTTATCAGGATATGCGTACGCTTGAGGTGCTGAGCATCGATCGTTATGTTGTGGTATTGAGGGTGATGGTCTGAATACCCGATTCAACGACTTCTTAATTTAGGGACTGGGTCGGAGAAGGCATGTTTCTCCATTGCTGTCTGCAGCAGTCCAAGATGGAGATGGGTGCTTGTTCAGCTCCAGTATAGGAGCTGTGTTTGAAGCTGTGCCAATTCTAAAAACAGCTTATTCATCGAACTTTTGTAAAGGGAACCCATGAAGATCAATCGAAATTGGGGAAATGGTAAACCAAAACTGGAGTTAAATTTCGGAGGCCATTTGACAATAGGAACAAGATACGATCCAAAATTCCAGACAGAAAGAATGTAACCAATTTTTACTGGTTTTTGAAATCAACAGTCTGAAAGCCAGTAAAATAAAGTTATATTTTATTAAAATGAGTGGGGGATTGTTGGAACATTTTAATAAAATCATTTTTTTTTAGTAATTAAATTGTAGCTTTAAATTTTGTGTTAAAAAATAATTTGAACAATAATTTTCAGCATTTGTGAAACTGAAAACATTGAAAATGCAATTGGATTATTGATTCATAAGTTGTGAAATAATAAAGTTGATTGATTAATGAACAGAGATAAAATATTGATTTTACTGCATTCAAACAAGGCATCCGTTTTGACTTAATTAATGCATTAGAAAAAAAACATCCGTTTGATATATTGGTTTATCCGTTTTCTATCATCATTATTTTCAATTGATGTTGAAACGGTCACTACTACAAAAATGACTTTTAATGGCGGTTTTTAAGGGCTTTTAACGGCGGTTTTCGGCCTTTTTGAATCGACATCTATCCGGCAGCCGTAGAAAGTTTAGGGACTTTCTACGGCGGTTCGATTAGGAACCGCCATAGAAAGTCTTTCTATGGCTGTTTTTTTCAAAACCGCCGAAGAAAGTACCAAATTTGTAAAAAAAAAAAATTTAATATTTCATTTTTTTTATCTCTGCATTCAAAATATATATATCAAAAACAGTAAGAACAGCCGTAGAAAGTTTTTGATATATATATATATATTTCAACTTTATTCAAAATATATATATATATCAAAAACTTCCATGCTAATAAACAGAATAACCATCAAACTTCACAAAATTTTTGCGTGCATCCATCAAATTCTAATTAATTTAATCATTAACAGCAAGAACAATACAATAACAACATAATCTTGAAGTAAACAGCCAATATATATATACAAAAATCCAATCTCAACCTAATCAATTTTGAGAATAAATCAAACCAAAATCAGTAGAAAAATTATAAAATAGAACATACAATAAACCACCTATTTAACACTAATTAAACCTGAATTTAATCATTCATCATCTCACCAAACCCGAATTTAACACTAATAATAAACCCTAGGCCAATCGCAATAATCAAGTAACAATAAAATTTGTAAAACTTAAATAAAGTTGAAACTATTCGATATAACTTTTTTTATGATTTGGAACCCACAACAAGGACCGATTGTGGTGAAATTATGATAGGGGATAAACTCCAAGTGGTGGGTGATGGCCGATTAAGAAACCATCTCCGGAGTTGGGCGATGGCGGATCTTGCTACATCGGAAGAACGGCTTCGGGGGAAGACAAGAGAAAAAACCGACGGCGAGAGGATGGGCGCCGGCAACGAGAGAACGGCTTCGGTTTGCTGGAGATGGAAACAGGGGGAAGCCGCGGTTGGCTGGAGATGGAAACAAAGGGAAACCCTTAAAATTCAAACAAAATCAAGTTTCTATGGCGGTTTTAATAAAAACCGCCGTAGAAATGGACTTTCTACGGCGGTTGTAATTAAAACCGCCATAGAAAGTAAATAACCACCATACTATGGCGGTTTTAATTACAACCGCCGTAGAAAGCCCGTAATTGTGAATTTCCACATGTTCCTCTATTCTTATTAATTTCTAGTTTTTCTTTTTTTTTGTAAATTAACCCCCAAATTTTTTTAAATTTAATAATAAATATGTAATTTACTATTTATCAATTTTTATAGTAAAATTCATCATATTTATTAATTATACGGCGGTTAGAAATAAAACCGCCGTAGAAAGGGACTTTCTACGGCGGTTAGAAAGAAAACCGCCGTAGAAAGCGACTTTCTACGGCGGTAGTTTTGGAAAACCGCCGTAGAAAAAATAAAACCGCCGTAGAAAAGGACTTTCTACGGCGGTTTTGGAAAACCACCGTAGAAAGTAGGGAACTTTCTACGGCGGTTTCTTACAACCGCCGTAGAAAGTCCCTTTCTACGGCAGTTGTAAGAAACCGCCTTAGATAATGTCTTTCTACGGTAGAACCGCCGTAAAAAGTCCGTACTTTCTTTTTAATGGCGGTTTTGATCTTTCCGCCGTTAAAGCACCGCCGTAGAAAGTACATTTTGTAATAGTGGGTTTAGCATTTGATATTATTATCTTAAAATAAAGGCTATAAGCTAACAATGCCTCATTGCCTATCATCCGTTTGTTGCATTTGTTTAGGCATCGTTCAACAAGTGTTTATTCTCTTTTAATGTGTAAAAGGGCTGGAGACCATCCGTTCATCTTTCAATTAGAAAATTTTAAATTTTTGTATATATATACTAGCTTATTCGTAAAGCACGACTTGACCCATCATTATCATATAATTAATATCAATGAATTATACAAAGTTATATGATCGAAATGAATTTATATGATATTTAATATTTAATCAAAAAATATAAAAATACAAAAAAAGAATTTATTTAATCAAAAAATATAAAAATACAAAAAAAGAATTTATCATACATATTTCCAGTTATATATATTTCAATACATATGAAATTTAAAATCCATTTATCAATATAATAAAATTGTCAAGTAAAAGATTTAAACGGAAAAAAGAGAGAATAAAATCTAAAAATTATTGAATATGTCAAATTATCATTAAACCGTCAAATGAAAAGTAAGCAAATGGATGAATTCATGATATAATGAAGGCTAGTTTTATTGCCAGAGTACAAATTAGCATACAGATCAATTTTTTATTCCCTTGACAAAATTAACTTTGGTTAAATTATGATATCGGTAACATCTATAAAAGCGGAAAGTCTGTTGGAGATTTTCCAATAATTAGCTAAGGAAGAAAGGAAAAACTAAAGGTTGGCTGTCCGAATAGGCGTCCGACTCAAACAACAAGTCGGACTATGTCCAGTAACTAAACCAAGTTAACTGGAAGGGTGAGAGCACCTTTCCGAGTCAAACAGGTTTTCGGACAAGCTCCAGAAGCGCTGAGCGATTACACATCCGACTCGGACGTATGGTCGGATAAGATCCAGAAGGCTTCTGATGCGGAATAGAGTACACGTGTACTCTGACAAGCACCAGTAAGGTTTTCCTATCCTGAAGTGTTGCACCTCTTCACGAAATGTGTGATTCTGGATTCAATTCTTATCCGAATTGAGTTCCGTTTCTTCCTTTCTATTCATAAGAGTTGTGACTATTGAATAGCACCCTTTGGAAGTCTATAAATAGAATCCTTAGGATGATGATTTAGATACAAGTAATCATTCTCAGTTTACAAGATGTTCTTGCACTTTTCACACTTGTTCTGTAGTTCGTTTGAGTTAGTGCAAACTTCTAACGATTATCTTCATCTTATCTCATAAGGATATTAGTCTTGAACTCCTTGCACATATAAAGGGGACTAATAAAGCCTAAAGGAAAGTGCATTTGCACGATTTGAAGAGGCACTTACTACTTTCTACTCTTGTAATAGATTAGGTATTCTTACATAAATAAATTTTAGTTTGTAGTTGGTTCTTTTGTGCTATAAAGTCCCATTGTTGTTCAGAATATCCAACAATCTTTAGGCTTTATTATTACTAGCTCAATGTCAACCAAAGTCAAGGATCTGACCTCATCGATCGTGAAACTAGATCGGTTTGAAGGAGGAAACTACACAAGGTGGAAGAAGAGGGTACACTTCCTACTTGTGTCATTGAAGGTGGTGTATGTCCCAAATACACCAAAGCCACCAGTAGAGGAGAATGAGACGTTGGTGCAGATGAGGAAGCGCCACAAGTGGAAGACCGATGATGAGGTTTGCAGAGGACACATCCTCAACGCAATGAAAGACAACCTCTTTGATATCTACCACATAGTTCCCACGACTAGGGAATTGATGGATGAACTAGAGGCAAGATATATGAGTGAAGATGCAGAAATTTCTTCTCTCTACTTTCTTGAATTTTAAAATGCAGGATAATAAGCCTGTGATGGAACAATTCACCGAGTTGGAAAGGATGCTGAATCACTTTAATCAGCACCAGTTGACCATGGATGATACAGTTATTGTTTCGGCAATAATTGAAAAGCTTCCTCCTTCTTGGAAAGACTTCAAAAAGGATCTCAAACACAAAAAAGAAGAGATCACGTTTGAAGGACTTGCTCATGACCTCCGTGTAGAAGAGGAATTGAGAATGCGGGAGTCTCATGAAAATGAGAAGAGCAAGGCAAATGAAAAGGCTAAGGAACCCATAACAAAGCTGCATGTCGTAGAACAAGGACAAAGCAGCAAGTCCAAGAAGAGAGCCCACAAAGACAATAATGATCAGGGCAAGAATAAGAAGAAAAAGAAGGGCAAGTGCTTCCATTGCAAAAAGGAGGGACACTACAATTATAAGTCTCGACTTCTAAAGATAAAGGAACCAATAACTCCAAAAATGAGAAAGGAGAGGATGCCTTGGTTGCCATGATTTCTGAATTATGTCTTGTTAATGAAGATCAATCATGGTGGGTTGATTCAGGAGCCATTAGACACATATGCAAGAACAAGAACTTCTTCAAATCATTGAAAGAAGATAGTGCTGAAGATTATGTAATTTACATGAGGAATTCTGCTACAGCCCCTGTAAAAGGAGTTGGAGATGTTGATCTCAAGTTCACTTCGGGAAAGGTTGTAACCTTGACAAATGTACTTTTTGTTCCTGAAGTTAGAAAGAATCTTGTGTCCGGTAGTCTCTTGAATAGGTTTGGTTTTAAGTTAGTCTTTGAGGCTGACAAGTTTGTCCTTTCCAAAGGTGGCATGTTTGTAGGGAAAGGATACCAATGTAATGGTATGTTTAAAATTAATGCAATGCCAATCAATAAGATGGCAATTTCTTTGGTGTATATGCTTGATTCATCTTCTACTTTATGGCATAATAGACCAGGACATGTGCATTTTAGAAGGATGAATGACATGATAAAATTAGATTTTTTGCCTAAATGCTCAAAGATAGAAAATGACAAATGCCATGCATGTATGCTGAATAAAATTACAAGGAAACCATTTCCTACAGTTGAAAGGAAAATAAATGCACTTGAATTGATACATAGTGATTTATGTGATTTACATGCTACTCCCTCAATAGGAGGAAACAAATATTTTGTCACATTTATTGATGATTGTACTAGATACTGCAGTGTGTATTTGTTGCATTTCAAAGATCAAGCCATGCAAAGTTAAAGTCTACAAAACTGAAGTTGAACTTGTATGCAATGGTTTGATTTAAGTGTCTTAGAACAGATAGGGGTGGAGAGTATTATGAATTGGATTATTTTCAGTCAAGTGGTATTAAACATGAGGTGACTGCTCCATATACATCACAACAAAATGGTGTTGCTGAAAGGAAGAATCATGTGTTAATGGAAATGGTTAACACAATGATGTCTACTGCTGGCCTTAGTCAAGGTTTTTGGGGATAGGCTGTTCTAACAGCGTGTTACTTGTTGAATAGAGTTCCTAACAAGAGGAATTCAATAACTCCTTATGAACTTTGACACAAAAGGAAGCCAAACCTTAGTCATTTGAAGGTTTACAGAATTCTCACGTTCTTTTGGTATACGGTGATGGTTACTGGTCATCGTCACCGCCTTTATAAAAGCCGGTGAGCATGACCAGCGTTTTCAGTTTCTCACATTTTTATCTCCAAACGGTGACGATTCAGCGGTGATAATGAAGTTTATGTGGTAGTGCTAGTAACTATTTTTTCGAAATTAGCTTGGCTTAGGTACTTACAATGTCAGCTGCGAATTCGCAAGATCATTGTAGCCAGGGGTCGAAAACTTGCTCAAGCTCAACGTCCAATGGTTAGTGAAACTATTTATTTTTGTTTCTTTAATAATCAAAAATTAGTATTACATATTTCTAAAAGAAAAAAACTATAGCAAATAGCCTCTTAAAGCTTCTAATTTTTTAAGTTTAGTTGCTGGTGTATTTGTCCATTTTTCAAAAAAAAAAAAATTTAAAATGTACTTCCAATGGTGAAAAAAAAATGTCGATTATAAGTGTAGAAATAACTTAGACTTATATCTTGGTATTGGTAATGTTGATTAGCAACTTATAAGTTTCAAGATATGTCTACCATTTACCCTTTCTTCTCTTTAGTGTTTCTATCAAGAAAAAAAAGATTAACATTCCCACAAATCTATTAATTAACAGCCGAAATGAACTCAAAAGATTAAGCTATCGTCCATTCTCATTTAAACCCATAATGTCAATATAGGGCATGTTCTTTATGTTTTTATTTTTGGTTTTAAGAGTAAATTTAATATATTATAATTATTTCATCATTTTCAATACAATTTTTTACTATTCATTTATACATTTTTATATTATAAAATTTTTTTTCCAAAACTTGTTTTTAAAACCGGGTTTTAAAATATCAGAAAGAACAAGCCCTAAATTTACCTTCACGCGTTCATCAACGGAATGGTCACGTTGTACTACCTACCCCCTTTTGAGATAAAATGTGTTTTTTTTTTCCTTAAATTCACGTTGTCAGATCACAAATTTCACATAAAAAAAAGCATGCAGGATCACGTTTTACATCTTAATTTCTCACCATATTCATCTGTGATTACATTACATATTTAAAGGTTAAGAACATCTAAGAACCAAACCTCCTTGACTAGTAAATATACATACGCAGTAGAACTGATCAGTTGATCTTCATCTTGGGCATAATCTGTATCCAATCAAAGGTGTTTATAGTTATCAGAAAATTAAAAAATATAGTCCATTAGTTTTAGTTTATTTGTTCATTTACTATTTTAAGTCTATTTTTTGGAAAAGTTATTGGGTAGAAAAAAATTACTAGAGTTTTTTTTTTTTTTTTTGGAAGTATTTGAATCAGTACATCTTCTTGAATGCAATTAATTCTACTCTAGTTTGAACAGATTGTGCGATACGCCGTACAATGTTCGTGCATCATTATAAGCTAACACAAATTATCTTGGTTAACGTTAAACGAATATAAGAAAGTCAAATAGCGACACCGGTGGCGATTCAACTGTGTGAAATTGGTTATATCATGGGTCAATGAGATGAGGACTATAATGAAAGTTGCTAAATGCTAATTGTTGCTAATCCATTTAAACACAGTTTTATAAAATTGATAAATCCAAAGTAATAATCGCCTAACAAAAGTGTATCCATTATTTTCAATACTAGCGCACTTGACAAATTAAGCTAGTGTCCAATACTCCTAAAAGTTATAAATTCTATTGGCGCCGTTTCTACTAACCTTGTTACATGCAGTAACAACAAAGGTAGAACCTAACTAGAATCAACATAACCAAGTTACATATAGAGATATCGTTAGATTTTGCCATGACAGGCTCTCTCGATCGGAATTGGTGGATCCGATAAGGCACCCTCTATAATAAGGTTAGAAACCCATCGATTTGCGGCCTCAGTGTAGTGGACACCGTCCCAACTAACGACCTTGGAAGGCTTCTTGCATGGACCTGATTTTACTTCAGTCCCGTTGATTAACATTTTCGGATAGCCGCACCAAACTTCAACCCCCTTTTTATGAACTCCGCAGCAGATGCTCCCAGGGTTCTCAAATCCAAGTTTCTCGGCGTGCTGATTAGTCCGTACTTTGCGGCGTACACATCTACGTAGGTTATGGCAGCTTCTGAGAGATTTGCCCTAAGCTGGGCCACCGATTCCTTCAGCAAGGTATTAAACCGGATAGCTTTTTCATTTAGCCACCTAATACATCCGTGTTTATCTAAGGACTCCGGCGGCGGATGTTGGACTTGGTAAGGCAGGCAACCAAAGGGGCCTGTGTTGTGTATCCAGAAAAACCTTGCCCCTATGGAATACATCACCTGACATTGTGATCATTTGTCATTAATTAGCAATTAACTAATCAATTAACCTTTGAATTTTGATATATAGATAGCTTACTTGTATTTGCCTTGCAAATTGATTGATTATATTCGCCAACATTGCCTTAAAATCTTGTGTGCTCATGTTAACACTAATCGCGATATCATTTTGGCCGATATCAACAACGTAAAGAGCTTTCGAAAAGTCTTCCGGGTTAGGGAGCCGGCTTCTATCTGCGTGCACTGGAAAAATAATACGCTCTAAACATTATCAGAAAGTTGACATTTCTAATGGAAACGGGGGAATAACATCCAAATGAATTAGTCTTCAATTTATATATTTTTAAATATATATATATATGTATATCTCGAAAATGCATACCTTTACGATAGAGGAAGGTGGATCGGTGTTTGAATTGGGTGTATTGAAGCACCTGAATATCGAAAGGAAAGGGGCTGATATGATGCCGAAACCAGCACTCATCCACCCGCTGAATGATTGCCCCTGAACTGGCGAAATTGGTTCCGTGCTGGAAATTGCTTCCCAAAGAATCTAGATACGGACTCAGAAAGGGAAGCCGCAGGTGTTGAGCTTCATTCAAATTAAACACAGACATTTTCAATTAATATAAATAGAGAATATATACGTAGTGCGGGATTGAAGAAAAAAATAAAAATTACTTACTAATGAAGTCAATGACAAGGCGACCATCCGAGTATCTTCCAGCAGACATGTGAAAGTAGGTCTCACCATAGGGAGGTGGGAGGGGAGTAAATAATGAGGCGGGAGTTCCACCGGTATCGCTGTTAGAATCGCCTAGAGCATAAATCGCTGGAAACTTACATGTTTCACTTTGATGATTTTCAGCTTGTTGGAACATCAATGAGATCAACCCTACAACTGCCATAACACTTGCTAAATGTTTCATTTTCTTGAATATTTTGACTGGTCAATCTAAATGGTTTTTTGGTGTTAGCTAGGGTCTTGAGTTTGAAGAGTGGAGATCGATAAGGGTTTTGGTGGGTAAGATGAAAGTGAGAGAAGATGGAGTAGTACGTGAAGCTTTTCAAGTGCTGAAAATTAAACAGAAAGATTGACATTTGGCATGGGTTTTTTTGGGATTTTAATTTGGACGCACAAACAATGGAGAATGCTCAAAACATTAATTTGCGAAGCAAGATCATCTCCTGTGCCCATGCCAATGACTAATCTCCTTTACTTGAGTCGTTCTTCTTTCTTTTTATTCATCCGATTTGGCAGGTGAATATGAGGGTACTAACAAGGAAATTAAGTTCGCATTGGGGAAAACAGACCATTATTCATAATTAATAATGTACACTACCTCATGCATGTGCTGCTTTTCTTCTTCTTCTTTTTCCATCAGAGAGTACAGATTTGGCAGGAAGATGATGGGGCATATATATCAATATGAGGGCAAAAGTGAGAGTTTGGGGAGAAGACAAGAGGATGGGCAGCTCCCATATATGCAGATAAAGGCCAGGTTGCGTGTGGTATCTCGTCCCAAAATACGTTTTGAGTTGAATTTTGTGACTCACTAAAACGTTATTTGATATTTCACTTCTAAATTATACCACTTCAAATAAATTTGAACTACATCTTTCTCAACCTTCAAAATATAATGTCATATAACATTTCAAACATTGATCTAAATCAAATCTTAAAACATATTCCAAAATGTAATGTCATACATATTTTTAGTGCATTTCAAATTACATTTTAGATTAAATTTTGTAGTGTTCACACTAAAAGTTTGTTTGACGTCTCATTTTTAACCTACACCCCTTAAAATAAATTTTGGACCACATCTTAACACTACAAAAAAAAAAGGTCTTTGGTGACAACCAACATTTTCGTCACCAAAAAAAGTGCTGATCACTGGGTGGTCACAGAAGCTCGGTCACCAAAGGGTATGGTGACCAACTAAAAATAAGTGGTCACCAAAGGGTTTCTTTGGTGACCGAATCCAAGTGGTCACAAAATGGTGACAACCATTATTTTGTCACCAATTTGGTCACCAAAAGGATGCAAACTGGTCACCAAAGGGTGTGCTTTGGTGACCAAAATTCTGGTCACAGATTTTTAGTAGTGACCAGAATTTCTGGTCACCAATAACTCTCCGTTAACGCCGTTTAATACTATTTTTTGACCAAAAACGTGGTCACCAAAAGTTTAAATTAACTAAAAGTTATGACAAATTTGGTGACCAAAAATTGTAGTCTGCAAATTTTTGAATGCCTTTAACGACCAAAATTCTAGTCACCAAAGTTGCGGTCATCTGGTTCTTAATATTGACATTGGTAACAATTTTGGACACCATCCATTCACTTATATTGTATAAATTAAAAAATAAAAATAATCTCGGGCTCAAACTGTGAAAGAAAATATTTTAATTTCAAATTGTAAAATATACAATATATCTTCAAACTTTATACAAACTCAGCAACCTAAGGGCCTGTTCTTTTTGTTTCATTTTGAAAACGATTTTGGTTTCAACAGTAAATTTAATATATTTTAATCATATTTCATCATTTCCAATACAACTTTTTACTATTCAATATTTATTTTTTACATTTTTAATACACTTTTTACATTATAAAACTATTTTCTAAAACTTATTTTTAAAATCGTTTTCAAAACGCCCAAAAAGAACAGGCCCTAAATATGCAACAAAAAAAAAAGTCATTACATTCTATCCATCAACTCGTGTGAGTTAAATACCTGCAATTAACAATCAATGACATTAAAATAAGTCCAAACTTAATTCCAAGATAAATCATAAACTCACAGGTCATCAAGCTAGCAGATAAAAATATATATTAAGGAATGTAGACTGGGAAGAAACAAAGGTACATAGCGAAGTTGTATGAGGCCTTATCAAAGAGCTGCATGCAAGAGAAAGCTTAAACATGAGGAATGCATTGACACAAGACATCATAATAAGCATGGTTTGTACATATCAGACAACAATCAAAAGAATACCAATTAGCACAGAATTTGAGTTTGCACAAGAAATGGCCACAACCATTGACATAAGGTCAAAAAATCTTTCAGTTCTCAAGTATATTCCAAAAACAAACTTAAGTAACCACCCTACGACGTATTCCAATAACTATATTGAACTTGAAGTAAGAGAATCTAATTGAGATAACCAAGTGTTGGCATAAGAAAAAATCAACACCAAAGTCAAGGTAGTGGAAGAACCTTCAACTTCAATAGGTTTCAGGGAACTGAGATTTTGTCTGGAATGCTCCAACTCGAGGATTACATTTTCAAGTGTACCTACCTGTAAAAAAATCATACATAGTCATTTCAAATAAAACACATTAAAACTGATAGAATGATAATACTTAATAATAATACTTTCTGAACTAGTTAAAAGACGAAAAAGGTACTCCTACCTTCCAAAAATGATCAGTGAGAGGTGAAAGATGAGAGGAAAGAAATACACCTACAAATGCATTATAGACAGTAGATAAGCAACACAATCAAGATATGGTAAAGTGAACAACTGCACTCAAATAGCAACAAAATTTTGCAAGCCAAACAAACATGAATGAATTTTCATAAAGGGAGGACAATATATTTCTCCACTGCTTTGTGGAACTTTTTACCATTAAAAAAATCCCCTGGGGAACAATCTGAAAATACATTCAACATTATTCCACATCAATGTAGTAATATCTTCTGCCTCCATTTTGTATTCAAGTCTAAGTAATGCTCACACATTTGTTAGCTAGGACTCAAGGGCCAATTCTTTGTAACATGGGAATCAGAATCACTTGTGCAAAAGAAAAGGTAAGTTAGAGATGTCCACAATAGCTTTCCCACTCTTCAAGTTTAATAACCCTTTCAAAGCAATAGTTCTTGAGCCTGTAGTTTAGAGAAAAGAGTTTGTACTTAAAGCATTACAGGAACTAAAGGCTCAAAATGATAATATTGAGTACTTGAAGCATACTAAGAATCAAGAGCATGAACATAATTTGATTTCTAGATGGTTATCACAAATAATTGCCTAAACAAAAATTTGAAATTGCACTTTGGTGAATACTAATTATTTCTGGATTCTAGTGAAATGGACAAGCATGTCATGCGTGTAGGTCTTATGCATTAAATTATTTAGAAGACTGATAATATTTTGAAATTTTTTTATTCAAATCAAAGGATTGATTGTTGGTGCTGATGATCCTTGATTGAAGGCTACGCTAGGCTCCTACTATAGTATACATGATTACATAAAATGAAAAAGTCTCAAACTTAAGCTCATATCACATGGACAATCATCTTATTACAAGATAACGTGTCCTTCTAAAAATCCAACAGTACCTCAATTTGGCAATCAAAACAACTAATAGTATAAAGGTCCAAAGAAGAGCTAAAGGGAATCCATGTATTCTTAACATGTTCTATGAAAAGAAGTATCCAGAGAACAAGTGAAAAGAAACTAAATCTTCAGAGGACAAAATTGAATTCACAGCCAAAAAGACATTCATTCAGTAATAAACAACATAACATAGTATAAAGTCCAATAACATATAACACTAACTCAAAATAGCTAAACAAACAAAAGCAAAAAAACTAAAAATTTCACATCAACTGGTAGTAGAAAAAAGAAACTTTGAGAGAAACATATGTGAAGCTGACTTGAGCAAGGCACTAGCAGGGGCACAATGCAGAACCTTTAAAGCATACCCAAACAAATGAATGAAAAGAAACAAAAAAACTTCCCGTGTCTATTTCACTTCAAATTGAAAAAAATCAATTGAGATATCATTAAACTGCCAATAACTATAAAACAATTCAGCATCAAAACTGCAACCAGAGTACCTGAAAAAATATAGCAGCATTCTTCAGTTTCCATAAGAAAATATCTAGTTCCAAACCAAAAAATAACCTAGAACCCAAGATCTAATTAGTGTTTACCACCCATCAGTGCTTTCCTAATAATTATTAATACTTTGAAGGATAGCAGCATTATTAATACTTTGAAGAAAATATAGCAGCATTATTTTTTTTTCATATTTCTTTCCCTAATAATTATTAATACTTTCCTTAATTTTTTTATTTTTTATTTTTGAAAAAAAAAACCAAAAGCTTGCACTCTGTTTCTACTTTCAAAGTATGAAACCAATGTAATTTGACTCTTGGAATTCTTATTCTGCATAGTAAGTTTGAACTTTGAAGGATAAAGACATATTCTGCATTCTTAGACTACCCTTTCACAAGCGGCATAGAAATTCCAGAATATGGTAGTAACAAAGTAGAGGCAAGCACTGACTAACCCAAGAAAATATCCAGTTCATATGGCAGCATTCTCCAATTTTTTCATCAACATCTAATTAGTGTTTACCACCCATGCTTCCATTTCCATTGTTGACTAACCATGGCTAACCAGCGTCATGGCCACAAGAACAAAAACAAAAACCACCACCTCCATATCATCATCACCAGTAAAACAACCCAACAATAACAAGCACCAACAACAACAACGAAAGCCATTAGCAAGAGACAAGAGCAGGGATAGAATACAAAAATGTAGAAAAATCAATTGAGAAAAACACTTATGGATCTAAAACTAAAATCAGAAATTCTAAAAAAATTGAAACCAAAATTGAAATATTCAAAATGGAACAACAATTTCAGCCACAGAAAAAATGGGAAGAAGAAGGGTGAACGGCGGTCGGTGAGCAGCGTTGGTGGTTGTAGCGGCGCTTTCAGATCTGGAAGAAGCGGCAGTTGAAGATCTGGAATTTTGGTTGTATGGACGCGATTGGACTTTGGGGAGGACTATTGAAATGGTGGTGGAAGTCGGAAAGAAGCGCCCATGGTTTTCTGGGAAGGCGGCGACGTCGTTGGAAAAGATGGTGATGCGGCGACGGCTTGAAATTGAAATCCATCAACGATCGATGGCGTGAGTGGTGTTGGAAGCTTTTCTACCATTGGGCATCATAGCCTCCCATGGCCGGCAGAAACATACCGGCAAACTCCTATTGTAGCGGGTGAAGGGGGAGGGAAAGTGGCACAGAAAGGGGAGGGAGAGAGAGGAAGAGGACGAGGAGGGATACAATTAACCTAAATCCTTTCTTTCTTTCTTTTTTTGATGGAAATTAACCTAAATCCTAATTAAGGTTCATGGAATTAAACCAAAATTAAGTTATAAAAAAAAAACTAAAAGGATAATGAACGATTTTAACTCTCAAATTATTTGACCGTTAGCCACTTAACGGATTTGACTGACGGAGTGGTATGTTTTGCCCCAAAATGAAAGTTGCGTGATGAAAAAAGAGCATTTTAAAAAAAAATGTTATTTTTTGTAAAAGTCCATAATTAAGTGATAATCTATGCATTTCACCCTCCTATATATATTGTATTTTACGAGAAACCTTAGGGACACAATAGTTTTTTTATGTCTCTTGAAGTTAATTCAACTTATAAAAAGTGCATCTCAATTGATTTTCATTAAAATATACCATCTTAATATATAAGGACAAAATTAAAAGAAACGGAACTTTAAGTACTAAACTATAATTTACAATAAACTTTAGGGAAGTAATAGTCTTTTATAAAATTAATTTGATTTAGAAACAGTACGTGCATCTCAACTTAATTTTATTAAAATGTACCCAAAAAAGATAAACTTTTAGTACAGAAGGACTAAAGTGAAAGAAACTAATAATTTAAGTACTAAATTGCATTTTACAAGAAACTCTAAGGACATAATAATCTTTATATGTCTATTTAAGTTTATTCAACTTAGAAACAATGTATCTCAACTGATTTTCATGAAAATATACAAAAAATATAAACTTCTGCGTTTATAATGACTAAATCGAAAGAAACTTAAACTTTCAGTACTAAATTGGAATTAACAATAAACTTTAGGGATGTCATACGCCTTTTATGTCTCTTCAAGTTAATTCAACTTAGAAACAATACATTTCAATTGATCTTCAAGAAAATATACTATGAAAAGGTAAACGTTTAGTTAATAAGGACTAAATTGAAAGAAACTGATACTTTAATTACTAAAGTGCATTTTACAAGAAACTCTAAGGACATAATAATCTTTATATGTCTATTTAAGTTTATTCAACTTAGAAACAGTGCACCTCGACTACTTTTTCATGAAAATATACAAAAAAGATAAACTTCTGCATTTATAAGGACTTAATCGAAAGAAACTTAAACTTTAGTACTAAATTGAAATTAACAATAAACTTTAGGGACATCATAGGCCTTTTATGTCTCTTTAAGTTAATTCAACTTAGAACACAATACATTTCAACTGATCTTCATGAAAATATACTATGAAAAGATAAACCTTAAAAAAAGTTAATAAGGACTAAATTGAAAGAATTGGATACTTTAATTACTAAAGTGCATTTTACAAGAATCTCTAAGTACATAATAATCTTTATAGGTCTATTTAAGTTTATTCAACTTAGAAACAGTGCATCTCAACTTATTTTCATAAAAATATAGAAAAAAATAAACTTTTGCGTTTATGAGGACTAAATCAAAAGAAACTTAAACTTTAGTACTAAATTGGAATTAACAATAAACTTTAGGGACGTCATATGCCTTTTATGTCTCTTTAAGTTAATTCAATTAGAACACAATATATTTCAATTGATCTTCATAAAAATATACTATGAAAAGATAAACTTTTAGTTAATAAGAACTAAATTGAAAGAATCTAATACTGTAATTACTAAAGTGCATTTTACAAGAAACTCTAAGGACATAATAATCTTTATATGCCTATTTAAGTTTATTCAACTTAGAAACAGTGCATCTCAATTGATTTTCATGAAAATATACAAAAAAGATAAACTTCTGCGTTTATAAGGACTAAATCAAAAAAAACTTAAACTTTCAGTACTAAATTGGAATTAAAATAAACTATAGGGATGTCACAGGCTTTTTATGTCTTTTTAAGTTAATTATATTTAGAAACAATGCATTTCAACTTATTTTCATGAAAATATACTATGAAAAGATAAACTTGTAGTTAATAATGACTAAATTGAAAGAAACTGATAATTTAATTACGAGTTAATTGCAAAAAAACCCCAAACTTTACACCAATAGCAACTTACCCCCTAAATTTTTAATTTTTGCAATTAACTCCTGAAGTTTAAAACTTTTGCAATCAAACCTCTAAAGTTTTAGTTTTTGTAACTAACCTCCTAAAGTTTTAGTTTTTGAAATTAACCCCTGAGGTTTACAACTTTAGCAATTAGCCCCCTAAACTTTTACTTTTTGCAATTAAGTCCCGAAAGTTTAAATTTTTTTCAATTAACCCCCTAAAATTTAATTTTTTGCTAGTAACCCCTAAAATTTTAATTTTTGCAGTTAACCCCCTGAAGTTTAAATATAGCTATATTAAAACGTCAAGACGGATCCACAAAGAAATAACAACACCGTAATGACAAGCCTTACATACCAACAAACAGTGACCTTTGATTGCAAGATAATCGAAACAACAGTCACAGATTAAAATATTAATGTGACTGTTGTTTCAATTATTTGGTGGAAAGGTCACTAATTATTTAGCCCAATCATAGAATTTGTCCACAACAAATTTGGCTCAGTAATTAAAGTTCACAAATCCTTACACACATATTATAATTATATAATAATTAGTATACCAAGATAAACTTATATAAAAATAATCAATTAATATGCTTTTCTTTTAGCCTTTATTCATATGCTTTATGCTCATATGACAACTGATGTAAGAAATGGAGGGAACTTTCCCGCCATTATTCTTGGTGACCATTGAGTTTGGTCACCAAAAATTATAGGATGGAGGGAAACTTCCCTCCATTTTTTCCCAAGTTTTTTTTTTAGGGTGCCCAACGATTTTGGTCACCAAATTGCTTCTATTAAATATTGGTGATCACCATATTCTATCACCAAAATTAATCATTATATAGGGGCTAAAATGGACAGAAATTGGGGCCATGTTTTTTTCGGTGACCAGAAATTTGGTAACAAAATATTAGCATAATGGTGACCAAATATTTATGGTCACCAAATGGCTTCTTATAAAATATTGGTGATCACCCTCTTTCTCATCACCAAAAGCGGTCGCTATATGGTGATAAAATGGAGGGAATTCTCCCGCCATCTTTTTGGAAATATGATCACCAAAAATTTTCACATAGATGACCAAACGTTTTGGTCCCCAAAAAAATTATGACTCACTATTGGTGATCACTTTTTTCTTGGTCATAAATTTTGGTCACTAATTAGTGCAATTTGGTAGAAACTTTTCCTGCCATGCCCTTTACTGACCAAATGGTGACCACTTTTTTTATTGGTCACTATTTTTTCAGCTGTGACCAAGCTTTGTTAACCAAACTTTTTTTTGGACACTAAATGGTGCTTTTGGTGACCAGAATAAATTTTTTCACCATGTGTGTGGTCATTAAAGGCTAATTTTCTTGTAGTGTAAATATTATTTCTCAACTTAGTCCAAAATATAATATCATACATTTAATATAAATCATATGATTAACCCACATTACAAAATGCATACCAACATATGATCCTACACCGGCCTTAATTTTTCTCCTTGGGCTGTTTCACTTCCAACCAAAGCATCAACGGCCTCAGCTGTGGACTCAAATAAGCCTCTCTGTACTTCTCAGAGTCCACTACAAGAGTATATTATAAGGGATATTATCATTAATTGATCATAGGCATGGCAAATTGATTTGTGACCCAACCTGCCAGCCTTTTTTAACTCGTTGGGTTGGGTCAAACGGGTTAGGGTCATAACTTGACTCGTATTTAACGAGTTGGGTTGCGTCGGGTTGGAGTTAATCTGTGGGTTGTATTTTTTTCCCAACCCACCTAACCCGTATCTTTTGTCTTCATTACTGATTCGCATGGATCAGATTGCATCTAAAGCAAATATGTGTTTGTGTGTGCGCTATTGTGTGTGTGTGTTGTGTGTGCGCCAGATTGTGTCGGGGTTTACGCGTGTGTGTTTTTGTGTTATACATAGATGCATGTATATGTATGTTTGGGGTGGGGGTGGGTGCATGTATGGATCTATATTCTTTTAGATAAATATATATTACGATAAGAGTATAATACTTGGGACAATTCATTTTATTTTTATAAAACAAAATTAATATATATTTTAAAGTTCTTAATTTATTTGTTCGCTTATTCATATATAAATCTTTTCATATAAAATTAATTAGAAAAAGGCATTAATTGCAAGTAATAATTTTAATTTATTTATAAAAGAAAATGAGTGTATTTAGGGGCAAAATAAATCAACTCGTCGGACCAAATAGATCATGATCTAATGACCCATAAAGTTATCCAAATCGCTCATATAAATTTAATTCTAAAGATATATATTTAAAAGTCAAAATCATATAATTTTAAGTAAATATTTTAACAAATATGAATATAATTACATATATATATATAATTAATAAGTAATTACTCAAAAAAGTAAGACCCAACTCATTCGTATAAAGTTAATGTAAAATATATTTAGTAATAAAATTGACAAATTTTTATTAAATAATATATATGTATATAATACATACAAACGTATGTATATATATACATGCAACGTGTATGTTTATATATATATACACACACACTACACAGATATGTGTGTGCACAAAAGTACACTTGCACCCATATATGCGTGCAGTACACGCATCTATTTGCGTGTACATAAATATTCACATATAAATGATACCTAAGTTGTTAAAATAATTTAAGAGATATTTATAAACAAAAATATTATTTATTTTAAGTAATATTTTTTGTTATAAAATAAAATTGCGGATCAACTACGGGTTAAGTACGGGTTGAACAGGTTATAATCCGTCGGGTCAACAAAAATGACCCGCGGGTTAAGCGGGTTTTAACCCAACCCAAACATGACACAACCCGCACTTGATCCGTTAGTTAGCGGGTCGGGTTGGGTCATGACCCGCTAAGTACGGGTCAAAAATTGGCCCAACCCATAACCTGCCCAACCCGCCAGCCCTAATTGATCAAAGCCTAATTAGGGCATCCGTAATGGTTCTACATCTAAAGGAGGTATTTTGTTGCCACATCATCTAATACCTTTAAACATATTTCTCTCCAACAATTCTACCCAAAAAGTAAGTATTTTATTGCCACATCATCTCCCAATATCAATTATCATATACATCTTATTTATATTTACTCATTTATTTTATCATTTTTAATTCTGTATAATTAAACATCATTACTAATATTTTAATGAACATATTTTATTTTTAAATTATATATTAATAATATTTTAATAAACACATTTTATTAATAATATATTAATAAACATATTTTATTTTTAAATTATGTATTAATTAAAGTTAATACATACATAATTTAAATAAAAGAAATTCCCGAAAAAAAAAAGGCAGCCAGATTAAAAAAATTAAAAAAGGGACAAAAAGCTGAAGTGACCCACTTTCTTTCTGTCTCTACCTAGGTAGAGAAAGCTCTACCTCAAAGTTTCTACCCCATTTTCTACCTTTGACTCACAACGGTTCTACCTCAAAATGGTGAGTAGAAGTTGACTGCCATGTCAGCTTCTACCCACCGTTATGGATGCTCTTATCTAACTTGGTAGGCCAGTTGTAGGGAAGACACATGATAATCAAAATAATAATAAAAGGTAATTTATCAAATAATATTTCTAACTATACGATTATTCGGTTATTATGAGACTATTTAAAAAGAAAAAGATATTATAAGATTCATTATGTGATGTATGCATCATTACATTTATAATTGTGTAGTATTAAGAATATCATTATAGCATTTATGCACATAAAACATGTGCATAAAAATTATTTATGTCATATATAATTAAGCAAGACCATTTTGAAAATAATATATCTTTCCCATAACAAATTTTGATTTACTTATCAAATGGGAGAAATTACATTATATATGTGAACTTTTTCACTATCAAATGATATTCTTGTGAAGGTGTTGTTTGTGCACAAGCACAACACAAAGAGAGAAACACATAATTAATAGTCATGTCCGTAAAAAAATGTGTTGCTATTATGATAATGTTAATAGCAATAGTGATTGTCATCGATTCAATAACATATGAAAAACAACAAATTCATAAATTAGAATTTGGTCCAACTCCCCCGATATTACTTGAAAAGGAGCCGTGGTGTAATGTAAAATGTGCTAGTGGATGTTCTGGGATGGCTTACGGACCAGATATTGACGAGTGTTATTGTGAGTGTGTTGTCAAGAATGATTGTGAGGAAAAGTGCATAAAGCCACAATCAAATGTGAAAAACAACATCAACAAAGGGTGATTGATGTCTATTAAAATCTTGTTCTATTCCAAAAATTTATATTTTCAGATTTTTTTAAATGTATTTGCTCTAGATAGAATAAAAGTACTATGTGAGGGAGAAAAAAATCATGTGTAAAATATCTTTTTCTAATAATATGTTACTCTTGTTTCATTTTGATTTATCTATATGCACACAAGTAAAACTAGGAACTTTAAACTCGATTTTAATCTCGATCTAGTTAGTGTTTCTCTTCAAAATTCGACATGAATGCTGCTGGCTTTTAATAGAATTTTAGATAATTAAATCGGAGCATTTTAAACTTGATATATAGCCAAAAATATCAAAATGTATCATTATTAATGGTCAATAATATGTAAGACTCACAAGTTGTAATTGATGAATACGTAAAGACAATCAAACTAAAGAAGGTGTACAATATCGTAAAACAGTTTGCGCCGACTCCTCTTAAAACCTCTCTCTATCTCGAACTTTAAAAAGTTGCTCTCTTCTTTCCTCATCCTCCTCTAAAAGAGGATGAGAGAAACAATTTTACTTTGATTTTTGTTTTCTTTCTTTTACATTAATTTTAATTAGTTTAAAATTTTAATCTCTTTTCTTGGAGTAATTATCTTTCCCTATATGGGTGATTTTTCACTTTCTTTGGTGATTTTATCCCTAGCTATAGTATTTATATACCTAGCTATGATGATTTCATTCCTGACTATGTACGGTGTATGAGAACTCAGTTGAAAATTCAGTCATGACACCTTCATCCGTAATCAGCAGCGCATCCCTGACCATGAATAGGTGATTTGTTCAGAGCAAAAGCAAAATTTATAGTTCTACAGCGTTAAGATCTCTATTATGTATTAACTTACAATTTGGTAGATTAAGTACATTGTTTTAGTTTAGATTCGAGAATTATTGGATAAAATCTTTTGTAATTAGTTATAGAGGGTGTTTCCTTATCTTCCATCAATCGTTGTTGCATGATCTCCAATGTCATTAATAAAATATTTTAGTTTTTTTTGTTTTCTAAAAAGGGTGGGCAATATAAAAGTCATAATTATTTATTTTGTAATTGATACTTAGAAAACTAATTAAATTCCTGCGCCATCTCCTTAATTTCTTCCTTGGACAGTCTTCCCTTGCCCACTTGTTTTGTCCTCTGCACAGAATACCTTTCAATTGATATATATATATATATATATATATATACTGGGCAATGCGTTTGCACAGTGAATGCCCAATAATATTATTATGTGATAATATAAAAATTAGAATTATAAATAATAATCAGTTTATTATAAATATATAGTTAAAAACAAGAAACATGGGTTAACTATAACACAAATACTTGTGACTTTTCATCAAATATAGAATTGGCATGCCTATTCTCTTCCCTTTCCTCACCTTTTCACCTCGTCTCTTGTTAATTTCTTTAGTCTTCTTCTTCTAAAAATTGACAAAGTTGTTGAATGAATATGATGCGTGTTGTAAGTAGACTTTGACAGTATGAGAAACTCTGTTGTCAGATGTGGTGAACCTGAAGACATATTTTCTAACTTTGAATAGAGGAACTTTGTTTTTCATTGGAGTTGAACAAGTATAAACCTGCAAATTTGAAGAAGAGATTGAGAAAAATCAATAATAATAAATAAATAAAATTTCTCTAAACAAAAATTATGTTCTAAATGAACGTATATATTATGAAAAGTTACACTATTAGTGTGAATTAGGCATGCACATAAGGATTATAAACAATAAGAAGTTGTTTTTCTTTTGAATGGACCGAAGATATATATAGATTGTGAGTCTCTGTTCATATTTTTATGGATTACCAAGAGTCTTCTTATAATTAATAGAAAGTAATAATGGTATATTAAATAAAGGAGTTTAAGTGAAAGAAATAAACAAGTTTGATGTGAAAAAAATAAACGAATTTGATGTGAGCAATGTAAATAATCTTAATATAATTAATAGCCTTTATAGATATTTAAAAATAATAGTATATGAAAAGTCAAAAAAGAAAAGAGTAAATAAAAATAATAAAAAGTATATAATATATTTATTTGTAACAAAATCAACTTATTTATCATGATAAATGGTTAATATTTACAAATATGACTAACTTATATTCTATAGTAAATTATATTGATAAAATATGAAAGATATATGCGTGTGTGTATATATATATATAAATGTTTATATTTATATTTATATAAGTTGAATACGGAGGGTTAAATATGGAGGTTAATTTAATATAGAAATTTGAAATATAACTTAAAGAAGATAAACGGACAGAAGAAAATGTTATCTAATTAAAATAGAGAAAATAAAATTTAAGTTTTTGATAAACAACTATTAAATGTTCTTCTTATATTGCCTTTATTTGGAAAGTTTATTAAATTATGTGCTAATTTGGCAGCTATGTGGCATTATTTAGAGGTAAGTTACATCTAAATGATAATGTATATTACATTAAATGCTAGACTTATGTGGCATTCAAGTGGCGGATTGAGGTGAAACTTATATTACTTTCTATTATATATATTTATATATATATATATTTTTTGATTGTCTTTACGTGAAAATCAAATACAATTTGCAATCTTATTATTTGCCATCATAATGGTACATTTTGATATTTGGTGCAATATTATTATTTGCCATCATAATGGTACATTTTGATATTTGGGATATATGCAAATTGTATTTGATTTTCACGTAAAGACAATCAAAGTAAAGAAAGTGTACAATATAAAAGCCATAACCATTTATTTTCCTCCGGTTGTTCTTCTTTCTTCGTCTTCTTATTATTCGTCAGAGATTCGGCTGGAGAATGGGAGGGTACTAAAAGGGAAAGTTTGCATTGGGGAAAACAGACCATAATTCAATTAATGTACGTGCATATGTACTGTTTTCTTCTTCTTCTTCTCCTTCTCTCATCAGAACGTAATTATATTTGGCAATTGGCAGGAGAATGGGGAATATTAAGGCAAAAGTGAAAGTTTGGGGAGAGGATAAGAGGATGGGCAATGCATGCAGAAAAAGGCCAGGTTGCTTGTTCTAATACAATTATATATACATGGATGTTTTGTCTTTAATTTCTTGCAGGTGAAAATCAATCAAATGGACGAACACAACATGTGCATTAATTGCCAAACTTAAGGGTCTAAATTAATGTACTTTTCACTAAACCTTAATTAGGGGATATTGATATTTGCTCAAGTTTTCAATTATATATATATATATATACTAGATGGGAACACTGTGCGTTTGCACAGTGAATGCCCTATGATATCATTATGTGATAGTGTAAAAAATTAAAATTATGAATAATAATCAATTTATTATAAATACATATTTAATAAGAAGAAATATATGTCAAATATAATACAAATACTTGAAACTTTTTCTCAAATAAACAATTGGCCTACTCAAATATATGTCAACTTTTTCTATTTCGATGTGTGTTATAAGTAGATACCGACAGAATGAGAATTTTCATTGTCAAATGAAGTGAATCTGGATACATATTTCGAAGCTTTTGATAGGGAAACCTTGTTTTTTTATTGGAGTAGAATATGAACAAACATGCAAATTTGAAGAAGAGATATGAGAAAAATGCATTTTAATATTTCTCTAAACAAAAATATATTAAAATGGATTTACATATATTACGAAAAGTTGCACCGTTAATGTGAATTAAACATGCACATAGGATTCTGAAAAAAAAAAAAGTTGTCTTTGTTTTTAATGGATTGAAGATATATATAGATTTTAAAGTGTCTATTCATTTTCTTTTATATGAATTACCAAGAGTTTTCAAATAATTAATCATTTTCTAATTGTATATTAAATAAAGGAAGTTGATGTGAACAACGTAAATAATCATAATACAATCAATAGTCTTTACAGATATTGAAACTTATAGAACAAAAAAAGTCACAAAATTTTTTAAAAAAAATTAGTGAATGACAATAATAAAGAGTATAAGAAAAAAAAAATTTAAACAACTAATATTATATTTCACTCACCCTTACATAAACACGAACATGCATTAAATAAAAATTTATTTATTAATAATAATATATTTATTTGTAACAAAATAAACTTATTTATCAATATAAACTTCTACTATTTTACAAATATGTCTAATCCAAATTTTACATATAGGTAAAATAGATATGTATACACACATACGTATTATATATATCTATATATAAGTGGGATACAAAGAGTCTAATGCTTATATAGTATGAAGGTTAATCTAAGATAAAATTTAAAAAAAATAACTTAAGAAGTTAAAAAAGAGAAGGAAAAATGTTATTTAATTAAAGAAAAGGTTTATGCACTCAATAAATTTAAATGCAAAATTATGGAGAAATTAAATTGTGAGAAGGGTAGCCAAGTGGCAAGTAATATTAAGGAGTAGATGATGTGGCAGCCAAGTGGCAATAAATTACATTAAATAATATGCTTACGTGGCAGCCAAGTGGCAAGTTAAAATGAATCTTATGTTAGTTTATATTATATAGGGTAGATATATATATGCAAATTTCAAATACTGCTTATAATAGAACAAGAGTAACACATTTGAAATATGTATTTTCATAACCAGCACGATCTGCCTCACACCATGAGAAGTTGCAACAAAACTCTAATTTATATGAATTTGTTCTTTTTTCCTCTGATATTGAATATGCCACCGTCCCACCACTATTAATTTAACATTAATATCATGATGCTAGCATATTTTTATATTTTCTTTGCAACCATGATCATTATATAAATTTCTTCCATTCGGACAAATAAGCCCAAGCCCCTAAACCTGATTTTGGGATGGCTAGGGCCGTACATAGCTCACTGGACCAAGGGAAGGCCGAAATGACTTCTAGCCCAGTAGTCAATAATTTCCCTCATAGATGCAGACCGGTCCAACAACCATTCTCAGCAGTTTTGGAGACTGTCCACAGCCCAAGGTAAATACACAATTACCCTCATGTGGTTTCGAAAACTTATGCATCGCCCCCTTATGGTTTAAAAAGCTACCATGCACCCCCCTTAACTTTTGTGAACTTTGTAAAGTAGATAAAATGACCAAAATACCCCTATATCTAAACTGTAATTCACAACTAGAATAAGGGCATTTTGGAGGTATTTTGGTCATTTTAGTCCACTTTACATAGTTCACGAAAGTTAAAAGGGGTGCATGGTAACTTTTTAAACCACAAAGAGGTGATGCATAAGTTTTCGAAACCACAGGAAGTTAATTGTGTATTTACCCAATTAGTATCTATCGTCTTTTTTTAGTGTTTGAAAAAATTCTGGGCAACAAAGTTGTTTGGTTAAAGTATTTTACTGTAAGGCCATCTTAAAGAAATTGTGCCCCAATTTTGAATAAATTGTACATAACGTACTCCACCCAATATCCAAGTAATAAATTTTTTTTTTCCTTTCTTTGTACATGACAAATTCAATTTTAAACCTCTACGGCGCTACCATTTTCTCCTACAATTAGAAAGAAAATTTGGCCGCCAAAATATTCTTTTTAAGTACTTAAATAGTCTATCTCCACTGTATTGAAAATTTGAAAGTAATTATATCCCAATTCTGAATGAATATATTGTGCACCAACACACAATCATTCTAACCCACTAGCAGTGTTCAAAATTTTGAGATCCCGTATTTTTCACCTTAGATTTAACTTATAGGAACTATATTTTCTTTTTCAATTATCTTTTCTAACTCAATTATGTATATTTGTAAAATTGTATGATTTTCTTTGAATATTTTGATTATGAAATCTTATTTTTCAAATCATGATATTTTGATTTTTAATTTAAAATTAGATGTTTTTAATTTAAAATTAGATGTTTTTCTAAATCTATGATTGCGTTTAAGGGTGTATTGAAATGGATATATAGTTTGACTTTGGGAGTTATGAAATGGAAATAGGAAGATTAGAAAATAAGTGAAAAAAAAGAAAAGAAAATAGTCGAAGATCAGCTATTGCCTGAGTTGAATTGGCTATAATCGATCAGAACAGCCATCAGAAATGTTAAAAAATTCGTCAAATGCTTCGTATTTTTTATGTTTTTGGTTTCATTTTTCTTTTTTGGTTTTGTTTTGTCAAATGCTTAGTATTTTTATATTTCAGATCTGGCTGTAAAATTATATTACCGTTTTAAAAATGGTTTAGATCAAATCAAGACGCCTGCAGTCCAATTCGATTTAATCATTTTCATATTTTCTGTTATTTAAGTATTTAAAGCAAGGAAGTCCTTCCAAAACGTAATCACCCAATGAAAAAACTCCCACTTATATAGGGATATGAAAAACTCCCATTTAAAATATAATAAAATAAAATTAGTAGAAAATTATTTATTCCATTTACCCAAGGTGGGAGATGTGAAAAAGAAGAATAGATTTTGTGGAGGCAACTTCCAAACTTGGGCGTCCAAATGAGAAACCCGATATGACAGAGGTTTCAGATTTTAATTCCAAGCCGCAGTTCCAGGATGGACGTTAACCCAAAATCGTAGTTTCAGTTCAATTTTTTGGTCTCTTTTTTTCCTTTTTGAAATGGCCATGTTATTTGCAGGAATCATATTACTAAATACAGTAACCACTTAAAAACCAAAAGTATAAGAATGTTCTTACATCCAGAATGAGTTTATCACACTTAATTTATTTTTCTTTTTTAAAAAGAAAGAAGCTCTGTTAAACAAAAAAAAAAGGAAAAGAAAAAATCGAAAGAAGAAACGGGCCGTCTTCTTCAACCTGCGTTCGGCTATGGTGGAGGTTGAAGAAACTTCTGTCATAGTCAGGCGCAGGTTGTCTTCAACCTATGCCATAGGCCAGCGCAGGTTGAAGCAATCTACGCCGGCCTTAGGCGGAGGTTGAAGCAACTTCCGGAAAAGTTAGGAAGAGGTGACTTCAACTTCCGCCATTGGTGCTGCACCTATTTTCCTCGTCTTTTTTTTTTAATATATTTTTAAATCCAACAACTTTTTTTAAAAAATTTGTATACGAGGGTGTTTATGTATTTTCACACAATAAAATTTTAAAATGGTTACGACATTTAACAATTTTTTTTTTAAAATGCTAAAATTTTAATCATTTCATTGATAAGTAATTGTGTACTGGTTATAAATTGTATTATCATTTTTATATTTGATTATTTCTAGTGGGATTTATATTAGTCTATTCAATATTTTGCATACTATTTACATGAACAAGATTACTATTCACAGGAACATTTTCCTGTGAATAGTTTATTTTGCCCCTTAGCTATAAAAAAGAAAAAAAATATCATTTTCACTCAATAATAAAAGGGTTGTCCAAGCAAAAATCATTCAACAACCTCGCAACTCTCTGTCCATTTACACTCCACCCATTTGTCACTCATATATAAATGTATTTAATTATGGCTGATAGTCACGATGACGATACATATTATATGGTAAGTAAACAATCTATACATTTGTTTACGTAAAATTTGTTTTTTAACAAAAAAAAAAACCTGTTTGAACAAAAATCTCGTTCGGCCCGGGGGAGATTTTTGCCAGAATCTGGCGAAAATTCCGCCGTCCTAGGGCGGTATTTTTCTCGAAAATACCGCTCGGAGACGGCAGTATTTTCGAAATACCGCCGTCATGTGGCAGTATTTTTTGGAAAAATACCGCCGACGACAGAATCTCGCTCTAAGACGGCGAGATTTTGTCACAATCTCACCCCACGGAGACGATAATTTTCCAAAATTTAATTATTATTCCAACTAAATTTTAAAGCTTAGGGTTTAAGTATGCTTACCTATCTTTTTGTATTAACAGAATATCCGTATTGGGAGGGATGAAATATTTGCTGACCACACGGATATATTTCAGACGGACGAAGAGTTCAGAAGTAGGGAATATTTGCTTGTTTGGGTTAGAACTAGAGTAGCCGAAAACAATATGACTAAAAAAATTACTTCCTCTTCCAAAATATTGGGGCTTTTCCTTACAAAAAGAAGAAAAGGGCGAGTTGATATAGGGTGGGAGAGATCGGGACAAGTTAGAGAAAAGCCACCCCTACTTGAAGGGAAAAGCAGGCGGAACAATACAAGCAGCAACCTTGACAAAATGTCCATTTCAACTTGTGGGACGAGAAATTGCTGGGGTAAATTGGAAGTTAGAGGCCAAATACTATAACCACAATCATCAATTATAAGAAGTTGGGAATTGGCATTCAGTGTAATCATGGTTAACAGAACCGGAGAAGAAGAAGATTGCAGAAATGTCAAGTGTTAACATCAGGCTGAAGCATATGTTGGTCCAGCTGCGATCGGATGATCCGCAAAATGTCAGTCACATAATACAGGTGTACAATGAATCAGCAAAGGTTAGAAGGGAGGCGATGGGAGATTTGACTACCACTCAGTATGTCTTCAAACTTTTGCATGATCACGAATACGTATATGCGCACATAGTGGCAGAGGAGAGTAATGCAGTTGGGCACGTGTTCTTTGCTCACAAGAAGGCGATTTGTTTACTTGGTTTGTTTATGTACGTTTTGTTTATAGATGCGACGTATAAGACAAACATGTATGACATGCCTCTACTACAGATAGTGGTTCATGTACCCACATCTCAGTTTATTCATATTGCTTTCGTTTTCATGAGGGATAAGACTTTCCCGAGCTATTTTTGGGCCATAACTCAATTGAGAAAGTTATTCGATGGCAACAAATATCCACATGTTGTCATGACTGATAGAGAGACTGCCTTAATGAACGCTGTGCATAAAGTATTCCCATATGCTAGACAACTACTATGCAGGAGACATATTGAAATGGATGTAAAGAAACATGTACTAGAGGCTGGCAATGACACAACAACAACAACGGATGTGTTTCTATATCGTTGGGGGCAAGTGGTGAAAGCCTTGACATATGAATCGTTCACGGAAGCTGTGGAATTTATTGATACTAAATATGGAAGTAAATTTAAATTCAGAAATGTGCTTCCATACTTGAAAAAAACATTGTTGGATCCCCATAGGGCCAAGTTTGTATCTTTTTGGATGAAAAATATAAAGCATTACGGAGGGCGCACAACGAACATGTAAGTTACTTATAGCTTTAATTTATAGTTTGTATACTATATAATTACATGTTAATAGTGTTCCTATGTGAAAGTTTGATTTTCAATGTTAATTGGCTTTTAGGGTTGAGAGTGCATATGCACAGTTGAATAAGGCAATTGACACTGATAGAAAGGCATTTTCAGGTATTTTTCACTGAATTAATATTATGATAGAGGAGCAATTTGATAAAATTTGGACTGCAATGGAGTCTTCTCGTAGCGAAACATACCTGAAGAGCAACTATTTACTATATAGTAGGTTGAACGGTATACTCTCATTCGTTGGCATTACAATGGTAGAAAAAGAATATACAAAAAGAGTTGGCGTTATCGAGGAAAATGGTGCGCTGTGTGGTTGCGAACTTCGAACTAGTTGGGGCTGCCATGTGCCTGTGAGATGCTACGCTTGGTGCGAGCATACCATCCAACTGATCCTGTTGATGTGGACACATTCTGGAAGAAACTGCATTTGGGAGATAATGATATTCCCAACAATGAGAAGGCGAGGCAAACCGCTAAGGCGGCTGCATGACATGTTTGTTGATGTATTGACGCGTCCAAGCGCTGAGATATACAGGGTGATGGGTGCAGTGCATGCGACGCTTTATCCGAAAACTGTTGATCTAGCTGATCTGGTAAGTAGGCCACAGAGGGCCCGACCGAGACACAATCCGACCCAACGAGATCTATCAGGATATGAGCATACCGAAAGGAATGCAATACAATGAGGTACAAATATTACTTTTCATGTACCGATCATTGTGTTTAATTATGTATCGATATACTAAATTTAATATGATTTACATTGGCAAGTCGGAGATCCACAGGAGGGCAGAGGAGAAAAAAGGGTTTGAAGCCCCACGATTCTAAATGGCCTTTTGACCTTCCCATTTTTCGGAAGCAGTTCGTGTTCGACTATGTTAACGATCACATCAATGTAGTTTCCGATGGGCATTGTGGTTTTAGAGCAATTTCCTATTTCGTACACAATGAATATCAGGAGCAATGGTAGAAAGTGCGGACAGAACTGTTACAAGAACTGCGCGATGAAGCTACTTTCCGGCGCTATGTTCTTGGCTCAGTCGATTACGACTTAGCATGCAGCATGGTAGACTGTCATGTAGCTCTGACCATATCTAAATTTTGGTTTGATTCTCATCTTTTTGGATTACTTGTCGCCACGAAGTACCAGAGAGTTATTATATTATATGCCCAGTAGAGTAGACTTTCCTTCCACTTCAGAAGCGAGGGGCCGGTCTCTAATGATCCGAGCAATTTCATCAATATGGGGCATGTCTTCCAAAATCATTTCATTACTTTGTTAACAACAGGGGACGTCATGTTACCCCCAGTGTATCCGACGTGGAGAAGCAGAGCCTCAGAATAAATGAAGAGTTGGAGATCTCATTTGAAACCCCGATTTGATGCTTTGAAGGATAAATCTACTGTTGAGTGTTAGTATTAGATGTTCTGCAATGCCACTGTTTTCACGTTGAATGAAATTTGTTATTACCTACACAACCAAAGTTGCAATTTATTATTGATTTTACATTCCCAATATAAGTTTCTTATTTTTTTGTTTCATATGTAATTAATTTTAATATTACTCAACACATATACAATACATAGATAGCATCACAAATGGGATATTAATTCATTCACTGCATCAAAAATCGAATATAATAAATCTCAATAATTCAAAAATGGCTATTCAGTAATTTTTCATAACATTATTGAAAATAGGAGTCAATAATCTTGCACAGGTGACCTTGCTGCAAGTTCTTCTAGTCTCGGCATCAAATCCTCTAAATGGAGAGCAGCCTCAGTTATGGCCCTCTGCCACAACTCACTGGGTACGGCATGACTTCTCCAGGGATGAGCTAGAACCAGTCTACTTGCTAAATATTGCAAACGCTGCAAGGTAACGAAAAATCCAAATATAGTAAATAAACAATGAAATAAAAAATATAACTAATGGACAAAAGTAAGCATAAAGCTCATGTACTTACCGCAACCGCTGATAGCTGTCTGGGGTCCGGTGTCTCTTCCACTTCCATGTCGTCTGGACTAACACGAACGTGAGATCGCGTCTAGAAGTAGTCGAGGCACTCAGGGCACGCCTCATCGGCCCACTGAGCCCTTTGCATCCCATGTAATAACCTCATGTTATACATTTGCCATACCATAAAATCGGTATCGTAATGGCACGTATACCTAAGAATTTTAGGCCCTCTGTAACAGGTCTTTGGCTCTAAAACTCTATTAGGGATCGCCTGTGCGTACCCAAACTGTTGCAAGAACCAATCAGGCATATAGGGCTCTATATAGCCCCAAGGCAATAAATAAGACCCCTATACAATGTTATTGGATATAACATCGCAGGATTTTGACCAAAAGGAAGTCAATTTACCTAGTTCATTTGAAAACAAGTCAGTGGTTAATCGACCAATTCGGATATTACACTAAAAAACCTTATAACATTTAATAGATATAGAAATATTACCTCATCTGGTTTCAATCTATCAAGTGCGCGTCGGTATGACACTAAGTCCCGTCTGGGCTCACGCTTCTTACCGGTTCCGATGTGCCACTTCAGTGCAGCATGCGAGTTGACATCCAGGATCTCATCTTTGATGACTAAATGCGGGAAAGTACTCGTATATATCCAGCTCTATTAAGCATAAGAAATAAAAAAAATTAGTGAAATTAATGAACCATTATGGAGTATTGAACTAATTTATAAATGATTCCTACAAACCTGCAATAATGTCAAACACCCTCCTAGCTGAGCACCGTCCACCCTAGGAGCCCTCCCAAGATTGTGATATAAGTTCGCCAAGCAAGCTGCCCCCCAAGCAAGTCCCCTTACGCCAACTATATCGCGAAGGAATTGCAGGAAATGCCCAGGAACGTGGGTTTTTTTCTTATCCACGAACAGGGTGTTTCCTATTAACCACAACAAATACCTTGTGGCAGCATTGGCAGGGTCCCCCTGTCTATTCTCACTATGGGCTCGAAATAGGGACATTCTTACAATTGCAAAATCTCGCTCCCCTAACTGTGCTGCCTCTATCCCCAGCGTTTCTAAAAGCAGTGACTGCATTTCTGGCAGCCTAATTTTCCCACCAATGGGATATCCGACAATCGGAATTCGCAATATATAGGCCACATCGTGGAAAGTGATGCTCATCTCTCCGAAAGGCATGTGGAATGAATTGGTTTCGGAATGCCATCTCTCAACAAAGACACTGAGAAGTAAAGAGTATAACTCTGCATGCATGCACAATCCCAAATGTGCCGAATCGAACTCTTCCACTATCCTTTTTATTCCCCCTAGACTAAATCCCACTTTAGCAGCCGCTCGTACCCATTATAGCACCTCAATATAACACGTTCCTACGTAATTTAATAAATAAATTAACCCATTTTAGGCACCAAGTTATTAAGCATAAATCGAAACAATAAATAAAACATATTTCACAATAAGTAATAAAGCTTAATACGATACCTTTCCATGCCATATGTAGTAGGCAACATGACCCTTAAAACTCTTTAACAACTCTGGATTTGAAGGTCCACCATCAATTGGACCATCTAAAATCCGATATGTCTTCCACCCAGCATCCATCCTAGACCCAGACACTGACACTGACCAACGTTCGGAGCCCATTAATGCTTTCCCTTTTCCACTCCTCCTTGGTTGGTTGGTTGCATTTGCCCATTCGTTTTCATCGTCCAACCGCCCCGAATTCCATTCCATATCCCCCTGAGACTGAGACATTTCCCTCTCAAGTCGTTCAACATTTTCCCTTGCTTCCTCCTCCTCCGCATTTCCAATGTATTGCGGTGCAAATTCATTTTTACCGTAATCAATGTTACTTGCCCCCTCCGCATTTAACGTCCGAAAAGAACCTTGCGATATTCCTAGCACCCTTCTCTGACCCTCGGATGCCGTGGGAGGGATTCAGCCAACTATTCCCTCAGAGGATTGTGTTTCGTCATTGTCTCCAATAATTTCCAAATTGCCATCTTTTTTCTTCTGGCAAATTTTAATTTTAATTTTTTTAATGTATCTCCCATCCGAAATAAGATCAAGATGCAATTATCACTAGAAAAATAATTGAAGGATATAAGGAAAAAGAAAATAGTTAAGGCTAAAATAAATTTAAAATAATGTGAAAATCTCGCCCATTCCGGTCGAGAGTACCTGAAAATACCACCGGCGACAGGAGGTATTTTCCCGGTTTCACTAAAAAATCCGGCCGAGGAGACCAATTCTGCCGTTTCCTCGGCCGAATAATGACAGATCGGACCAAAAACAGCCGGATAATCGCAGATCTGGGCAAAAAAAATAACAAATCCAGCCAAATTATAAAAAAAAAATCATCAAAACAACCAACAAAACATCAACGAAACAAATATAAATTTTAGGCACTCACCTTTGCCGATCCGATTCGTCTGGACTTTTATCCGATTTAATCGATTTTTTGCTTCCTTTTTAGGCACGAGAGCAGCTTGAGGGAGAGAAGGGAGAGGATTGCATGAATTGTTATTTGCTAGCATAGGATTTATAGGATTTTTTTTTTTTTTAAGACCTAAGGGGTATTATAGATTATTCACAGAAAAATGTTCTTGTAAATAGTAAAAATGTTCCTGCATATAACAATTCCATTTATTAAACAAGTGTGTCATTTTCCAAAGGCATATTAAACTTATTGGATGAGCTGAACTTTTCAGAACGAATATAATAAGTACAAAACCTTCAATTTTAACTAGCCAAAATACAGACAAAAATTTGCCAGAGGAACTCCATACCAAAACCCAACCCAAACTTAACATTATTTGAAGACACGGCAAAACATATTAGAGAAAATGAGAAACATCCCAAACATCATTCCCCTAAAAAGCACACACCCAAACACAAGGAACTTGCTTTGGCCGCATTCAGAGCCACAAAAGAAGTTTGAACACACAACAATTAGAACAAAAACCCCACAAAAATTCTCTTAACCCCTCCTCGCCTTATTTTGCACCACTCGAGGCATTCTTTTCTTGTGTCTTTTCAAATGGATACACATATCTTTCACAATTTCATGGAACCAATTTGGCTTTTCAGTATAGAATATTTGACCTCCCATTACCAATCCAAGAATCGATCCAGAACCAAATCCCAAGACCACTGATTCCCAAGTAAGTTCATTCATGAAGTCTATATCATTTCGTGGTGATTGTTTTGGTTTCCCCCAAAGTAATTTTCCACAATCCTCAAGTGGGAATCCACAGAATCCAAAATTTCCATCGTAGGAACTGATGGTAAATGTACTAAAATGCGGACTTATAGGGATGTGCCCTATGATCCGATTATGAGAAATACTTAAGACTTCAAGAAAATTTAGATTTGCTAATTCAGCTGGAATGTTTTTGCCAAGTTGGTTCCCAGAATGATCAAGAGATTTAAGCGCAGACATGTTTCCAATTGTTGATGGGATTACACCTTCAAATTGGTTATGTGAAAAATCAGAGTGTGGAGTGAACTCAGCTCTCCAATTGATTTTCGAATGCTTCCTTCAAAACGGTTCCCAAAAAAATCAATGGCTATATAAAGAGTTAAAAGTCGTGATACATTAGGCTCTAGCCCCTTTATCACTAAAGTCACGTAATATTCAATTGATGAATATGGATCCATGATTCTAAAACCTAGTGTTGGGTCATAGTACTCCTTCTTCATAGCTTGAAAACCATCGATTAAGTCTACTGGTAGCTAGGGAATCACTGAATTGCTTATAGGATATGTCAAGAACTTGCAGCATTTGGAACAATGAATTTGAAGTAACTCCAATTGTACCATGCAAATAATTCCAATTAACTATAAGAGTACTGAGACTTGGAAGAGTTACGAGCCATGAAGGAAATGTGCCTCTTATATTGTTTCTTCCTACATTAAGGATTCTCAAATTTCTACAGTTGATAAGAGATTTTGGCAAGGGCCCTTCTAAGTGATTGCTATTGAGATCAAGGATCGCCAAAGTATTTCCTTTTCGGAAATGTGCTGGAATCATCTCGTGAAACTCATTATTTTTCAAGTCCAACACTTGTAGGTTGCTCATGTTGCCGAAACGGTTTAGAATTGTACCAGTCAACTTGTTATGAGACAAATGAAGAGACCCCAAGTTCTCCAACTTGCAGAGAGAAAAAGGCAATAGCCCCTGTAACTGATTGCCATTTAGAGCAAGGGTGTACAAAGTGTTGTCCTTTGATAAATTTGTTAGAATCATTCCATGAAAATAATTCATTCCCAAATCTAACCGGAAAAGTTTGTTGATGCTCCATATACAATCAGGAATTGTACCAATTAACCGGTTGTCAGACAAAGACAAATCAAGAGAATCCTTGTTCTCCAATTTGCAAAGAAAAGAAGGCAGGGGCCCTTCTAATTGATTTCCATCTAGAACAAGGGTGATCAAGGCATTTTCCTTTGAGAAATTTGTTGGAATCATCCATTAAAATCATTCATTCCCAAGTCTAACCGTGAGAGTTTGCTCATATTGGCAAAAAAGTTGGGAATTGTCCCAGTAAACCTGTTGCCAGGCAACTGAAGAGCCTCTAGGTTATCTAATTTGCATAGAGAACAAGGTAATTGACCTTGTAATTGACTCCCGGCTAGATCAAGGAGCGACAAAGTATTGCCACCAAAAATCTTTGCTGGAATCGTCCTCTGAAAGTCATTTCCTTCCAAGGACAACCCTCTGAGCTTGCTCATGTTGGCATTGCACCAGCCAACTTGTTGTATGCCAAAGAAAGATAATCCAATTTCTCTAGTTTGTAGAGAGAAGAAGGCAATGGCCCCTCTAATTGGTTGTCGTCCAGAGCGAGGTGCCTCAGAGTATTGCTGTTTGGAAAATTTTTTGGAACTGCCCCATGAAAGCCATTCTTTCCCAAGGTTAACACTGAGAGTTTACTCATGTTCCAAAGACAATCAGGAATTGTACCAATCAACGTATTGGAATCCAAAATGAGAGACTCTAAGTTATCCAATACGCAAACAGAAGGCAAATGCCCTTCCAATTGATTGCCATCTAAAGAAAGGGAAATCAAAGTATTGCCATTAGAAAAGTTTGTTGGAATCATCCCATGAAAGCCATTACGTCCCAAGTTTAGCTCTATGAGTTTGCTCATATTCCCAAAACAGTTGGGAATTATTCCAGTCATGTAATTGTAATCCAATGCAAGACGTTGCAAGTTCTTCAAACTGCAAAGAGAGTTTTCAATATCCTGACGTATTTCTCTCGTGAATCTGTTCGTAGAAAAATTCAATTCTTCATGAAGATTACAGTTTCCAAGTTGAGTAGGAATTGGACCAAAAAGACTATTGTCTCTCAAGTCAATGGATATCAGGTGTTTCAAGTTCGCAATTTTTGGTCCCAGGTAACCTGAAATGGCAAAACTAGACAGATTCAGAGCAACCATAAATTCAGCCTTACGGTCACATTGCATCCCGGCCCATGAGCAAGGATTGGAATGGGAAGCATTCTAGCTGGATTTGATGGAAAGGGCGGTGACTTCCCAGTGGCTGAGCAGTGACAAGAGAGTTTTCCCATCAGAATTCAAGCAAGTTATAGCATACAATGATGCCGAGAAGCAGAGGAAATGCAAGAAGAAATTAAAGGGTAAACAAAACATTCTTTAAATTGGATAGAACAAAGAAAATATTTGAGGGAAAGATGGAAGGTATATATACATATATATGTAATTAGTACTGTGTCAGGCTTTCTAATTCTGAATAAATTAGGAAACTAAGCCCAATAGGGTTTTCCTAGTTTTATTATAAATAGACGTTGTTTGTAATAAACTAGATGGTAGAGCAAAGAAGAGCAGTAGACAGATCTCATTCCAGACAGAGAAAGTGTTAGAGAGAACTGAAGAGGGGAAGGGTAGAATAGAATTGAGAGCAAAGAGGTTAACTCTTCTATTCTGTAAATTCTCTGTTTGTTTGGAATAGTGCATATTCCCGTGGATTAAACCATGTTAAATTGTTGTGTTTTCTTTTCTGTTTTCAATTCCACTGCAGTGTTCTTGTTGGAATATCTCTTCCAATAAGTGGTTCAAAGATCCTAAGGGGGTGTTTTTTCTTAAAAAGTGGTATCAGAGCTAGGGACCAGTAGAAGAAGTCAGAGATTGGATCAGAAAAAGAAAGAAGTTTTTGTTCGTCAAACCGACTGATAAAGAGAGGTAGCCGCAGGGGATTGATTGCACATTTGGGAATTTAGCTGATAAAGAATTCTGCTTTATGTTCGAAAGGAAAAAAGGTAGAAGAGAGTCGCAGCCGCTGTGTGAAGAAAAAGGCTAAACAATAGATGCTGGGGTTTTCTTGTTTATGAGCTGCCTAGGAATGGGCTTCAAAATTTGGGTTGGACTTTGATCTTTGTTTTCATAGCTGCCGTTGGATAATCTGTGTGTGATTTACGTCTTTTGAGCTTTGTTTATCAAGATTATGGGTCCAGATTATTGGAAGAAGAAAAATCAAAGCTTAGCTTTTGTTCTAAGCCTTACGTTTACATAGTGTGGGTAGAGGTTGGTTCTCTTAGTCTAGTTGTATTTGGCTGAAGTTTGTGGCTTTCATTATTCGTGGGTTAATTTAATTTTGGTTCAAGTGATTTAAGGTTTCTTGGATCACTTTTAAAGATGCCTGATAAGAAGTTTGAAACTCCAGTCTTCAATGGGAAAACAGATTCTACGATGTGGCAGTGCACTATTCAAGATTTACTTGTGTGGGATAATCTTGATCAAGCACTTGAAGAGAAGAAGCCCGAAGGGATGAGTGATAAAAATTGGGATACAACGAAGAAGCAAACAGTTAGTATGATTCGACTTGCACTTGCTCCAGAAATTAAATACAGTGTTCTGAAGAAGAAGACACCGAAGGGAATCTTGGACAAGTTGGCAAGTATTTATGTGTCAAAATCACTAACGAACAGGTTGTGCATGAAGATGGACCTCTACACTTTAAAGATGGATGAAGGAGGGAATTTTCATGATCATGTGAATGTATTTAATCAGCTAGTATGCATACTTCAAACAATGAAGTCGAAGATGAAGAGCAGGCTTTGATGTTGTTTTCTTCCTTGCCATTATCTTATAAACCAGCTGTGCAAACAATGCTTGTTGGGAGAACAAGCTTGACACTTGATGATGTGGTTACACAGCTGAGGGAGAATGAGAAGATTATGGGAAAGAGTACTACATCTGGGGTTGATGAAGCACTAGCTGTTGCAGAGAGTTCAAATTGAGGGAGGAATCGTTCGTGAAGGAGGAGTGACGTTCGTGAAAGATCTCGGCCAAGAGATTACAGTAATGTAGAGTGTTATTACTGTGGGGAGAAGGGTCACATACAATATGCTTGCCCTATTATGAAAGAGGATTTGAAGAGTTTAAGAGAGATGAAGAGAAAGGGCAAAGAGAAGATAGACAACTCTGCAAACACAAATGTTGTGTATGGTGAGGATAATGATTTGTTAATGATGAAGGATACTGAGTCAAGCAGCTCAGATTGGGTGATGGATTGTGCATCGTCTGCACATATATGTAGAGATAGATCATGTTTTGATACTTTGCATGTTGATGGGAATTTTGGACACATTGTTTTGTGGAATGGCCAGAAGATGAAGATTGAGGGTGTCGGTACCACACTTCTCAAGACTCACAATAGTGTTATGAGAAAATTGACTGATGTGAAATATGCCTTCATGTGCTGATAACATATTTCGCTGGGAAGATTATGTTCTCGTGAGTACAAATTTACACGTGATGGAGACTTCTGCAAAGTATTCAAAGAAGATGAGTTGATTCTACAAGGGAAGATGAGTAATTGGTGTGCATAAAAATAAGTCTTCATTGAGCCTGGCCCAATCGGCAAAAGAATATATAAACAGTAAGAAAGAAAAGGTCCAAATCCAAACTTAGGTCGGAAAGCTCTCTAAAACCGAGCCAAAGAAACATGCTTAGGTCAGTTATTAGCTTAGGTCGGCCCTACAGGGTTTTCCTATTGACATCATAACAATCACCATAACCGAGCCTAAAAAAGTTAGGTCAGAATAACGGTAACATTGACATAATAGCTAGAAATCATTATAGGACCAGGAACCTTTTTTGAATACATGCAGGAATTACGCATAGCAATGATGGAAAAAGAGCCAAAAGTCAGGTCATGATGACAGGAGCGTAAAAGTCATCGTAAAAAGGGGGAGAGTAGTTGGAAGTACAGATCATCATAGTGCAACGAACATGTCAAAGTATGGCTATAAATACTAAGTCATCAGGCTAACTGAGGTACGCAATCTTCTTTATGCTTAAGCTCTTGGTCAATACTGTTTATCTTTTTCGTTTTGCTGACTTGATCGTCGAAGTTGAACTGGGGGGATAGCCCCGCTTGTTTCACTGTTTGTCTCCGGTAATGAAATATTCTTCAGCCAGATCCGAGCCATATACTTTCATTCACGTTGATCCGAGCTAAAGAAGCTCATATCCAAGCTTTGCCATCACTCGTTTCAGCCGTCAATCTCTATATTGGGCCTGAATGTTCAAGACCTCCATTGGGCCAACCGGAGCATCCTATACCGGACATTTTACGTCACATCAGTAATTATCACATTTTTTATGTTGTTGATTCAAAGAATGGGTCTTGTGCTGAGTTTGGCATTCAAAAGAAGGAGTTGAAGCCGAAGAAGAAGAAACAAGTCTCATTTTCTGATGATGTTATAATGCATAGGACTTTGAGTCGAAGGAGGATTTGTTGTGGTATCTCCTCAAATTCCTAATACATTTAGTATTGGTTAGGCTTTTTAATTCTGAATAGATTAGGAAACTAAGCCCAATAGGGTTTTTCTAGTTTTATTATAAATAGACGTTGTTTGTAATAGACTAGACGCAGTAGTAGAGCAGAGCAGAGCAGTAGACAGATCTCATTCTAGACAGAGAGTGGGAGAGAGAACTGTAGAGGGGAAGGGTAGAATAGAATTAAGATCAAAAAGGTTAACTCTTCTATTTTGCAAATTCTCTATTTATTTGGAATAGTGCGTATTTCCGTAGATTAAACCACGTTAAATTGTTGTGTTTTCTTTTCTGTTTTCAATTCCGCTGCAATGTTCTTGTTGAAATATCTCTTCCAATAAGTGGTTCAAAGATCTTGAGGGGGTGTTTTTCCCTACAATATATATATATATATATATTTATATTTATATATGTGTGTGTGTGTATACGATTGAATTTGAGGGGTAGATTTAACAGCCCATTATCAAGAAAAGTCACATCCTATGGTTTGGGGGCAGCAAAGTTTCTTTCTTTGCTGAGCTGAAGGATGAAAACAAAAGGTTTGAAGCCAAAACTTAGAAAGGGATAGTGGTGATGGTGCTGCTGGAGTTGATATGGGCATATGGCACTACTACAAAATGGAGCTTTAACGGCTGCGGATTAACGGCGGAAAATAGAAAACCGCAGTTATAAAAGAAATACGGACTTTCTACGGCGGTCTAAAAATGAACCGCCGTAGAACGGGACTTTCTACGGCGGTTTTAAAATAAACCCCTTTCTACGGCGGTTGGAATGCAACCGCCGTAGAAAGTTCACTTTCTACGGCGGTTGGAAGGTAACCGCCGTAGAAAGTGTGGACTTTCTACAGCGGTTACCTTCCAAGAGCCGTAGAAAGCCCCCTTTCTACGGCGGTTTGTTTTAAAACCGCCGTAGAAGTCCTTTCTACGGCAGTTTAATTTGTACCCGTTTGTATTGACGTATTTAACCTAAATAACAACGTGTATCTCCATATCGCACCCGAAAGTGTTCCTCTCCAAATTTCTACTACGGTTTTTGCACGTTTGATGTAAAGAATCGTCATTTGGAGCTAAAATTTACCACCTTAAAGTTAGAAACTTCTAAAATTTCTCAGTAATTGCTTATGCTTGTACTTTATATATGTCATCCTATAAATTTATTTTTATTTATGGTAGAGGGCTGAAAATAAAGTTGCATATATTCCATGTATATGGTGAACCTTAGTATTGTGGAACCCTATTTAGTTATACTATGTAGTTTCTTGGTGATGTGATTTGATTTATAGTGTTTGATTTTTAATGGAGGATGTTCATATAATTTGCACTACTTAGAGTGTGTATTATTTTTTTATGCATTTCATGTGTTTGACGAAATGCATAAATGAAAAACTTATGGGTTCTTCTTCATTTGATTATGTCTATTGCGCATGTGTTGTTTATGCATTATTTTTCATCATTGAGGTATTATAGTAGTTTTGATTATATGAGTAACATTAGTATGACATGTGCTAAGACAAGCATGCAAATTGATACTTTAATTGTACATTGTTTGTTGAATTATTATTTGGTATTTTAAATTATTTCAAGGTGTTAGTTACACATGGATCGAAATATCTTGTTGTATGGTGATCGGACCTCCGATTCTTATGCGAAAGAAGTTGAGAATTTCATTCAATTCGCTTATAAGAATACAAAGTACGTCCATTGTCCGTGCAAAGCTTGTAAAAATGGTGCGCGGTTTGATAACTCAGATACAATAAGATTCCATTTATATCGGCACGGATTTGATCCTTCTTATAAACTATGGATTTGGCATGGTGAAAGTATTGATGGTTTACCTGAGCAAAGAAAATCTCATGCAAAAGGAGATGATGCGATTACTAGAGATCGATTAGATGCCATGATTGAGGATGTGGCCGAGGATTTTGCTGATAACCGGAAGTTCTTGCTTCCATTTTGGGTGACAATGAGAAGCCTCTATACAAGGGTTGCACTAAATATACACGATTGTCTAGTATTTTAAAGTTGTTTAATTTGAAAGCGGCAAATGGGTGGTCAAATACTAGTTTTACAGCCTTATTGAGGGTATTGAAAGATATGCTCCCAGAAGATAATGAACTTCCAGATCGAATTTACGAGGCGAAAAAAATATTGTGTCCAATGGGTATGGAGTATAAGAAGATCCACGCTTGCCCAAATGATTGCGTCCTCTACAGGAATGAGTATAAGGATTTATTGCTTTGTCCTAAGTGTAAAACTCCACGATACAAAAACAAGCAGCTGTGTGATGAGGTTGAACACAGTTCTGATGCGCAAAAGAAGGGGTCGCCGGCTAAGGTTTTGTGGTATCTTCCTATAATACCGAGATTTAAACGGTTGTTCGCTAATGAAAAAGATGCAAAACTAATGACATGACATTCAGATCGGTGTATTCCAGTGATGATGACAAGGTGATAATGCATACATCAGACTCAGATCAGTGGGAAAAAATTGATTCAATGTATCCTTCTTTTGGGGGAGAAGCCAGAAATTTGAGGCTTGGTTTGTGTACTGATGGAATGAACCCGTTTGGCAGTCTGAGTAGCACACATAGCTCATGGCCGGTGATGTTGGTTATTTACAATTTGCCGCCTTACTTGTGTATGAAGCGCAAGTACATACTTATGTCTCTAATGATTTCAGGCCCACGGCAACCAGGAAATGACATCGATGTGTATCTTGCTCCTCTTATTGAAGACTTGAAAAAGTTATGGATGAAGGCGCACCTGTGTTTAATGCATACCGTGAAGAAATGTTCACATTACGTGCCATGTTGTTTTGTACCATTAATGATTTTCCTGCTTATGGAAACTTGTCTGGGTACTCTGTTAAAAGGCATAAAGCATGTCCAATATGTGAGCAAGTACAGATTTTTGTCAGCTTCCACATGGGAGAAAGACAGTATACCTTGGGCATCGCAGATTTCTTCCCGAGACTCATCCGTATCGCCGTATGAAAAGAGCATTCAATGGATTTCAAGAGTTCAGAAAAGCTCCAGAACCCTTGAGCGGGCCAGAGGTGAAAGCTCGTGTGACGGACATTAATGTGGAGTTTGGTAAACGTTCGGAGTCCAGCAATAATGATACATGTTGTTGGAAGAAAAAATCCATATTTTTTGAACTTTCATACTGGGAGAACTTGGATGTCAGACATTGTCTCGACGTTATGCATATTGAGAAGAATATTTGCGAAAGCCTGTTAGGTACGCTCTTGAACATCCCTGGTAAAACTAAGTATGGTTATAACGCGAGACTTGATATGGTTGATATGAACATAAGAGCAAATTTAGCACCGGTAGCTCGAGGACAACGCACATATCTACCCCCTGCCTGTCACACTTTGTCCAGAAAAGAGAAAAAACAACTGTGTTCAAGTTTGCGTAGCATCAAAGTTCCATCCGGATGTTCTTCAAATGTAAGTAGACTTGTTTCCTTGAAAGATTTAAAACTGGTTGGTTTGAAGTCTCATGATTGCCAGGCCTTAATGCAGCAATTGTTGCCTGTAGCTATTCGCTCGATATTGCCCAAGCATGTTAAGTCCAATATAACAAGACTTTGTTTCTTCTTCAATGCTATATGTAGCAAGGTTATCGCGCGCGACAGACTTGATCAGTTACAAGATGAAATAACTATTGTCCTTTGTCAAGTAGAAATGTATTTTTCACCCGCCTTCTTTGATATTATGGTGCATTTGGTGATTCATTTGGTTAGAGAGATAAAAATCTGCTGGCCTGCTCATTTGAGATGGATGTACCCATTCGAGCGATATATGAAAGTATTTAAGGGGTATGTTAAGAATCGTTGTCGTCCTGATGCTAGTATTGTTGAAGGTTATATAGCTGAGGAGGTAATTGAGTTTTGCACTGAATACTTGGCCGAGACCGCATCCATTGGAATATCTAAGAATCGGCACGATGGGAGGATTACAGGTATGGGCACAAGGGGAGGAAAAATGTTTTTGCCGTCTAATTTGAATGATGAAGGCGCATCTCTACATTCTGCGCAATTCTGAAGAAGTTGCGCCCTATGTGACAGACCATATCCGTTCAATAAGAACGCCTTATCCTGCTTGGACGGATCAACGTGTGCTAAATGAACATATTCGGACATTTGTCTATTGGTTTGGTAATGCTGTCATGGGCAAAGACGTTTCGGAGACATTGAAATGGTTGGCGTTTAGGCCCAGCCCTGCGGTACGAGCATTTTCACCCTATGACATAAATGGATATTCATTTGCTACTAAGAGACAAGATGAGAAGAGTACATCACAAAACAGTGGTGTTACATTAATCTCAGAGGCTTTACATGTTTCTAGCAGGAAGGATAAGAATCCATTGTATGCAAACATGGCTTATTACGAGGTGATCGAAGATATTTGGGAGCTTGACTATGTTTGTTTCAAAGTAGCTGTATTTCGCTGCAAATGGGTTGATAACAATAGTGGGGTTCGAACTGATGATCCATTGGGTTTTACCTTGGTGAACCTTAATCGGGAGGGTTTCAAGGGGGAACCATTTATACTTGCATCGCAGGCGAAACAAGTTTTTTATATCACCGATCCTTGCGACGAACATTGGTCTGTTGTTCTTCATGGTAAACAACATCATGGAGTGGAAGGGATTGATACAGAAGAAGGGCTTTATGAGGCTAGCCCTTTCTCTAGTGGGTTACCTGAATCGAGAGCAGATGAGGAAGATAGGAAACTTGATAAATACATACTTCGTGATGACCACAGCGAAGGATTATGGTTCGAGGAGCAAGTGTCCCATAAGAGAAAGAGAATAAGTTAAGCATCATTTTCAGGTATATTGTTGTGTTTATTATTTTTTTTTTTTCTGTGGGTGTGTATGTTGTGTGTGTGTATTTGTATATGTTTCTTTGATTTTAATGAAAAGAGGTGGACATAAATTTATAACAACATTTATTTTTATCCTTTGTACTGTGGGATTGAAACAGGTCACAACTCGGATGAAGCCGCGCAATCAAGGGACAAAATTTCAAGGGACTTCATATGCGGAACTGTTTATAAATGAATATGTTATTGTTGGAAATTGTGTGAAGCTTCTGTGTTGATGTTATGATGCACTTGTGTTTTGGTCAAAAACAAGAAGGGGAGATTTTGTCTGAATTGATTTGAAACTGAATTCCGTATTATTCGAAATAGTTGGAATTTTAGTGAAGTATTTAAGTATGTGCACATCCTTGGCAGGGAGTATGTTATATTTATAGGGGAGACTTTGTCAAATTTTCCGGCAAATTGATTTCCTTGTTTTTCATTTATGAATAAATGTTTCATGTATTATTTTTTTTTTTTTCAAGGAGTAGTATTTTTGGTAAAATTTACAGGGGAAGCTATACGTAGTTCATTTTGTTTTGATTTTATATTTAACTCTTCATAAATTACTTGTCGGTGCCTCGGAAAAAAGAAATTCATTTAGCGAGGTTGGGTATTGACCGATAAATGAATTAATTATTCGTTTATCGATTAATAATGCTTTATTATTTTGCAAATTGATTATTCAACATATATTTTATATGAACTTGAAAAAACTAGAAGGTGCCTCGGTTGCGCCGGCGACGGGAGAGGAGGAGAATGGACCGAACAGCCGCGGTTGAAGGGAGGGGGAAACAGGGGAGAAGCAGGGGAAAAAAAGGGGAGAAGAAGGGGAAGAGACTTAGGGAAAATGAAAGGAAAATGTCTAAGTTCAAATTTGATTTGAACTTCGACCGGCCAGTTGTTTCAACGGCGGTTCAACCGCGAACCGCCGTTGAACCAACTTTACTCGTGAACCGCCGTTGAAAGTGGACTTTCAACGGCGGTTCGCGGCTGAACCGCCGTTGAATGGTCTCGTTTTTCTCGGTTTAGCATACAGGAAAAAATTGGAGCCAATTCCCGCACGGGCATATTTTAATATTAAATTTTTTTTTTCCATTTTCAAAAAACTAAGCCCACAATTTTGTAAATATAATAATACATACCCAAATTTTGTATATTTATTAATTATGTACACAATCTCGACTTTTATGAACCATTTCATAATTAAATTTCAAATTTTCCATTGAACCATATATTTGCATTTAAATTTCGCGTGCTACTACACGTACAATAATTATAGGTCAAAGATAAAAATTAATAAATTTCGTAAATGTACATGTAAGAGTCGATGAAGTAATAAGCTTCATTATCTTCCCTAAAATTTCTACTTTTTCGACTTGGGCGAACGGGATAAAATAATCAAATCCACAAATGCATTAGGTACGTATAGTAATATAAAAATTAATATTTGTTAAGTGGCCTCAAAAAATTAAATAGTTACTGGATTCATTACCTTATATACATATATAAAATTATATATATATGTTTATACATATATATATATATATATATATAAACATCTTTCTCTTTTCTCCTTTCCTCTCTTGATGCACATCATCCAACTCTCTCCTCTCTGCTCTCGATCTCTTGTAAATTTCCAGTACATAAATAAAATGTTTTCATTTGAAGAATTGAAGACTTTAAGACAACTTTTATAATTAATTCTTATATATATATATATAACGTATTTTGAATTTGGTATAAAAATAGAAAATTCATGCGTAGCGCGGGAATTGGCTCCAAAAACTATTTTTCTACGGCGGTTCATGTTTGAACCGCCGTAGAAAGTATTTTCTATGGCGGTTCTCGGTTGAACCGCCGTAGAAAGAAAAGTAGTTTTTGGAGCCAATTCCCGCGCTACGCATGAATTTTATATTTTTATATCATTTTAACCCTAAACCTACTTAAACCCTAAACCCTACTCCCTATTAAGTTTTTTTCCCAATTTTCATAAATTAACCGCGGTGACGTTTAAGATTGAAATAGAGAGTGAAGCGCCACCCTTTTCCTAGATTTTCGCCTTGACATTCTCAATTGGGTCGCAAGATTCGACCTCGAGGATGATGGTCTTCCCCGTCAGAGTTTTCACGTAAACCTCCATTTTTTTCAAAATACGTTATATATATATATATATATATATATAAGACTTAATTATAAAAGTTTTCTTCAAGTCTTCAATTCTTCGAATGAAAACATTTTATTTATATGTAGTGGAAATTTACAAGAGATCGAGAGCAGAGAGGAGAGAGTTGGATGATGTGCAAGAGGGGAAAGGAGAAAAGAGGAAGATGTTTATATATATATATATATATGTGTGTGTTTATATATATATATATGTATGTAAGGTAATGAAATCCAGTAACTATTTTATTTTTTTTCGGCCACTTAACTAATATTAATTAATTTTTATATTACTATACATACCTAATGCATTTGTGGATTTGATTTTTTTATCCCGTTCGCCCAAGTCGAAAAAGTAGAAATTTTAGGGAAGATAATGAATGTTATTACTTTATCGACTCTTACATGTACATTTACGAAATTTATTAATTTTTATCTTTAACCTATAATTATTGTACGTGTAGTAGCACGCGAAATTTAAATGCAAATGGTACAAGGGGGGAAAGAAGAAAATAGGAAGATGTTTATATATATATATATATATGGATGTAAGGTAATAAAATCCAGTATATAAGTATTTAATTTTTTTATTCGGCCACTTAACCAATATTAGTTTTTATATTACTATACGTACCTAATGCATTTGTGGATTTGATTATTTTATCCCGTTCGCCCAAGTCGAAAAAGTAGAAATTTTAGGGAACATAATGAAGCTTATTACTTTATCGTCTCTTACATGTAAATTTACGAAATTTATTAATTTTTATATTTGACCTATAATTATTGTGTAATAGCACGGGAAATTTAAATGCAAATATATGGTTCAATGGAAAATTTGAAATTTAATTATGAAATAGTTCATAAAAGTCGAGATTGTGTACATAATTAATAAATATACACAATCTGGGTATGTATTATTATATTTACAAAATTGTGGACTTAGTTTTTTGAAAATGGAAAAAAAAATTTAATATTAAAATATGCCCGCGCGGGAATTGGCTCCAATTTTTTCCCCTATGCTAAACCGAGAAAAACGAGGAGACCTTTCAACGGCGGTTCAACCGCGAACCGCCGTTGAAAGAAGAATCCACTGCGGTTCACTCGTGAACCGCAGTAGAAAGTTGGTTCAACCGCGATTCGCGGTTGAACCGCCGTTGAACCGACGAGCCGGTCCAAAATTAAAGTTCAAATTTTTTGAACTTTCCTTTCCTCCCTCATTCTCTTCCCCTCTTCTCTCCTTTTTTCCCCTGCATTTCCCCTATTTCCCGAACCTTCTCTCCCGCGGCTGTTCGTCTTCTTCACGCCTTCTTCCGTCGCCGGCGAGCTCGGCCACTTTCCCGCGCTACCGTCGGCTGCTGCAAGGGCACCATCGCAGCCGATCCTTGGTCTATGCTTCACTTTCCCGGCTTGCATTTCTCCATTTCCCCCCTCCTATAGTTCGGGCTTGGTTGTAGGAGTGCACACAAAAGGTTCCACCTTCTATGCTTCCATTTTAAAACTTTTGCAATGTGACCTTACATTTTGTAAATGCTTCCCATTGCACTAGGGTTTTTGGGTTGATATTTATGGTTGATTTCGGTTTTAATCCTTGTGATGAATGATTGGAATGCTTTTGGATTTATTGATTGTTTGTTGCATTGGTTTGGTTGTTGAATTGAGTGTTTTGTCCTACATAAGTTGAGAACCTAGGGTTTTGATTAATGTTCCATTAGGTACCCTTTGAAATTCGGGTTTAGTGTATGAATATGAGAAACTCAAATGTTTATTTCGGTTTTGCTTGATTAATTTTAGAACATTGGTGTTTGATTTCGGTTCTTATTCGATTTAGTGTTCCTCCTTTAGTGATAATGAGGAAAATGCTTTGTTGTTGATTCCACTTTGTGAAATTTAATCTTCATAGGGTTCTTTCTTAGGGATCCCTGTTTCAATGTCTTCAAAGCCCCATATATGTTGAAAATAAAGAAATCTTTGCATGAATGTGATGCATTTTTTATTGCACAAGCACTAAGTACCTTTAGGGAAGAAGAGTATTTTTTAGGAGTGAAGTACTAACCCTTGAAGCTTTGACCTTCCTCACTAAATTTTGGTTTTATTCCTTTAGTAGAAATTAATGATTGTTCTCATTAGTTGTTGGTTGTGAAATGTGAAGTACTTTATCAATGGTACCCTTTATAAGTCCACTTTTTTGGCCCTCATTTGGTTTAATTTGGATAATGGTAATTGTGTATTTCAAATATCACTATCTCCTCTTAGCTTTCCCTTATCTTTGTTTCAAAAGCGTGAAATATGCTTTGTGAGGGTTCTCCTTGATGAAGGGGATTTTTTTTCATGAATGTAGAGTTTGAAATATCACTTCGCCTTAAATGTTTGATCTTTTGCGATGTATGGTTTCTTCTTTAGTGGAAAGGAGGGTAATGCTTTGTGGTTGAGTTGAAGGTGTGTTCCTCCCTTGTTGTATGTCATGAATGCAACTAATATATTGAAAGTGAGGCTATCTTGCATCAATGTAATGCTTCTTTATTGCGAAATCACAAAGTATTTCTATTGCTTTAGGGAAGGAGAGTATTTTTTTGGATTGAAGTACTCCTCCTTGAATCTTTTACATTCCTCACTAAATTTTGGCTTTTTCCTTTATTAGAAATGAATGATTGTTCTCATTAGTTGTTGGTTGTGAAATGTGAAGTACTTTATCAATGGTACCCTTTATAAGTCCACTTTTTTTGCCCTCATTTGGTTTAATTTGGATAATGGTAATTGTGTATTTTTAGGAGTGAATTTTGCGAATGTACATTGCCTTTTTTTTTTCACATTACAAGCATTCTTGTATTTGACATGAAAGCTTTTCTTTAATTGCATATATGTTATATTGAATTCTCTTTCTATGTACATGAAGTTTAAGGTACTTTCAATGGTCCGAAAAAGAAAAAGCAATACGGAGCATAGTGATGAGGGTAATGGCAATGGAGATGGTTCTTCTACTACATCTAGAAGAGGTAGAGGGCCCACAAATTGCAATGATCTATTGGAAATGCGAACGAAGGGGAAAACTCTTGACATTTCTTTTGATTCCGAGCTCGAGCCTAAAAAGTATCATTCAAGGTGGATTACCATTGTGGCATTCACGGCCCGGAGCAAAGTGAACATAATGGAATATGCATCGTGGCCCAAAGTTCCCGAGGAGATCAAGAAGAGAGTGTGGATGGAAATACGGGTATTTTCTTTAATTATAATGCATTGTTTGTTTCTTCTTTCATACAAATGAACCCAAATTTACCTAAATTTTTACTTCTAAATTTCACTGTAGGCATTATTTGTTTTTGAGTCAACCGAAGAACTCGAAACAAAGTGGATTTCTTATGCCGGTAAACGGTGGAAAGATTGGAAATCCTTTTTAGGGAGATATGTACATGGTGACTTGAAGGGTAAGGACCCATGCTTGGAATATAAATATCTCCCTAGGGAGACATGGATTAAGTTCAAGGCTAGCCGCGAGACAGAAGAATGGCAGGTATATTTTTTGAAATTGATTTCCTTCTTCTTTTTGGATATTTATTAATTGCTCAGTTTATGGATAATAATTTTTCATTATATTTTTCTATAGGCAATTCGTGGAAAAGCGCAAAAGAATGCCACTTAAATGCTTTCTACCATAATTTATCTCGCGGTGGCTACGACTGCTAAAGAAGCAGTTGCATGACGAGGAGGTGATTGCATCCGGGAAGAAGCCTTCAGAGGACGGTCAGTCCGAAGAAGAAGGCGAAGATTCTTATTCAGGGCCAGGCCGTCATCTACTATGGAGGCAGGCCCACACAAACAAGAAAGGGGAATACTTCACGCCGGAGGCTGGACGTGTTGGGATGGAAATTGTAAGTTTTGCATCTCTACATTTTCTTATGGTTCAGTTCTTTAAGCTAAGCATATATTTAAAACTATATTTAATTGATCTATTTACATTTCATATTTTTGGCAAAACGTTTAGGACAATCTATGTTCCTGCGAGTCACAAGGGGAGAAAGTTGCAGAGGGTAGGAATGACATTCTTGTCATTGCAACGGGAAAGGCCGATCACCCCGGTCGGTATCGAGGCCATTCTACCAGGGCATGCATCACAGAGGTTTTCCCAAAAACAAGGCCGTCGCTGAAAGATGAACTAGATGTAACTAAGCGACAGCTTCAGAAAACCACTGCCCAGCTAGATGAATGTCAAACACAACTGAAGATGATGGTTGAGTTTATCTGTGGTCAGATGGGGACTGACTATGATACAGTCAGAGACACTGTCATCAATAGGGCCAAAGCTCAGAGCGTGCACCCAGAGACCTCCGGAATGGGCCCAGAGATGTTTGAGGTTCATGGTAGCCCTGTTTCCCCTGCGAGCCCTGTTTCTCCTCTTATCCCTACACGTTTGCCTGATTTGGAGATGCTACATGTTTCACCTACGGACCCGATCACCGCTTCTGACGGGGGTTCTTTAGGCGAATACAAGGTACTTAAAATACATTTATGTCTTTCATTTTTCTATAGAGTATCACTGCTATATATTCTTCTTGGGTAGACTTTTATTTTTCTATTTTTCTTTTAAAATCTTTTTATTATTTATGTTCTTTGCATATGTATTCAAGTATTCAAACACTTTATATTTTTTTAAAAAATGAAGTTTATATTTTCATTTTAAAAATATAATACTGCAATTAAAAAAACTATCAATTTTTTTAATATATTAAACATTTTTCTTTTATTTTTATTTTACAATAATGAAATTTTACATTTATATTTTGGTTTTTATCTAATTAATAAATTTGAATGTATAATTTCATTCAATGGATTGTTTTTATCTAATTAATCTCCCTTGAATTTGGTTTCATGATTACATTTGCTTTGTTAAGTTAGACTTAATAGTTGATTAATGTTCATTCGCTTGCCTATTATCTCAGGACGGGTGTGAATGTCACCTGTTCATCTCTGAGGATACGCAAAAACGGCGTAAGCTTGTGGCCAAGGGAAATATTTATAAGCAAAGAAAGCATCACGGCCGCGAGGTTAGGAAAGGGTGCGCGAGGGTCACAATTAAAATTTCCTATGATGACTTTGCCCCCCTACCATTTCCTGAGGAAGAGGCTGCAACTGTGGGAATGGCCAGATCCTTTTTCGTGGAATGGCCTATACAATTGATTGAAATTATTCAGCCGGATCCGGTAACACAGGTATATTCTTTCATTTATTTGTGAATTACTTAATACCGTTTTGTATATTTAATGTTATTTCAAATGATGTTAGGTGGACAAAAGTGCCCAAAAGAAAAAAGGCCGGATGAATGATATGGATGATATAAAATCTCCTTCGGAGACGGTTCCGACTGAGATGTCAACCTCATCGACATCTGATCCATTGCAAGAGTTGCAGCTCCGAATGGAGAAAGATTCGGACTTCAATGGCTTCTTCTTTCAAATGACAAGAGAAGTCATAGGTGTGGAGCACCCTATTGCGATGGATCGACAGGATGTCGTAGAATTATTGACAAGAGAAAGCCAGGTCTCAAACTGTTTGATGCAGTTGTTCACCCAGTGAGTTTCCACTTAATTTTATAACCTATTTCTGATTATTGTTATATATAGTATGCATTCCATGTGCCTAGACTAACCAATGAAGCCCTTTTTGTAAATTCTTTAGAGCTTTACATGAGTTAGTTGAAAGGAATGGGAGAAAGGGGATAGGTTTCCTCTCGGCTGATCATGTGACACCCATAGGAAATGATTATGAATATAGGGTTTCCTACATTGCGCGAAACTTGAAGGATCGGAATAAAAAACTGCATCTGGTGCCTTATCTTCAGGGGTAAGTGACACTGTAAGCGCTTCTCTAATATTTAAGAAACACTAATTTTAAGATCTGACGTCATTAAATTTTTTGTTTGCAGTGAACATTGGATGCTAATGGCCATTAGACCAGTAGAAAAGGTTGTCTACTGGCTTGATTCTTTACAAAATCCACATAAAGAGGAGGCGGTGGTGCTTATAGACGAGTAAGTTATATATATTAACAACTGTTAGAATGTCTATATAATTTCTAATGCCAATCATATATATATCCATATGTTGCTAATTATTTTCGTTCCGCTTTCATTTTTATAGGGTGATGTTTAACTATCAAGCTTTCTTAGGATTGCCCAGAAATGTGCATATGCAACCTTCGTGGATAGTAGTTAAGGTAAAATTGGTTCTTATTACATTTTTTACTCAACGTTGTGCTGTATACAATTAATTGTATACAATTAGTTGTTTTATAATTAAATCCGTGAGTCTAGTAGCCTAAGTTAGTAGTGTTAGTTAGTCAATTAATTTATTAGTTAGTCACGTTATTTATTGAGGTATTTGATTTATGCATGCAATCCGTGAGTCCAGTAGAAATTAGCTTTGTCCTAGTTATTTAATTAATTAGATTAATATGAATGAAGTTATATGAATATTAAATTTTTTTCAACGTGTTGTGTTGTATACAATTAATTGTATGATCTTCTAACTCGTATATTAATATTCATTAGCATAAAAAGCAAACGAGCAATTGGGAGTGTGGGTACTATGTAATGCACTACATGTACCAAATAGCAATGAAATCATCCACATTGGCACTTGAAAAGGTAAATATTTCTCATAACTTACTTAATTGACTGTATTTCATTTTGCTACTCGGTTACTTTTTAATTTCAAAAACTCTGTTGCAACACTTCAAGGTCGACCGCACTCCATTAAGCAATGTGGATATAGATGCAGTGCGAAAAATATGCGCTAGTTATATTTTGGAGCATTAGCCGTAGTTGAAGGATACTAATTAAACTTGTTCATATTAGAGTTGTACAAATATTTTTGGATATGCTCCTGTATTATAAAAGCGATTTCAATTTGTATATTGGTGATATTTGTATTAAATTTCAAGTTTTAGCAGCAGGTTTTGCTTTAAACCAGGTTTTTGAAGCAGGTTTTTAATGTTTTTAATGCGGTTCGGGTGTAAAAAGTCTACACTTTCTACGGCGGTTCAAGGTTGAACCGCAGTAGAAAGTCTAGACTTTCTACGGCGGTTCAAACCGCCGTAGAAAGTCCGCTAACTTACAACGGCTGCCAGATAGATGGCGGTTCAAAAAAGCCAATAACTGCCGTTAAAAGCCCTTAAAAACCGCAATTAAAATCCTTTTTTGTAGTAGTGTGGGCAAGTTTCCGTCATTAAATAGAGTCCGGGCACACCCACAGGCCAGAAAATCAGAAAATTCGGCGTTGACTGGTCAAATACCGAAATTGACCGGGACCTGAAAATTCCTTTTGACCACCATTTAGGTTATTATTTTTGCATTCTGCACAGTTCAGAAGCTTTCTCTCCGTATGCAGAAAGATAGGATAACAACCCCCTCCCCGGTCTTTTTTTGTTATTTCAATATATATATATATATATATATATATATATATAGTGCAAAAAGGTCTTCTAAAACCTCAACCTGGTTTAGGCAGGGATCTAAAAAAGAAAGAAAAATAATTAGAGGAATACTGCATGGATAGTTTTGTATTTTCACAATTAAGTTGTTCGTGCATTTAGTAAAATAGATACAGCATTTTAGTACTTTCCTTTTTTTCCATTGTTCATTTTCTGAGTATTCTTCCTTGCATTTAAATCTTTCGGATTTTACTACTCTAAAGTATTTTTATATATAGTGCTATAATTTCTTAAAAATAATATTGTAACTTTCTTTTTTTATTAAAGCTTTTGAATTCTTTTACTTTTACTTTCTAGTAATAAATTTTAATAAAGAATGGTATTCAGTGAAATATTAAATTTCAAAATTTGTGTAAGTTTACTGGTAAAAAATATATTTGTTAAAAATATTAGAATATACAAAATTTAAAAGTATTTATTATTTTCAAATTTTACAACGCTTTTTGAGTCCACTATTGATTTAACCTAGTCAACCCCTCAAACCTTTGACTGCTACCACTTCTTGTTTCATTGTCGTGCATGACTTTCATCATATTTTATTATACAATATTTTATTCTCTGAAGGCTATTATGTATTGTAATTATGTTATAAAAATATGTTTACTAAATTTAGTTTATGATGCATTGAGAATAGTTATTGATGTGTAGTTATGAGTTTACGTTTTGATTTATCACGTATCGTGTATGGCATTAATGTATCTCGTATTGAATTTAGTTTTTAATTTACTGAGTGTAGTTATTGATATACAATATATCGTGTATAACATATAATATATTAAATATTAAGTTTATCCCCTAATGTATCTCGTTTAATTAGCTTTCCATGTATCATAGCTATAATGAAAAAAATGCTTGTTATGACAAAAACACATTTATCTGTTTAAAAGTTGAAATATCGTTTGTTGGACCCTCATGTAAACAACCCCATCTTATCTTATTGCCATTGTTTTGGACCTCAATCTCTTGTTGATTTCGTTTAAAGAAAAATTTTCGAGACTTTATGGTAAACCCCACGTACACATTATGGAAGACCAAGACTACAAATCCCACTTGTTTACTATAAGACCCACTCAACCTTTGCGTGTTAATAAAGGATTAAATAGTTGGCTTTGTCCAAATTACAGTTATCCCTGAAGATTAATCTAAATGCCCAAACTAATTTTACAAAATTACCAAACAAACCCTATATCCAAGAAGAAATAGTTATTATCGGATCCTCTCAATGTTTGTTAAATTAACAAATGAACTATACATTCAAAGAGTAGTATAACAGTTAATTAAACCTATAAATATTGGACAGTCACCCAATTACATTAATGTTAAGGCTGCAAGGAGCTCCATTCAACCCTCTCCTATGCATTGACCACTATACCCTTAATATATAAATGAGAAAATTTTGAGTATAAATTAAATATGAAAATCCCAGTTTGCAACTTCAGAAAAAAAAAAAAAGGCTGAATCGGTTGTGGGTAAATTTTAAAAACTATTTTAAAACTAAATGCATGTGTTGTAATTTGTTAAAACATAATAATAATAATAAAGACAAGACACCACAAATTATAGTGGTTCAGATTCCCCTTGAATCCTAAACCTCTACCCAAGTTCAACAATTTGGAATTTTCTCAAATCCAAACTATAAAACACCTTATTCTTTTTTATTGTTTTGAAAATATGTTTTTGAAAATAGTTTTATAATGTAAAAAATGTATTGAAAATGAAAAAATGCATAGCTAAATAGTAAAAAATTGTATTGAAAGTGATGAAAAATGATTATAATATATTAAATTTACTGTTAAAACCAAAACAAACAAAAAAAAAAAAACATATGTGTTTTTAACCCTTACACTTGCTTAAGATCAAGATTTGATTTTAAGGCTTTTTGCCTTTGCTTAAACTCAATTACCTTTAGAGTTAGGACTTTTCTCCTTTGCCGAAACAATATCTAGAATATAATTTCTTTCAATGTCTTAACTCTAAATTATGACTTTCTTTCAATGCCTAATCCAAAGTATTCTTGGATTTAGGACTTTCTTCATCTCTCGTTGCTACCTCTTTCTTCTTGCCTAATTCTTAATTAAAAATTTAGAACTTTTACAAGTTGTCTAACACACTTCTAGGTGTTTAGAACTTTTCCTCTTTCTTTCTCAAGGAAATTTACCTCTCAAAATGAGATTTACACTAAAGCTTAATCAAATGGTATCACTACAAGAAAAATGGGCATTAGTGACGAAAATTTTTTTGTCGTCAGGGGAAGTCGTCAGTAAAGACCCTTATTAGTGACGAAAATCGAAGTCGTCAACAGAATTTCGTCAAAACGGGGAGTTTTAGTGACGAGATATAAAAGTCGTCACCAAGTCGTCACTATATGGTTGGCGCCAACCCTTCCCGCCTATTTCATGACATTTAGTGACGAAACTAGTGACGAAAATGAGTTTCGTCAATAGTTTGAAGACATTTAGTGACGACAATTAGTGACGAAACTTATTTTCGTCAGTAAAAGCATGCATTTAGCAATATTGTGACAACAATTTGTCGTCACTAAAACATTTATTTATAGTGACAACAAATTCTCGTCAGTAAAGGTCTGCTGTTAGAGGAAAAATATATGCATAAAAATTGGTGGAAGTGAGGTTCGAAACCATGCCCTCTTGGAGAGAGACATATTGTTTTACCAAATGCACCAATTCCAACATTAGTTATTTAAGTGTTTCAATTGTAGTTAACTACTCGTCAGTTTGATTTAATAATCCAAAAAATGGCTGAGCTAAGTCTTGAAATCGAGACCTCATTGTTAACATAATAATGCCTTAACAGAGCAACCAAAATTTTTATGAGTACACTTGAATTAATTAAAAGTATTTATCTATTATAATAACTATAATAAATTTTTTTTTTAGTCCAAAACTTTTAACAATGTCACTAAGAGACCCTTATATTATTGTTTTAGCCCATACCTTTTAACAATGTTTGTGAGGCACCCTTTTTTCTTTTAGTCCATACATTTTAAACATTGTCACTAAGGCACCCTTATATTTTTCTTTTGGCTCATAAGTTTTAACAATGTTATTAACACACCCTTATTTTTTTTTCTTCTTCTTTTAGTCTATAACTTTTAATAATATTACTAAGGCACCCATATATTTTTCTTTGAACTCATAATATTTAACAACATATACTAAGATACACATATTTTTTTGCTAGCCCATTGATTTTACACTAATTCTTACTCAGACACCCTTATATTTTTCTTTCAACCCATAACTTTAAACAGTTGTTACTAAGGCACTCTTATTTTTTTTTTCTTGTAGTCCATAACTTTTAATAATGTCTATAAAACACCCTTATATTAATTCGTTTATAGCATTTAACTTTTATTAATTTCAATTAGACACCATTATATTTTTCCATTAGTCCATTACTAAGACCCTTTTATATTTCTCATTTAGTCCATAACTTTTTATAATATTACCGAACACTCTTATATTTTTTTCAGTCTCAAATTTATCATTGTCACTAAGACACCCTAATAGTTGTTTTCTGTCGGATCCACATCTCGTAATATATATACATATATAAAGAAAATAATTCCATATGAACATCCAAACTAATTGTATCTACTAAAATTATTTGAGTCTGAAAACTTTTAACGTTGTCAGTAAAACACCCTACTATTTTTGTTTTAGTTCATAAACATCGAGCAACGTCATCAAGATAGTTTTATATGAACAACAGTATAACTTTTAATAATTTCACTAAGACAGTCTTATATTTTTCTTTTCATCTATTACTTTGAACAATATGACTAATACACTAATATATTTTCCTTCTAGCCCATAACTTTTAACAATGTTACTAAGACACCCTTGAATATCTCTTTTAGCCATAAATTTTAACAATATTACTAAAATACCTTTAGATTTTTCTTTTATTCCATAACTTTTAGCAATGCCAATAAAGCACCCTAACATTTGTCTTTTAGTATATATATATATATATATATATGACAATATCACTAAATATTTTTCTTTTATTTTCCTAATTTTTAACAATATCACTAAGACACCCTTATATTTTTCTTTTATTTTTCTAATTTTTAACAATATTACTAAGACACCCTTATATTTTTCTGTTAACCCATAACTTTTAATGATGTTAATAATACGCCATTATATTTCTCTTTTAGCCCATAACTTTTAACAATACCACTTAATGCACTTTGTTTTAGTCCATAACTTTTAATAATGTCACTAAAACACATTTATATTTTTCTTTTAACACATAACTTTTAACAATATCACTAAGACACCCTTATATTTTTCTGTTACTATATAACTTTTAACAATATTACTAAGACACTCTTATATTTTTTGTTTAGTCCATAACTTTTTACAACGTCATTGAACACCCTTATATTTTTCTTTTAGTCCACAAATTTTACCAGTGTCACTAAGAGACAACTTCAGTTTGTATTAAGAGCCAACTTCAGTTGTATCTCTTGTTATATATATTTGGGAAATAATTTCATATTACATGAAAACTAATTGTATCTACAAAAATGACTAAGATACCCTTTTAGTCCATAACTTTTAATATTATCACTAACACACCCTACTGTTTTTATTTTAGTCCATAACATTTAACTATGTTACTAAAACACCTTTTTATTTTTCTTTTAATACATAACTTTTAGTAATGCCACTAAGACACCCTCATATTTTCTTTCTAGTCCATAACTTTTAACAATGTCTCTAAAACATCATTGCGTTTCTCTTTTTGCCCATAACTTTTAACAATATTACTAAAACACCCTTATAATTTTCTTTTAGTCCATAATTTTTAGCAATGCCACTAAGACACCCTAACATCTATCTTTTAGTCTATATCGTTTGATATATATATATATATATTTGTGAAATAATTTCATATGAACAACAAATCTATCTGTATCAACTAAAATGACTAAAATAATTTTATTTTAGTCAATAACTTTTAACATTATCATTTAGACACCATTTATTTTTATTTTTGTCCATAAATTTAACAATGTTCCTAACACAACTTTATATTTTTCTTAGGATATAACTTTTAATAATGTCACTAAGACACCCTTATATATTTTTGTAATCCATAACTTTTAACAATGCCACTAAGACACACTTATATTTGTCTTCCTATCAACAACTTTTAACAATGTCACCTAAACTCTCTCGTAATTATCTTTTACCTTATAACTTTTAACAATGTTACTATAGCACCCTTATATATATTATATATATATATATATATATATACACACACACACACACACACAAAAGCTACTTGCAAAAGTTCACTTTTTTTTATTAGCACCCTTATATATATATATATATATATGTATATATATAGACACACACACACACACACACAAAAGCTACTTGCAAAAGTTCACTTTTTTTTATTAGTCATATAGATTAAGCTTTATCAAGAAGTACTTCAACACAAAGATTAAACTTTTTGGATCTAATAAAGAGAATCAAAAATGTTTTTCAGTTTTTATTTTTATGACCGAAAGTATTAAAAAGAAAAAAAGGATTACTCAAATATCTTCCCCCAGCACCCCCTCTCCCTAAAATACTATAGGGTATTTACATTTTTCGCTACAATAGTCATTTATTTATTTTATTTTGCAAAATTTGCAAATTATTCCTCCAAGGAAATTAATTCCACCGTTCCAGACCCTCCTTTCCCTAATCATTTTTTTTTATTTTATATTTCTAACAATACTTTTGTTTTCAATTGTATATTTTTTTATTCTTAAAAACACTTTGAAAACGTTTTTGATAAAAGAAAAGCAGAGGCTTTCAAACTATGTATAGTACAATCTAAATGTAAACTGTTTATTTCTACCGTCAAGAAAGGAAGAAGAAGAAGAAAAGGAGTGCTTTCTTCCTCTCCCTCTTTCCTTCTTCGGCCCCCTCCTCTTAGCCACAGAGATGAAGATTTTTTCGATGAGGGAGGAATTGAAGAAATAGCGGTGGAAATTGAAGAAGACGTAGAAGAAATAATCGATTGCCACCCTAACAATATGAAGAATTACTCGAACGGACGTCGGAAGGTGGACTCCGATAGGGACGACAGCAGATCTGAAGCAGCAGCAGAGGAATCTCTGGCGGAGTGCGGGCGACTTCCTCCCGTGGATCAAGAACGGCGGCAAGCGGAGGATGGACACCAGGAGGCAGCATTTTGGAAAAACCCAGCAATTAAAGATTCAGATTCCAGAGAAATTAGCAGAGATTTTGGTCCGTTTGAGTCATCCCCATTTCTAGATCTACTGTCTCCTTTGACAGATCTTGCAAGGCTTCTGTTTTTTGATAGACATAGCTGGTGAAGGATTTTGTCATCAAATCATTTATCTTGATTGATTTTGGGGAAGGAAAATAGAGGAAATGAAGATGGAAATTTCAAATTTCAGAAGGAAAGATTGGAGGGATGTTGCGAGAGATTGGATTTGATTGTGGTTTTCAGATTGGTTGTTCGAAATCTTCATCCTATAGGAAATCAGCCTTCAAACTAGATCTATTCCCTCCCACTATGAAGTTCATCCATACGATCTTGGCAATTGAAGCTCATCATCTTAGATAAACTTTCATTTAACAATTTTTCCTTGTTTATTGTGGTCAGAAGTTGTGGCTCGACTGTTTTCTGTAGGGTTGTGTGTCTAATTTGAAGTCTGGGGTGTTGGGGTAAACAAATTTCTGCTGTAATGTTGGATTAGGGGAAGGGATTTAGGCACAATGGTGGGTTTTGAGTTGGGTGAATGACTGTTATGGCTTGCAGTGATTCTCACTTATTTTTTGTTTTCCTCCCCAGATCCTTCAACTTCGACAAGTCTTCACTCTTCCGCAGCACCACCAGGAACAGAGCATCTGAACTTCACAAATTTCCCAGATATGGTAAAGGGTATGGACTGATTTTTCGTCTGACCTAATTCCTGGTATTGAAATGAATTTTTGGGTTTAGGTTTCATCAATGTGGTTGGGAAAAAAGTGTTTTAATTTCCGTAGTTCAGAGGTTAAGATGGATATGTTGAAAGTTACTATGTCTCTGTTTTGAGAAAAAAAGGAAAAAAAAAAACTTTAGCTAATCTGAGGTTGTTTTCTCTGCTGTTTAGGAAAAACTTAACTGGTTTGTTCTAAAATTTCAGCAGCCACCATGTAGCTTCTTATTCATTGTCTTTGGATTCTACTTCACTTTTCACTCTAATAATATTATTTTTGTAATCATTTCATTTTGGGTGTTAACCATTAACTACCACTGCAAGTTAGTGTAAATGTGGAATCTTTGTTCATTCTTAGGTTTTTCATATCTGGCCTCCATAAGATTCACTCAGCAAACATAGAGAAAAAAAAAAGGAAAGGGGCGGAAGGGGGTGCATATCTAACATAGAGATTCACTAATGGTTGCTTTATTTTCCTTTCGTGAACATGTGTATCACGTCTTGATCCATCCGTTTTTTCTGTTCTCACTATGCTATTACTTTATAAATTAAAATGCTATGCCACTTGAGTTAAAATGCCTTATTTCTCTGTTTACAGCATTAATTTCAAGTTTATATAAGTAGTAAAGTGCTCAAGTTGACTACAATTGAAGAAATTGAGCTGTCAAGTGTATTGCAACTGTAAGTGACGACGCAAATTGAGCTGTCAAGTATATATATATAATATATACTTGAGCTGTCAAGAAATTGCGTGAAACTGTAAGTGACTACAATTGAACAACAGAAATTGAGCTGTCAAGTGTATTGCAACTGTAAGTGCTCAACTGTAATTTTTTGAAGGTGTTTTGATGTTAAATTTCTGTCCTTTTATGGCAGTTGGTTGCTGAAATTTGAAGCTAGAGGGAATAAAAAATAAAAAATAAAAGAAAAAGAAGAAGACAGAGGTAGAAATGGGATTCAAGATGTTTGATTCTCGTGTTTTTCCTCCATTTACTTTTATTTTAAAATTGCTGTCAGGGAATTAAGTGAGAAGAAGAAGACTTGTTTCATTAGTAAAAGAGTTGAATTGGGGTTCCTTGAATGCTTGGTTTTTTCTTCCCTTATCCTTATGCTCAAGTCAATTGAAAAAGATTGTTACTTTATAATTAATTTGGAGTTTCTTGGATGCTTCACTGCAATTTTCAGCTGCGTTTTAATGGCATAGTTGTTCTGGAGCAACCATTTATCTCCTAGGCTGGAAGTCGGGGGAAGTGAAGAGGCCAAGAGGGCAATCTTACTATCCCTATTAGTCGGTAACTTGGTTTTACTTTCTCGCATGATTTGTGATTGAAACTGTTTATAGTCTTTCCATGTATAGCTGCTGCTTTTGAAGACTCTGAGTGTGACTCTGTGTGTGCCTCACTGGCCACTGCCTGTTGATTGATTTTAGATGCTATGGTGTTGTTGAAGTTTTTAGTATCCTAGAGGCTAGAGGTTCTGTTCTGTGTGTGTGTTGTGTGTGCCTCACCTCACTGCCTCAATGTATTGGAAATTTGAAGTTAGGCCTTTTGTCTTTTTTTCTTTTCATTTTGTTCTTATCTTTGGTGAGCTAATTTGGTATGAAGTTGTTGGAAGGTCATTCTTCCATAACACATTGGATCATTGGACCAAATAGAAACGACATTGACTTAATGCGGCCTTTATCTGATCAAGATCGGATCAAGGTGCACCAGACATCTTTGCTCGTGTTTATATATTGTTTCTTTTTATTATTAAGTAAAGGAAGTAACTGCTTGCTGCGGTGGGAATGATTCACTTTCAAGAAAAGTAGTTTATTTTATATCTTCATCTACTATAATTATAATGCATCTTTCTTGCGTTGCCCTACAGGTGCGGAAGATTCTTAAAAATGTTAAGAGTGGAAGTTTCTCATGGAAAGAACAACAGGCGCTACAGGATCTCCGGCATCACAAGGCAACTTACAAATCAATTATCGTAAGCTAACGATTTATATTTCTGTCATGTTACAATTATTTTTATTAGCTCATATATTGACATAGTTATAACCATTAAAATCTGTGAGGGGAGATTACATTCTTGAAGTAGGAGGATCTATTGGTTACATCAATGCTAACATGTTCATCATTCAACTTTTTAAACTGTTGGAAGGCTGTTAGTCTATTTCCTGGCATTGCCTGTACTTGATTTACTTTACTACCAGGTACAACGCTTACCACGTTACATAATGTGGAAGATCTTGCTTTTGCTTGTTCCCCTTCCCCCTTTGCTCTTACCCTTCTAATTGAGTGGAGTAGTATTTCTCTTACCCATGAAACTGTCTCTCGCCAATAATTTTGTCATTGGATCTGCACTATAACTTTGACCAGGAATTTGTAGATATGAATTGCTTATTATGCTAGTGATTGATTTTTCTGACTTTGCTTCTCTGTGTCCGATTGGTTTGCTTCCTATGCCATTTTATTTTTTAGTAATGTTTTACTTTGCCTTTTATATTGTGGGATTGCTTCCCATAAAGATTATTTCAGGTCATGATTAACATTTCAAAGTATATTATATCTGACCATCTTAATTTTTCAACTAATTAGCTCAATCCTTTAATTATGCAGGTTTTCATGTGGATGGTGATTTTTTTTCTTAGGTACTATGAAATTTATGTAATATTCTCAATGTCCTTAGTGTTTTGGTTGTTAGGTAGATATGTGTTTGATGGTTTGAGAAGTTCTTGAGTTTGATGTTTTTCTAATGATGTGTTCAAATACTCGTGCAGCGTGCGGTTTGTGATTCAAATGGCTAAGTTGAAGATATCTTCACGTGTCTTCAATCCCACCACCACAAGTGATGTTGGACTTGTATAATTTTACTTAGTCGTTTAGTTAGATGGAAGCTTTGGTATTTGATTTAGAACATATTTAAATATGATGACAATTTGTCATACTTGTGTAAATGATGACATACTATATGTATATTCATTGCAATTTAAATTGAAAGTTTTGAAATATATCGTTTAATATTTTGTTCCATTGACAACATTTGTAGTCCCTCAACTTCGTCACTAAAGCAGGTAGCTATTGATGACTATTTATTGTCACTATATTTGTTGGCTTCATCTTTATTGTGACGAATCTTGTCGTCACTAAAACCGTTGACTTTTGTACTGACAAGCAATTCTCGTCACTGAGTTTCGTCACTAAAGCCTTTGACCATTTGTTACCTACTGACGACTTTCATTCGTCACTATCTTTTTCGTCACTAAAAATACACCTTTTAGTGACGACTTTTGTCTTTTAGTGACGTACACACAGTGACGACTTTTGTCGTCACTAACTCTAGTGACGACAAAAAGTCGTCACTAAATGGTAGGATTTAGTGACGACGGTGCAAAAATGTCGTCACTGGACCCTTTAGCTACGGACCTATTGTCGTGACCACTTGACGACCCGTTTGTCGTCACTAAAGGGTTTAGTGACGATTTTTGGGCTTTTACTGACGACTTTGCGTCGTCACTAAAGCCCTTTTTTCTTGTAGTGTATGAAAGCCTCTTTCTAAACTAATGAGCACTAAGGCCTCTTTCTTGAAGTCCAAACTAAATCTAACACAAATATGATATAAATTTTCTCTTGAATATTTCTCGTAGGATATGTCTGACTTCTTGGGGATTCTTCTTGTGCATTTTGAGCATTTGTTGTATTTATAGTTGCGACTAAATGATACTCTAATGGGTCTTTTAATTTTGATGAATCAGTCAACTATCAAATATTTCGGATGTCAAATAGCAGCCTCAATCAACGCTGACTCATTTCAGCTGGATTTGTAACTAACGACTCTCCAACGGCTAATGACACGTTCGAGTATCAACGTTAGTTCGATTCGCATGTGCTATCGGCAGTTCTTCTGGCCTTTGCTTTTCTTCAGTTGAATGTTTTGTTTTAGTCAATGGGTTGGTCGCACCACTATTGTCGATTTTGTCATAGGATCTTACGATCCTACACATTTCAAAATATCAGATCGATCATAATTTTGATTATTTCAGCCAATGGGTGAGCTCATGATGAGAAAAACACACACACGTACACTCTCTTTCTCTTAGTTTTTATTGAGTCTTTACAAGTGGGTATTTCCTTTTCTTTCCAATTTTTTAAGAATTAAGCTTTGGATTGGAATTAGATTCTTGATAACAAGGGAACTCAACCCATGAATGATTTTATCTTTCTTTCCCTTTATTTACTTATGTTTCATGAATTTGATGCTTTTATGATATTTGCCTATTGATTGTTGGTTAAACATGTGTGTATGAAAATGGGTTTAGTATTGTATTACTGTTTCTATTAATGTATTCAAGAGTCATGGTGAATCTAGGATTAACTAACCTAGTTGCACTCTAGGTGTTTGATAGAAGTTTTGAAATAAACATAGGCCACCATTAATAGAACCTTAGTATCTATAGATCGGAATATTCTACTAGTACTAAGGAAGCTACCATCTTCTTTTCGGACGAAGAGAGCGACAAATATCAACCGTGTTTGCAGTATAACATCTTCTTTTTCTTGTGGTTTTGATTTGACAATTCTTAGGGTTTATATAATTTTGTGCTTTCGGATGTAGTACCGTTTTCCTTGGTGTTTAGATCGAATTTGGATTCCTATAATCCAATTCAATTTAAACTTTTTTTATATTTTTGTATAAATTATAGCTTCTATTTTGATGGGTATCGAAAACATGATTATTGTATTTTTATATCTTTTGTTTTTTCTTAATGTTTAAATCTAGTCAGGTTTATATCTAAACCGTGTTTGATTATTGGGGAAAAAGTTTCAATTTTTGTTTTGGGAAAATTTTGAGAACATGAAATTGACTATGGATTTTTTAAGTGTTGATCAAATTGGCCTCCATGCAGTTTGATTCAATATATTCCCTTCTTATATTGTTGTGCTTTTATATCTTATGCGTTGTGGGTAATGAAAGCATCAAACTCTTTACTGTTTTATTCTTAATGTTTATTTCTAACTCCTGTTTTATTCATTGGGGAAAAAATTTCAATTTATGTTTTTAGAAAATTTGAGAACTTGGAATTGAGTCTGAGTTTTTTCAAGTGTTTATATCGATCAGCCTCCCTACAATCTGATTCGAACTAATCCCTGATTTTTTATTATTTTTATCTTTTATGTTTTTTGGTTATTAGTTTGATAGCATATTTTAACGATTATTCATATTTCATAATTTATAGGTATTGTTTTCTTCCCCATCACCCATCTTCAGTATATTTTTATTGAATAGTTGTTGGTGTTGGTTGAAAACTTGGAAAAAAGAGAGTTTAAAACATTAACTTGTTTTATCTCTTTGGAGTTTTTTGCTATATGTTTGAAACTCTATGGAGTTTCTTGCTATACATAGTTTTACAGTCATTCTTTCGTCATCCTCCTTGAGTGAAACACCTCACTTTCTAGTTATGGAAAATACGGAAGTATATATGAAATAACAAAGGCCAAACTAGGGACTAGTGATAGGTGGTTGTCACACCCCTAACAAATGAACTAAGAAGTTCTTTAACCTGTAACAATCAAAATTAAATGAATATAGTAGAAGCAGGATCGATCCATAGGGAATGGAGTGAATTTAATCTCGTGAGCACTATTGATGTAAGATTTTTGGTTAGCAACCACCTTCTTTTCCACACAACGAATGTATGGGCGAGTGAGAAATTACAACTAGAACAATAACCAAGCAAACAACCTATATCAATTACAAGAAAAATCCAGCAATCATGTAACTCACAATAATCATAGTATGTCAATCATAAACTCATAGATTTGTTAACTTGTATGTCATCAACTAGTTATAGGTTGACGAGAATATGCTCATAGCCCAACCCAATTTCCCCTTACTTAATCGACAATCAGCTAGACTATGCTAGGACTGATTGTTCTCTAATTAACACATAACATGCCGGAATATGCAGCCACCTATTTAATGTATTAACAGCATTATTAATTAGGGAAACCCAGTTTTAACTCTTCTAACCAGAATATGCAGAGATAGAATTACCAACCTATTTACTCTCAATTACAAGAGGATAACTTTACCACCTTATTAAACTTATCCACTAAATGACTTAATGGGGTCTAATTGGCTCTACTGAATCTAGACAAGTTGATTAGGCTTATTTAAATTCATGCAGTAGAATCTATGAACACAGAGTAAATTGGAACACATACATATTAATTTAAGATCAATTTGGTTTCATGACATACATAGATTAAAGTTCATTACATGCTTGCCGGAATAGAAATTTAGCTACTCATGCTATTAAAAATCAAACAATAATAATTTAACTTAAACATACTGAAATAACCAAAAAGAGAGTTAAGAAAGAAAGTACTAAATTGATGAACTAAGCCAGAAAGCGATCGGAGAAAATCACCCAGTCGCCGATGGTCCGTCAGGGCAGATGGACGATGGAACAGTATGTCAGCAAGTTGGCAGAATTAAACTCCAAATAATTGGAAATAATATTACTTACTAACTAGAAGTCTAATATCAAACTAAGTCGAAAACTATGAAAAAGATGATGTAAAGATGGATTCTTTCCTCTACCAATTATGTCCATTAAATAATGTGCAGAATTGGAAGAAAAGGAAATGAATCAATCTCCTAATTAGATTAGGAAACTGATTTACAAAAGAAATAAGTATCCAACTAGGAAACTAATAACTAAGGAAACTAGAAAACAAAATAGGAATAAAGTCATAATAGGAAAATATCTCCTATTTTCACCACAATTAGTAATTTCCATTTAATTGCAGCTCTGATTGAATTCAATTACTTCTAGGTGAAGTAATAATGAACTTGACAGCTTCCAGTAATTCTTTCCTTGGGCTTCTCTTCTGGGCTGGACGAATTATCAATCGTGTAAGTCCAGTTCTGAAGTCCCAGAATTCATATGGAGTAGCCCGTGAATCGTTGGATCAACTATGCCGCCGTGTCAATGGTCAACTTGACCAGCTGGACCATTGATTTTCTCTTCTTTTGCACTCCTTCTTTACTGGGCCTTCCTCCAAATTCCTGTACTAAGCCTCAACACAGCTGCAAACACCCGTGAGATCTAATAATAAAAGCCTAAAAATAGACAACATAAAGACACCTACCAACTAGCTAGGGTGACAGCTCCTAAAGGCTATAAGCCTTAGTTTGTTGTCGCGCCCCAATCCGCAGTTTGACCATTGTTTTTGTAGTTATATTTACATATTTTCTAACTAGAGAAGTGTTTTGTTTTAGTAGTATGGTTGGAGAATGGCAGACAATATGGAGGATGACAAAGACCGGCCAATGTGGTTAATGGCCTTTCGGCATCAAAGAAAAGTCTATCGAAAGAGTGAGTGTGAATTTTTCAATTGGCAAGTGCCAGAGAAAGATTAAAAAAAAACTCTCGAGAGGATGACTAAACGTGTATTTTCGAAGAGGATAGTGGCAGGGAAAGATCAGAGTTGAAGAGAAGATTAAACTCTAGATACACAAATTGTGAGGCCCCGAAAAATAATAAGGCACTTGTAATGGGTACTGTTGACAAATTGAGTTAATTTGGGGTTCAAATTGGGACTTTACTAAATTGTGGGGTTAATATGCAATTAAGGAATATTGAGTTGAGGGAGACACATGATTTGTTAAGGAAAACAAGTAATTCGCAATTCGAGAGTCCTACGTCTCGTGAAAAGGGATTGAAGCCGGGAGGGATAAGGATTGCTAACGAATCGGAGGAAGTTACACTGAACACATCCCTTTGGTTGTTAAATTCACAAACCCGCGTTATAATTTGGTCGTACTTGTATACCTCGAGCACATCGTTAACCTACGCGTTTCACATTCGCCTTCACTGGGGGCTCGTGAAGAAAAGGGGAAGGTTGGTATCTCGCCATCGTCGCGAGGGAAGCTGGTAAGTTCTTCATCGTTATGATATGAAGTTAAGGAATGGGTAAGAGATCCTCTTTGATTATTGACTTAACCGTGGACTAAACCTTGCAGAAGTCGACCTTTGATCCACGACCGATAGTTGACGTGCAACGAACGAAACCAGTCGTTGGTCTGGAACAGAGAGGTTTGCAAGCACCGACGTAACTTATCGAAGGTAAAGCCTCCATTTGTAAAGTTCGATTTGGGTAGCGTAGTCGCCTACTATATTCTTTTTGGCTGCTAATCTGCTTGACGAACTAAATATCGCAGTCAATTTGTGTGTACGTGGAGTTCACAGGAAGGATTCCATAAACGAGGGAAAGCTAAACACCGTGCTACGGTTCTAACGCAGGTAAGATCTGATATGGAAAGTGCATAGTTAATAACACGGAATCATTCTATGGTTAGGGAGGAGGAATTTGTACTGCATGTAGTAATATGTTAAGTCCTCTGTTTCCAATCCCTTTACCCCTGTTTTGTCCGTTGAGTACGGGTGAGGAGGAGGAAGTTAATTCCACACAATCCTCTGGGTTCAGTCCTTCCACATAAGAAGTGCATGCTGCTATGTAACTTGTGGTTCTATGTAAAAGAAAACTTCAACTGAATTGGTTTTTTTTTTAAATCAGCCAACGTCGGTCACAGTGCGGGATAGATCTGTGAGCCAAAGATATGATTTCATTAGTTTAAATTGGTTCAGTGAGTGGGAAGGGAACCCGTAGCATCTCATCGCATGTGTATAGATATATACATGTAAATGTGTTGATGGATATATATGTATATAACTGAATACTATGCATGGATATAAATATGTATATACATGGATGATATGGCATTGGTCTAGGCGGGTGCATGTGGGGGTTAGCAACACAGCATGCATTTAGTGTTCCAAAATCCATGCAGGTGTTTAGGTGTAGTAGTTACACGCAACTATGCCTAGGAATGCTATATTAAAATTCAAGCTTAGGTGTTAAAGAGGTTGGAAAATATCACCCGACCTGAGATGTACTGAGCACGTGTATGAAGGTATAATGAGGCACCATGGAAATAGGGAGTTAACGCACGTGTCCCTTCTCGCATGTGCATATGTACACGAAATAGCAGCTTGGCAGGTAATACATAGCAAAGGCCTAATCGTGTGGAAATTTATTTGCAGGCATTACAGGAGAGAGGGCAGCACATTAATTCTCAGAGGTGAGAATTTCTCGCTATTTTCACTGCTTTCAAGTACACATAGTATATATATAAATATATATAGATTGGGATTGACCCGGTCACTGAGATTTCAAAATTAAAAGGTTTTCTTTCACTGGGATTTTTAAATATAAAGATTTCCCTTTTACTAAGGTTTTGAAATTTAAATATTTTCGTTTACTGTGTTCGCAAAATTTCTTATTCATATTTACTATCCACTGTTCTGTTTGTGCTTTGGTGTTGATTGTTTGCGTGATCGGGGCCGTACTTTATCGCCCGGTCACTTTTACTGAAATTACTGTGTTACTGTATGTACCATGCATGCTGTATGCTATTACTGGTCGCCGGAGGCGTACTTTATCGCTTCGGTGACATTGGGATCCCAAACCCCGGTGGTTTAAACCGGCGAGGTCGGCGTTGGGCCTGATCACTTGGCTAGACTCCGTGGGTACTGCAGGTTATCTCGAGATATACCACTACTGTGCCGGCTTACTGATGTACTGTTGGAGGTGTGGATTTGACGGCTAAGAGTGTCTGTCCGGGACCCTGTCCTTATGGCCATAAAGGACACCCCGGGCAGCCTCACCTGTATCCTTTCTACTATAATTGTTTACTGAACTGTTGCGTTGAGTTACTGGTTGCGTTGCTTTGCAAATTAAGGATTTTTTTGACAAAGTGATGTTTTAAACGAAAGCTCTGCGTAACTGATTTGCAACACCCTGAGAATTCTCACTGGGCTTTCTAGCTCACAAAACAAAAATATTATTTTCTAGGTGGTTTAGGCGAAGCGGATCATCACACCTGAGCAGTAAGTCTCCCAGGCAGAGGAGTCTCGTACGTCGCCATTCATGAGTAGGGCCTGCAGTGGCGATTGGAATAATTAGGAAATACACTTTATTTATTTTCGCAAAAACTTATCCAGTATTTACTTTCGCGTGAACTCAGTAATGTAGTGATTCCCAGTAGGGCGTTACTGACAATTTTACCTCTATTCAAGTTATTTATGGAACGTCGTTCAACGACGAAAATTTGTTCTACTGTTACTGTGGGCGAGAGCCCTGATGATGCCTAGTCGATCACCCTTAGGAATGGCTCCTAAAGGGGGGTCGGGTGGAGTGTCACACAAATAGTTGAAGGAAAATTAGAAGCCAAAGAGTACAAAGAGTTGAAGGGAAAGCAGAAGATGAAGAAGAAGATGAATTAATACATTAATTATATCATTTTAGATTGTAATAAGGAGATTATATAAATTTTTGAAGTTTAATATGTATACATTATTGCATTATTAATTATTTTTAATTTATTGCCTGGATTTTTAACACTTTTTCGCACATCTTATTCTCATTTTTGTAATATTTTAGGGTAACTATATTTCACTAATAAATTTTAAATTTTAAAATAAATTTAACCCTTTAACACCGGTTCTAATTAATAACCGGTTTTGAAGATGCGGGACATTTAACACAGGTTCTAGGACTACCGGTGTAGAGAGCCGAAAACACTCCCACCTCATATCATTCACACCGGCATCGAAAAAGTAGAAAAATCAGTGCTGAAAGGGTTAAATAACCGGTGTTAAAGACTCGATCTGTGGTAATGGATACAGACGTAGCGGAAGCTTACTGTAATAATGATTCGCGAAAAATTAGAAATGGCTTCTAAGTGAATGTTGAATCTAAGACGATTGTCAATCAATTAGACATCAAACAATCGTTGAATTCACATAGGGATTGCCTAAAATTTAAAAAATATTAGGAATTAGAATATTATTGAATTCAAAACTATCTATTACAATATAAGGCACGCCTTTTAATAGAAACAAGGTGCCCATACTCGAAAATAGAAGAAATTTCGAACTATGCCAAAAAAGGATTTAAAAAAACTATTTCAACCTTCTTGTAGATAAAACTATTTCTTGGTATTTCAGCTTCTTTAAGAGTGAATGACTGGGCATATGTGAACTGAAGGAAAAGACCCCATAAAATGTTAATTCTCTTAGCAACAGGAACAAGAATTAATTAACACGGTTTGCTTGATTAATAAGTATCTGTGGAGATATTCTTGATTGAGAATTACACGTGGAGAAGTGAAAAAACAAAACAATGAAGTTAATATACAGATCCAAGTAAAAGTTCATGAACGAAATGCAAATGAAAAATGCATAAACAAAGAGCCAAGATATATATATATATATATATATATACACACACACTAACCTAGGCTGGAAAATAAATATGCATTACACACTAAAAATTTGCATGCAAAAATTATAATTAAAGTTACTCTGTTCACGTACTGTGCAATGAATATCACAACTATATATTTAAAAGACAATATATTGTCCCTTGCTCGGTAAAGGAAATCTAGTCTCATCGTCCTCTTCCTCATTCTTAAATATTGTATAGAACCTTGCACAAGCTTATTTATCCAAACTCAGCGAGTTACCATTAAAATTCTAATATTTTGGCATCAATAATAGGCGTAAGAATTCCATAGCAGTCCAGAAACTAGGAGGAAACTTGATGTCATGACCTAAGTAACTAGACTTATATCTTGGTAACATTGATTAGCAACTTATAAATTTCAAGATAGTTCTACCATTTAGTCTTTCTTCTCTTTAATGTTAAAATCAAAAAGAAAAAAAAAGAAGACAATCCCATGCACAACTCTATTAACAGCCGAAATGAACTCAAAAGATTAAGCCATAATTAAGTATCTCCTTCCATTCTCAATTAAACTCATAATGTAAATATAAATTTACCTGCATCAACGGAGTGGTCACGTTCTACTGCATACCCCCTTTTGAGATAAAATGTGTTTTTTCCTTACCTTCTGTATGCTCGTATACTAACTTTATCACTTTGTCAGATCACAAATTTTACATTAGAAAAAGAATGCTGGTGGAAGCTTTCACATTAATTCACGCTTAAGTCACCCAAGCAACATCACGTTTTACATCTTAATTTCTCAGCATATTCATCTGTGACCCTATTTTACAATACATATTTAATTTAAGAACTTCCAAGAACCAAACCAAACCTCCTCGAATTGTCAATATAGTTTGTGATCTTCATCAAATTAGAATGTTGGGAGTTTTTGAAAAATCAACCGCAAAGCAACCAGTGGAACTCCTTTGTCCTTCAGTCAAGCGGCCTCAACGAATTCGAACCAAGCAAGATATTGCACAGTATTACAGTAAGCAGAGATCTGATAGAGACGCAACCTTTTACAATTTTATGAATGGAAATCTCATGGCTACATCCCTGCAGATACATGGGGAGCCTCCACCCCCTAGGTAGGTTTGAATGGTTTTTATCATCTTCGATATCAATTTTCATATAAAGAGTCAATGTGGATTAATGGTTTTTGAATAATCCAATATATATAATATATATGAACAGTGGTGTTGTGCTGTTGGATGAATTCTTCTGCATTTTCCATGGCATTTTGGAGAACGCATGTGATCTTCGGCGAATCTACAGGGTTTCCGAAACAGCCAATGAAGCATTGATCGTGTGTGAAGCTTATAAAATCTTGAGAAACTGTGAACCCTTTCCTCCTGATCACTTTGTTAGAGAGCTCAAAGGGTCATATTCCTTCATCCTGTTTGATTCCAAAAATTCCGTTGTTTTTCTCGCCAGGGTACATTCACACTTGCTTACTATATATTCATTGTTTTCATTTTCCAATAACTTGAGTTGTACTCTGAATTATAGTATATTTGTTATATATTTCTACATATATATATATATATATATATATATAGAGGACCGTTTGGGTGGAATCGAATTTCACTGGGGAACTGCTGGTGATGGATCATTGGTGTGTTGTGACGATGGAAGAATTGTTTCAGATATTTGTGGGGGTTGCTACACACCATTTCCTCAAGGTTTGTTAATTTCCCTTCCCTTAAAACCAAAATCAAAGGAGGTATTTAGATGGTGGAAAATTTTCCTAATCTTTTTCTTTTTTGAAGGATGCTTCTTCTTGGGTGGTTATGGGTTGGTTACCTTTAATCACCCATATCACATGGTCAGAGGAATTGAACAAAAAAATGATCTTGGACAAATTAAAGCTATAATTTTTCAGGTGGACTTGCACTCAACAAGACTTTACATCTTTTCTGGTACTGAAAATAATCAGGCAATGGCCTCATTATCGAGTCACACAAAAGATGATGATAATAATGATGATAAGCTAACTAAATTTCTATAAATAAAAAAAAAATGAAAATCAAATTGGTTCATGTTGTGAAATTTGTTGGATTGGGAAGTTCTATATATATTTTTCTATATGCATGTAATATATCTTTCAATTGCTCCAGATCGAACCCATAGAATTCAGTCCGGCAATTTCAATAATGTAATAGCTAGTAGTGTATCACTGTCTCTATTTTCATTTTTAATGCTATGTTTTTGTTCAGCATGCAATGCCTCCCATTAGTTTTAGTTTATAATGTTCATTTATGCTACGAGTTGTTTCTTTGACAAATGATAGGGTAAGATTCACTAGTTTAAGTCTATTTAAAAGATGGAAAAAATTATTTTTTTTATTTTTGAAGTATTTGAATCAGTGTATCTTCTTGAATGCAATTGTACTCTAATTTTGAATAGATTGTGCGATACCCGTACAATATTCGTGCATCATTATAAATTAAAACAAAGTATTTTGTGATGAATGAATATAAGAAAGTCAAATTAATACCTACCATTTTTTTTAGTGTTTGAAATGGGCTACTAAGTTATTTGTTTAAATAATTTTACTATATGATCATCTTAAAGAAATTGTGCCCCAATTTTGAATAGATTGTGCACAACATGTGCATAACTATTGTACTCCACCCAATATCCAAGTAATAATTTGTTTTTTTTTTTTTCTTTCCAAACGTACATGACAAATTTAAATTTTAAACCTCTACCATTTTCTCCTACAATTAGAAAGAAAATTGGGCAGCCAAAATATTCTTTTTCTGTACTTAAATATTTTATCTACATTATATAAAAATAATTATATCCCAATTCGGAATAGATATCTTGTGCACCAACACACAATCATTGTAACCCACTAGCGGTGTTCAAAATTGTGAGATTCTATATTTTTGGTCCTAGGATTAACTTGTAGGATCTATATTTTCTTATACAATTATCTTTTCAAAGCCAATTATGTATAATTGTAAATTTGTATGATTTTCCTTCAATATTTTGATTTTTAATTTAAAATTATAATATTTTCTAAGTGTATGATTATGTTTAAGGATGTATTGAAATGGATATAGTAGTTTAACTTTGGGAATTATGAAATGAAAATAGGAAAATTAGAAAATAAGTGAAAAATAATATATACATTTATATATATATATATATATATATATATATCCGAAGATGAGCTATTGAGTTGGATTGGCTATAACCGATCAGAACAGCACTGCTACAAAAAGTAGATTCAACGCCTGTAGTTTAACGGCGGAAGAGACCAAAACCGCCATTAAAAAGAAAGTACGGACTTTCTACGGCAGTTTATATAGAACCACCGTAAAAAGCCATTATCTACTGCGGTTTTTTGACAACCGCCGTAGTAAGTAACTTTCTATGGCGGTTGTTAAGAAACCGCCATAGAAAGTCCCTACTTTCTATGGAGGTTTCTTAATAACCGCCATAGAAAGCTATTTTCTATGGCTGTTGGTTAAAAACCGCCATAGAAAGCTCATTTCCATGGCGGTTCTCAAATAACCGCCATGGAAAATTGCTTTCTATGGCGGGGTTTTTATAACCGCCATTGTTGAATATAAGCATAGGGTTTAGGGTTTATAACCGCCAGTAAAATTGAATTTCTTTTTGTTTAGAGTTGTTTAAAACTCCAATAATGTTGATGTTTGTAATATTCAAATTTAAATATATTAGCTCCATCATCTGAATTTTGTATACAGGGGTAAGGCGCATTACGCACGTCCACCTTTTTATATTTTTCCGACTCTTAATTCTAATAAAAGAAGGTATATATAGATGCAAATGAAGATCTAACTAGCCTATATATGAGAGATACAAAAACGATCGACAATTAATTAAGACTTTACATGGATACGACATTGAGTTATATTTGTAACCAATTGTGAAGAGTATTAAGTGCCGCTATGAATTTTTATTTTCACATAATTGAATTTCTTGATTTACTTTATTTAAATAGTGATAAGTAGATAGAAATTCAGAAGTAAAAATCTTATTAGTAATTCAATGAAAATTACTATTTTTGAAGTTTTCTTAGAATTATTATGTAACAATACTGCAAAAAATTTTGAGGGCCTAAAATAATGGATTGGACAACTAAAATTTTGAAATTTATTTATTGTTTATTGAATTAATAAATATGAGGAATTTTACAATAAAAATTAATAAATAGTAAATTGCATATTTATTATTAAATTTAAAAAAATTTGGGGTTAATTTACAAAAAATAAAAAATAGAAATTAATAGGAAGTGAGGCGCGCGCGGGAATCTCAATTTTTTCCGACACTTTCTAAGGCGGTTTAAGGTAAACCGCTGTAGAAACACACTTTCTACGGCAGTTTTAATTCAAACCGCTGTAGAAAGTGTGTTTCAAAAATCTTATTAGTAATTCAATGAAAATTGCTATTTTTGAAGTTTTCTTATAATTATTATGTAACAATACTTCAAAAATTTTTGAGGGCCTAAAATAATGGATTGGTCAACTAAAAATTTGAAATTTATTTATTGTTTATCATAACATAAAGGCTGGAGTTTGTATATAATTAATAAATATGATGAATTTTACTATAAAAATTGATAAATAGTAAATTGCATATTCATTATTAAATTTAAAAAACTTTTGGGGTTACTTTACGAAAAAGAAAAACTAGAAATTAATAGGAATAGAGGAATACGAGGGAATTCTCAATTTTTTCCAACACTTTCTAAGGCAGTTTAAGATAAACCGTCGTAGAAAACCCAATATTTTACTGGCTTTCTACGGCAGTTGTTGTTAAAACCGCCATAGAAAGTAACATGGCGGCTTCTTAATAACCACCATAGAAAGTTACTTTCTAAGGCGATTTTAACTACAACCGCCTTAGAAAATGCATTTCTAAGGCGGTTTTAATTAAAACCGCCATAGAAACTTGATTTCAAAGATGGCATTTGAATTTTAAGGGAAAAATTGTGAGCTTTCTCTGTTTCCATCTCCAGCCAACCACCGTTTCCCCTTCATATTTTGCGAGGAACATCGTCGTGCCCATCCTCTCGCTGCCGGTTTTTTCTCTTGTCTTCCACCGAAGCCGTTCTTCCGGAGGCGTTTTCTCTTCCCCCGAAGCCGTTCTTCTGGCCCTAGGTGCTCTGTCAAGTGTTTGCTAGAATATTTTGATATAGTTTTGTACATTCATGTTCAATAGTGCATGTGTGCTGTTTGATTTTTAGTCTTTATAAATTTTTACTTTTGTTCTTGCTTCTAAACTTATTTTATTATATTTATGCAGGACTTACAAAGCATTAAGTAGTGTTTAAAGTGCTTTTTCCCTCAACATGTGTGCACTATGATGTGAGCCACCTACCTTACCCGCCACAGTTGCAGTTGTTTGCTATGGTGTTGAAGGGATCTATCATCTGACTCTTCATCAGTGAGTTTCTTGAGTTTTAAAAGAAAGAAAAGTTTCCTAGACACAACTTAGTTTCCCTTTCTTTATATCTTTGTAAACTTTTCTTTGGCCTGTTCAATTCTTTGATAATTTTGGGTTGGTTGTGAGGTGATTGGCTGCTTGTATTTGTTTTACAATGGGAGCTCTGCATACAAGTTAAGTTGAGTGATATTGCTTACTTTCAAATTTGCTTTCTTAGCTACATTCAACTCTTGTTGTCATTTTTCTCTATAGCTCGTCTTAAAAAAAATACAAAAAAGAACCACAATGGTTTATGCATTTATTTACCTTCAGAGTTTAATGCAAATATGGTTTTTGTGGGACAAAGAAACAATTGAAAATTTGTTGGCTGATTAAGTTTTAGAGTATTGCAGGGGGGTTTAGGCAGCAGTGCACATATTTTGTATTTGTTTTTTCTGGTGTTTGTTGTGCAGAAAAACTTAGCTGCTACATAAAACATAATCTGTGAGTTGTTCTTTTGACTGTTGATTTTGTTATTGCGTGTGACTTGTAGGTTCAGGGCACAATTCAAGAAAAGCATGAGCTAACAAGATCTGTTGCAACAAAAAAACTAGTGTGGTTTATTGTATGTTCCATTGCTTAATTTTCCTATTGATTTTGGTTTGTTTTATTCTCAAAATTGATTAGGTTGAGATTGGATTTTTAACTTTCTGAAGTTTGAATGCCTTAATCATTACTATTTATTTATGTGTATAAATGACTATTAATATTGCAAATAAATAGTTGTATGTCTTTTCTTAATTTCTATTGTCATAGTTTATTTCAACTTTTAGGTTGGCTGTTTTTTGTATATATATATTTTGAATGCAGAAATAAAAAAATGAAATATTTTAATTTTTTTTGTTTTTATAAATTTGGTACTTTCTACGGCAGTTTTCTCTTACCCACCATAGAAAGTGTTGCAAATAAATAGTTGTATGTCTTTTCTTAATTTCTATTGTAATAGTTTATTTCAACTTTTAGGTTGGCTGTTTTTTGTATATATATTTTTGAATGCAGAAATAAAAAAATGAAATATTTTAAATTTTTTTTTTATAAATTTGGTACTTTCTACGGCAGTTCTCTTATCCGCCAAAGAAAGTGGAGGACTTTCTGTGGCGGGTAAGAGAAAACCGCCGTCGAAAGTACTTTCTATGGCGGTTTTTTTGGAAACCGCCGTAGAAAGTTAGGACTTTCTACGGCGGTTCCTAACCGAACTGCCGTAGAAAGTCCAAACTTTCTATGGCGGTTCCCAACCGCCGTAGAAAGTCCGTAACCTTTTTACGGCTGCCAAATAGATTACGGTTCAAATGCTTAAAAAATCGCCTTTAAAGCCCTTTTTTGTAGTAGTGCAGCATTCAGAAATGTTATATAATTCATAGCGCTATTGGGAGCCGTTATAACCGATGTTGGATCAGTTATTGCCTAACTTTGACAGATTTGACTAAGTCTGATAGGTTATTTCCTAAGTTTGGTCTGTTAAAACCGATCAACACCTGGAAATGAAAATTATCTTATCCAAGATCCAAGGGTGGGCTACAACCCTAGGGGTCTATAGCCCTCAAATATTATCGACTAAAGAAGCCAAGGGGGTATAAAAACCTCTCCCAAAGCTCCAGAGTCAGCCTTATTTACGAAGAGAAAGAAATGGCAACTAGGTGGAAGAGGAGAAAGAAACGAGAGAAAAAGAAAGAAAAATAGGGGAAAAAGTAGAAAGCTAGGTTTGTTGACATGAATCTTAATTCTAAACCAATGGAAAGGATCCTAGAAGTCTCAGGAAAACAACGGTAAGTTTAAATCGCTTAGATAACGGTAGAATTTGAATTTTAATGCATATAAACTTGAAAAGTTTTAAGTTTTCTTGAAGTTTGATTCCGATATTTGATTTTGGACATTGTATAGATGTTATGGATGGATAGAAATGTTATATCTATGTTATAGAAATTATTTTGATAAAAAAAAGAACCAAAGCAAAACATTTTTTGATGATTTGTAATTGAAATCCGAAGCTGTAGTTTTGAAACACTGAAATCCTGAAGAAAATTGGCCATAACCAATGCTTCATGTATAGGTTATAACCGATGTAGGCTGAAGAAAATCGGTTATAACCGATGAAAAATAGGTTATAACCGATCTTCAAAGCTAAATCTCCAGATCGAGCTGTGGCTATTGCCGAACTTTTTCAAACAATAACAGATTTTATTGTCTGAAACTCAAGAAAATCAGCTGTTGCTGATATATCACGGGGTATAACTGATCTTACCCCCTGAAAGATGGATTTTTGAAGATTCAAACTATAATCCTAACTTTTCTTACAACCTCATTTATAACTTTAAACACTTTAACTAATAATTACATAGAACTCATTTAACAATTAGGAATACAAGGATAGAAAGACAAAAACATATAGAAGCGTAAAATCTAAAGTTGATCTAGACTCGAGAATAAATTCTAAATCTTGAGACTTATAAACTGCAGGTCGTACGGATACTTTAAACTCGGACCGGACCGATCGATCGAGCAAGTTAAAAACCGGTCAACGCCGATCAAACCCTGGTTTGACCCAGTTTGACCGGAGTTTGCCCGGATTTTTTTACTCAAAGTTACCCTTTTTCCTTTTAAAAAATGGGCTTTTAAACTTCTTTTTAATTGTTTCAGCCCACATCTTATTTTGGGCTACGATTTGTTAATCTTTAAACATATTTTCATGCTTATAATAAGTTTATTATTGGGGCTTGAAACTAAATATGATGACTTAGGCCATTTGTATTAGTTTTATAGAGCTCTTACACTCTTCTAGTTTTTTATATAACCAATGTGAGACAATTTTATTTTACATGATCATTTTCTTTTTAATTCATTCAGAGTTTCCTTTTTCTTTTCGTTTTTTACATTTTTGAATTATAATAAAATTTTGATTAATTTCCATAAAAAATATTTAAATATATTTCAAAATATAACTAGAGCTTTTTTATTATAAAATGTAAGGTTTTTTTAAATATAATATTTGATATTCTTTTACTCAAATATTGCTAGTTTAAAAGTTAGATGAATAAAATATTTTTACAAGAACTATGACATTAGAAATATTAAATGTTATATACTTATTAATATATTTATTATTTTAAATTTATTTATGACGTCATCTGATTCAAACCCCAATCCAACTAGTCCGACCGGCTGACTCCTGAACTCTAATTTTTACGAGTCGATGATCGGTCCAAGTTTATAAACATTGGATACTGGTGAGCATGCATCTACGGAACAAGGTGAGTTTCTCATTGACATTAGATACCGTTTCAACATAGTTAATAAATGAATTTGAATTTGAGTCATTACTATGGCATGTTTATACGCTTTCAAAAAATGTGTGAAATGTTTTGTCTTAAAAAGTCCATTGTGTTTACATACATGCTGGAATTCATATATATATATATATATATATATTTGTGAAGTTTAAGAAGTATTTTAAATGTGCACTGGAAGTGATTGTGCATATGTGAGTTTGGATCCATTATATGTATGGTCTGATTCCACGAGCTAGCAATGAGCCTGGTCGATCATTCATTTTCATAATCTTGAGGTTATCTATAAGAAATGAGGCCCAAATATGAAATGATTGGAGGGACGTACGTGGTTGACGATATCAAATATGATATCATATGAACATTATGGAAATGATTTTGGAACGAATCAACAATAATTGAATTGATACGATACAATATGAACATTTGTAGTTGATTGGTCAGTCTGTTTACTGTTCACATAGAATTTTGACGGCTACCTTTTATACTCACCCTTATTATCTTTGTGTGAATACTGCATTTAAGTCATGAATGTTATGTGTTAGGAATGTTTGAATTATCTCTATGGGTAATGGTTCAACTCGGTAAGTGTTTTCAAAAACGGTGTGATCTCACTGGGCGTGTCTTATTCAGTTTTTCTATTTTATTTTTCGTTTTGTTTTTCAATATAATTGTTCCAAATCCTTGGTACACAAATAACTTTGCTCACTACCAGTAATACGTTTGAAGACTGCATGTTGGCTCAATGGCTGTAATAGTTTGTTAAGGCCTAATGAGAAGGGTTTTTTTGGATTTGTGTTTTGATAATGTTGGAACTAATATTAAAAATTGTAATAGTGATCATGTTTTGGTTTGTTTTGATCGGCATTTAAACCCTGGTGCGAACCAGGCAGCCATCCAGTTAGCCAACCCTTTTTTTGCGGAGTTGTGAGACTGGGGTGTTACAGATGTGGTATCAGAGCATTAAGTTCATGGGACACAAATAGACGCACACATTGGGCTCGTTTTAACTAGAACCTTTGGGTATGCCTGTTTGAGTAGTAAACAACAATGAACTTTTGTTTTATGCAAGACTGGCCTATTCTTGACCATGGATGTAGGACCAATATGGCTGATTCTGAGAACAAGATATTAATGACTTTCGTACTATGAGATTCCGGACTCATAGAAATGGTGCCTTGTTTGCTTATAACCCTGGGTTACCTATTAGGGCAAGAGGCTGCGACTGCTGGCGCATGAAGTCTTTTCCCAATCGAGTAGTAGGAGCACTAGAGAGAGAGAGAGAGAGAGAGAGAAATTGGCTATGTGATAACATGATAGTAGCAGAGAACCGCATAGCGGTTTAAGGCACTCAGATAGGGGAACTACAATTGGCGTTGGCAGGATCTCAGGATCAAGTTAAGTTGTTAGAGACTCAATTATAGGGGCAGAGAGAGCATATTGAAGGTATTACTAATTTGATGGATTACTACATGAGGGATCATGGATACCTTCGAGGCGTATTTCATAATGAGAGTATGAGGGCAAAGTAATCCCTGATTGACATAGAGGAAGCCTGCGATATTGTTGAAATGTGGGCTGCTAAGGTAACAAAGGCACCTACGAAACAGAACATCAGAAGTTTGAGAAGATCCTGCGTAGTTGGATAAAAGATGAGATCCGCATGGTGAGTGAGAGTGCAGGAAGAGTAGCACTTCCTGAGGACGACCTTAGTGCACAGTCAATAAACCAAGTTGTTGTGCCTAGGGACGATGAGGGAGGGCCCTCAATGCATCCAGGGGATTAGTGAAGGAAAAGAAAGAACCTTTTCATATGTAAATTATCAGATTTAGGCTACATGTAAATTATTTGTGTAAAATAGTTTGAAATATTTTGTATGTATGTATTTTCTTGGATTGTAAAATGGGATTGTATTTTCTTGTATTTTCTTGCATTGTAAAATAGTTTGAAATATTTTGTATGTATGTATTTTCTTGGAAAATGGGAAAACCTAGATGTAATAGGTCTGTTGTAATATAGTAGTTGACTATTGCTTAATGCAAGGCAGCAACGATGCTTTCTAAAATTTTGATTTACCCAAATTATATATATCTTTACACACACACACACACACATATATATATATATATATATATATTGTATCGTCAATCTTTAAAACTAAACGGAGATAGGTACTCTAAATATTGAACCGCAGAAATATTGTATGGACATAGTTAGCTAATCCTAACCTCTATGTCCTGTTGCATGAACATGCAATTAATGGAACACGAGAGAGAGAACCCTGATGTCAGCCAAAGATAGGTTGAACAAGAAAATGTTGGACAAGAGCATGTTGAACATGAACAAGCTGAGCAGAGACAGGGAGAAACCGAACTGAAGCACTTTGCAGGGCAAGTGACTACAATACTGCAACAAGTAACTAATGTGATAACTTGACAAGAGGGGCATGACCAGGAGCCCTATCGCAGGATTGAGACCGAAGATGTGGCACTAGAGAAGTTCTAGAAGTTTCGTCCTTCTAAGTTTAATGTAAAGATGCAGGCAATTGAGAATTGGCTGGAAGTTATGGAAACCATCTTTCATGCCTTGGACTATTCTGGGGAACGGAAGGTGAAGTTTGTTGTTTTCCAATTTGACGAGGAAGCAAGGGACTGGTGGACTTTGATCTAGTCTGAGTGGGATACTAGTCAGACTCCTAAGACTTGGGAAAATTTTGTGACTGAGTTTCATGCTAAGTACATTCCTATTGTAGTTTAGGGTTTTCTTGTACTTTCTTTGAAAGGAAAAATACATATTAGTCCAATTTTGTATTTTCTTGTATTTTCGTTTTAAAAATTAAAAAAAACAAGTTATACTCTCTCCATTCCATTAAAAAATCCATTTTGAGTTATTAAAATAGTATTACAAAATGAATTTTTTTAATGAAATAGAGAAAGTAGTTATTTTTTATATTTTCAAAATATACTCTATTTTTTTTTCTTTTTGAGTAACCTCCAAATATACAATTACCTCCTTTTATATATATATATATATATATATATATATATATGCAGCAAACTCTGTTGGATAGAAAAATAAATGAAACATTCTGAAAATTAATCATTTTTCTTTTTTGTGTAAAATATTAAAAGTAACCACAATATATGTATATTCAAAAAATAATAATAATAATAATAATATATGTAGTCTATTTACATATGTTGTTTGGGGCTGTTCAAATCCAATACCCAATCTAAAACCGTCGACCCAACTTTTGGATTTTGATCGACGATTTTAGCAGTTTCGGATCGGTTTTTTTCTCTCCAAACTTTCGTCTTATGCATCTGGGTGGGCGGACCATTTTTTTGCTCTACAGCTAATCTCCACTGCATTTCCCACTTCAGCAGCGAGAAAAGTTTGTTAGAATTTTCAAGTTATAACTCTTGAAAAAAGGAAGTAAAACATCAAGGGGCATGATATTTGCAGTAACCGTTTCGATATTTGCAGTAACATTTTCTTGTAAAAAGTCTAAAATACCCCTAACACTTAAAAAAAAAAAAAACCCAAAATATCGCCCGGGCGGCCGGCGAAATTTTTGGCCAAAAATATCGCCGGAGATAGGTGATATTTCGGGCCCCCCCCCCCCCCCCCCCTTCAGTTTGATATTTGCAGTAACCACCGGGCGGATCTTCGCCAATCCGGTAAAAAATTCACATTTTCGACAAAAATACTAACAAATCCGGACATAATACAACTAAAATAATCAAACCAACTATCTAAAACAATACCGCAAAACATTTTAACTTTAGCCACTAACCTTTTTTCGATCCGAGTCGTCTCGATTTTTATCCGATTTTGTGATTCCACCCGGCTCTGCTTTGCAGGAATTATTAAACGGAACAGAGCCCGTGAGTTGCTTTTTCAATTTTTTTTTTTTTTTTTTTTGCAGCCCGTGAGTTGGTTTGTAATTTTTTTTTATCCAGGGGCATTTTTGTCTTTTTATAGGAAAATGTTACAGCAAATATCGAAATGGTTACTGCTAATATCAATTCCGAACATCAATTATGAGGAACCCATCTGACACTTGTTTTGGTTAAAGAGAAAGCTGGACCCTTGTCTACCTCTCAACTCAATTCTTCAGTTGCAGAACTCGCTCTCGAGCGTATAAATGAACATTCAAACAAAACATATTTGGTGGTTTCGTGGATGACAAAAAGAGGAACACAATTTGGATCATTCTAAAATTAAATCTGAAACTAAACCAATCCGTGTCTATATTATCCGAAAATTCCGATCGGATCCAAGTTAGATTGATGGTTCGGATCAAAACTGATCCAAAAATTTTGATCGGTTCCAGGTTAGATCGATAGTTCAATCCAAACCGCGAATTTTTTTGAACAAAGCTAGTTTGGGAGGTTATTTTGAAATAAAAAGAAATAATGTAGTAATTTCAATTCACGTATACCCACTCACACCATATAGTACAGTAGTTATACCCTTAGAGCCTGTTTGTTTGAAGATTTTGAGAGAGCTTTTGAAAAACAGGTTTTTAAAAACATGTTTTCAAAAACAAGCAATCGAAGGTATTTTTTGAGTTTAGGAAAAAAAGAAAAAAGTAGTTTTTGATGTTCAAAAAGAGAATTTATTTTTTAAATAAGATTTTGCATAACAAAGTTTTGAACCTGTATCAAATAAGGTTTTAATTTTAAAACAGTTTTCGAAACTCATAATCTTGCAAACCCTGCCTGCAAAGTAACAAGTCTTAGCTCATAATATAGCAGAGTAACCATGTACTATAAAATATAAAATGATAATTATCAAAGGAAAAAAGTATTATACAACTTTCAAGAAAATAAAAATAAAATAATAACATAATTCTCCTTTCTCTAAAGGCAGCTTTTCATACCATAGTTTCATGGGTTTACTATGGGATTTTCTTCACTAAAAGACTAAAGCAATCAGTTTCTAACCTCTAGCTTATCTAAGATGTAGCATTGCCAGTGTTTTCAAGGGCTTATAAATGCCTTGGGGATAAGACTATCCGGTACAGAAGAGGAAGATTCGTTATAGAGATTAAAAAACAACACTTTTCCAATAGGAAAAAAAAAACGCAAGTAACAACCTTCAAAAGTGGCTTAACAAGCCACCCAGACCACATGGACCATATAAATATAATATTTATTTAAAAGATTAAAATTTGATAAAGAAAAAAAATTCATCTTAAAAATCCAAATTTCTTCAAAATTTTCCCGCCCACCTTATGCAGTGCAAAAGTCTCCCATACTATCATGTAGAATTCCCTCATTCTCCCTCTCAAGAAAACTATCAAACAGTAACCAACAAAGTGTCTTAAGGTAAAAAGAAGCTATAGCTTATGCATGTACACAACTACGTCCTTGTCCAATACTGAGGGGACAAAAGTACACAAAAGAAGGGAAACAAACACTTCTTAATAAGATATTCTCCCTATTTGTAAGACTTTATGGTCCTCTAATGCATGCTTGCTTGCTTACTGGCTTCCTTTCTGTGCTCTCTCTGCATCAAAGGTAAAAACCAGATTCAAATGTTAGTATTCTCAATCAATCTTTATCTGTAATGATGGAGAAGAGCAAAAAGAATACACGGCGCTTACTTTCTCGTACTGAAACTAGATTCAAATCAGAAATATTACAAAGCGTGTAGCTTAACCATAGTTTCCCCATGTGACGACGACAAAATGCTATGAAACCTTAAAGATCGTTGAGCACATCGCGTTCTTGGAGACGACTAGATTGAACGCTATAAGAAAATGTACCATCAAATACAAGTTCCCATGCACATATCTACAAGTCTACAGAAATATGCTCCATGGCTATTCTAATTTTGTTTCATCCACTGGCAGGAATGTCGAGATTTGAGGCATTATCTTCCAATCTCTAGGAGTATAAAACACAAGATAATGCAACTATGAATGGTACTCGATCCTCTCTCGAATAATCAATATGATAATTAGTACCCTCATTACTGCATATACATGCATGGCAAAAACCTTCCTGACTGAATTTTTAACCTGGAGCAGGCACTTGTGGAACAAACAAGATTTTGCATGATTGGGAAGGTTCCTCACTCTATGATATGCACTAACACAATGCTAGTAATAAGAAGTGTGCAGAGACTCAATGGAACAGGTGGAATGTCCAATTAAACAGTCTCTCGACAATCTTAAGTAAAAGAGTCCAATTCAGTTATTTCTTTCATCTACTAGGCTGCTAGTACAAAGAAATTCTCATTTAAAGCATTTTAGTCAAAGGATCCAGTAAAAATCACTGTGCCTAAAATGCAAAGGGAGTTGCAATGAGGGGTTAGAATCCTCATAAAGCAGGAACTTGCTTTATTGATATTTATCTACAGAACCTTTGATCACAATACAATTCAAGTCAAATAACTCTCTACCAAAGTCTATATATTGTATACTCAGACAAATCAGAGACCCCAGCCAATGCATCTCCAGCATAAAATAGTTGTACATTTAGCTTTGGAGCAACAAAAATTGAACAGGAAATATACCCAAGAAATTCATATTCTAAGATCTAATTAATGTAAAAATGCTTCATTACCCTGCTTTCTGCTTTTACAGAATACAAAAATAAAATGTGAATCTAATGAGAAAGTTCCAATGCAACCCTTGAATCTCTTTCCGTGTACACAAGAGTTGATAATAGGAGTTTTTTTTCTAAATAGACAAGGAATATTTTTCTGAATAGACAAGGAATAACTACATTGAAACTCTGTAGAGCAACCTCTAGTTAGCTCAAACTGCTATTGATTTTGCTAAGGAAAAGAGAGTATTAAAGTCGAGGGTGCAGTTACTGAGAATATATGTTAAACTTGATGTTAATTTTCTAATGCACTTTAATGTTTGGGAAGTACAGCATGAAAAAGTAAAATTCAGAAGCAGTTGTTTGCTAAACAGCTAGCCTTTTGACTATCTTCCTTCATCGCGTATATCCTTCTTCTGCATCTGTCTCCACTCTCCCTCAAGTTAAACTAGAAAGAGGTTCTTTTGTTTCAACTCCACACTAATCAATACTTATTCATTTGATATCATTATCCTATGGTATCTCAATCCTACTTACTCCCTATTGTCCTACTTCCTTTTGACAAATTCCAATTTCAAAAATATCATCACAAAACCATTAACAATTTCAACAGAAGATTCTAGCAGCATATCCAACATTCAGATATCATTATCAAAATAGAAAATAATTTTTCTACTGACAACCACAAACACCAAGATTTTGGGCTCCCGGAAAGGAAAAAGGTCTATCAAAGTGAATGACGTAATCACATGGACAGAAACAGGGGAAGCAAGCAATTTTTCTTTTGCCAATTTTTCCTAAATGTTTTGCTGATCATGTCACTGTTTTCCTCCTTCAAAAACACTTGTTAATACAGAAATATTGACAAAGGAAAATAGATTTAAAAATTAATTAAACATCTCAGAACCAATTTCCCCCTCCAAATTTTGTTCAAATCAACTTTTCAATTTTGTAATTCAATCAAATGAAAAGACTAGTTGCATTTTTCCTTATAAATTTATAGATAATTAGAAGTACCACCAAGATTACAGATTATAGTGTGTTTTAGCAATAAATAAAACCTGTGCTGAAATAAGTACCACCAATTTCATACAATCAAAGGAACATAACACACTTAGCATAATCAAGAGTCAGGGACAAATAAAATGGATACTCAACAAGTAAGAACTTAAAACTTACAGTTGCGAAGAACTATCTATCAGATCCAGCCAGCACATCAAGTAGACCACAGCAACTCATCCATGAAGTTCTTTGGACAGGCCGAACAGTAGATCCAAGCAATGGCTACATAATTGAATCATTGGATAAAAAATATTCAGAAAATGTTACATATAGCATAACATTTTGAATCATTACTCCAAAACCAAGGGACAAACTTAAAAACCTAGAAAAGGGAGAAAATTCACACCTGATTTTCAGGGCACTTGTTAACTTCCGGATGTTTAATAAAATCAGCACCATTAGTAGCATTACCACGATTGATATCTGAAAGAAACACTTCTCTAGTTTCCTGGGTTGTAGAATTATTGGCATACGAAACTCCAACTGCATCTTTTTTTGCAACTACTTCATCCTTCTTATTCTCTAAACCTAAATCCTTATCAGTAACCAAACTAGTGTCCCTCTGATCCAATGCATCAGCCTCTTTCTCGCACTTTCCATTTCCATCACTTTCTTGTTTGACAGGCAGAAAACTGTCTCCTGAAGTAACATTGTCCATGCTGGTCTTCTCTACTGGTCCAGAATTATCAGAAACAGTATCCTTTCCCGATTCTATAGCTGATTCATAAATTTCACCAGCTGGAACCAGGTTAGGTACCTGAGTCAGACCTTCAGACAGCATATTAGTTGCCTCAGTAGAACTAGCAAATGGAGTATTGTCAAACACAACATCTATCCTGTCAATTACACGGTGTTCGTTGCCATCACCCTGGAGCAACCCTCCTCCCCCAGATTCCTCTTCCTCCAATTTTTCAGAAAGTTTATTTTCCCTTTCAATCTGCACAACACTTTCCTCACTCAAACTCTCTGACACAACTCCAACCCCAGATTCCTTCTGGGAACCAACATGCTGCACAATAATGTTGTTATCAAATTCAACATCAGTCTTTACTGCTGCACCATTTTCTTCACTGGATTTATTCTCCACACTTACATCATGAACATGTGTGCTACCATTTTTACTCCCAGCCTCTTCTTTTTCCTCATCAGTAAACTCATGCTGGTGAATAGCGAGGTCATGCGAGGATGTTGGCGAACTAACTTCCTCGCCCTCACTTTCCTTACCATCATGCCGCTTAAAATCATCATTCTCTGCCATAGTTTTGATTGATTCAAGATTAACACAATAACAAGTAATGATAGATAGAACTTCTCCACAAATCTACTATTAGTAAGCAAATAACAAAAGGGCATAAATACAAAGTAGAACTTCCAAACAAAATCGAATAAACAAAATATGTACAACACCAATTCATTGAATCACTATGATTGGCACCCCCACACAACCGACACCACACATGACGCACTCACAAAACTTTAATCTTCAACAAAAAAGTCGATTAATGGACAAATAAAAAAAGGATGTCAAAATCAAGACAAAGGGGGAATCGAGCCATACCCACAACGTCAAGTAGGGAGTCATATTAACTGTAAAGGTTAACCAGATAGATAATCACCAATACTGACAGATGGGTTCTGCCTAAAAATATTAGAAAAGAAAAAAACCCCACAAAGATACACAAGCACAACCAATGAACCCCAAAAAAAGTAGTCTTTTCAAGTACCATCAAATTGAGGATTACCAGAGTGTGGCTGCTGGTCGTGGTTCTGACCATGGGAACCCTGTCCCTTCTTTTTCTTCTCAGCTTTTCTCTTCTTGGCACCTTTCGGCATGATTTTTTCCGCAAAAACAAACCCTTTTAAGCGATTGAATCGTGGGCAAATCCCCTGTGATTCTTTCTCAATTATCACCACAAAAACAAATCACCGGCTCCTTTTTGGCCGTGAATAAACAATGGGTTCTCTGTAGATTCTCTATAGGCTAGCTAGTGTGAACCTTGAAGTGTGTGTGGGTGTGTGTGGATTTGGGAATTGAAAATTTTTGAAAGGAAAGAGAGGTGGGTATTAATTTAGTACAGCGAAAGGTTGGATTTGGCAGATAATAATTTGAAACGAGGGCCCCCAGGGATTGCAGGGAATCTAGAGTGCCCTCTCAACTTTTCTTCTTCGAGATGGATGCGTTGGAGTCGGACTCTTGAGAGTATCTGAAAATAAATTTTTTTTTTTATTTTTATAATTTCAATGTCCTTTCTTTTCTTGGTGCAGAATTCATTTCTATATTTAATTCTTGCCGATAATATTAATAATTTGACTAAATTGCAGTAAACTACCTTAAACTTTACTTTAATTATAAATTGTCCCCTAAACTTTTTATTTTTGTTATAAACCGTATGAACCTTAAATTTGTTACAATGTACTCCATCCGTTCTATTAGAATGGTTCACTTTCAAAAATATTTTTTTTTCCAATAGAAAAGTACACTTTTAAATTTTTTACTCCACATACTCTTACTAATGATGTTCTTTAGGATGTTTTAAAAACGATTTTGAAAACATGTTTTTAAAAAAATAGTTTTATACGTAAAAAGTATAGCTGAATAGTATAAATTTGTATTGAAAATAATAAAAATATTATAATATATTTAATTTACTATTGAAACCAAAACCAAAACAAAAAAAATATGCTCATAATTATGTGTAGTTTACAATTAGCTTATATTTAAAATGTACAGATATGAATAGAATAAATTGTGTGAAATTAACTATTTTAAATATTGTACTTTGACATTCATAATAAGTTGCATATTTATCAAAGTCAATTTTTCTAGTGGAAAGGAGAAACTAAGAAAATTTTAATTTTAACTCTTAAAGTATTCATAAAAATATCTAATTATCCACTTAATAACAATTCTTACATATAAATTTATAATTTTGTTGAAAGATTAGGTGAATAATTATGCTTTTCTATGAAGAATTTTAAAAAATAAGAGTAACTTTACTTTACATTGCAACAAATTGGAAGCTCAAAGGGTACATGGGGTAATTTATAATCAAAGTAAAGTTTGAGAGTTTTTTAGCAATTAACTCTATTAATATTGGATGTGATATGAACCGAAACATCGGCTCCGGTTCAATTCGAACCCACAAAGAGGAGAGAACCACGTTACTAATTCTGTGCCACTAAATAATTCAATAATAGCGGAGTGATTGTATTAGTTACAAGGAAAATAGTGTTAACAGGAATCCATGATTCAACACTTTCTTTGTTTCTTTTTGAAGTTCTCCAATACCTTTCCTTTTCTTTTCTTTTTTTTCAGTTCTCCAATACCTTATTTTTCTTATAAATTGGCTTCAGATTTCTAAACTATAATCCCTCCATCTCACTCAAAGAGTCTAGTTTAAAAAAAATGTATAACTTATCATAGATTGTGAGATATAACACCTAAAATCGGTACTTTTGACATCATATTTTCAACTTATATCATTACTTTGTAAGTAAAAATTAACTGTAACCACGTATTTTTATAGTAGTGAGTATGTAATGTAAACAAATTCAAAGTGGACTCTTTTTTTTTTTTTTGAAACGAAAATAAGGTACTATATTAATGGCGCTGGAAACGTCCAGCAACGTTTGAGATACAATTTTGGGAACATATTCCAATGATACTCAGGAATCATACCAATTCTAATGCTCCCCTAACCGTGGCCTGTATCACCGCTTCCAGCTCTAACTCAGACTCCATCACCACCTCCACTTCTAACTCATGCTCCACATCTCTATGCCAATGAAATAAAAGGTTCCCAATACTCCCACACAGGGGGCCCAGCAAACCAAAGGAACAAAATTGCGATCCTCGTGCTCCAACAACCAGACTAAGTATTGTTTCAGATAAGAAAACAAATAAAGTAAAGTAATGACATTGCGATCCTACTGCCTCAACAGTAGCAACAACAACATGACTAAGTTTTATTCTTAACAAGAAAATATCTAAAGCAAAATAACGATATTGCGACCCTATAGCTCCATAGGCAACAGGGCTAAGTTTTGTTTTTGACAGGAAATTAAAGGAAATAAGTCTACTACAGCGAATAAGTCCGCCTAATACCCGAATTGTCGAAGGAATCTCCATCCCTCGACAATTCCACTAGAGGATTCTCATTTCGAGGGACTGGACTGAACATTTTCGTCAGCCCTAGCCCCGTCATCATTGCTGCCAAACACATTTACCACCCTACGTGCCTTACCACCCTATTATGAATTTTGGCATAACACATAAAATAAATAATTTAACATCATATGTTTCACTTTTAAAAAAAATGTATATATGCTTTTTTATCATTGCCACTGACATCGTAGTTACAAGACCCATCCCTAACCACCACCCCAACCACTCCGCCCTTTTTTTCAATTTATAATGATAGAAGGTGAAGCAAAGAGGCATACAACATATTATTTCTATTTGTAATAAATAAATGCTGAAACAAAGAGACAATAGACTTTTCCTATTCTTTAGGAGTTAGGCCCTGTGTGGAATGCATCTCAAAACATGGTTTTGAGATGCATTTCCAACTTTATAATACTTTTTCGTTATTCCCAATAAACTTTTTACATTTTCAACACACTTTTTGACATTCCCAATAAGCTTTTTAATATTATAAAATTAAAATAATTCTCAAAACATGATTTTGAGAATCATACCACACAGGGATACTCTCAATTATCAATTGAGTAATTAACTTCATGGTGAAAATGTTTAGAAAATGTAAAGTTGTGAATTTAAGATTATAAGTCTAAAAAAGAAAAAAAAAATTTTATTTTTATAAAAAAAAATTGTATGGAACCTGAAAGTTGGTCTCATGCCTTTTTTTTTAATAAATAAAATCCTTAAATTATATAATTAAAGTTTAAATTTTTGTTGACCTGTTGGTGTATATATATAATTTTTGTGAGATGTGTTTTTAATAAATATATAAAAAAGTGGAAGAATAAAAGTGCAATGCTCCTATAAAGGAGTGAAAGAGCCACATGTAAAAATAAATAAATAAATAAATAATTTAATTAAATGGTAGAAAATAAAATAAGTTCACTCAATATTTAACTATTAGATATTAAGCTTATGTGGCATCCACATAAATAGTTAAATTAAAACTCTATTAGACATAAATTAGAAAGATGCTTATTAAATTAAAATCTAATGTGGCAGCCACATGGCACTATAATATCAAACCTATATTAGTTTATATTATATAGGGTAAATATATAAAGTCTTAATCACTATTTACACTCGTGTTATTGGCTTTTCACTATTTGCCTCCCATTCCAGTGTTTTTAAAACTAAGTGGTTGTCACCTCGTGTTTCTAAAACTAACTGTTTGCCCCCCTCTCTTACCAGTCAAACCATAAATATTTATGAAAAAATAAAAATACCCCTCTAGAATACTAACATCACACTCTCAAATTTAAGTAAAAAATTTTATACGAATATATCCCCAAGCATTGGGAAAAACGACCGACAATAGTTTTTTTCCTTGGGAAAAACGCTCGACTCTAGAGAACCACGATTGGAGCGGGAAAAGTGCAACGTCATCGATAATGGAGTTCGAGGCTCGACTCCGGAAAAACGACAGCGGCAGCGGTTTGGAGTGGGAAAATTGCAGCGGCGATTGTGTATCGGAGAAACCTTCACCCATTTTTTTTTATTTCTTAAGTAATATGCAGTTAAACTTGAGGTATATTCGTTTAAAATTTTTTTAATTAAACTTGAGAGTGTTATGTCAGCATTCCAGAGGGGTATTTTTGTCTTTTCATAAAATTTTATTGTGTGACTAGTAAGAGGGGGGGCTAGTTAGTTTTAAAAACACTGGGGGCAACCAGTTAGTTTTAAAAAACGAGAGGCGGAGAGCAAATAGTCAAAGACCAATAACACGTGGTAAATAATGACTAAGCCTGTATTAAATCCACTTTTGAATTTATACTTTTAATCTCTGTTTAGCTAGCTATATGCAGAAAGGAAGTGTAAAATTTGGAAGGGATTAAAAGAAATTAACACAAGCGGTTCCTAAATCTAACAATTACATTGCTCGAAGTTTTCGTTTAAGAGTAATGATATACATCTCAATTAATTCATGACAATTTATTAGTTGATTTGTCTGCATGAATGGGTTACATTTGTATGAAATAATTATTAAGATTACATTATTAAACAATAAATGCATGCATGCCACATTAGTTGTTATTGAGTCATTATTGGACAAATTCTTGCGACGCTAATATATTTCACCCTATTTTTCCTTTAAAAATTAAAAGAAATTATATTTGTGTATTTATATTAGGTTGCTTATTTAACAATTAATCCAAAAAATGAGGAGCAAAATTCATCAAAATCCTTTTGGAAATGAACTATTAATATTATAATAAAGACGCGGGGCACGTGGTCACTCAGAAAATGAAGGGTGGATAATATATTAATAATGTTACGTACTGCTCCGGTAGTCTAACCGTTTAAAAAATGGGATAATTATAATATAATAATAGTAATGCAGCTACCAGGTTACTTTTACATTGAATTCCTGTATATTTGATACACTGATCATTTTATAATGGAATGCCTTTTTTGATAAATTAATACAGTACTTCGTAATTATAAAACGAGGATCCCTTCCGATTTAGGGTGCATTTAGCATGCGAAAATAAAAATGAGAATGATTACATCTCATATCTGAAAGTGGATGAATCTTTCTAAATTATTTTTTAGACCATATAATAGTTTAAGGGTCAGACTATAGTCCCTTCACGAAACTATTCAATTATTGAATAATAGTATATGCAATTGCATTTGTAATATATCATAGGCCATTATTCAATGACTGAATAGTTGCATAAAAGGGACTATAGTTTAAATAGTCATATTATAATATGAATAAAATCTCAGAATTTTAATCTTAGAAATATTTAAAATATTTTCTCATTTCTCATTTCTCATTTTCGCGCACCAAATGCATGAATTTGTGAATGAATGAGAGCACTTGTCTTTTCAATTTCCACAACTTAATTATGATGGTTTTTAACCCTTAATCCTTTATTTCTCTTAAATATTGGTAGCATATATATATAGAGCTAGCTTTTTATCATTTGTAATGTATTATGTTTACTATTTAACAATATATTTTTATATTTTCAATATACAATTTATATTTAAAATTTTATTTTCAAACCATATTTTAAAATACGTTTTGGAAACATTACTCATGATCTCAAGAAAAATTCCAACCCTCCTAGAGTTGATGTGGATATATATCATCTCTACAGCCCTCAACTCCAACAATTTAAGGGCATGTGCAAGTCTCTGACTCTAATATATAGTAGCCATATATGGAGACTTGCACTGAAAACGTTTTTAAATTTATATAATGCTATCAATATAATAGTCATGAATTTGAAATTATAATTGTTAAATAAATTTTATTTAATTGCGTAAACAAAATTTATATTTCTTCCCAGTGGCAAAACCAGAATGAAAATTTTTGATGGGTCTAACATGTGAACAAATTTTTTATTTTAGAGTAAACTACATATATAATTTTTTTTCCCATTAAAAAATTTACTACTAATAAGGGTGTGGAAATGGGTTGGAGGGGTACCCCCATTGGATCAACCCATACTTCTTCCGTTCTATTAGAATATTCTACTTTGATTAATGTATAATTTTTTATGAGTGTCAAGACACAACACCTAAAATAGTTAATTTGATGTCATTTATTCCATTTACATTCTTACTTTGTAACTATGAAATATAATTATGAATTATACATGATTAAATTAGTGAGAACAAAGGGAGTATAAAATTTAAAAATAAATTCTTCTATATTAGAATAAAAAATATTTTTATTTTTGTTTTCATTCCGACATGTTCTTGAAGGTACCAAGAAAACGAAATGGTTTAGTTAGACAAGTGGTGGGTGCTTAAAATTTTCCAACCAAACAACTCAATTTTCGGTCATTGCCACGGGCCCCGCCCATATCCATTTCATCATTAATTTCTTCACTTTTTTAAAAGTGATTTCGCCACGACTTGTTCAATTTAAAAAACACTATAGATAACGGATAGAGACGCGTGGCAGACTGCCAGTTGCTGCATGTTGAGGTAGTCACATGAAGTCGGCCACTATATAGGACTATGGTTTTTCGTCCCTTTCTTGATTTTGAAATTGAAATTTCAGTCGGCAGATCTAAACCCACCTCATTTAACTTCTAATACAAATTAACGTTTATAAATCTTGCTACTTGTTTCAGATCCACAATCCACGGACACGTACAATATATAGGATATGTGTTTGCCTACTTGTATATTAGTATTACTTCATGTGATCTCATATATTTAGAATCGTATTTTTTTTTTACAAGTATAACTTTTTTTTTATTTTATTTTTTATAATGATAAGATACAACATTTATAATAAATAATTTTATATTTTTTGTATTTACATATTTATATGTTATGGATCACGTGTTATCATATTAGTAACGATATGCAATGTAGAAAAGATAGAAACAAGATTTTTTTAAAAATATTTTATAAGACATTTTTAATAGGCCGGGCAAATGAAATATATTTAAGAACACACCCCTTTTATTACATATATCTCATTCTCCATGTAACATGTAGTATAGTCACTTCACGTGACATTTCATGCTATAATACGAGTATATAAAAGTATGGTTTGAACTAAGACTCTTTGTGCATGATTTTCTCAATTCTTATAAGATTCATAGTTCATTAACACATTATAACTATCATTTTATGTCCCTATACGTCACCATAATTTCAACTTTATTCTGTATTTTATAATAATTTTAATTATTTTTAATAAATCCTTTTACATATTCGTTACATATATTATATTTTTCATATAATTTTAATATTTTAAAAATTAAATAAAATTCATGGGGCCCAGGCTTTGTAGGTAAATAAGATCAAACTTAAGGTTTAAATTTTGGTTTTATTCCATGCTTCTTTTTTTCGTTTTTCTTTTTGAGGAAGAAAATCTTTCAGTTAGCATAACAAGCCGGCCAAATCCAACTCAATGTACAAGAATTATAAGTATAACATCAGCCTTTGTTCTCAAGTTGAGAAAGAAAAATCTTTTAGTTGGGTAAAAACAGGGTTCTAGATGGGTGGAGCCCACTTCAGTTTTTTCTTTCCAATAGCTGCCCCATTAGTTTCTCTCATCGGCAGCATGTGATGGCCGGCCAATTTAAGAATTCATCGGAATGTCACTGAAGGACCATTTAAATTAGATAAAGGGCCTGTGCTTTAAATTTAAATTTTAGTTTTGGTTTGAAATTTAGTTTTAGTAATAATTTTAATATGTTATAATCAATTTTTATTATATTCAATACAACTTTGTACTATTCGAAAAACTAAATGGAAGTTGATTATTCAGGATAAAAAAAAAAAAAAAAAACAAAGAAGAAGAAAACAAATGCAGAGGAAATAATTCACCCTCAGATGCAGACCATGAATACGACAAGTTCGGGTTTCAAATCTTTGAAAGTCTTCTTCTGGAAAATCCTCTTGCCTATTTCTTGTATTAGTTTTCCACTGATCTTCTCTTTCCTTCTACGATTTTGCTTCGGGTCATCAAGATGGCGTCCTTAGCTGTTAATTCTATTCATTCTGCCTTGGATGATCTGGGATTGCTAAGCGTGAGTATACCGCGGGTCCGGACAGGTTTTATCCAGTACTCCCTGAAGGTTCTCAGAACATTTGTTCTGTGCGCAAGAAACTTCTGCGATGACAACAATCTCAATGTGGAAGGAAATCTGGGATCCCTCATGGAAAGGATTGGCGAATCAGTTAGCGAAAATGTATCGAAGATTCAACCTTATTGTCGTGCTTCCGAGGCTGGATCTTATGCTCTTGGAGTCCCTGAAGGGGTTAGTACCGCTTTTGACATTATTTGTGCTCATTTTGATCATGCTGCCATGTCTTTTTATCTAGATATAGATCGATGGTAAGGTACTTTATTAGATTCCCTCCACCTGCTGCAATCATGTTCTCCGAGGATAGGTGAAGTTTCGGAAATATTTGATTCTGTCTTGGAGAATATAGTAGATGTTCAGGGCCAAGACCTTTCTGAATCTGTGTCGTCAATTGATGGAATTGAAGCAATGGAAGAGAAAATAAGATTATTGAGAAATTTCATCCGTTTTGTTGCATTGCAAAATGTTGAGCACCAGCAATTGGTAAATTTTGTGATGCATTTGGCTTCTATTGCTATGGATGCAGCAAATGTGGGAGTCTGGATCTACTGTCGTCCGATCACTCCTGAAGAAAAGAAGTCTAAACTTGCAGCACTACTTCGAAAGATGAAACCTACTGCTCCTCGAGTTTTGGAGGCTTACACAGGAGCTCTAGTTAGCTTGAAATCATCATTGGAATCACAGTCCTCTTGGAGTAGTACTCTAGACAAAGATCAAGATCCTTTAGTTATAATGAAGGATTTTATTGATTTCCTCTTGTGGAGTCTTTGGGAGATACAACGAATGGATTCTTGTCTTCGGATTTCTAAGAATCAGTTTCAGCCATTGTGGGAAGGGCTGAAATTTTTGAGAACCATTCTTAAGGAGAAACCAAACAAATTTGATGACGAAATCAAAGATCTCTCTGGAGTGGTGATATGTGATGCTGGAATCTTTATCTTTTCATTATATCAGGAAGATACTGAAAAGGAGTTTGGGCTTGCAGATTTGCTGGAGAAGTTCAAGATTATTTGGGACAAAGTTGAAGAGCAAGTTCCTGAAACATCAATATTCAACTTGCCCAAGACCAATTTTCTGGCCTTTCTCTATTCTCTATTAGGCAGTTTGATGGAGGTGAAAAGTTCTCAGGTTGATTCAAATGCCCAGACTCGCATACAAACAATCATAGAAGAGCTTCTGTATCTAAAATCAGTTTTGGAGGCCATGGTGGTGTTGCCGGATAAACAAGAGGACATCCAAGCTCTTTGGAGCTGTGCTCGACAAGTGGCAATGAAGATAAAATTTCTCATTGACCAATTGGCGCTTGGAGATATTCCAAATTCTTTTTCAACATCATTTGATTCCATCATGGAGGACATGGAGATTTTTAAGACTAATGCTCAGATTTTCCATGCCAAGAGAGAGGAGATTGAAGTCAAGAAAGTCACCCAGACATCTATTCAGGTACACGGGGCGGCACAGGGGTAGTCACCAGACCCCTCCAACCCCTTCCTCCACCCTTATTAAGAGTATATATTTAACTGTAAAAAAAAATGTATGTATTTAACTGTTAAAAAATAGTTTATTCGTATGTATGACCCCTTAGGGATTTTTTTTTTCTGGTTTCGGCACTGCAGGTACAACCACAACATAGGGCCTCAGCTGTCGACGAAGTTGTGGGTTTCGAGAATGAGACAACATTACTTATCGACCGACTTACAAGAGGGTCAAAAAAATTGCAGGTCATTGCCATTGTGGGTATGCCAGGGTTGGGTAAGACTACTTTAGCCACAAAAGTTTACAATGATCCTAAAGTTCAGTTTCATTTTCATGTTCTTGGATGGTGTTCTGTTTCTCAAGTATGCAATCGAAAGAAACTGTTGCTAGAGCTTCTAAATCAAATTTCTATGAAGCCACCTGATAGCTTTCTTAAGATGTCTGAACATGATTTAGTCCAAGTACTTTGGCGTTCTTTGAAACAGCGTAGGTTTCTCATATTTTTGGATGATTTATGGGACACTGAAGCATGGGATAGCTTGAGAGAATCATTTCCGGATGATTTTAATGGAAGTAGAATTCTCCTAACAAGTAGACATTGTGATGTTGCTCCTCAAGCTATGCTTGATGAAGGACCCCATTTTCTGCGTCCCCTTACTAGTGATGAGAGTTGGGAGCTGCTACAGAAGAAATTATTCCTGAAGAATAATTGCCCATTGGCATTGTATGAACTTGGGAAACAAATTGCAGATAACTGTAAAGGATTACCTTTGACAGTTGTCATTGTTGCCGGGCTTCTAGCTACTTCAGAGCTAGATGTTTGGAAGGAAGTTATGGAAAGCTTGACTGCAGGTGTCATTTCCAGTACAGAGCAATGCATTAACACATTGGAGTTGAGTTACAAACATTTACCAGATCATTTGAAACCTTGTTTTCTTTATTTTGGTTTGTTTCCAGAAGATGAAGAGATCTCATTCAAGCAGTTAATTTTGTTGTGGATTGCTGAAGGATTTGTTCACAAAACGGAGTTGAAGTGCTTGGAAGATGTAGCTATGGATTATGTTATGGATTTGGTACACAGAAGCTTAGTTATTGTTTCTAAGAAAGGATCTACTAGTGGAGTGAAAGCTTTTCGCATTCATGATTTGCTTCATGATTTTTGTATGATTACAGCCAAGGAGGAAAACTTTTTTTTGCTCTTAAAAGGGTATGAAGAAATTTTAGCTTCTAATGAGCCTAGCTATCTACAAAGATTATGCATCCATTCTAAGAAAAAGGATTTCAAGCATGTGAGGTTGTTTCATCCTAGTATACATTCTCTGCTATTCTTCAGTCATAACCAGCCATTGGAATGGTATAAAGTGGGCCGTGATATTTCATTCTTTATTCTTGCCTTCAAACATCTTAAGGTATTAGATGTAAGGCAGCTTGATTTGGATTTGCTTCCCCAAGAAATGGAGTTTCTTGTTCAGTTGAATTATCTTGCTGTACAAGGTGGAATAAATGGCATCCCATCATTCATCGGTAATCTCTCGAACTTGGAAACACTTATTGTGGATTCAACTAGAGCAGTTTTATTGCCAGAAAGTATTTGGAATTTGCATAAACTGAGACATCTTTGCATAGCAAATGGTTTTCATTTTCCCATTGAGAATCTTGACAACTGCTCTGATTTATGTGAATTGGAGTTCTGTTCTACTGTTGTTACATTTTCTTGGGACACCTGTGACAAGCTATTAAGAAAGTTTCCGAAAATTCGCAAGCTGAAATGCAGAGTCTTTAAACGTTGGGATTCCACGAACTGCAACAAGTTTCTGATACCTGACTGTTTGGGTCAATTAACATCACTTTGTGTGACCCCTTATTATCAAGAAGGAACATCTTTTGGCTTGGTACCAAAAGATGTTCGATTTGAGTTTAATTTCCCTCAAAATCTTGTAAAGCTTGCTCTAGATCACTTTGTCTTGTCTCAAAGTGAAACTTCTACAATTGGAAAACTGCCCAATCTCAAGGTTCTCAAATTAGTCAGTGTCCAATTTGGCGAGGATATATTTCATCTGGAAGAAGGGGAATTCTCAAAACTCAGATTCTTGAAATTGAGCAATTCAGGTATTGTCAGGTGGAGTAGTGATTCTGATGATCAGCTTCCCAATCTTCAAAGGTTAGTATTGCAAGGCCGTATGGAATTGGAAGAGGTTCCTTCTTTTTTGGAGAACATTTCAGGGCTTGAAATGATTGAGGTCCTGGATTGTTCTCGTTCAGTTCAAAGTATATTTGAACAATTCCGAGATGAACAGATGGAACTGGGAAATTCGGCTCTGAAGATCCGTATTTCACTCAGCTGAATGTAAGCAAAACTTTGATTTGCTTTTACATTAAAATTCTGTTTTGTTAGTTTGTGCACAATTTTTTGTATTAGACCATTCATGTATAACCTCCAAGTAAGTTTTGAAAGTTGTCGATACAATGTCATTGTCTTTTTTTATAAAGTGGTACTTTTGATTCAAGAAATAAAACACTGATCATTAATGGGTTGCAATCATCCTAGAAAACAGAAAAGAAAGCAATTTTTGCAAGCCCTTCCCTTCACTTCCATCCTTTTTCCATACAAAAATATCTAAAGTCTAGAGGTAACTTGCGAGATGGACAATATCGAAATCAGTTTAAACAATGCCGCAAGTATCTACTTAATGAAAATGTATCAAGCTTCTTGTTGTGTTGAAATACTTGGCTGTATATGGCGACAGATGATATGTAACCTCTCAAACTCTGAAACGTACTCTTATGGTGAATGCAAATATTCAAAATAGTTGCATTGCCTGATATTATTTGGGATTTGCACAAATTGAGACATATTTTTATATGGTGTTGACTGTTTTTTGTAATACAAAGTGGACTCGTTTGAGTAGGATAGAGAGAATAATTATTTTCATTGATAATCGATCTCGACAACAACTGTGATTTATTACCAAAACAGAAAATAAAACGGTCAAAAACTTCGCCTAGAAAACCAACAGCAGCTTACGAAAATTCTAGGAAAATATCTAACCGTTAAAAGCCGATGTCTGTTGTCCAGATTGATGATCTATGAGTCTTATCCACATACCCCAAACCTAGCATATATATATAGGGCAGAAAAAAGTATGGTCTGTAAAATAAATAAAAAAAAGTATCTTCGGAATAATTCGTTCTTGGATTCTTTTCACTTTGGACAGGCAAGACACTGATTTATCATGCGGGGCAGGAGGTACCCACTACCAATGCAAAAAAGAAGAAAAATACAGCGGAAGTAATTGGTCCCCTCATATGCAATCATGCAGCAGAGTTCTTTGAATTACTTCTTAAGAATCCTCTTTACACTTCATTAATTCAACTTCTTTTGGTTTTCCTCTCATATTTTTCTTCAATTTTTAGCTCCCTTTTGCCACTGCCTATTTGTTGCATTGGTGTTTCATTCAAGTCTTCCTTTTTTGTTCTGTTTATCTGACGTTTTGATCCACTAGAAAAGTTCGTTTGGTTCCAAGTTATCAAGATGGAGGATTCCTTAGTTCTTAATTCGATTTGTGCTGCCTCGGATGACCTGGAGACCCTCATCTGGGCGAATTCAATTAGCTTCCTTAACTTTGACCTCGTCTTCCTCCTCAATTGTGTCAAAACATTTGTTCTTTGGTTAAGAATGCTCCGCAAAGGTTCTAGCAATCATAATGTGGAAGGCCGTCGGCTGTGATTTCTCATGCGAAGGATTCACGAAGCGATTACGCGAAATTCATTGAAAATTCAGAGTCCCTTTGGTATTTACTCTCCTTAAACAAATATCAAAATACATGTCATATGTTATATGTTCTTAAATTTTGAAATATTTTCTTTTATTTTCAAATCATATAGGCAGTACTCAATCCTGTCTTGGAAGAAACCAAGTTCCTATTGGGGTCATTGAAAACTTTAGAACTGATGTCAAGTCTTTTGAAACAGAAATAAAATATGGTTATTTTTTGAACATATTCGGCTGTGGCGGAAATCATGTTCACCAAGGATGGATGAAGTTGTGGAAATAATTGATTCTGTTTTGGAGAGTATCGAGAATTCATATACATGCGAGTTTGTTGGAAAGAATTTTGCACTACAAGCAATGGAAGAGAAAATGGAATTATTCAGAAATTTTATTTCTTTTGTTGCAATGCATGATGTTAAGGACCAACAGTTGAAAAATTTTGTGATTCATGCTGCAATTGTTGCTTTCCCTGCATCACAGATGATGGTACAGTTCTTTTATGCACACCTTGAATGGGATTGGGAGTTCGGGGAAAAATCTGAAAAAATGCAGTCAATGACTCTAGCAGTGGTTCAGAAGATCAAACCTATTGATCCCCGAGTTTTGGAGACTTATAAAACAGCTTTGACTAAGTCGAAATCATCAACATATCTACACCTGCCTCTGAATGATTCCTTAGTTGTAATGAAGGATTTTATTGATTTCCTCTTATGGAGTCTTTGGGAGACACTACAAATGGATTCTTTCCTTAAGGATCAACTTCAACCATTGTGGGGAGGACTGAAATTCTTGAGAAGTGTTCTTAATAAACAGCAGCCAAACCAATTTGATGGGAAAATCAGAGATCTCTCTAGAGTCGCGATATGTGATGCATGAGTCATTATATTCTCTCCATATCATAAAGATCTGAAAATAGATCTTCAGCTTGCAGATGTACTAGAAAATTTTGATATGATTCGGGAAGAAGTTGAAGATCAAGTTCCTATAACATCAATGTTTCACGGTAAGAGACAGGATATTGAAGACAAGAAAGTCACTGGGACATCTACTCAAGTAGTACTGCCAAACAGTAGTGCCCCAGCTTCTGATGAAGTTGTAGGTTTTGAAAAGGATACGACATCAATTATCAACCGACTTACAAGAGGGCCTAAGAAATTGCAAGTCATTGCCATTGTGGGTATGCCCGGATTGGGTAAGACAACACTAGCCACAAAGGTCTACAACGATCCTAAAGTCAGTCACCATTTTACTGTTCGTGGATGGTGTTCTGTTTCTCAATTACACAATCGAAGGAAATTGTTGCTTGAGCTTTTGAAGCTTCCTGATAGCTCTCTCGAGACTGAACATGATTTGGCAGAAAGACTGCGGCGTTCTTTGAAACAATGTAGATATCTCATATTTTTGGATGACGTATGGAGCATTGATGCTTTAGAAAACTTGAGAGGATCATTTCCTGATGATGGAAGTAGAATTCTCCTGACGACTCGACAAAAGGATGCTGCTCTTCAAGCTATGCTCGGTAAAGAACCTCATTTTCCTCGTCACCTCACCAACGATGAGAGCTTGGAACTACTGCAGAAAAAGGTATTCCCCGAAAACCATTGTTGCTCCCAGAATTATATGACCTTGGGAAGCAAATTGCATATAAGTGTAAAGGCCTACCCCTGACAGTTGTTATTGTTTCTGGACTCCTATCTACTTTGGAGCCAAATGCTTGGAAGAATGTTTTAGAAAGTTTAAATACAGGAAACATTTCTATTGAAAAGCAATGCCTTTATACATTGGAGCTCAGCTACACACATTTACCGAACCATTTGCAGTCATGTTTTCTTTATTTTGGAATGTTTCAAGAAGACAAAGAGATTTCACTCAAGGAAATTATTTGGTTATGGATAGCTGAATGATTTGTCTGCAAAAATGAGTTGAATAAGAGCGTTGCAGATGTAGCTACAAATTATACGATGGATTTGATTGGCAGAAGCTTAGTTACTGTTTCTAAAAAGGGGCCCACAGGTCAAATCAAAACTTGTCGTATTCAGGATTTGCTTCGTGATTTTTGTATCACTAAGGCTAAGGAGGAAAATTTTTTCCATCTCTTAAAAGGGTATGACGAATTGTTGGCTTTTAATGAACCGCCTTGCTTGCAAAGGTTATGCATTCACTCTAGGAAGAGGGATTTTCAGAAACTGAGGTTATTTGGTTCTAATATACAGTCTCTGCTATTCTTTGATACTGAAAGCAGATTGAAGGACTTGGGGCATGATATATCATTCATTTTTCTTGCTTCCAAACATCTCAAAGTGTTAAATATAACCGAGCTTAATTTGGGCGGTGATTTTCCCAGTGAAATGATGTTTCTCAATCAGTTGAGTTACTTGGCTGTAACTGGCTATATATGCGACATCCCCTCATGGATAAGTAAGCTTTCGAACTTGGAAATTCTTATTGTGCATTCAGAAGATGATGATGTTAGACTTCCTGATACTATTTGGGGTCTGGACAAACTGAGACATCTTTGCATACCTTATGGTTTTGACATTTCCAGTGAGAACCTTGACAAGCCCTCTTATTTAAGTTGGAGAGCTGTTCTTTAGCTTCTACTTTTTCTTGGGATGACAGTGAAAAGCTAATGAGAAAGTTTCCAATCATTCGCAAGTTGAAATGCGGTTTCTACCAATGTTGGAATCTGATAATTTTAACAAGTTTCTAATGTCCGAATCTTTCAGTCAGTTAAAATCACTCTGTGTGAATCTATTTTTGGAGCAAAGATTATTAAACGATGAGTTTGCTGAAGAAAAGCATTTCCCTAAGAATGGAGTACCTGAAGATGTTCGGTTTGAGTTTAATTTTCCTCCAAATCTTACCAAGCTTACTCTGAAGTCCATCAAGTTGTCCCGGGGAGAAATTTGCACTATTGGTAAACTATTTAATCTTGAGGTTCTCAAATTATTGGATGTAGACTTCTATGAGAGAAGATTTGATGTGGTAGGAGATTTCCCTGAACTCATATTCTTGAAATTGAGTTGCTTAAATATCGCTTGGTGGACTGGTTCAGAAGATCAACTTCCCAGTCTTCAAAAGTTAGTATTGGAAGACTAAAGATTTGCAAGAGGTTCCTTCTTTTCTGGAGAACATTTCAGGGCTTGAAATGATAGAGATCTTGAACTGTTCTGATTCAATTCAAAGTATGTTCGAACAATTCCGAGATGAGCAGATGGAGTTGGGAAATTTGCTGCAGATCCTTATAAGGCGCGATTGGAGGTTTCGCGATTGGAGGTTTTGATATTGATGATTGGCGCATTTCAATACTTTGGCCAGTTAGGTATGTATACTTTTGGTGTAAGTCTTGATAGTTGGTTTTGAAAGTTATTCTGCAATATAGTTATCATTTCTTTTATGGATTCAATACATTTGATAACTGGTTACTATCAGTAACATAGCAAACAGAAAAGAAAATCATTTCTGTTGAGTCTCATGTGCCACGCTTCTTACTGAGTAATGATGCACATGTTAACCAATTCATTATAATTTTTTATAGCGAATGATGTGACATACATTCATTGATTGCATGCATTTTTATGATATAAGCTTTAATCTCATGTTACTGATCAATCAATGCATATCATATCACTTGCTATTAAAAGTTATGATGATTTAGTTAAGATGTGTATCATTACTTCTTTTATAAATGCTCAAACTATCCATTAATATTTGACATCGATTGAGTTTTGGGAATATTTGGGCAAGACTTAATATTGTCAGAGCTATTTTTTGTTTTGAAAGCCATTTTGTTATTATACATCTTTTACCCTTAGTAAGTATAACAAAATTTATTTCAACTTTTTCTTTCTTTTTTCCATTATTTTCTCCTTTTGTGGCAACTTTTCTGGAATGATATGGAAAAAAAAAAAAAAAAACATAGCATAAGAAAATCATGAATGAAGTATTGCATTATCGTGAATTTGGAGTTGAGCGTGTTGAAGCTTTTTGTCTTTTGCTTTTGTGATGCTTTTTTAATGAAAATTTATATACTTTGTGTTGACTGACGAAAGAAGAGAAAAAAATTGTTTGGGGCATCTTTTTTAGGGGTAAAAATTATGTTAGCAATAACACCCCTCAGATCTTTAAACCACTTGTTGGAAAAAATATTCAAACAAAAACATTGTAGCAGAATTAAAAACAAAAAAGAAAATACAGTAATTTAACGTGGTTTAATCCACTAGAATATGCACTATTCCAAACAAATAGAGAATTTACAGAATAGAAGAGTTAATATCTTTGCCCTCAATTCCATTCTACCCTTCCCCTCTACAGTTCTCTCTAGCACCCTCTGTGGCTAGAATGAGATCTGTCTACTGTTCTCTGTTATACTACTACATCTAGTCTATTACAAACAATGTTTATTTATAATAAAACTAAGAAAATCATATTGGACTTAATTTCGTAATCTATTCACAATTAAAAAGTCTGGCCCAATACTAATTATATTAGAAATTTGAGGAGATACCACAACAAATCCTCCCTCGACTCAAAGTCCTATGTAGGGCTGAGAATGAACACGAACATTCATGAACAAGCTTGTGCTCGGCTCGATTAAAATGTTCACGAACATAATTTTTAAGCTCAATAATAAACGAACACGAACAAGGTGTTGAAAGCTCGTCAATGTTCTTGAACAGACTCGATTAAAATATTAGATATATAATATAAATAAAATAAGTATATACAATATTAAAATTTTAAATAATAGAAATAATTGAATCATTATATATATATATTTATATGTACATAAATATCAATATATGAGTTTAAATTAAATTTTAATTTTTATGTAAGTTGATATAGTATATTAAAGTAAACATTACAATTTTCTGTCAGTTAATGCGAGATAGAACGCACACGAATGTTCGCGAACAAGCTCGGCTAGGCTCGATTAATAAATAAACGAACATGAACAAGATTTTATACTCGATAAATAAATGAACACGTCAAAGCTCGGCTTGGATCGGCTCGTTATCACCCCTAGTCCTATGTATAATAACATCATCAGAAAATAAGACTTGTTTCTTCTTCTTCGGTTTCAACTCCTCCTTTTGAATGCCAAACTCAGCACAATACCTATTTTTCGAATCACCAACATAAAAAATGTGATGATTACTCCTCATCCCTTGCATAAATCAACTTATCTCCCTTGAATACTTCGCAGAAGTTCTATCACTTGTGAATTTGTACCCACGAGAACACAATCTACCCAACGAAATTATGCTATCAGCACAAGTAGGCGCATATTTCACCTCAGTTAATTTTCTCACAGCACCATTGTGAGTTTTGAGAAGTGTGGTACCAACACCCTCAATCTTCATCTTCTGACAATTCTCCACAACGATGTGTCCAAAATCTCCATCAACTTGCAAAGTGTCAAAACACGATCTACTCTACATATGTGCGCAGATATTGCACAATCTATCACCCAACCTGTGTTGCTTGACTCAGTATCCTTCATCATCAACATATCATCATCATCATCATACACAACATTTGTGTTAGCAGAGTCGTCAATCTTCTCTTTGCCCTTCCATTTTATATCCTTCAAACTCTTCAAATCTTCTTTCATGATAGAGCAAGTGTATTGGATGTGACCCTTCTCACCACAGTAATAGCACTCCACATTACTGTAGTCTCTCGGCCGAGATCTTCCACAAATGTCACTTGATCTGCACCTTTTAGGTGTATTATTTTAGCACTTATTATGGCAGTTCTCACGGGCTTTTGCCCAAGGTTTTAATGTTTATTTGTAGTTTTAGAGATCGGGCCTAAGAAGAAAAGAATGTGCAAAAAAAGTGAAAGAATTAGAGCAGATGAGTCACGCCTAAAAAGCCCACACGATTGTGGGCTAAATCAAGAAGGAAACCCGCAAGCAAAGCTGCGCACGGTTTGAAGAAAAAGAAGCAAAAAAATAATTCAAATCAGAGAATGAAGTGGATTCATGGGAAATTAAATTCAATTGGATTCTAATCTTGCTGCATCCGAAATTGAATTGGATTCCAAGTGGGCCGAAATTAATTCCAATCCAATTATCAAATTGGATTGCAATCGGATTCCAATTATCCAGTTGGATTGGAAATAAATGGATTAAGTGGGCAGCCATGCGAGTGGAATATGCTGCAAAGCTTAAAAGGGAAGCAATGACGTTTTGGGCAATTACCAATCCAAGAAGGAATTAAAGAGAGAAGTTGGTAGTTACCAATTTTGAAGAGACTTCATGTGCTTAATTAATTCTCTTTCCAAGTAGAAGAAGGTTTCCTTATTCCATTAGGAGATAGGTTAATTGCTGATTTCTATCCCTATATATATGGGATTATTCCTGCTCTTTTAGATACAAGCTTTTAGAGACAAGTTTTTAGATAGAAGTTTTCTAGATAAGTTTTATAGAGAATAGTTTCTTAGTTTACAAATAATTCTCGCGTAAGATGCAATTTCGCGTTAGTATAGTTTTCCTCTGTTTTTCTCTGTTCTGTTCTGTTTTTGCTCTGTTTCGATCGCAACTTTGGATTTTCCCGACGGCAGTCTACCGTTTGGCCAAACCGGCGGTTGTCAGATCGCGACTTCTTAAATTCCAGTACAGTATTCTCTTTTCTCTTTTAATGTCTTCTTTTATAATTATGTGTTTTTCGTGTTTTATCATGAGTAGCTAATTTATTAGTTCTGGTATTATGTAAGAAGCTATAATCCATGCATATATGAAACCCAGGAATTAATCTAAGGTCTAATGAATTATGTTTCTAAATTGCCTGTGTTTATATGTCTAATTACTAAGATTCTATTAAGCCTGATCAACTTAGTTTAATCTGGTAGAGTCAGTGAGTGGCACAACTACCGGCCGAGTAGCACAGGATTAATTGGGTAATAATTTCTAATGCATCGTCAGTAGGAATTATTAGTTTCGGGTTCTTCTAGTTATTAATGCTTCTATTTGTTAATTAATAAGGTTTGCGGGGACTCGCGGTCTGTTAGTTAACGTAGTTAGAGAATAATTCATTTGCGGGGACTCGCGGGGGATTATCGAGAATCTATGGGAGAATTGGGATTATTTGCGGGGACTCGCGGTAATACTATAACTGAAACGGCACAAGTAATTAGACAAGTTAAGAGGTTTATGATTGCATGAGGTGGATTTACATAATACCAGAATTTTCTCTCATTAATTGATTTCTGTTTACGTCTTTTATTTAATTATTAGTTTAATTATTATTTTGCTAAATTTAAGTGACAACTCTAAGGTCTCTTAAGAGACACAAAGGTGACTACTAGTCATAGTTTGGTTCTATTTGCATGTTAAATTGGAATTAGAATTAAATTGCCGTCTCTGTGGATCGACCATGTCTACTACTGTGCTATATTTCCTTAGCATCTTAATTGCAGGTTTTAAGCAGTACTTTTACTTATTTGGTAGACCCACGACAAGTCTTATCATCACTCCTCCCTCGATTCGAACTCTTTGCAATAGCTAGTGCTTCCTCTCTCCCACGCATAATATGTTTCCCCATTATCTTCTCATTCTCTCTGAACTGCGTAACCACATCATCAAGTGTCAAACTTGCCTTCCCAACAAGCATTATTTGTTCAACCGGTTTATAAAATAATGGGAAAGAAGACAGCAACAACAAAGCTTGCTCTTCATCTTCAACTTCCTCTCCCGTGTTTTGAAGTCGGAACATTAGGTGATTAAACACATTCACATTATCATGAAAATTTCCTCCTTCATCCATCTTTAAAGTGTAGAGGTCCATCTTCATGCATAATATGTTCATTAGTGGCTTCGACGTATAAATACTCACCAACTTGTCCCAGATCCCCTTCAGTGTCTTCTCCTTCAGAACACTGTATTTAATTTCTGGAGCAAGTGCAAGTCGAATCGTACTAACTGCCCGCTTCTTCATCGTATCCCAGTTTTTATCACTCATCCCTTCAGATTTTTTATCTTCAAGTGCTTAATCAAGATTATCTCGTACAAGTAAATATTGAATAGTGCACTGTCACATCGTAAAATCTGTTTTCTCATTGAAGAGCGGAGTTTTAAATTTCTTGTCAGACATGTATAAAATTGATCCAAGAAACCTTAAATCACTTGAATAGAAAAAAAAACCAAACAAACCCTGAGTCTTCAACTTGATCCACTAACGGCTCACCATAAAATCAGGACTTGATTCACGCAAATCAAGAACTGATGCCCTTTCCAATTTGTAAACGGAATTGATATTTGCAGCGACGGTTTCGATATTTGTAGCGACATTTTCTTGTGAAAAGACTTAAATGCCCTTGGGGAAAAAAAATTTTAAAAAAAGTTTTATTAATTATTTTAATTGTATTATGTCCGAATTTATTAGTAGTTTTGTCAAAATTGTGAAATTTTTTACCGGAATGGGGAAGATCTGCCCGGTGGTTACTGCAAATAAGAAAGTTGGGGGGGGGGGGGGGGGGAGGGAAGTACCGGCAAAAGTGTCGCCGGGCGACGGCGACACTTTTTGCCAAAAGTGTCGCCAGAGTTCGGCGGCACTTTGGTTTTTATTTTATTTTTTATTTTTTTTATGTAGTTTTATTAATTATTTTACTTGTATTATGTCCGAATTTATTAGTAGTTTTGTCGAAATTGCGAAATTTTTTACCGGAATGGGGAAGATCCGCCCGGTGGTTACTGCAAATATCAAAAATCTCAACTTAAGGGGGGGGGGGGGGGGGGGGGTACCATCGCCGGGCGACGGCGATGGTATTACAAAACCATCGCCGGGCGACGGCGACGGTATTGGAGAAAACCATCGCCCGGCGATGGTTTTACACAAAACCATCGCCGGCGACCGGCGATGGTTTTGGGTTTTTTATTTATTTTTATTTTTTTATTTTTTATTTTATTTTAAATAGTAGTAGACAATAGGAATAGAAAATTTTAATTTTTTTTATCTCCAAGGTCATTTTAGTCTTTTTACAAAAAAATGTCGCTGCAAATATCATGCCCCTTTGTAAATTAAACCAACTTCAATTTAATTAATTGTTGTGGCGGCGGAAAACAATTAATCAACCACAATCCTTTTTCTTGATTTTCCTCTTCTGGTTACTGGCTCTGATACCACTTGTTAGCAATAACACCCCTCAGGAATTTTTAAACCACTTGTAGAAAGAAATATTCCAACAAGAACACTATAGCGAAATTGAAAATAGAAAAGAAAACACATAAGCATTATTCCAAACAAATAGAAAATTTACAAAATAGAAGAGTTAACATCTTCTTCCTCAATTCTATTCTACTCTTCCCCTCTACAGTTCTCTCTAGCACCCTTTTTGTCTAGAATGAGATCTACCTACTGCTCTCTGCTTTACTACTGCATCTAATCTATTCCAAACAACGTCTATTTATAATAAAATTAGGGAAACCCTATTGGGCTTAGTTTTCTAATCTATTCACAATTAGAAAGCTTTGCCCAATACTAATTGTATTATGAATTTTAGGAGATACCACAACAAATTATTCACACTCCTCCAGGTTTTTAAAGTGTCAACCACACCCCCTCAGGTTTGATTAAATGGCAATGAGATCCCTTCCCTTACCATTCCGTCAAGTTCCACGTTAAATTTTGTTAGTTGGATACTATTATCCAAATACTAATTAGTTTCAAAGCCTACAACATCCAATTGTCCCTCTCCCTATCCTTTTGGATTTTTTTTTCTTCTTCATTCAACTCAATATCATCAATTTTTTTAAATACAAAAAATCAATATCACTATTTTTTCCTCAAATAAAATAGATATAATTAATTTTTAAGTAAGTGCATGCAGGATCTCTTTTTATGCAAGAAACCTCTGTCTGTATTTGTTGTTTCCCTTTTTTTTAAAAGAAAAACTTATTTTTTTCCCTCTAAAAAGAGATACGTCCAAACAATCTCAATTTCTATTAAATTCAAATTTCAAAATTTGTACATTATTTAAAAATATATAATCATTAAAAAAATTTCTTTTCTCTTTTACAGAGTTCTATTGAAAATAATTTCCAACAAAAATTTACCCTTTCCCCAAAAACAAAATTCTCTAATAAAGGCACAATCCTGTAGGTAGAACTAAGTAATGAGTCAATGACATTCTTGCTTTATTTATTTATTATCAAACTTTTGGGAATTTAAGGAATTATATATAGAACTTCATTGACACATTGAAATAGTTTATCTTCATTATTGTTTACTGGAAAACAAAATTTGGTTTGGACTGCACTAAAACCAAAAGATAACACACAAAAAGTTATGTAAGTCAAAGAAAAATAACAGTAATTCTTTTTTCAATTTACATTAAATATTATGCAATTTTTTGGGTCAAGTTATATAAATATTGTGCTAAAGTGTGCAAGAAAATAAAACAAAATGAATGTTTTAGTTCAAAAGAGTGCACAAGCCAAAAATAAATAAATAAAGAAAAGGAAAAATAATATGTGAACTTACGATACTATTTTGCTAAGATGAGCAAACAATTAAATAAATGTCTCATATCAAAAGAGTTACATAATCCAAATGAAAATAAAAGAAGAAAAACCTGTCAATTAATTACAAGAGTATTATGCTTAATTCGTCTTATAAAATAGAGAACTATGCTAAATTTAGTAAAAATAAAATAACTATAGTTATTAGTTGGTACTGTCCCTACCTGTATAGCTATTGCAAACTAGTATAATTTTATTCAAAATAAAATGAAACTTTGTTAAAATGAGCAAAACAAAACAAGTTTTAACCACCATATTTTTAATAATGTATTTTAGTATATCATTTCACCCTTAAAATTAACAGAACAAAAAACTAACCCAGGGGTCTAATTGCCGTTTAATCAAAGCTGAGGGGGTGTAGTTGCTACTTTTCAAAACTTGGAAGGGCGTAAATGATTTTTACTCTCTTTTTTAGTATTCTGCCCCGCAGCCTTTTTTTTTTTTGTTTTTTGTGAACAACCGATTAAGTGGTTGGGGGACTTGGGGACCCTTTATTAATTAAAGGCAAATTGCCGCAATCTTCTAAGGGGTACATAATGAATCACATCTTTGTAATGGTAAGAGATGACCTTTATTGAACTTAGCACATAAAAAAAAAACAATACACATGTAAATTAACTTCCTTAATTTTTTTTGTTTTTTATTGGTTAATGTTATTGTCAGAGCAAATATTAGCTGCCAGAGCAATTTTTAATCGAAAAGACAATAATTGCCTTAAAAGTAAATAGAGTGATTTAACGGTTAAAGAGAAGCTTATCGGTTCCTTCACCCTTTCCTCTTCCCGATCCTTTTGATCTCTTTCTTCAATCCTTGAAATTTCTAGAGCCGCGATCCTTCGTCAACCCAGCCTCGCTCGGAGGACGAGTTACCGCCGTTGCCGACTGTCTTGCCACCCAATATGTACGTATGAACACGCACGATCCAACTCGACCGAGAAAGTGTGAAATATATTTATGGATCGAATAATACTACCAAAAATCTGATGAATGATCACGTCAGTCTCTTCATCTTTGTCTTCTTGTGTCTCTTTGGTTGATCAATTTGAAAAATAAGAAGATCTGAAGAGATATTGAAACCGAAGAAAGAACTTTGGTAGGAACAATTGGATTTTATTTTAAACTTTACTATAAATATGATTCTTTCTTGGAAGTGATTTTTTCTTTTTCAATGTTGTATAACTTTTTCCAATGTTGGCCAGCTGCTTATAATCATCTAATTTGACACACAAGTGTTGAAGTTGCTTCTGTAAAATGGTTGGAAAAATGCCTCTAAGTTGTTCGACTTAGTGGATTTATCTATTTTTTTGCATTGCTGTATCTGGTTTTCTACTAATGTGATGATACGTAAGGATTATTTCCATCTTCAAACTGTGTGCACCTCTGGGACTGATTGGGAGGAATTGCAGAAAAATAAAAATCTATGTTTTGTGAGAGCTTTCTCAAAGCCTTTGAAAAAGGGTGTGTTCTTTTAAATTGAGTATTATGTATCAATAGTGAAGGCGGAAGAAAAAATGGTTTAACAGTATTGTGCTGGTGCAAAGAGATATATAAATAAGAAAACGATGGACAAAAAGAGAAGAAACATGGAGGGAATTGGAACGATTAAGTGGAGAATAAAAAGAGAGCGGTTAAAAATAAAGAAGGGCAATTCAAAAAGAAGAGTAAATTGTTTCTTTGGATGCTAGTTTCTGCTATGACAATAACAACAGTATTTTTTATTTCTCTCTAAAGCCATGGACCCCATACTAGGGATGGCCATGGTTACGGAACCGCCGGTTACTGTTCCAAAATCACCGGTTATGGTTCATGAATCAGTGGAACCGGAACCTTGGGGGGACGGTTTTTTGCCGGTTGTAGTTTCGATTCTAGTCTGTCTCCGGTTCTGTCACGGTTCCCGTTCCGATTCCAATCTTTTCCGTTTACTTAACAATTCTTTTCGTTTATTTAAAAATTTTAACTTATAAATGTTATTTTATTTTGACTCAATTAATAACTCAATTATTTATAAATAATTAAAATTACAAAAATAAAATAAAATCTGTAGCGACAGTACATACATTCAAACAATTAAATGATTTATATAATAAAAGATACAAAAATAAATTGTAAAAAAAAATATATAAAGATGAATAATACCTCAATATATTATTTAAAAAAATCAAGAGAGTGATGACTTGTTATAAATCGTGAGAAATTAGAGTTTGAACTTTGAAGCATTGAAACTTTTACAAAATAAATACATCTTGAATATTCAATATAATTCATCTTCATCATCTTCATCATTTGCGGTTGGATCTAATTTAATTTAATAATTAATTAATTTTAATTTAATTTAATGCTTATTTATTATATTAATAATATATATAAAAAGTATACTATTAGTTTATATATTATTATAATATATATTTAAAAATAGTTTATATATATATATTATATGTTATACATATAATATAATTATAATTATAAGAAAGAAGTTTAAAAAAAAAGCAAATAGTTGAAGTGGTTAATCAACTTTGTTTAAACTCTTTCAATTTTAACAAAGGTTCGTGTGTTCGAATCTGTGCAAAAGAAATGAAAAAATTATTATTTTTATAGTTATCAAATTAGAACTGAAGGGTTGGAGGGTCGGTTCTGATCTCTCGCCCTCTCTCCTTCTCCCCCGTCTACCATTCACGGCCAAACATCTGCCGGAAAAAAAATCCAAAAACCCGAACATCAACGAGTTAAATTTTTTTTATCGCCGCTGGCTCCTCCCTCCCTCTTTGTCTTGAAATTGTGTGGTTTCCTCTCCTCGCTTACTCCATCGTCTTTGGGTATTCAATCCCTTCCTTTTTTCACGCAACATAAGTATCATTATTTAAATAAAAAGAAAAATGTGTGAATCAGGTAACACAGCTTGCATCTTCTCTATTTCTTCAGTAAGGATTAGCTGTAACTCTCTTGGAGGAAACAGAGGAAGAGAGTTACCTGATTCACACGTTTCATATTTGTTGTTTCGCAGATGGCAAGCTGTGTCATATGGGCAAGAAGTGTGTCTGAATTTTATGAAATTGGACAGTGGTCTCAGATGGCAACCATCACTAAACCAAAATTCTATGTTTGTGTAAAAAGCAAAAGTGGAAAGACAAGTCATCATCTCTAATTCAACTTCCATTCTTTGCTTTCTCTCTGTCATCACGGTACTACTAATCAACACATTTTTTTTTTTCCAAAGAAAAAGCAAGCTGCTTTAATTCTTTCATCCTTTAATATATGTATACTGTTCTGCAAATCATGAAAAACTCCACGAGTGCAAAGCAACAGCAAGACTCATGATACAACTATAAGGCTTTTCACTACTGGAACTATTTTTGGGAACAATCAAATAAGCATTGTATGCATATAAAAGCAGGCTAGCTAGTTCCTCGGATATGCATGACACACTACTACAAATTGGAGCTGTACCAACACCCCAAAAGTGATGCTTTAGGCCCTAAAAGTGTTACCTTAGGCCTAAGGCATCACTTTAAAAAGTATCTCTTAAAGTGATGTTACCTTAGGCCTAAGGTAACACTTTTTACCTTTTATACAACATTTTTTCAAAGTGTAGCAATAGGTAGCTAATGTAACGTTTTTTTCCTCCCTAACGCAACCCTTTTTCACCCTTGATGCAAAGCTTTTTGGACCTGATGCCACGCCTTTTTGGGGCTGTTGCAACGCTTTTTTGGGCTGATGCAACGCTTTTTGGGGCCGTTGCAACGCTTTTTTGGGGTGTTGCAACGCTTTTTTGGGGCTGATGCAACGCTTTTTGGGGCCGTTGCAACGCTTTTTGGGCTGTTGCAGCGTTTTTTGGGACTATTGCAACGCTTTGCGCCCCAATGCAACGTTTTTCGCCCCAATGCAACGCTTTTTCACCCCAATCCAACACTTTTATGCATCTGTAACATTTTAATACAAATATAATATTATTGCCCATATGGTATCATTTATTCAAATCCACTATAAAATTGATAATCCAAATGATCGTATTACAAAAGTATTCATAGAGTTCTATATACTATGATTACAAAAGTATTCATAGAGCACAAGACTTCAAAAAGTCAATTAAAGAATTTAAAGCGCTTCAAATCTTGAGCTTCACTTAAGAAAGTCTCACTTTTAAACCTGAAAATTTTCACAAACAAAATGAAATAGACAATTAGACTCAAATAAAAATCAAAACAGTAAGAGATTATAAATGATACCACATGTCTAAGACATACTGGATAACAACTTCATAAAATTGATTAGATAATCACCTACCAATAAAGGATTAGGATCCTCAGGGCTCATCACCACCCGTAAAAACTAGAGTCATGTAATCAGTAATGTTTGTTCCAAAAACCTTCTCCAGAGATGCAACAACAGCTTTTTCTTCCAAGGTCAAGCGACATCTAATTGATAAAACTACAAGAAATGCATGGATCCATCCTTGGCCATATTGACACATTTCACAATCTCCTTTGCAAGAAGTTCAATCGAACTTCCACCCAAATATCTTCAATCGAACTTCCACCCATTACTAGTTGGAGAAAAAAACTCCCAAATATCTTCAATCGAACTTCCACCCATTTTCTGAAATCAGAAATCAGCAACAAACATCATAACAGTTTTAGAATCTTTTCATCTAAATCTCAGCATTCCCAGAAAAATAGGCTTACTACACACTTGGCAATCTAAAAATCAATCTGCATAAATTTAAATTCAATATGTGCAACAAAAGACTTTTTAAGAAATCAAATTACAGGTGAAACAGCAATAACGATTTTGTTAAAAGTAACCTCAAGTTTCAACTATATGAGCAGCAGCTACACTCGTTCATCTGTTCCTTCAATGATATTCAATAATAGCACACATAATTCTAGTCAAAATATAATAGTAACAGAGGAACTTTATCCTTTCTCATCACATTATCCATTCTTCAACATACAACAACACCCAAATTTCCATTTATAATGCTTAAATTTATGGACTCAACACCTGACCAAACTCCAACATCTATATTTGAAATTTATGAGTGATAAGGTGATTTCCCAGCTGCAAAATCAGGATGAAGAAAATGAAGATCATAAAAGAATTAGTCACATCCCAAAAATTTTGATTTGGGATGAAGAGGATGGATGGTGTAGGCATCCACAGTATTGGAAGACAGGAAAGCTAAGCAAGACCTCTGCCTGAAGGCCTGTAAGTAAATAATCAGAGAATTCTCTTGTTCTTTATGGCACATTTCTGCTATTACTCTATTTCTGGCTCACTGCATAACCGGGCAAGAGCTTAATCTTCCTTGTATGTAAGCTTAGGCTTAATGAATGCATTTAAGAGTTAAAACTTTTTACCTCACTGAAGTTCAAAGACCATAAGAAAGTTGCATTCGATACAATGCCAAAAGAAGGTATATGAAACAATGAATTAATGCACAAAGTAGACTTTGCTTTCACACATGTTAAATTTTTTCTTAATCATCTGCTCATCTATGTTTTTCTTTTCTTCATTATTTGTTAATTTTGTGGCTTCTTTTGCTATGAACAAGATGAATGTGGAGATTTGACTTCATACATCTGGCTTTTATTGTATGATTCTCTGATTTGCCTGAGCTCGATTGAATAACTATAGTTATTATAAATACAAGAAATCAGTATCACAAGTCAATATACTCTGAGCTGTTTATTATACAGCCAGAAGGATGCAGAGACATAAAGCATTGAACAAAATCCACACACTGAGTCAACTACTCAGAATTGACCAAAGGAAACTGAATGAAGGAAATGGGCAAGACAAAATGAAATAACAGTCAAAGACTACTGAAAATAAGACAAAGCAAACAGAAACACAGCCATGCAACTTTACAAATTTGAGCACTCACTAGAGTCTGCATTTGAAAAGACATCAGGTATCTGTTCATCAGCATAAGTACACAGGTTTAAAAGGAAAAGCCTGCAAACCATATCATGCCACAGTAAGATTCGCCAGAAGCTGTAGATAACAAACAGATGCCAATAACTTCCTCACCAGCAAGGAAAAGCAAACGAAGTCGAAAAACTCAAGTAATTTTTTTGCAGGTCTTTTTTGCAGCGCAAGACTATTCAGTCTTTTTTGCAGGTCAGAACAGATAAGCAGTAAACATTTGCTATACCTTACATTTAGCCTGGCTCAAGATAATCACTTTATCATTACACAGTACTTCACTATGTTTGCCTTCAAAACCACAAGCGATGAGAAGAGAGAAAGATCCACAGGTACCATTTCATAACTTTTAGTAAACTGACAGCTGCCATCACTCAATCCACCTTTCAATCTAGGAGCTGTTTCAGATAGCCAATCTTGGCTTTCTACTTACCTCAAACTACACTTTCTAAAGAGGAATGGCATGCATACAGGGCAAATATGTGTGCTTAATCTTTGGCCAGAACAGAATCAAGAACGCCCAGAGACGGGACACATGCAGAGAGAGAGAAGCTGAAAAAGAATGATAGTTCTAAATTCTTTTATTAAGTTAATAACCTGAATTCTTCTGATCTCACTTTAGGGTCCTCTGTTGTTTCTGTATCTCTTTTCTTAAAACAGCTCATCTTCATTCAGCCCTCTTCAAATTTGCCAATAATACCAAATAGAATCTACTCAATTCCAGACAATAGTAGCAATCATTCAACAAAAGAAGGCACAGCATAAAATGCCAAGATGTTGCACCCAATTTGTCAATAACCAATAGGCATAAAATACAGACCCAAGAAACTTTATAATAGTAACAAAGTTGATTCCAAACTATAACTATTCACCACAAATTACAAGAATACCGTGGGAGAATCCTATGAGATCTACAAAACCCAGCCCAAGAACAAAGATGCCTCACACCCGGAAGAACAAATACAAAAGTAAGCAGTAACCTTAGCCATCACAAAGTTGGCACATTAGATACTTTAACATAAACACGTAGGCCTTTAAACTTCACCAACAGATTCTAAAACAGAGTGGGAGCCGAGAGAATCACAAAATAATAATAAACTAATGGATTTTCTCCAACCAAATTTAATGTTAAAGTGCCTTGCTTGCATAAAGTAAGGCATCTTTCTGAAATCAATACAAAGAAGGGTAATTAAAATTTGCCCCAAATTTCAGCCTAATCAACACTATCCTCTATATGCCTAGAAATATCAACAAACTAGCTGCCTTGTCTATTTGTATAACTTTCCAATATGTTCAGTATTTTCTACCAAACATCTTTCCGTTCCAATTCTTTAAGATATGCTGGTAGTTTCCCCAACACACACACACACACACACAAGCGCGGGCACACACCCACCGACGTCTGTAAGAGAATAATTGGCGCAATAGACATTGAAAAACTTCAATACAGCAGCACCTGAATACAGGACCAGAATAGCCACAATACTAGTGCATACATTAATCCAAATATAAACAGAAACAAAATCCTACATCTAGAATAGGTCTGTATACTTCCACTTCCACCCCCAATCATATTAGAGTTTATACACATTATACTATAGTCACTAGCAGCAATAGTTTAGTACTAGTATAAGTGAGACAAGCTTTGCCTCATACAATACATAAAATAAGTTTCCAAACCAGAAAACCTAACATCATAACAGTGTCATTTGAATTTGTTCATATGCACTAATGGATTGTTGACAGTCAGGCAATGATATCTTTAACTTAACTCTTAACAATTAAAGCAAGGCAGATTATGATAAATAAAAGTAAATAGCAACCAAAAGTAATAAATAAATCTTGGATCCCAATAGTTTCCAAAGACAAAGGAAGAGAATATCCAAACCAAAGCTACACTTGAAAAGTTAAAACTCAGGAGTACCTTTCCCCAAAATCAACTCAAAAGGCTGCTGTTCTTGCCATGTATCTTCAAACTTGTGCTGTGTGCTTCCAGTCCATGCCCTGTAGTGCACTGCCAGGAAATACTGGAGTTACTCCACTTTCAGCAATGGTAAAGAGAGACTAATCTTTCTTTAACTTGTAATGTTCAAGTTAGTTAATGAATCAATCATTAGCCTAAGATGAATCACTCAAATATTTTAGTCTAGGATTATTTTGGAGGAAAGTTTACTACATTAGATATACAGATTCCAATTTGTGGAAGAGAACTCGGTCCAGATGCTGTATTTACTTGAGCTTAAGACGAAATGTTGTCATGGTAAAAGGCCTAGTGGCCTTTCGTCCCTAGTCACGATAAGCAACACAAAATCATTTCAGTAACAATACAAGTAGATGGGTGGGGGAAAGAGAGCTTCAAGAAAGATGTTCACATTGCAGTAATTCACTTCACTCCACATTGACCTCCTGTTCAGGCCAGTGACATTAAAGAACAGCACTGGAGTAGCAAAATTAATTTGGAAACATCCTCAATCGTGAACTTTTGACAGATATAGCTTGTAACTAACTCTAACTAACTCAATGCTTAACTTTTACCAGAAATGGAAATCACCTTTTCCTTTGACTTCAGTCAAAGGTACTCATTTGTTGAGTATCTAGTACATTGCTTATTTTCATGTGTTCAGTGTAATTTTTCAGACAAGGCAAATGTATAACAATGGTTTCATCATCATAAATATTGAACACAATCAAGAATCTTACTCTTATCTCTTGCGGAAAAGAGTAGATGATAAAATGCTGTCAAAACACAGGACTAAAGCACATGAAGCAATATAAGGAGCATGATGATAAATTGGATCTCTCTCTGATCCAAAAAACTAAATGGGGGTTCAATTCAATCTAAAATGCGAAGTATCAGTATTCCAAACTAAATTAATATAATAACCCTCATATGCTCAAATGTGTTAGATGTGTTAGATGTGCTGCTTCCTAAGATGAAAAATAAAACAATGAACTCTAACCCTATCATTTGCTTTCTACTAGTTCAGAACAAACTGAGGACCTGCATACGACTGCAATTAGGTACATTAACCTATAATTATAGTAGAACATCCTTTTAATCACCCAAATAACTGAGTTAATTACGTGAGCAAGGCAGAATGGCAGTTAAAAATACATATATGTAAAGATAGAAGCAAAAGGGAAAAAACATCAAAACTCGAGCAAAAAATTAAATTATGTGTAGCGAACCTTAGTTTTCTTAGCTTCAGTGAATTCCAATGGAATGTCAGATTTATTATCAGGCGCATCCAGGTGCTTCACAAAATGCTAAGACAGAAGAGTATCACAAAATACAAAATCTGAACTTTACATAATTTAGGGCAGTGCGAAGTGATCGAGAGGTCTAGCAAACAAACCGATACAATTGAAATTAATTCCTTCCCCTTCCGAAAAACACGAAAGAAAAAACGAACGGAAATCGAAGATTGAGAATAAGAGTGGACCTGAGGGATTTGGCGAAAAACTTGATGGATCTCGCGGAGGCGTTGAGAGGCCAACGGTGCCAGCATTTTCCTGGTTACCGCAATTGGTTTCTGGTTCTAGAAGTTGAGCCAGATGAGAGAAATCGACGGCGGGAGAAATCGACGGCGAGAGAAAAAGACGCTGGGAGAAGGCACTCACTCTTTCCGGCAACTATGAGAGAGGATGCCTCGGGTCGGGTCAGGTGAATTGAGGATATTTTGCTTCTACAGTTCCCACTAGCTACTAACTGCTACGGGAGACAAAGGGCGGTGCGAATTCGATTGGCCTTTGGACTTTATCTGTTAATTACAACAAAAATAAATATTTTCTTTTTCCTTTTTTATAGTTATATTAAAAGTTTCATAAGTTTATGTTTAAATTTTAACTCAAATAGGGAATTGAAATTTTGGGATTTTTCTTTTATTGGAGGAAATTTCCTTATCCAAAATTGGGTAGAAAATAGGATAAGAAGTGTACTAATTTGATTGTTTTTTGTAATAATGGTAGCTTTATTTTTTAGGGAATTTTAAATTTTAAAATTAGAATTTAAAGGAAATTGGAGTTGTAATTTTAGTAAAAAGAGTGTAAGTTTTCCTGAAAAAAAATAGACCAAAAAGAGCCCAAAATAAAAAAAATTTCCATAAACTAAAATAAAAATAAAACAAAAAGCAAACTAATTGTAAAAGAGAGGAGAATTAGCCACACACAAAAAGCGTCGCAGTTTCCTGAAAAGTGTCGCAGTAGACATAAAAAGTGATGCAGTAGCCTAAAACTAACGTTGCATTAGCCTATTAACTAACCCAAAAAAGCGATGCACTGTTTAAAAAAGTGTTGCAGTAGCCTGAAAAAAAACGTTGCAATAGCCTTTAAAACAAGTGTTGCACTAGCTTCAAAAAAATGTTACTTTAGCTTTCCAACAAAGGCATCATTTTGTAAAAGTGTAGCATATTGTAAAAAAATGTTGCATTAGACTTCTATTACTACACTTAATTATGGTGATGCATTTTCTTTTAAAATTTTGCTCTATTGTAACATTTTAAAAAATGTAACCTACAAAGTGATACTATAGGCTCAATTTGTAGTAGTGACACACAATATTGTACTCCAACTTTAATCCCAAACAGCACCAGCAGCAAATTGAAAAGGTTAATTTGGCTAGTTAATTAACACAACTTAACTGTAATTATATATATATATATTTCAGAGATCTTCTTTCTTTCTTGTGTGGACTTGATTCAGAGCAGAAAAAGAAAAACTGAGAGGGATTGAATACCCAAAGACGAAGTAGTAAGCGAGAAGAGGAAACCACACAATTTCAGTGAGAAGACACAGATAGAGAGGGGGGTGGAGGGGGGGGGGGGTGGGGGGATGGAGTGGGGAAGAACCAACAGAGACAAATATTCAACTCGTTGATGTTCTGGCTTTTGGATTTTTTTTGCCGCAGACGATTGGCCGTGAACGGCAGAGAAAGGGAGAGGGCGAGTGAGAGACCAGGGAGGGGGGTTAGGAGCAGGTTTTACTGGGTAGTAAATTTTGAGAAGGATTTTAAATGAGATTAGAAAATTATTAAAAAAAGTCGAGGTGTCATGTTCTGAAAGGATGCTTGACAAGAGTCATGTCAGGATCATTCTGACGGATATGAAACTGAAATTAAAAGGGGCATGATATTTGCAGCGACGGAATCGATATTTGCAGCGACATTTTTGCGTGAAAAGACCGAAATGCCCTTGGGGTAAAAAAAAATTTTAAAAAATTTAAATTTCCCAATCTGCTGTAAAAATAAAAAATAAAAAAAAAATGTCGCTGCAAAACCATCGCCGGTCGCCGGCGATGGTTTTATACAAAACCATCGCCGGGCGACGGCGATGGTACCCCCCCCCCCCCCTTAAAGTTGAGATTTTTGATATTTGCAGCGACCACCGGGCGGATTTTCCCCATTCCGGTAAAAAATTTCACAATTTTGACAAAACTACTAATAAATTCGGACATAATACAAGTAAAATAATTAATAAAACTACATAAAAAAAAGGAAAAAAAAAAAACCAAAGAAAAAAACCAAAGTGTCGCCGGTCGCCCGCAACACTTTTGCAAAAGTGTCGCCGGCGTGGTTTTTTTCTTTGGTTTTTTTTTTTTCCTTCTTTTATGTAATTTTATTAATTATTTTACTTGTATTATGTCCGAATTTATTAGTAGTTTTGTCAAAATTGTGAAATTTTTTACCGAAATGGGGAAGATCCGCCCGGTGGTCGCTGCAAATATCAAAAATCTCAACTTTAAGGGGGGAGGGGTACCATCGCCGGTCGCCGGCGATGGTTTTGTGTAAAACCATCGCCGGGCGACGGCGATGGTTTTCTACAAAACCATCGCCGTCGCCCGGCGATGGTTTTACACAAAACCATCGCCGGCGACCGGCGATGGTTTTGCAGCGACATTTTTTTTTTTTATAATTTTTCCAGCAGATTGGAAAATTTAAATTTTTTTAAATTTTTTTTTACCCCAAGGGCATTTCGGTCTTTTCACGCAAAAATGTCGCTGCAAATATTGATTCCGTCGCTGCAAATATCAATTCCGAATTAAAATGATGTGTTGTGAGTTATCAATGCCGTACATAATTAATTTACCAACAGCAGACTGTCATTATGGAACAAACTCAATACAATAAAAATAAAAGTCCCTAAACGTGTGTGAACACAGTTCAAAATGGAAACGAAAAACCTTTTTTTTTTTTACACCCACTGCACGCCTTTTCTTGTACCAAACACAGAATTATACTCGTGATTTTCTGTTATCATCAAACTTCGATCTCCCCAATTAATTTTGTTTTTTCTTTTTCACCCACCAAATTTTTTTTTTGAAAAAAAAGAAACAAACAGCCACTTTGTAACTTTTTTTTGACTCAGATACCATAAGTAGGAATGTAGGATAGATAGGATTCAGATTTGTTGTCCTCAATTATTGTGTCTCTGCTTTGTCCCCCTCACATATGTGAGGGAAACACAACAGGGACACAACAATTGGGACATAGGATCTGATCCCGGATATAGTGGGGTACGCCAAAAACGATTCAAACTATGAGAGCAGAGGCGAATCCTGTTTCAAATCGTTGATTTGCTTCTTCTTGAAAATCCTCTTTACACTTCATTGCAGAAATTAAAACTTCTTTGGGTATCCATTCCTCCTATCATCTTCTTCTACTTTTTGTGGTCCTTTTTCCTCACTTTGGTTCAGTTCCCTCCTCACTTTGGTTTAGTTCCCTCTTCGACCCCATTGGCCTTTTTCACTTACTTCAGATCCTCTGCCATTCCACTCCAATCCAGTAGAGTTGCTTGGCTTCGGGTGATCAAGATGGCGTCCTTACTAGTTAATTCTATTAATTCTGCCTTGTATGATCTGGGATTGCTGAGCATGAGTATACCTTCGGTCCCGACTGGGTTTATTGACGATGGCATCCCTAGTACATCGACAAGTCCACCGACAAGTGCATCCAGAGAAGCTGAGGAGGTCTGGGTTCTACACCAAGGCCCTACAATGCTTCAAGATCTAAGTCCATATCAAAGGGATCCACTTGTAGATAACGTTAGACTAATGACGCGGAGCAGAGCAAGAAGAGTCCAAGAAGATCTCAGCAATCTTGTACAAGCCTGCGCACAAGATGCTTAATTGATAGTAGAAGCCAATGCCTTGGAGAATAAAGTTGGGAAGGTTCAAATTGCCACTCTCCTTACAATTCTTGAAGAAGAGGCGCAATCCACCATTCCACAATGAAGAGAAGGCAGTTTCTTGAAGTTCTTGAAGACACCGGAAGGTTCTTGGACTTTAAAGAGACGTTTCTTGAAGTTCTTGATTTTCTTGAAAATCTTGAATTTCATATTTTGCAGAATCTTGAAAATCTTGATTCCGAAATGATTCCGGGAAATTCCAAAAGGTTCTGGAAGCTCCCTACATCGAAGTCACCATGCGCCATTCCAATCGGGCCGACACAATCCATGGAGTCCATTCCACTCGAAGAATTCGGCCAGCCCATCAAGAAGCCCACACGCAAGGCCTACACCATTAGGGTTTGCGAAATAAAGGGTTAGGGTTTGGGAGAAATAAGGGTTTGTGCATATTCCCTATTTTGCCCTCAGTTTGTTACAAGTTGGTTTAGTTTGTTACAAGTTGTTACAACTAGATTAGCTTGGTAGTTTCCAAAAAGGATTCCTTCTTGATCTTTTTTTTGGAATAGGATTAACAATTATTTCCTATTTCTTTTTCCTTGTAAATTCGGCTGCCCCTTTCCATTAAGGTGACCAAATTTAGTTTCCTTTTCTTTTACCCTTACCTACTTCTTTCAGGTTTTGGTATTGTAAAAAAAATCAATCTTTTGATTGGTTTCCAATTCTAATTCTTTTCCTACTTCTTTTAGGTTATAATTTCGGCTTCCATCACCTATAAATAGGGGGCACTCGAATTCCATAATAATACAGTATTCATATCTTTAAACTATTAGTTTGAGTACTCTCATTTTATTGCCTTATGTATTTTGCATGCTTGTTATTTATACATTCTATGAAACTTAGCTTAATTAGGTTATTTGCTATACCTAATTAAATTCACATGTTTCACCTCTTTTTCTTACTTGGTTCAAAATTCTCTTAAGTAAATTAGCCTAGGTTATTTTATTTTTGTTAACTGGATTTCGGGTAAGTAAAAGAGTTTATATGAGCCACGCCGCTTAATCAGACTTTCCATGGCAATTCATCCGCATGTGTACCTTGGTTCACATCAATTGGTATTAGAGCTAAGGCTGGTTTCGTGGCTGGAGGAGGTTGAAGTAACCCAACCAAATCATCAATCAGGTGTTTTCTTTTCCTACTTCTTGCTTTTCTTTTAAAAAGTGTGGGAAAATTACGCATCTTTGGGGGAAATTTTTTTTCTTCCACTTCTTTAAAATCGAAAATCCCTTGCTGCACATTCAAAATTAAATTCAATGATAAATTCTGAACTTTAAAAACTCATTGGGTTCGGGTTTTTGGCTTTCCTAGGGTTTCGGTTTTGGTTGAAAATTTTTAGTCGCCTTTTCTTTGCAACACTAGGGTTTGAGAGACACTTTAGTGCTGCTATTTTTGCGATTACTTGCTAGGTTTTTGTGACTGTTTTACACTCCTCTTGTGCGATTTTTTAAAGTTGGTGAGTTTTGCGGCTGATGTTAAGCAGCTCACCTTATCTGCACTTTGAGATTTGCCTGCACTCGTTCTGGATATTTTCTTTTGAATTCTTGAAAATAGATTGAATTCTTGATTTGGTATCCTAGTGCTGCTGAATTTATCTCTGGGAATTGGTTAGTGAGTTAAACTTGAATTTTGCTAACCCTAGGATTTTTCTAAAAATTGTAAAATTGGTGTTTTTGTGGCAACTATTGAGTAAGGGTTGTGCTCTCCATGGTTTAGGGTGTACTTGCAAAGTTGATAGTGTTCGATTTTCGACACTACTCCCCACAACACTACACTTTACACCAAAGAGGACTCTGTTCTTCATTGGGAATCTTCTTCTTTTTCAGTGTGCTTGCAAAGTTGATAGTGTTCGATTGCCTCCCCACAGCACTACACTGGAATTCTGAGGAATTTTTCCGCCACTGGGGGGTTTTAATTTCGCAATTGGTTTATCTGCATATTGGAGGAATTGATAATTTGGTGGGATTGGTTTCTTTGATTACCTATCGGGTAGGTGATCTCTTCTTTGGTTAGTTTTAGGACTTTCTTAAAGTTGTTCAACTCTGCTTATTTCTTGATTCTGTTCAATTCTTGAATTGCCTTGCTTTCAGCTGCTAGTTGTATCTTTTCAAGCTACCTGGACGTTTACTCTTGAATTATAGTTTAGATTTTATCATTGTGAACACGCCATATTTTCTGAAATTTGAGGGCTTCACCCCGAAATTTCCTTATTGTGTACCTCTTATCTGAACTATATTACAAATATCGTTTGCGAAAAGATTTTCAACTCCAAAATACAACCAAGTATCTATTTTTTGAAAATTTTGCTTTTTCTTTAAGTATCATTGTTGTGTGTGAATTGCTGTTTGCCTTATACATTTGTCAATACTGGGAGGTAGAGTGGAAAAAGGCTTGAGTGAACATACTATAAGGGCACCACCCTAGAGTGAAACACTGTTTGTCTGTAGCTGTTAGGTGGGATACACTTGGGGGCCAAGGGGTAAGGTTACTACTCACTTTTTCTTGTTCTTAGCAGACAAATTTTCACTTCTAACCAATGTCAGGTGGTGCTTCTGTTCCCGTTGGGAATGAGCAATTACTGACCGCAATAGTGCAACTCTCTGCGCAATTTGCTAACCTCGCGGAGGAGGTTGCTGAGATGAAAGCCGAATGGGAGCAAAGGCGTGAGGAGTCAGAAGAGGACGTCCCTCCCAACGATAACACTGCCTTTGCCAAGGCTTTTGAGGGTTTGAGTCAATGCAAAACGACCGTGCCACCCTTCGCAGGAGGTACAAATCTGGAGGATTACTTAGACTGGGAGGTCAAGATGAAGCGTATCTTCGAGCTTCATTCAATCCCAGAACACAAGAAGGTCCCTCTCGCGGTGGTCAATTTCATGGACTATGCCCTGGGAATCAAGAGATAGATCAACATAGGAATACGCGTCCCATGCGGGCACGTGCTCCGCCTCTAACTTGGTATGATTTAACTACTACTATGCGTAAGACTTTTGTTCCTGATTACTATTTTAGGTAATTGTATAAGAAATTACATACTCTTGTACAAGGACCTTTATCTGTAGATGCATATTATAGAAAGTTAGAAATGACCAAAATTAGGGCAAATGTACAAGAAGATGAAGCTGCTTCGATGGCTCATTTTCTTAGTGGCCTAAATAGGGGTATAGCTTTAGCCGTTGAACTTCAAAATGCAACAACACTAACGGACATGTTTCACAAAGCTCGAGTCATGGAGGAATACCTGAAGATAGTTATACCCGTCAGGACGCCTGCCAGCGCCCCACTGGCTTGGAGGAAGAATCCGGTTTACTCTCCACCAGCAAAGAAGCAGTTTAACTTAGAACGGAAGCTATCGTACCCACTACCGCGCCGTCTTCATCCACATCAACCATCAACACCTTTGCAATCCATTAGCAATGTCACTTGCCACAAATGCTCAGGTCGTGGCCACTACATGCGCTATTGTCATAACATCCGGAATGTATTATTAGGGCAAGATGGTGAGTATATTTCAGAAGAGGAAGAGGATGAACACAGCATTAACCCCTTTTCAGAGTTAACTGACGGCGATAAGTCTGAACCGGTCAAGCAATTGGAGTTCATCGAAGAAGATCCCAATCAGAACTTGGTTACCCACACCCTAACTACAACTGCTGTCCAGGATACATCTCAACGGACAAACATTTTCCACGCCAGGACTAAGGTCAATGGGAATTTGTGTGTTCTGATCGTTGATGGAGGGAGTTGCACGAACGTGGCCAGTGAATACATGGTCGATAAGTTGAAGCTCCCCATACTCAGCCATCCACGTCCTTATTGGCTATAATGGCTTGACAGCTCAGACGGCTACAGGGTCATGAAGCAGGTAAGCGTACCATACGCTATAGGGAAGTTTGAATCCACGGTGTTATGTGATGTGCTTGCAATGGAGGCTTGTCACATTTTGCTCGGACGCCTATGGCTCTTCGACTTGAAGGCAACTCATGATGGGATCGCCAACACTTACTCAGTCTGCTAGGTAGGCAAGATCCACACGTTTCTACCTATGCCACCTACAGAAGTGCGTTCATAATCTATCAGGATGAAGGACGCCATCACCAAATGGGAAGCTGAAAAGCTCCTGGCCAAGGGGAAAGGGAAAGAACTTGTAAAGGGTAGTAAGGCAAACTCAGATAAGCCTAATCAGGAAGAAGTTAAGAGTAGATTTTTCACTACAGTAGGGGAATTAGAACAGGTGTTAGCTGAGAAAGGTTGTGTACTAGTTTTAGTATGTAAAGATAACTGTGCTAACCCTGCCGACGTTCCTCGGGATATTCCTATGGAAGTCGAATTTTTGTTGCAGGAATACAACGATGTCTTTTCAGGAGAGTTGCCACAAGGATTGCTGTCTCTACGTGAGATTGAACATCAGATCAACTTCGTACCTGCGCCTCTATTCTAAATCGACCTACCTACAAAGCGAATCCAGAGGAAGCAAAGGAGTTGCAGAAGCAGATCAACAAGCTTTTGGCTAATAGTCAGGTAAGGGAATCACTTAGTGGTGAAGAAATCCAAGGATAAAATAACACAAAATAGGAGTCAGAATCCACGAGGTCAACCAAAAGCTCCAATGAACGTAATGAGAAGGAAATGAAGCTTACAAGAGTTACCCTACTCTCCATCAAAGTGGAAATGGTGAATACTAATCCTTCCCATTGAGAAAATGGTGGAAATGGTATTTCCAAGTTGTGGAAATAGTGGAAACGGTATTTACGAGCTAAGGAAATTGTGGAAATGGTAACTACAAGTCTTTCCAGTGAAGAAATGGAGTTTTCACAATTTTGAAGAATTTTGGGAATGAAATATTTTTGAGTTTCCAAAATGATTCCGGAAGCTTTCAGAAGATTCTAGAAGCTTCCTACATCTATATCATTATGCTACATCAATTTGGCCGAATTCCATCAAGCCCATCTCACTTAAATTCGGCCAAGCCCAACAAGCTCACAAGGAAGCCCATATGCAAATTAGGGTTTTTACTTAAGTGTTCTAGGGTTTAAGAGAAATTAAGGTATTGTGCATGTTACCTAATTCTCTTCATAGTTTCCATCTTTGTTATTTCCAAATAAGGAGATGCTTCTTTCTCTTTGTTTCCAATTCTTGTCAAGGTTACTTAATCTCTTGGTTAAGTTTCCTCTTTTCTTTTTTCCTCTTTATTTTTGAAATTTCCTCTTCCTTTTTCCTTGAGAATTTTGTTCATAACCTTTTCTTATGGAAGTCGAAATTTCCCCTTCTTTTCTTTTACTTTTTCAGCAAGTAAGTTCCTTTTTCTTGCTGATTTTTGTGAGTTACTTAATCTCTTGATTAAGTTCCAATTTTGTGTTTTCTTTCCTTATTTTTCCTTGTAAATTTCATGCTCCCTATACTTATAAATAGGGGTGCTGCACTTCATTATTAGACAGTGATTAATTGAATGAAAGTTTATACTTTATTATTCACTTTTCTTTATTTTAGCTTAAGTAATTTGCATGCTTGTTAATTACTAAAAAACAGGAAATATAGGCTAATTAGATAATTGCTCTATCTAATTGCATGCTTTGTTTCGCCTCTATTATTCTCCACTTGGTTCGAATTGCGTGTTTAATTTAACTTGTTAAATTAGTAGTCTGCCGAATCCAAGGGTAAGGATTCTAGAGTTTTGAGAGCTGCGTCTTGCATATAGACTTTCCTTGGCAATTTTCCGTATTGAGTTCTTATTTTCACAAGTTAGAATCAAGGGTTCACATCACTTAGTCCTTGTGTTGTACCCGTAATTCTTGTCCCTAAGAAAGATGGTACATGGAAAATGTGTGTTGATTGTAGAGCTATTAATAAGATAACAATCAAGTATAGGCATCATATTCCTAGGCTTGATGACATGTTAGAGGACTTGTATGACTCAACAGTTTACACTAAAATAGATCTTACACAGGGCTATCATCAAATTCGCATGAGGGAGGGGGATGAATGGAAAACTACTTTTAAAACTAAATTTTGTTTGTATGAGTGGTTAGTAATGCCCTTCGGCCTAACAAATGCACCTAGTACTTTTGTGAGATTAATGAATCATGTGCTTAGAAAGTTTATAGGGAAGTTTGTTGTGGTTTATTTTGATGATATCTTGATCTATACTAGAGACTTGAAATCGCTTGTAGAACATATTTGTTTGGTGTTAGTTGAATTGCGTGCTAATAAGTTATATGCCAATGTGAAGAAATGTACTTTCTGTGTTGAGGAAGTTGTGTTTCTCAATTTTGTGGTCTCTAAATATGGTGTCAAAGTTGACGACGCCAAGGTGAAAGCCATTAGGGAGTGGCCTACACCAACAAAGGCCGCACAAGTAAGGTCTTTCCACGGTTTGGGTGGATTTTACCGATAGTTTGTGAAGGAATTTTCCACCAAAGCAGCACCTCTGAACGAGTTGTGCAAGAAGAATGTGCCATTCTTGTGGGGCCAAGCTCAGGAAAACGCTTTTACGGTACTTACACATGATCTCACTCATGCCCCTGTTTTAGCATTACCTGATTTTGATAGAGTTTTTGAACTAATGTGTGATGCTTCAGGTATAGGGATTGGAGCAGTTTTAATGCAGGAAGGCAAGCCAATCACCTATTTCAGTGAGAAGTTGAAAGGAGCTGTCTTGAATTTTCCAACTTACGATAAGGAGCTCTATGCATTGGTCCGTGCCTTAGAGACTTGGTCACATTATTTAATGGCCAAGGAATTTGTTGTACATAGTGATCATGAGTCCCTTAAACATTTAAAGGGGCAGGGTAAGTTAAATAGACGTCATGCTAAATGGGTTGCATTCATTGAAACTTTTTTCTTACATTATTAAATATAAGAAGGGGAAAGATAACTTGGTTGCTAACGCTTTATCTCGCAAGTATGAAGTTCTAGCTATTTTAAATAATTCTTTACTAGGCTTTGCATATCTAAAGGATTTATTCGCTTCTGATCTTGATTTTGCTACTATATATGAAGCATGTGAATCTGGTGCATTCCATAAGTACTATAGACATGATGGATTCTTGTTTAGGGAACATAGGTTATACATCCTGCGTAGTTCCGCTAGGGAATTATTGGTTCGTGAAGCTCACAATGGGGGACTTATGGGTCATTTTGGTGTCCATAAGACACTTGAAGTGTTACAGGAATATTTTTATTGGCCTCATATGCAAAAAGATGTATAGCATATTTGCACTCGTTGCATTTAAAAGCTAAATCTACATCTAAGCCTCATGGACTTTACACGCCTTTACCGATACCTTCTTTACCTTGGACTAATATTTCTATGGATTTTATTCTAGGTCTCCTAAGGACGCAAAGAGGTAATGACTCTCTATTTGTCGTAGTCGATCGCTTTTCTAAGATGGCTCACTTTATTCCTTGCAGAAAATCAGATGATGCCAAATATGTTGCGGACTTGTTCTTTCAGGGAATAGTTAGACTTCATGGGATTCCGTGCCCCATTGTTTCAGATCGAGACGTTAAATTTTTGAGTTACTTTTGGAAGACTTTGTGGTCACGCCTCGGCATAAAACTCCTGTTTTCGACTACAAGTCATCCGCAGACGGATGGTCAGACGGAAGTCACCAACTGCACCGTTGGCAATCTCTTTCGGGCTTTGATAAAGAAGAATCTCAAGAGTTAGGAAGAAGTCTTACCGATTGCAGAGGTTGTCTACAATCGAGCCAAGCACTCCTTGACAGGGTTCTGTCCATTCGAAGTTGCCTATGGCTTCACTCCTTTGACGGTTATGGATCTAATCACTTTACCGGTAAAGGATTAGGTTAATCTAGACGGCACCGAGAAGGCTGAAACCGTCAAACGCCTGCATGCTGAGGTTAGGTCAAACCTTGAGAAGAATTACGCCAGAGTTGCAGACCATGCAAACCGACGGTGCAAGGCTGTGAACTTCGAACCAGGAGACTGGGTTTGAGTTCACACGAGGAAGGAACGATTCCTTGCTAGGAGGAGGACGAAACTCCATCCCCGGGTCGATGGGCCTTTTCAAATCGTGTCCAAGATGGGCCTAATGCTTACAAGCTTGATTTGTTAGGTGAGTATAGTGTTAGTACTTCATTTAATGTAGCTGACTTGTCTGCGTTTACTTATGAACATGATGAAGATTTGAGGTCCAATCCTTTTCAACTGGGAGGGGATGATGAGGGCATCCCTAGTCCATCGACAAGTCATCCAGAGAAGCTGAGGAGGTCCGGGTTCTACACCGAGGCCCTACAATGCTTCAGGATCCAAATCCATATCAAAGGGATCCACTTGTAGATATCGTTGGGCCAATGACGTGGAGTAGAGCAAGAAAAGTCCAAGAAGATCTCAGCAATCTTGTACAAGCCTGCGTACAGGATGCTCAATTGATAGTAGAAGCCAACGCCTTGGAGAATAAAGCTGGGAAGGTTCAAATTGCCACTCTCCTTACAATTCTTGAAGAAGAGGCGCAATCCACCATTCCACAATGAAGAGAAGGCTGTTTCTTGAAGTTCTTGAAGACGTCGGAAGGTTATTGGACTTTAAAGAGATGTTTCTTGAAGTTTTTGATTTTCTTGAAAATCTTGAATTTCATATTTTGCAAAATCTTGAAGAATCTTGATTCTGAAATCATTCCGAAAAATTCCAGAAGGTTCCGGAAGGTCCCTACATCGAAGTCACCATACGACATTCCAATCGGGCCGACACAATCCATGGAGTCCATTCCACTTAAAGAATTCGGCCAGCCCATCAAGAAGCCCACACGCAAGGCCTACACCATTAGGGCTTGCGAAATAAAGGGTTAGGGTTTGGGGGAAATAAGGATTTTTGCATGTTCCCTATTTTGCCCTTAGTTTGTTACAAGTTTGTGACAACTAGATTAGCTTGGTAGTTTCCAAAAAGGATTCCTTCTTGATCTCCTTTTTGGAATAGGATTTACAATTATTTCCTATTTCTTTTTCCTTGTAAATTCGGCTGCCCCTTTCCATTAAGGTGACCGAATTTAGTTTCCTTTTCTTTTACCCTTACCTACTTCTTTCAGGTATTGGTATTGTAAAGGAAATCAATCTCTTGATTGGTTTCCAATTCTAATTCTTTTCCTACTTCTTTTAAGTTAGAATTTCTGCTACCATCACCAATAAATAGGGCACTCGAATTCCATAATAATACAGTATTCATATCTTTAAACTATTAGTTTGAGTACTCTCCTTTTATTGCCTTATGTATTTTGCATGTTTGTGATTTATATATTGCATGAAACTTAGCTTAATTAGGTTATTTGCTCTACATAATTAAATTCTCATGTTTCACCTCTTTTTCTTACTTGGTTCGAAATTCTCTTAAGTAAATTAGCCTAGGTTATTTTATTTTTGTTAACTGGATTTTGGGTAAGTAAAAGAGTTTATATGAGCTACGCCGCTTAATCAGACTTTCTTTGGCAATTCATCCGCATGAGTACCTTGGTCCATATCATTTATCCTGTACTCCCTGAGGGTTCTCTGAACATTTGTTCTGTGCGCAAGTAACTTGGGCGATGACAACAATCTTTATATGGAAGGAAGTCTTAGATCCCTCCTGGAAAGGATTGGCGAATCGATTAGCGAAAATGTATTGAAGTATATTCAACCTTATTGTCGTGCTTTGGAGGCTGGATCTGGATCTAGTGATCTTGAAGTCCGTGGAGAAGATATTGATGCTTGTGTCAACTCTTATGATGCTACCATGCCCTTTCATACAGAAATAAATAAATGGTACAGCACTATGTCATATTCCCTTAAACTGCTGCAATCATGTTCTCTGACGATAGATGAAGTTATAGAAATAATTGATTATGTATTGGAGAATATAGTGGATCTTCAGTCGAACGACGGTTTTCTATACGTACCAGTGGCATCAGTAGATGGAATTGAAGCAATGGAAGATAAAACAAAATTGTTGAGAAATTTCATCCGCCTTGTTGCAATGCAAAATGTTCAGCACCAACAATTGGAAAATTTCATGATACAGTCATACAGATAGCTTTTATTGCTATCAATGCCGCAAATGCGGTTTGGATCTGCAATAATCATCTGGTGCCTCCTGAAGAAAGCGAGTCTACAATTGCAGACGTACTTGAGAAGATAAAACCTATCTATCCCCGAGTTTTGGAGGTTTACAAAGGAGCTCTAGTTAGCTTGAAATCAACACAGTCCTCTTGGAATAGTACTCGAGACCGTGATCACGATTCTTATGTTATAATGAAGGATTTAACTGATTTCCTCTTATGGAGTCTTTGGGAGATGCAGCAAAGTGATTCTTGTCTTGCGGTTTCTAAGGGTCAATTTCAACCATTGTGGCAAGGGCTGAAATTCTTGAGAACCATTCTGAAGGAGCAACCAAAGATCTCTCTAGAGTGGTGATATGTGATGCTGGAGTCATTATCTTTTCACTATGTCAGAGAGATGCTGAAATGGATTTCGGCCTTGCATATTTGCTGGAAAAATTCAAGATGATTCGGCAAAAAGTTGAAGAACAAGTTCCTGAAACTTCAATATTTAACTTGTGCAAGACCAATGTGCTGGGCTTTCTCAATTCTCTATTAGATAGTTTGATAGAGGTGAAAAGTTCTCAGGTTGATTCAAATGCCCAAACTCACATACAAACAATCAGAGAAGATATTCTGTATTTAAAATAAGTTTTGGAGGCCATGGTGATGTTGTCGGATAAACAAGAGGATATCCAAGCTCTATGGAATTGTGCTCGATAAGTAGCATCGAAGATGAAATTTCTTATTGACCAATTGGCGCTTGGAGATATTCGAAATTCTTTTTCAACATCATTTAATTCCATCATGGAGGACATCGGGATTTTTAAGACTAATGCTCAGATTTTCCATGCCAAGAGACAGGAGATTGAAGTCAAGAAAGTCACCCAGACATCTATTCAGGTACACAGGGACGGTACAAAGGGTAGTCCTGGATCCCTCCAACCCTCTCCTCTACTCTTATTAACCGCATATATTTAGCTGTTAAAAAATAATATATGCATTTAACTGTTAAAAAAGATTTTATTCATATGTTTGACATGTCGTGTAAATTTTTTTTTCCTGGTTTCGCCACTGCAGGTTCAACCACAACCCAGTGCCTCAGCTGTTGATGAAGTTGTGGGTTTCGGAATGAGACAACATTACTTGTCGACCGACTTACAAGAGGGTCAAAAAATTGCAGGTCATTGCCATTGTGGGTATGCCAGGGTTGGGTAAGACTACTTTAGCCACAAAAGTTTACAATGAGCCTAAAGTTCTATTTCATTTTCATGTTCTTGGATGGTGTTCTGTTTCTCAACTATGCAATCGAAAGAAATTGTTGCTGCAGATTTTAAATCAAATTTCTATTATGCCACCTGATAGCTGTCTTAACATGTCTGAACATGATTTGGTCCAAGTACTTTGGTGTTCTTTGAAACAACATAGGTTTCTAATATTTTTGGATGATTTAGGGACACTGAAGCATGGAATAGCTTGAGAGAATCATTTCAAGATGATCTTAATGGAAGTAGAATTCTCCTAATAAGTAGACATTGTGAAGTTGCTCCTCAAGCTATGCTTGACGAAGAACCCCATTGCCTGCGTCACCTTACTAGTGATGAGAGTTGGGAGCTACTACAGAAGAAGTTGTTCCTAAAGAATAATCGCCCTTTGGAATTTTATGAACTTGGGAAACAAATTGCAGATAATTGTAAAGGATTACCTTTGACTATTGTCATTGTTGCCAGCAATGCATTAACACATTGGAGTTGAGCTACAAACATTTACCAGATCATTTGAAACCTTGTTTTCTTTATTTTGGGTTGTTTCCAGAAGATGAAGAGATTTCATTCAAGCAGTTAATTTTGTTGTGGATTGCTGAAGGATTTGTTCACAAAACGGAGTTGAAGTGCTTGGAAGATGTAGCTATGGATTATGTTATGGATTTGGTACATAGAAGCTTAGTTATTGTTTCTAAGAAAGGATCCACTAGTGGAGTGAAAGCTTTTCGCATTCATGATTTGCTTCATGATTTTTGTATGATTAAAGGCAAGAAGGAAAACTTTTTCCTGCTCTTAAAAGGGTATGAAGAAATTTTAGCTTCTAATGAGCCTGGCTATCTACGAAGATTATGCATCCACTCCAAGAAGAAAGATTAAGAATTTGAGGTTATTTCATGCTAATATACATTCTCTGATATTCTTCCCTCTTAACCAGCTAGAGCCAGTGGAAAGGCACTCTATAGTGTCGCGCGATATATCGTTCATTATTCTTGCCTTCAAACATCTTAGGGTATTAGATGTAAGGTGGTTTAATTTGAAGCTGTTGCCTAAAGAAATGGTGCTTCTTGTTCAATTGAAATACTTGGCTGTACAAGGTGAAATAAATGGCATCCCGTCATTCATTGGTAACATCTTGAACTTGGAAGCACTTATTGTGGATTCAACAAATGCAGTTGTATTGCCAGACACTATTTGGAATTTGCATAAACTGAGACATCTTTGCATAGCAAATGGTTTTCATTTTCCTATTGAAAATCTTGACAACTGTTCTGGTTTATTGGAATTGGAGTACTGTTCTATTGCAGTTATATCTTCTTGGGACAGCTGTGATAAGCTATTGAGAAAGTTTCCAAACATACGCAAGCTGAAATGTAAACTCTTTCAACATTGGGATACCAAGAATCGCAACAAGTTTGTGATTCCTTGTGAAAACCAGCAGAGAGATGAATTCAAGAGAACAGAGAAGAAAGAGGATCCGTGAAACTTCTGGAATCTGAGATATTATTATTACGAACACATAATTATCAATTCTGTACAATAACTACTTATATAGGGTAAGTACTCACTGAACTAATTACAAGAATATCCCTAAGTACAGCTGTACAGTGACATCACTTTCTAATTAACTAGCTGCAGCACTATATACATTGCACGTGGCAGATTTCTTCCTCCGTTTAGTAGCTAAATAATCAGCTACGTTTGCACCCACTGAAGTGTTGCTGGTGCTGCTACAGGCTACTTCATCACATGTATCAGAGTGTTTCTGCATCCCCCGCTCAAGTTGGACTTGGTGAAAATCCACCAAGTCTAACTTGGAAATAAGATACTGAAACTGAACTGTAGGAAGGGGCTTAGTGAGAAGGTCTGCAAGTTGATCTGTGGAGGGAACATGCTGAGGAAGCAGAAAGCCTTCTTTAAACTTGTTGCGCACAACATGACAGTTAATATCCAAGTTTTTGGTACGTTCATGAAACACTGGATTTGCTGTAATGTGGATAGCAGCTTTACTGTCACACCAGAGAGGGATGGGAAGTGAAACAGGAACTTGAAGATCCTTGAGAAGGTAAACAATCCACTGAAGCTCACAAGTTGTAACAGCAAGAGCGCGATACTCAGCCTCAGCAGTAGAGCAAGATACAGTGGATTGTTTCTCAGCAGTATACCCAGTGATAGATTGCCGAGTAAGTGTGCAAGCACCCCAATCCGCATCACAAAAACCTTGAAGTTTAAAGGAAGAATTGGCAGGGTAAAAGAGACCTTGTGAGGGAGTACCTTTAAGATACTTAAGGAGATGAACAGCAGCATTCCAATGGTGCTGTCTAGGAGCTTGCATATGCTGGCTCAGTTGTTGCATAGCATGTGTAATGTCAGGCCGGGTGAAGTGAAGGTAGAGGAGGCAGCCAATTAATCTTCTGAACTGATGAGGATCATCAAGGAGGGGAAATTTAGTATCAGCAAGGTCAACACCTTTCAATGCAGGGGTGGAAGCAGGCTTGGCACCAAGTAATCCTGCATCATCAAGAACATCTAGTACATATTTCCTCTGATTTAAGTAGAGGCCATCAGAACTACGAGCAATTTCAATACCGAGAAAGTACTTAGCATAGCCTAAGTCTTTGATAGTAAATTTGTGATCCAGAAATTGCTTCACTGCAAGAATATCAGTATCTGAAGAACCAGTAATCAGGATGTCATCCACATACACAATTAAGGCCAAGAAGCTATCCTGAGACTGTTTAATAAAGAGACAGTGATCATGTGGAGATTGGTGAAAACCAAAATGTGTGAGTTGAGCTGTAAACTCATGATTCCAGCGCCGAGAGGCCTGCTTCAGACCATAAAGAGACTTCCTAAGCTTGCAGACTTGGCCAGGAAGAGCTTTGTGATAGCCAGGGGGAGGCTGCATGTAAACATCCTCCTCAAGAGTGCCATGTAAAAAGGCATTATTAACATCAAGTTGATGCAAAGGCCAAGAATAAGAAGCAGCCATAGCTAAGAGAATTCGTACAGTAACAGCTTTAGCAACAGGGGAAAAACTGTCAGTGTAATCCACTCCTTCAATCTGGTGAAAACCTTTGGCAACTAATCTGGCTTTATATTTGTCAATAGTGCCATCTGGTTTCATCTTCACCTTGTAGACCTATCTAGAACCAATGGGCTTCTTGCCAGGAGGCAACTGAGTAAGTTCCCAAGTTTCATTCTGATCCAAGGCCTGTAACTCCAAATCCATTGCCTGGATCCATTCAGGATGATCTTTGGTCTGGTTATATGAGTGAGGTTCTTGGACATTTGATACATTAGCCAAAAAGGACATGTATGATTCAGAAAAGCATGAATTGGAAAGGAATGGAAATGTATGAATGGGATATGCAGTAGAATCAAGAACAGAAGATTTAGAAGAAACAACACAATGGGCTTTAGGTAGGACAAAATCTGTGAGCCAAGTAGGTGGTTGTTTTTGTCTAGTGCTTCTTCTATTTGCTAAAGGTAGATCTAGGGAAGGTGTAGTGGTTTGGTGTGGTGGTGACTCTGGAGAGTTAGCAGATAGAGGTGATGAGAGGGCTCATGTAGAGGAGAGAAATGTTGTAATGGGGAATCATGTTGAGCTTCAGGATCAGGGTCTTGAGGAACATAGTAAGAGTCAGGTTCATGTACTGGTATAAGAAGTGGATTACCCTGATGCAGAACTTTGGAATGTTAGAAAGGAAAGACATCTTTATGGAAAACTACATCTCTAGATGTGTATGTTTTGTGAGTGATGAGATTGTAAATCTTATATGCTTTCTGAAAGGGAGGATACCCTATGAAGATGGATTTATGAGCTCTAGGAGAAAATTTATCCTTGGATGGGTCAAGATTGGTAGCATAGCATAAACTGCCAAAGGTTCTTAGGTGAGTAAGATCAGGTGATTTGTGATAGAGAATCTAATATGAAAATTGCCATTTCAACAATAATGAGGGAAATCTGTTAATGAGGTATGTGGCAGTCAAGATGGAATCACCCAAAACTTTTTAGGAAGGGAAGAGTGGAACATGAGAGCCCTAGCAACTAGGAGAAGGTGTTTGTGTTTCCTTTCAGCAATACCATTTTGCTGTGGCGTATATGGTGTAGATGTTTGGTGGATGATTCCATGTTGAGATAGGGTGGCTTGCAAGGTATGGTTTATGAACTCAGAACCATTATCTGATCTTAGCATTTTAACTGAGGTCTGAAATTGGGTTTTGATCATGTTTAAAAGGGAGGCAACAATGTGTGGGACTTGGGATTTGTATCTAAGGAGGAAGGTCCAGGTGTATCGGGAATGATCATCTACAACAGTGAGAAAATATTGAGCTCTAGAAACAGTAGATTGATGAAATGGTCCCCAAACATCTAAATGCAACAAATCAAAACAATGAGGGCTTTTATTATTGCTGAGTGGAAAACTCAGTCTTTGTTGTTTTGCCAAAGGGCAGATACTACAATGATCTATGCACATGACATCAGGAAATATGTGTTTAATGACAGTATTTGATGGGTGACCTAGTCTAGAGTGCCAGAGGTTGCTGTTTGTCAGTGATGATGCTTCAGCTGACAATCCAACTTCCTTTGGCAGCTGCTGAGATGAGTGCATGATGTGTTTGTGATTTTCAATGATTTTAAGATCAAATGAAGTCGAATCAAGAATGTATAAGCCCTTCATTTCCTTTCCTACACCAAGAACCTTTTGTGTTCTAAGGTCCTGCATCACACAGAAGTTTGCAAAGAAAGAAACAAACACAGAAGATGTTTTAGCTAGCTTGCTTACTGAAAGCAAGTTAAAACGAAAGGAAGGAACATGCAAGCATTCTATGAGACTGAGAGTCTTAGTTAGCCTAATGTTTCCTATTTTCTCAACAAATTTGACAGAGCCATCTAGCAGGTAAACAGGTGTACAGACAGCAGTAGCTTTGGAAATATGAAACAAAGACACATGTGATTACTGGCACCTGAATCAATTATGCAAGAATATCTACTTAGTAAGGCCAGAAAACCAAAATGCAAAGGAGCATTCATACCTGAGAAATCATTCAGATGAGCAAGATTCACCAGATTAGGATCATTGTTACCTTCTTTCGCGACTTTGTTCAGCTCTTGAAGAAATCCAGTAATCAGACCTTGCAGCTGTAAGTTTTGGTTAGCAGTTTGGCTTGAGCCAGATTGATTCTCTTCCAGATCAAGTGGAGTCTCCACTGCATTCACCATTGGCCTCATATTTCCTTTTGGTTTCTGTCCCTTCCACCAATCAGGATAACCGTGCAACTTGAAACATGAGTCTCTTGCATGTCCCTGTCTGTTACAGAAATTGCATTTTAGGCTTTTTTTCCTTTCATCAGCCTTCTTGTTATTGTTTGCTCCTCTGTAGGAACTTTCAATTTTCTCATTTTGAGTGCGGATCATACACGCACTGTTTGCATCAAAGTTTGCAAAAACCTGAGATTCTTTCTTAGACTCAACTTTCAGAACAATTGAATAAGCTTTGTTTTTTGTAGGCAGGGGATCCATGATGAGGATCTGGCTTCTAGCCATGTCATAGCTATCATCCAGTCCCATGAGGAACTGCATTAGCATGGCCTCAGACTCCCTTTCTAGCATTTCTCTTGCAGCTCCACAATTACAAATAGGTAATGGCTTCAACTGAATCAATTCATCCCAAAACTTCTTCAATTTGTTGTAATACTGAGCCAAACTCATATTACCTTGATTAGTGGAGTTCATCTCCTTTCTGATGTCATAAAGCATAGATCCATGGCCATTACCATATCTTTCAGTAATTTCCTACCATAGGTCTTTAGCAGTTGGAGCATAGATGAATGCATCAGCTATATCCTTGGACATTGAGCTCAAGATCCACGAAATCACAGTGCAGTCTGCCTTTTTCCATTTCGTGAAGTTAGGAGAGGTCTCCAAAGGTGATCTGCTATTAGGAAGAATGAATCCTAATTTTTCCGTTGCTCCAAGTGCAATCATCATTGATCTCCTCCATGACAAGTAGTTTCCTTCGGTCAGAACACTGGAAACCAGTGAGACATTGGTGTTTTCATTTCCTTTCACCATCATTGAATCGTTCAATTGAAATACCTCATCACCATGGATTTCTTCACTGTTACTATCTTCCATTTCCAGAAACTTCAGCAGCTAACTTCTCAGCTTAGATGAGATCAATCTTCAATCAGATCTGGCTCTGATGCCATGTGAAAACCAGCAGAGAGATGAATTCAAGAGAACAGAGAAGAAAGAGGATCCGTGAAACTTCTGGAATCTGAGATATTATTATTATGAACACATAATTATCAATTCTGTACAATAGCTACTTATATAGGGTAAGTACTCACTGAACTAATTACATGAATATCCCTAAGTACAGCTGTACAGTGACATCACTTTCTAACTAACTAACTGCAGCACTATATACATTGCACGTGGCAGATTTCTTCCTCTGTTTAGTAGCTAAATAATCAGCTACGTTTGCACCTACTGAAGTGTTGCTGGTGCTGCTACAGGCTACTTCATCACATGTACGGGAGTGTTTCTGCATTCCTAACTGTTTGGGTCAATTAACATCACTTTGTGTGACCCCTTTTAATAACAAAGGAATTCCTTCTTTCTTGGTACCAAAAAGATGTTCCATTTGAGTTTAATTTCCCTCAAAATCTTGTAAAGCTTGCTCTAGATCACTTTGTGTTGTCTCAAAGTGAAACGTCTACAATCGGAAAACTGCCCAATCTTGAACTTCTCAAATTATACAGTGTCGAATTCGGCAAGGATATATTTCATCTGGGAGAAAGGAAATTCTCAAAACTCAGATTCTTGAAATTGAGCTATTCAGGCATTGTCAGGTGGAGTAGTGATTTTGATGATCAGCTTCCCAATCTTCAAAGGTTAGTATTGCAAGGCCTATGGAATTGGAAAAGGTTCCTTCTGTTTTGGAGAACATTTCAGGGCTTGAAATGATTGAGGTCTTGGATTGTTATCAGTCAGTTCAAAGTATATTCGAACAATTCCGAGATGAGCAGATGGATTTGGGAAATTCGGCTCTAAAGATCCATATTTCACAGAGGTGGATGTAACCAAACCTATGATTTGCTTTTAGAAATTCTGTTTATTTAGTTATGTACAATTCTGGTATAAGACCATTGATGTATATGCTGATAGTAAGTTTTGAAAGTTGTCCCTGCAATGCAATTATCAAAATTTTTTTTCTCCAGAGTTACTTTGTATTCAAGAAACTAAACACATTCATTAACTGGTAGCTATCAGCCCAGAAAACATAGAAGAAAGCTATTTTGGTAAGCCATCAACTTCACTCCCATCCTTTTATATGTTATATATCTTTTTGGGGTTCAATTGTAACTGTATTTCAGTTTCCTTCTGATTCAATTGCTAATATGCATCGGGGAAAAAGTTGCTGACAGCCAGTTTTCAAGTAATTCTCCTGATGGAGTTGCTGCAAAGATAAGAAATACTCCATCAGCAATTACGAGTCCAAGGTAAAATTTGATTCATTCTTGAATTTTGTTAGAATTGCGGGGTGATTGGATAGTATATATGTTATTGTTGATGTGAGAATTTAGAAGGAAATGTGGGAAAATAAACAGTAGGTAAATAACTGTCTTGTAGGATAACAACTTCTAGGAAAGCTCAAAAGAAAATTATAAGTGGATTGAAGAGAGAGACCTATGACTGGAAAATGTATATCTGGATGAACTAAGTTGTGAACTGCTTCTTTTTGTTCTTTCCCTATGGAAAGCGTGGTGATGGTGGGGGGGTGTGGGGGGGGGGGGGGGGGCAGTGGGGGGGGGGGGGGGTGCGGTGGGTGGGTAGGGGAAGTAAGAAGGAGAAGGGAGGATGAGGGTAGTAAAGAATTCTGGGAATTTGATTCTCTAATTCAAGAATAGCTTACAAGAGACTTGTCAATTATCAACCTAACCTATAGCTTACTTAAATGAAGAGATATTAAAAAGATGAATCTTGGATCCCTGTGTCCATTTTGAAAATTAATTATATATTTTGATAAAATGATATTAAAAAGAAGAAGAAAGAATAATAGTATTCTAAAGTGAAAAAAGAGTTGGACTTGGCAAAAGAGCAAAAAGGAATGTAGGGGTTTCTTACAAGAAAATTTTCAGGAACAAGAGGGAAAAATGGCCTTTTACACTTGCCACTCTTGCAGATAAGTTTTGGTTTGCCTGATTTACTGATTTGTAATTTCAAATCCTGGATGTAGACATTTCTGGTGCATGATTTTTCAAGAATTCTGTCAAAGCATTTAGGTTCTCCAACATTTAGTTTGATCTATGATTGTAGTTCAACTTCAACCTTTTGCCTGCATTGCATTGTTGTTATTCGTAATATGTCTTGTTATACTTACAAAGATTACATTCCTATGTGTCTTAATTGCAATATAGCAAAGATTCTTAGGAAGAGTTTATTTCATTGGATATTTGCAAACGTACAAATTCAACTCTTTGTCATCATCTCTATGAGGAGACAGATTTGTAGCTGGAATTAGAAACGAAAGATCTGTTTGTTGTAGTAATTGCAAAAGACCCTTGAGGCACCTGTTTTAGGCAGGTAATTAACTAAAAACGTGCATTGGTTAGTACAACAGTTAACCAAACTGAAAAGGTCTTTGTTAATGAAAGGGGATAATGGTATGAGAATCCCATTCCCCTTGTGATTGCAGGAAAAAATCTTGGAGGCAACGTGTGGTCCACATGTAATCATAGCCTGTTTTGTTCTTTGTGTCCACTTCGTGCAAAGATTGGAAAGAAAGTAAAATCTTATAGAAAATTGGAACTCTTATTTACACTTGGTTTTTGTTTCTGCATATCTTTTCTACTACTTTGTCATTTGGGAATTGCAAACATAACGTCTCTATCTGTGGAGCTACTGGATGTGAACATATAAGAAATGATCACCAAATAGAGGAATGATATTTACATGTGATTATTACCTTGTTATCATTTTACTGGAAAGAGTACCTTGCTCAAATAAATAACTTTTATATTTTCTCTTTCTCCCGAACATGTCCCATTTTTTTTTTTTTCCCCCTTCCGAACATGTCTTGTGATTTCCTCGTGGCTGTAATTTTGTTGTTATATTAGTGAATTTTGTTAATTATATCACACTTGGCTTCGTGATGTTTTTCGTCTTATATTTTGCATCCTTGGAACCCCAATACATGTGGCTGCTTCTTAAAGGCACATTTAAATAAATAAAAAAAAGAATGTTCTTGCATTAGGAAAGTTGTGCAAATGGTGTTTTCTCTATAATTGGGAAAGAGAATTTCAAAATTAATAATGTTAGTGTGTAATTGTTTAAGGTAAAAGCTCTGATATCTCATATCAACTACAGAAGCAACTCTTGCCTAATGTGGTTCATAGTCACACTCAGTAGGCTGAATAGGATGATGATACCTTAGAGGAGCTTATAAAACTTGAATCTAGCTTCTCTATTATCACTTGTCATCTCGCCTGGTGGGATTGATAAAGGTAAATTACTTGGAAAACTTAATGCGCTTTGACCGAAGATGAAAAGTTTCTGGTGACAATGATGAACTAGCAGGTGAAAATAAGTTTTTACAGAATTACAGCATCGAGTGTACCTCTTCTGCTGAAATTCACTTGAATGTTACAGAGCTGAATTTCAGACAGCCTTCTGATGCAATACTGGAGGATGATATATGGGAATTACAACCAGTTTGCATACTCTGGACTTGGTAAACTGTAGAGTATTTGTACTGCATTTTTGAAACTGCTTCATTGAAATTTTTTATAGTGGCTTGAGAAGAAAAGGTCCACCTTCATCAAAGGCATAACCAGAAAGTTCAAAGTTAATTCTATTCATTCAAGAAGTTATGATCTGCTAGGTTGATTGCTTTGTTATGGTGTAGAATGATGTTAACTTAAAACTACGAGTAAATGAAGCCGTAGAAGATGATTTCTTTGATTAATTAGCATGGGATTTCCCACATGAACTGCACCATCTTCTAAATTGTAGCATATTAAAGAGGCTTAATATATATCTTGTATGCTTCGCAGGTTGTGGTTTTAATGCACGCTTTCTTTTTTGTGTATGCTGTTTTCTTCTAAGACTAATATGACTTTTTGGTTCATGGAGTATCCTTGATCAGCACTAATTCTTAAGGATACTTCACCTTGAACCTTCATTCTTCATTATCATATTTTGGTTTCTTTGTATCTTGTCCAAATTCCCTGTTCTGTACACCATTTTTTTCTCTATCAGCAATGTGTAGAATCAGCTCATAATTTGTGGTTATGGTTATTGGAGCTGATCTGTTTTGGTCTTCATTTATTTATTTATTTTAGAACTTCTCTCCTTTGTAAACTATCATTGTGTTGGTTCTGTTCGGGGCATTTACAGGCTTCCAGTTTATCTATTATGTTTAACTCCTGCAGTTTCAAAATGAAGACTGCATATTATCTTCTCATTTGTGCGTAGCCTTTCTTGACATTTACTGCCTGTTTGTTTTTAAATTATTCCCTCTTGGGCATGTAGAGCTTTGTTACTCACCATTTATCTTTTTCTCTTCGAATTGTTTTTTCGTCTCCAACTTTGCATTTCAAGGCCTTGAAGGGGCCAAAATTTTGTTGCAAAACTCTTGTATTTTGCAGGACACTCACCTTGCCCTGCTTGTGTATTCAGAAATCAATAATTTTTTATGGTGTAAGATTCCATACAAGCACCAGCCCTAGCACCATCCCTTTTGTCAGTTTGTGTTGTTTCATTCAGGTACATGGTCCAACAGGACCATACATATTTCTCTGTTAATACTATTGTTTGTAAAAGGAACAAATCTTTTCTTATTCTCAGATTGCTTTCACTTCTTTTTTACCGTCTGTTTTTTTGTTGTTTATTCAGGAGAGTAATAATAAGAGGTAATTACACAGTTTTTACTGCAAAATGGGAGGAAGGTTTTTTGAAGGTTCTTTAATTCTCTTTAATCTCACTTTCTTCCATGCCTGATCTGTATTATAATATCTTTGGTAGTGAATTTGTTTCCCTGATTCCACATATATAAACATATAAATGCATTCTTTTCCTTGCTGCTCCACTGTTTCCTCTGTAGCAAGTAGCAAGAACCATGTTTATTTCAGATATGAAGGCATTTTTATATAGCCCATCAGGAAGTGATTCTGATCGCTCTTTAGGTGCTAACCTTATTTTGTTTTTTTTTTGTTTGTTGTGGTTGTTGTGGTCATGAAAGTAATTTGATAAGCCGCATTTTGTAGGAGTACATATCTATTTTGTGGTGCATACTGCATAGTTTCCTGTTTTGCAATGTCCAATGCATGCATCACTAGATTTGACTGCCTCAACAAAGTAAAGTAAAGCCATCACATAGGAGAAGGAAGTACAGAATTTTACTGCTACGATCCTCTTACACGTTGGCATCTCCATGTTGCAGCACTTCAACTACCCCTGTTGTTCAAAAGCCTTCATCATTTCTGTTGAGAAGCTGCCTCAAGTCACTTGATGCCCCACAATGATCTGATGAATGGTTTGCACTTCTCAAGGACAAGTTAACTACAAGCACCTTCAGCACTGCTTTAGGATTTTGGAAAGGTAATCGCCGTTATGAGCTCTGGCATTAGAAAGTGTATTCACCAGATGAGCAAATAGTGGAAGCTTCTAAAAGGTTTGCCATGGATTGGGGTGTCCTAAACGAAGCTGCTGCTATAGAGTGCTACAAAAGCTTCACTGGTCATGATGTTAGCTCATTAGGATTTGCTATGCAATTCGGAGGAGACATTTGGTTGGATTGGTGCCTTACCAGGTGCTTTTAGGTGGTTTTCCAGAAGGAGGTGGGATTCTGGAGGTGAAGTGCCCCTATAACAAAGGGAAGCGAGAGAGAGGCCTGCCTTGGTCTAAAAGGCCATACTATTACATGCCTCAAGTGCAGGGTCAAATGGAAGTGATGGCTAGAGACTGGGTAGATTTGTATTGCTGGACTCTTAATGGTAGCATTGTATTCCGAGTATGCGGAGATCGCGAGTTTTGGACATTGATTCACGGCATTATACAGGAATTCTGGTGGGAAAACATGGTTCCGGCAAGGGAAGCTCTTTTGCTGGGAAATGATGAGGAAGCTAAGTCATATGGTCCAACACCAACACATAGACAAATAGGTCTTGTAACTAGTAGAAGCTTGAAGTTGGTTGGTGAGGTTAAGCTAACATGCAGGGAAATAACATGTCATATTGAGTTTTACTGAGTGATGAACTTTAAGTTATGAGTCTCTAAGTTTTGCTAGGGAAAGATCAAATTTTGTGGATATTCCCTCCCAATGTTGTGTAATGTATCAGTTTCTTATGAATGTTAAAATTTACTCTCCCATCTACAATAAGTGTCACTTTACACACTTGCACATCTTTTAACAAATAATTTAAAATGACTATTTAGTCCTTGCATAGTGTCGGGAATTAGATAATTGTTGATGTGGGAGACTGAAAATTAATGACGTGGTTCAATTAAATGATTAATTGAGAGAAAAAGGGTAAAATTAGAAAGAAGTTTTCATTTTGAAGAGGGAATCTCTTGTAAGATTGGCGATACTTGAGGATTTAAAGTCGATACATATATTTTTGGATACAAACAATATTTTATTTTTCTCACAAATGATACATTTTAAATTCTCGTTAAGGGTGTAATAAGATTCCAAATTTTAAAAAAATGCGTTAAATTTTTAAAATTCCCTATAAGAGTGTAAAAATATTTTAAATAAATTGTTAATGACAACTTTACCCTTTCAAAAAAATAGAAAGTCATATTCATTCTTATTTCATATTTTCTTTATAAATATTTGACAATAAAAAATCATTGTCTAGGACTCATGCAGCCACCGTCTCTGCCACCCCCATCCCACCACCACCTTCATTGCTGCATTGCATCCTGCAACCGCCGTCGCCGACCACCTCAACTACCCTGATTCTGCCAACTATTCACCAAGTGTCTCCAACAAGTTTCAGGCGCCAAGGTAAGCCTCATGTGCAGCTATGGCGGACGCCGGACACGTTAGTCCTTATTCTCATGATAGGGCACTCAGCTACTGCTAAGCCTCTCTCTTTAATCTCCAGTCTATGCTATTTCATTACAAGTCAACACAATTTATTATGTTATTTTATTAATGGTCTGTTTGGTTGAACGGAATTAGAATTGAATTGGAATTGAAATTCTATAGAATGGGAAAGTAGAATTAGAATTGCAAATCATTTAAATTCGTTTGTCTAGTAAAATGATAGAATTGTGTAGAAATTGAATTGCAATTCTAATTTTTTTGTTTGGATACTTAAAATTTTATAAAGAATTAGAATTCATTTATAATTGTAAAATAGTCTCGTTTCTTTTGTTATTAATAATAGGCGTGTCCAAACGGACACCCAAACGAATCAAAAAGTTCAATCGAGTTCGAGGTACGACCTGAATCGACACGTTTTAAATAACTTTAAAATGTCTAAACAGAAAAAACATCTGCAAACCCCCTCATTCCCCCTCCCCCCCGGGGGAAAAAAAAAAAAAAAAGGAGAAAAAGGTATGGCGTTGATAAAAAACCCCACCCCAGCCCCCACCAAAATGACACCTAAATTCCCAAACCAACCCCTTCCCACTCCTCGGGATGTCTACCCCCTCCCCCCCCCCCCCCCCCCCCCCCCCCCCCCCCCCCCCGCAGACAGCCCCCTCTTTCAGCCACAGAGAAAAAATGGCCTTGTTTGGTATGATTTTCAAAACATGGTTTTGAGATTTATTTTGATTTTATAATATTAAAATTGTATTGGGAATGTAAAAATGTGTATTGAAAAATGTAAAAAAGTGTATTGAAAATGATGAAAAATTATTATAAAATTCAAACTTTTTTCAAAACATGGTTTTGAGAAACTTGCCAAACAGGGCCAACTGTAATTTTCTAGTTTCAAAAATTAGAATATAAAATTGTTTTAATTATTTTTATTTAAAAAATATAAATTATCATTATTTTGCATATATTAAAATATAATTTTAGATAATTACATGTATTATAAAAAACAAAAAAATTATTTTTATGAGATACTAGTTAAAATATTTATTAAATATTTTTTTAAAAAAATACTCGTTCAAACTTAATGATGAAAAAAAATATTATTTCAAAAAAAAAAAAACTAATATATACATAATTTTGGATGAAAAAAATTCAAATAAAAGAAAAAGATATATATATATATATACATATAACTCACACATGCACACACACACACACCACACACACTTACACACACACACGTGAGTATTTAGAAAAAACATGACATACATACACAAGCACACACAATTCATAATATAGAATTAGAATTGTTAGGTGCAACCAAAGAATTGAAATTGTGGAATTGGAATACAATTTCAATTCTTAAAATTATTGCACAAACAAACAATGAAATTGAAATTGGAGCCCCAATTCCAGTTCTACAACCCAATTCCATGGGAAACAAACACACCCTAAGGAAATTTTAGGAAAAATATCAACTAGAAGATAATAAGTGCTTTGACATTAACATCACCCATAATTTATTCACCGTAAGGTTCATTTATCGATTTTGTGCCCCCGACGCAAATTCCGATTGTAGCATGACATTATTAAAAGAGGAATTCTCAGTTCGACTAACAAAGAGTCGATACACACTTTAGTTGCTAAAATCAATGCGCGTATATTATTTACTAAATACAATACTTGTTTTAAATAATCATAATATATTAGCAGACAAACTCAATGCATCAAGGTTAAACTCGATAAGCAATATATCATATCCTAATATCCTATACATGTTACATGTAGCTTAGCTGAAAATCACAATACAATAACAGTTGTACTCAATACATCAGAGGCTAAATTTGATACGTGATAGATCAGAAGATTAAATCAATGCGCGTGTTTCATATTCTAACTGTAATCCATCACAGGCAAAAAACGATACACGCTCCATCTAATCTTAGACGAATCTCGTACATATTTTTGTCACATAAAAAATAACGATTATCATTTGTTAATACAATGCAAATCTCAAAGAGTAAATGTGATTTGTAAAATTAGTTTTAAAAGTAAATTACAATCACCCTGATTTGTTTATGATTTTCCAATATAACATATAAGTTCACAATAATTAAGTTTTTATTTTTTTATTTTTTACCCCAACTAGGGTGATTATAGTTTCCCAAAAATTTGAGATACATATAATTGTCAAAAAGAATTGAGGAGTATTTATAATATCACCAATACTTAGGGGAGTTCACCCTAAACTAGGTCATGCTCAAATTAAATTAATTTAGATGACAAATTAATTATGTACTTATAATTATCAATGTGAATTTATTCATAGAACTCTTTTCTTATCTATAGTGAATGAAAACTCAATTGAAAATTTAGTCTTGGACTTTCATGCAATCACCCCCCCCCCCCCCCCCCCCCCCCCCCCCCCCCCCCCCCCCCCCCCCCCCCCCCCCCCCCAATAATCCTCCGGCACATGAGCAATTTTAGTTGACGTGATTGAAAAATTGCATCTACATAGATAAAAAAGTTGCTGACTATGCACGAGTAACATTTGGGGGACATGCAACCTAGTAGCTCAATGGATGGCTTCTGTTTATGGAAATTCACCACTACAGCAGAAGCTGTCCTTACTTATTTGTGATGGTCTTCCCCCTCAGGGTTTTAACGAAAACCTGCATTTTTTATCCTCTCTGCTTTTGCTGCTTAAGATTGAAAATTTGACTGAGAAGAAGGAAAAAGAAAGGGCAAATAACATCAACTTCCATCAACAAATAAGTAAGGGTGAATAACATCCACTTCCATGAACTTTGGGTATTATTAACTGCAAAACTATCCCTACTATTTTGAAAAATACAAATAACTTCATGAACTCTCCAGACGAAAAAATCAGAACCGACAAATACAAATAACTCCGTGCTGTTTTGATTTCATTTATAAAACACATGGTAGAAATTTTTTTAGCTTTTTAGTCTTTTATAACTTTTTCAATTTTGATTTTTCCGGATGGTGAGTCAATGTAGTTATTTGCATTTTTTTAAATAACAAATGTGAATTCGTAGTTATACTGAAAGTTTAGGGCGATAACTATAATTTGCCCAATAAGTAATTCAATTTTGGGCCCAATTACATTTGATTCTGACGTTTCGACATATTACGAACAAATCTCGATGTTTCATAACAAAACACCCTTTAATGGAAAATGTTAAAAAAGAAACCCTTTTTAACTGTTTTTTGATTTATACATCTGATGGTGTTCATTTATTTTTTTAAGGAAAGGTATTGGAATTTATCCAGCTATAGTGGTCAGTTATCCAATATTGTTAAAAGAGGAAACCTAATATTCGACAATTTGATGGTTCGACATCAAATGCTTGAGTGCCTAAAATTGATACTCATGAATGGTAAATGGATACTCTTGAGTATCAATTTGGAAGTAAAATAAAACAAGTGACAATCATGAATTGTATTAATCTTCAAGGCTATCACTTTACTATATCTGTTTTATTAGAAAAGTCAAAATTTTTTTTAAAAAAGTACATTTTTCTATGGGTAGTAAGGTATAAATGAGTAATATATCACCATTTTTTCTGTTAATGTATTTACTTTCAAAATATGACTTAATTGTGAACTACACGTATTTTTATTAGTGACTAATAAATATTCTAATGGAACCAATGAAGTATATGTTAATTTTTTCTTATTTTTAAAAAGTGATATTCTTGAAAAGTACTGTAAATACTCATCAAGATCAGTCTATAAGTAAAAGAAAAGAAAGCGATTGATACTCAAAAAATATCAGTGATACTCATGAACAATACTAGTTATGTACTCATGAACACAATACCAATAATATTCATGAACAATACCAATGGTACTCATAAATATACAAATAATACCTTTTACTCTTCAAGAGTATCATGTGACTAATTAAAGTTGTGTTAATTGTCTCATGTACGCATCTTTTTGCATACACATGAACCGGCTTGGCTCAAAAACTAATTAAAGTTTTGTTGGATGAGCAAAAACAAAAGCGAGATAATAAAAAATTCACGTTTAACAAGTTTCTAACCTAATAAAGAAGACAACAATAACTCAATAGAGATAATTTTTTAAAGACGTTTTGCAGTAAAATGAAGCACACCTCCCATTTTTTTAAAGGCAATTAACAACTGATAATTAAGTTGTTGAGGGTCTGAGAATCATTTATTAAAATAAAAACAAATCAAAAAATCATGTAATTAGCCTTACTTGGAATACAAAAATGCAATATGTATATGCAAAGCAAAGAGATACATGTATTCAAAAGGAAATAAAACCCTAGACTCGAAAATAAGGAAAATTCCGGGAATCTAAAAAAACCAACCCTCTTACCCCTGTAGGCAAAGAAAGTTGATCAATAACTGTGGTGCAAAGAAGAGTTGGCAGCCCTACACAAGAAATCCACCACCGAATTAGCTTCCCTATAAATATGTTTCAGTGAGAAATCAAGAAAGCTGTCCCGCAAAGGAACGTTCTTTCTTAGCACCACTGAAGCTCGTCATGACCATACCTCTTTCTGTAAACAATCAACAATAGTCTGTGAATCAGTCTCAACCTTAATGGAAGTAATACCCATCTCTCCACACGTCACCATCCCAAAATAGAGAGTAGCCGCCTCAGCTTGAAAACTTGTCACCATGACAAATAAATACTTGCTGCCAATACAACCGAACCCATGGAATCTCTGAGCACGAAAACCTCCCTCCTGGGCCAAGATTTCCTCGACAAGACCCATCAACACTCAACTTCAAAATCACCATTGAGGGCGCCTTCCAATCCACAATTTGAGGGGATTTGCGTTTTTGGAACGCTCAACGGGGGGATAACTCCCGTCAGCAGTAAAAAATCATGAGACTCAGAATATAGGGGAGGCCGAATCCTCGCCAATTCGTAGATGAGTTTCCACACCCCTCCTTTTGTATTTCATAAGCTTTCCCAATACATATACTCTCCAAGTGTCCAATAAATAACTCAACATATATTATCAAATAAGTCAATCTTTAAAGTTTCAATACAAAATATTTATAAAGTTTTACAATTTAACCATTATATCATTTTTCTTATATCTCATATAACATTAATAGCAATTTTTCATTTGTACAAAAACAATGAAATATATATCCAGTCACTTAGAAAAAAAGAAAAAAAAAAGAAAAAGAAAAAAAAGGGAGAATAGATATATTACAAGCTCATAAATGGGGTGACCATTTCCGACACACCCCAAACTTGAAACAAATAAAATGAATAATTAAGCGATTAAGCTTATGATTAGTGAGGGTTGACACGAGAACTCGCTTATCCAAAGACGACACAAATTGTGACCTACTTGTAATTAATCATTTAACCAATACATTTTCACAATAATAAATGTCCATAAGCATTCATGCCGTGAATGTAGACATTCTTCACCTTCAAATAGGGCTACTTTCCCTGGGGCATTGTTTTCTTGCAAGTCGTAACCCCTCCTTTTTCTGTTCATTACATTTACATATGGATGGCTATGATGTTTGTGCCTTTTGTGGATGGTTATAAACCTGAAATATTGCTAGGGGTTGCTTGCTAGATTTCCGTACCTACTAGATGCGAGCGTTAAATATTTATAATTATATATTTAGTCCAAATTTTTGTTTGTAGGGATCAAATATTTATATATAATTTTATTTACACTAAAATATATATACTTACTAAAAATTCTTGCAGGAGCTTGTCACCTCCTTGTTCTAAGGAAGTTCCCCGTCCTCTCGCAGCAAGTGAACCGGAAGCCTTGAGCTTTGACAGCAAACCGCAAAAGATTTCAATGTGGTTATTTATCAATCTTATGGTTGTTTTTGTAGTTCAGTTCTGATGAATACTTCTGTTTGTCAAATTTGGTTTCTAACTTTAATCTGTAATATTATTCCTTAATTTCCTTAAATCTGAAAACACATTAGTGATTTATTTTAGTTTGTTACACTGCATTGCGGCCCCCTCCCTCTTAATAGGTTTCCGCCACGTGGCCTCTGATAGCCACTGACCTGCCGCTTCCCCCACTGTAGGCATGAGGCAAATTGGGTCTAGCATAGATGAGGTTCCAAGCATATCATCATCAAACACTCATAATTAAATCCGATGAATCCTACATATATAAAAGGGGGAAAATTTTTTGAATTCTCACAAGCATACTCTCGATTAATAATTCCATCCAAATTCGATGAATACTACATATATAAAAGGGGGGAAATAATTCTCACAAACATAGGCTCGATTAAATAACTCCATCCCGGCATTGTATATATCCATCAAACCCTCATCAAATTTCATAAAAAATTCAGAAGCAAAATACTCAAAATCAAAACAACCATAGTAATTTCAATTTCCATGTAACATATATCACCCTCCTCTTAGGGCGGGTAAGAGGAGGAGGGTTGACTCCTTCTGGATGTTGTAGTCCGCTAGGGTTAAGGGGTCCGCAAGCTGCTTACAGCCGAAAATGAGCTGCTGCTGGTGCAGCGGGATGCCTTCCTTGTCCTGGATCTTGGACTTCAGACTAGCAATTGTGATGGTCTTCCCCTTCAGAGTTTTCACGAAATCTGCATTTTTTTGTTGTCACCCTCAATGGAAAGGGAGAGTGAAGCACCATCCTTGTATAAGATCTCGACCTTGACATTCTCAATTGGGTGGGAGGATTCCACCTCGAGGATGATGCTCTTCCCCTTCCCGTCAGGGTTTTCACGGAAAAATGCATTTCTTTTTCTCTCTCTCTCAACAGCCGAGCGGCGCTGCTTTTTTTTGCTGTTTAAGATTGAAAGAGAGAGGGAAGTCAATGGGCTTTCATAGGGTTTTGAGGGGATGGGAATTTTTAATCAAGTCATACCGTTTACCTGCAATATATTACTTATATTTATTTTAATATAGCGCAATACATTATAAGCTAAATTTAAAGACATAATTAGAATACATCATTAGATAAATTTAATACATCGTAAACCCTCAATATTATATGGCAACAGATCAGCACCTTTTCCTTTTTTTTTTTTTTTTTTTAACTCTTGAATCCCCAAAAATTGAACCATGATCTCGAGGTTACAAAAAAGAAATAACATTAGACTGATATTGATGTTTCTATTTTTAATAGGATTAGGCAGGCGCGATAATATAGAAAATGGAGAGAATAAAGAAGACAAAGGTAATTGACCATCATTTCAAAAAATGCCGTAAATTACTTCATCTAAAATTTTATTAAATTACAAATTAAAATTTCAGTTATATAATTATATTTTGCCTTTTTTTTTATAACAACTCAAAAATGAATTACGGGGGTTCTTTTGAATTAATGAAATTAATAAAAAAACAAAAAAAGAAAAAATTAATTTGAAATTAATAAAAAAAAAAGGAATGAATTCGTTTTCTTCAAGATTTTATTTTGTTTTATTTTTTGTTATTCTTGAAGGAAACGAAAACGAATCTCCCAACTTCGTTTTTTATATTTTGGGAATGAAAAAAAAAATTATCTATTTTGGTAATTTTTGGTACCAATATAAATATTGGGGAAAAAAAAACCCGTTGTTAGACCATCTCATTCAAGTGTTTACGTTATTTAAATACGCCTTTGGTTCTCCAAGTTTCATCTGTACAAAAAACTAGTTCCAGTCCTTTTTCCATTTTCAAATAAATAGGTAATTAAATAAATTCATGGCCAATTATGTTTAATCATGCTGTTTTCGGTGGTATTACAAAATGAATTTTGATGTCTCACAAAATAATAAAATATCCCTTTTATCGGAAAGATTACAGAAAAAACCTTAGTTGTAGAATAATTTTTTTTTCAGCCTATATAATTCATTTTATAGGTTTTATGCCTCATATATTGGCAATATAAAAAATCATGGGGTTTATTTTCAAACGTCAACCCAAATCTCATGGAGTATATGTAGTTCGTAAAATTCAGTCCTTATGAATTTATAAAAGTAAACAATTTTTTTAAAACTTAAATCTTTTATACCACCCTATGGTTGTTGGTTTGTTTGGCATTTTTCCCCCTGTGTTTAGTAAATACATATTTTGGCCCATTTGACAACTAGTCAACCTTTTAAAACCATATTAAGACATTCATAACCCTTCATTTTATTTTACATTTAATTTTCACATGTCTTTAAACATTTTATATTTTTTTAGCAACAAAGTTTATATTTTCCTTTTAAAAGTATAATAGTGCAATTTAAAAAAATGTAAATTATTATTTTTATTTATATTTATCAAACATCTTTCTTTTGTTTTTGTTTTACATAATGAAGTTTTACATATATAGTGTGGTATTTATTTAATTATTAAATTTTATTTATAAAATGAAGAAAATATTTTTAAAATGCCAAATGATGAGAAAATTTAAATTTCAAATTTGTATTTAAATTTTAAAAATATATTATATTAATTTAGTTGAAATTGGTAATATATTTTCCTTATTTCTTTCAAAATTTATAGAAGATTTTTCACATAATATTTACATTGTTGGATGCTACAATTTTATATTTTAATGTTTGTTTGAAAATGTAAAAAACTATAAAATGAAATTTTGTTTTTATTACTCATTAAATTTTTCTCACCGTTCTCAAATTAAAATTTTCATAATTTATTTTTGATATTTAAGTGAATATATTAATATATATATTAAAATTTTCCCGTCTAGTCAGAATTTTAAAATATTTTAATTCACTGGAATTTTTTTTATAAATTTTAAAAGTAACTTAAGTACTAAACGAACAAAAATAGTAAAAATTAAAATAAAATAAATTGTGGCATTGTATATTTTAAGAAAAATATAATTTTTATTGTTCAAAAATACAAAATTTTTAAATAAGTGCATTAATTATTGTAAATTAAAGTGTAAGGGCATGAATGTTTTTATTTTCTTTTTAAATGGTTGACTAGTGATCAAATTGGCGCAAATGTCAAATACACCAACAAACACAGGGTGGTTTAAAAGATTTAAGTCCCTTTTTCTAAGATTGGTCCAAAATATCAAATCCGTGGTTTGTAAAAATTACTATAAATTATGTCGTTGGTCTTTTGTAAAACAAACATTTACTAACAAATATGATTATAGTAACTAGATTTAAAACACAAAATTAAAATACTGCAAACCAACTAGAGTATTGGGGAGGAAAACAAATTTGGCTAGTTTCTGGCGAGTTTGGATTGTGCCTTGGTTAAGTGCTTTATTCCTTTATTTTTGTGGAATAAAGTTTTAGAGATATTGGTTTTATGACATGTTGTGTACGGAAAAAGCGTAATCACGATTATATTTTTTTTTCCCTTATTTGAACAAGGTATCTATATGTTTATAAACAATTTCAAATTTTGTTAGACCCATGGTCTCAATCCTTAGTGTTTTGAATGATGATCAAACAAATATGAGAAAGGTATTTAACAAGTTCACTTGAGTTAAAACTATAGATTTCAAAAGGTTTGACACAGAGTCCCGACAAGCTCTCGAGTTCGAAGATCAACCCAGAAAGCCCCGAGTCCGAGCATCGACAGGCGGTCGACATCGATTCCAAAACCCAGAAATCGTCGAACCCCAGCATCGATAGGCTCTCAAAATCAAGCCCACTTTGAAGTCGAATATCACGACAGGCACTCGACACCCTTCGAGCTCCCGGGTCATAAATTACATAAAACAAGTGAAGTGTCGACACCTGGCAGCGACGGGTCCTCGACATTGAATCTCGCCCATAAAGTATCGACTTCGACAAGCTCGACAGGCAGCCGACAGCATGCAGTCAAGCTCTCAAGTTGGAAAAATCCCGAAATAATCCAAAGTGTCGAGCTCGAGATCGACAAGCCCTCGACGTCGAAGCAAGTGAAAACAAAGAAAGCGCCAAACGCATTAATTGCAAGTCGCGCTAACTCAAGTAGCCATTGAAGCGAAGGATTCGAATTTTGTGAAGACCTCGAAGTCAAGTCTCGACGTCGAACCCGGGTTCGAACCAGAAAAGTTGAAAAAAGAGCCAGCGACGGGTTTGTCCCTTTTCCCAACGGGAAAAACAGAGTCAACTCAAAATCAACTCTCAGCTATAAATATAAGCTCTTGAAGACTTTCAACCGCCTCTTTTCATCTCAACATTTCTAATTGTCAAAGCAAAAGTAATCAAATATTTCAAATCATCTTTTATAAGTGTAATAGTTAGTTAGACTACTAGCATCTTTCTTGTCTTGTAAAAGTGGTCAAGTCTTGATCTTTTCAGGGGAATTGAAAAGGGTTAAGCAAGTTTTTTGTTTCTTAAGGATTACTTGTAGTTTGAGGAAACTAGAGTGTAATTCTTTAGGATTTAGTTTGTAAAGGTTTTTAGATTCACCTTTGAAGAATCTAGTGTTTTAATGGAAACCAAACAAGTTGTTTGGGAAGGTGGATGTAAGCTTTCCTTGAGGAAGGAAAGTCAAACCACATAAAAACTTGTTTCTTTCTTTATGGTCTTTGTTTGAGCTTCAAAAGATTCATTTGTTATTCAAGTTACAAAACTATTTTACTTCCATAAAGAAAAGTTTTTAAAACCCAATCCAATTCAACCACCACCCCCCCTCCCCCTTTATTGGTTAGAGCTGCTGTTTTTCAATTGGTATCAGAGCAAGGACCTCAACAAAATGTTAATTACCTTGAGGTAGCTCCATGGGTTCTAAATCTACTCCCTTTAATGAGGGAAACTCCAACACTAGGCCTCCACTTTTTTTGTGGAACCGACTATAGTGGTTGGAAGGACCAGATGAAAACCTTTCTCATTTCGGTGGATTATGAACTATGGTACATTGTTGAGGAAGGTGCTATACCTGTCCTCATTACCAATAGTGATGGAACCACTCGAGATAAACTTAAGAGTGAGCTCACGAAGGATGACAAGAAAAACCTCTCTTTAAATGCAAAGGCCTTGAATGTTCTTTACAATGCTTTAAACATTCAAGAGTCAAGTAGCATAAAGGGATGTAAAGATGCTCATTCTCTATGGCTAAAACTCAAAGAGCATCATGAGGGAAGCTCTAGTATTCAAGAGGAAAGGAAGTCTATCCTTGTCTCTCAATACAAATCTTTCAACATGGATGTAGGTGAAACCATAGATAGTATGTTTTGCAGATTTCATGGTCTTGTTACAGATCTTGAAGCCAATAACAAAACATATCCCCTAAATGAAATAATTCTAAAGATTCGTCATGGTCTCACAAAAGAGTATAATACTATAGCTTTAATTATTGCAACTTCAAAAGACTTGAAGAATCTCCTTCTTGATGAGCTAATGTCTATGGTTAAAATTCATGAGTTAAGATCACCAAGTGGAGCAAGCTCTAAGATTAAATCTCTTGCACTTAAAACATCTAAAAGTGAAAGTGAGGATGATAATGATGATAGCGATGATGAAGTATCTCTTGAGGAGATGAATCTTCTAGCTAAAAATTTTAAGAAGTTTTTCAAAAAGAACAACTTTCAAAAGGACAAAACCTTTGAAAAGAAGAGAGGTGGCCCAAGGTGCTATGAGTGTCAACAAATTGGTCACATCATGAATGAGTGTCTAAAGAAAAAGAAGGAACTTTAAAAGAAGAATGGGAAGAAGCAAACTTTCGTGGCTGAGACTTGGGATAAGGCCAACTCTGATGTTAAAGATTCAAGCGATGAGGAGGAACCCCAAATGTGCTTCATGGGACTCCATGAAGAGGTAAACTTTTCATCTATGATAGTGATAAGCTTGAAAGTGATAATGATGATTGTCTTCATAACATGAAGAAATGTGATCTAATTTCTCATGTAGAATCTCTCACTTTGAACTTTGAGAAATGTACTAAAATGTGCATGAATTTGAAGAAGAAGAATGATGGCTTGACTAAGTCTATTGATGAAAAGAATGTTGAAATTGACATCTTAAGAATAAACTTCAAAGTGCTAAAACAGAGAAAATTGGCTTGCATGAGAAAGTTGAGATTGAGCATGTAGCCTTAAACAAAAGGATCAATGATTTCAATGAAACTCTTGGAAAAATTTCTAAGAGTAAAGATAATTTAGACATGATCTTGAACTCTCAAAGGCCTTTTTATGATAGAAGTGGACTAGGATACCATGCCAACACTTATGTCTCTTCTAGCTCTTCTAACTTGATTAATAACAAGAATATGTCTTATAAGTCTTGGGTGCCTTCTATTGAGAATGCTCCTCTTTCATGTCACTATTATGGTGCATTTGGTCATGCCTTCCCTAGATGCTTCACTTGGAAGTGAGTACATCACTACTATAAAAAGGGCTTTCAATGGCGGTTTTTAAGGGCTTTTAACGGCGGTTTTCGGCCTTTTTGAACCTCCATCTATCTGGCAGCCGTCGAAAGTTTACGGACTTTCTACGGCGGTTCGGAACCGCCGTAAAAAGTGGTGACTTTCTACGGCGGTTTGGAACCGCCATAGAAAGTGGTTACTTTCTACGGCGGTTCCCAACCACGGTTTATGGTCACTTTCTACAGCAGTTTCTTCCTTTCTACGGCGGTTTCTTCCCAACCGCCGTAGAAAGTGACCACTTTCTAAGGCGGTTTCTTTCCAACTGCCGTAGAAAGTGACCACTTTCTATGGCGGTTTCTTCCCTACCGCCTTAGAAAGTTACCACTTTCTACGGCGGTTTATAACTAAACCGCCTAGAAAGTCCGAGATTCAGACCCAAACCGCAATAGAAAGTGAGAAATTTCTCTGGTTTAAAGCAAAACATGTTGCTAAAAGTTTAAAATTAATACAAATATCACCAAGATACAAGTTGAAATCGCTATTATATTACAGGGGCATAGCCAAAAATATTTATACAACTATAATATCAATAAGTTTCATTACTATCCATCAACTACGGCTAATGCTCCACAATATAACTAGCGCATATTTTTCTCATAGCATCTATCCACATTGCTTAATGGAGTGCAGTCGAGCTTGAAGTACTGCAACAGAGTATAAATTCAAACATAATTGAGTGGCAAAATGAAATACAATCAAATAAGTTATGAGAAGTCAAATACCTTTTCGAGTGCCAATGTGTTGGATTTCATTGCGATTTGGTACATGCAGTGCATGACATAGTAGCCACACTCCCAGTTAGAAGTTTGCTTTTTATGCTAATGAATATTAGTATACGAGTTAGAAGATCATACAATTGTATACAACATAACGTTGAATAAAAAGTTCAATAAGAACCAATTTTACCTTAATTACTATCCATTCAGGTTGCATATACACATTTCTGGGCAATCCTAAGAAAGCTTGATAATTAAACATCACCCTATAAAAATGAAAGCAGAATGAAAATAATTAGCAACATATGTATATATGATTGGCATTAAAAATTATATATGCATTCTAACATTAGTTAATATATATAACTCACTCGTCTATAAGTATTACTGCCTCCTCTTTTTGTGGGTTTTGTAAAGAATCAAACCAGTACACAACCATTTCAATCGGTCTAATGGCTATAAGCATCCAATGTCCACTGCAAACCAAAAATTCAATGACCTCAGATCTTTAAATCAGTGTTTCTTAAAAATTAGAGAAACGCTTACAATGTTTACCTCTGAAGATACGGTACCAGATAAATTTCTTTATTCCGATCCTTCAAGTTTCGTGCAATGTATTGTACCCTATCTTCATATGTGTTTCCTAATGCCGTGACATGATCAGCTGAGAGAAACCCTATCCCCTTCCGGTCATTCCTTTCAACTAAATCATGTAAAGCTCTAGAGAATTTACATTATCATGCAGCATTGGTTAGTCTAGGTACATGGAATGCATACTATATATAACAATAATCTGAAATAGGTTATAAAATTAAGTGGAAACTCACTTGGTGAACAATTGCATCAAACAGTTTGTGACCATGTTTTTTCTTAACAATAATTCACCGACATCCATTCGATCCATCGCAATAGGATAATCCACACCTATGATATCTCTTGTCAATTGAAACAAGAAGCAAGTGAAGTTCGAATCTTTCTCTATTCGGAGTTCTAACTCGTGCAGTGGATCAGATGTCGAAGAGGATGCCATTTCATTTGGAGTGGTCGAAGAAGGTTTTAACTCATCCATAGAATTCAAACGACCTTTTTCTTTTTTAAACATTTATCCACCTAATAACATTTGAAATAACATTAAATATACAAAACGGTATGAAGTAATTCACAAATAAATGTAAGAATATACCTGTGTTACTGGATCCAGAATAAGCTCAATCAAATGTATAGGCCATTCCACGAAAAAGGATTGGGACATTCCTATAGTTGAAGCCTCTTCCTCAAGAAATGGTAGCGGGGCGAAGTCATCATATGAAAATTTTAATTATAACCCTCGTGCAACCTTTCCTTACCTTGCGGCCGTGGTGCTTTCTCTGCTTATAAACATTTCCCTTGGCCACAAGCTTACCTCTCTTACATGTATCCTCAGAGATAAACAGATGACATTCACACCCGTCCTGAGATAATAGGAAAGCAAATGAACATTACTGAACTATTTCCGCTAACTTCAAAAACCAAGTGTAATCATGAAAAGCAATATCAAGCTTCTTTAGCAGTGACAATATGAAAGAAATTATACAAACAAATATGACAGACATAAATGTACTTTAATTACCTTGTATTCACCTAAAGAACTCACATTTTCCAAGTTTGTTGCAATAGGGCTATTCTGAACCTCATTCAAATTGATCGGGTCCATAGATGAAACAGGTATCGTATGTAACTCAGGCAAACTTGTAGGGATAAGAGGAGAAAAATTTTGCCTACGAGGTTCTTTAGGTTGTAGCGTCAGACTCACAGTGGAAACATTGCTACCATGGACCTCAAACATCTCTGGGGTCATTCCGGAGGTTTTTGGGTTCAAGCTCTGAGCTTTGGCACTATTGAGGACAGTGGCTCTTGTTGTATCATAGTCAGTCCCCATCTTAGTAAATATAAACCCAACAATCATCTTAAGATGTGTTTGACATTCATCGAGCTGGGCAGTGGTTTTCTGAAGCTTTCTTTTAGTTAAATCTAGTTTATCTTTAAGCGACGGGCTTGTTTTCGGGAAAACCTCTGTGATACGTGCCCTGGTAGAATGGCCGCGAACACGACCGGGTTGATTGGTCTTTCCTATTGCCTTCACAAGAATGTCATTCCTACCCTCTGCAACTTTCTCCTCTTGGGACTCGCGCAAACATAGATTTTCCTAAACGTTTTGCCAAAAATATGAAATGTAAATAGATCAATTATAGTTTTAATTATATGCGTAGGTTAAAGAGCTGAAACATAAGAAAATGTATGGTGTAAACTTACAATTTCACTTCCAACATGACCAGCCTCTGGGGTAAAGTATTCGCCTTTTTTGTTTGTGTGAGCCTGTCTCCAAAGTAGATGCCGGCCTGGCCCTGCATAAGGTTCTTCCCTTTCTTCTTCGGACGTACCGTCCTCTAAAGCCTTCTTCCCAATTGCAATCAAAACCTCTTCATGCAAATTCTTCTTTAGTAGCCGGTCTCCACCGCGAGATAAATTATGGTAAAAAGAATTTAAAGTGGCATTCTTTTGCGCTTTTTCCTAAATTGCCTAGAGAAAAATACAATAAAAAGCGATTATCCATAAACTGAGCAATTTCAAATATCAAAAAGAAGAAGGAAATGAATTTCAAAAACCCACCTTCCATTCTTCTGTTTCGCGGCTAGCCTTAAACTTAAGCCATGTCTCCCTAGGGAGATATTTATATTCAAGGCATTGGTCCTCACCCTGCAAGTCGCCATTTACATATCTACCTGAAAAGGATTTCCAATCTTTCCAACGTTTACCAGCATAAGAAATCCACTTGGTTTTGAGTTCTTCAGTTGATTTAAAAACAAATAATGCCTATAGTAAACAATAGAAGTACAAATTTAGATAAATTTGGGTTCATTTGTATGAATGGGTAAACAAACAATGCATTATAATTTTGTTGAATATATACATGTATTTCCATTCACACTCTCTTCTTGATCTCGTCAGGGACTTTGGGCCATGATGCATATTCCATAATGTCCACTTTGCTCCGGGCCGTGAATGCTACAAATGTAATCCACTTCGTATGATAATTTTTAGGCTCATTTTTGGAATTGAACGAAATCTCAAGAGTTTTCCCCTTCATACGCATTTCCAAAAGATCGTTGCAATTTGTAGGCCCTCTACCTCTTTTAGCTCTAGTAGAAGACCCATCTCTATTGCGCTTTCCCTCATCACTATGCTCCTCATTGCGTTTTCTTTTTTGGGCCATTAGCTTACCTTAAACTTCATGTAAAGACAAAGAGAAAACAAGATAACATCTTTGCATTTAAAGAAAAGCTTTAATTTAACAACCCAAGAGCCATTGAACACTTTAAACCAAAGGAGTCAAAAAACAAGAATGCTTGCAATGTTTAAATTTAAAAGGCATGTACATTTCACAATGTCAACTATTGACAACTAGCATTTCACTTGTTTCTACTAAAGGAAAAAACCAAAATATAGTGAGAAAGGTAAAAGCTTAAAGGATGAGTACTTCACTCCTAAAAAATACTCTCCTTCCCTAAAATAAGAGATGTACTTTGTGCTTTCGCAATAAAGAAGCTTTACATTGATGCAAATATAGCTTTACTTTCAATAGATTAGGGGCATTCATGACATTAAACCAAGGGAGGAACACAACTTCAACTCAACCACAAATCATTATCCTCCTTAGCACTAAAGAAGAAACACTGAATCGCATAAGGTAAAATATTTAAGGAGAGGTGATATTTCAAACTCTACATTTATAAAAAAAATCCCCCTCATCATGGAGAACGACTCACAAAGCATATTTCACGCATTTCAAACAAAGATAAGGGAAAGCAAAGAGGAGAAAGTGATATTTACAATACACAAGTGCGATTATCCAACTTAAACCAAAGGAGGCCCAAAAAAGTGGACTCATAAAGGGTACCATTGATAAAGTACTTCACATTTCACAACCAACAACTAATGAGAACAATCGTTTCTACTAAAGGAAAAAACCAAAATATAGTGAGAAAGGTAAAAGCTTAAAGGAGGAGTACTTCACTCCTAAAAAATACTCTCCTTCCCTAAAACAAGAGAAGTACTTTGTGCTTTTGCAATAAAGAAGCTTTACAATGATGCAAAGATAGCTTTACTTTCAATAGATTAGGGGCATTCATGACATTAAACCAAGGGAAGAACACAACTTCAACTCAACCACAAAGCATTATCCTCCTTAGCACTAGAGGAGAAACAATAAATCGCATAAGGTAAAAGATTTAAGGAGAAGTGATATTTCAAACTCTACATTTATAAAATAAATCCCCCTCATCACGAAGAACGACTCACAAAGCATATTTCACGCATTTCAAACAAAGATAAGGGAAAGCGAAGAGGAGAAAGTGATATTTGCAATACACAAGTGCCATTATCCAACTCAAACCAAAGGAGCCCCAAAAAAGTGGACTTATAAAGGGTACCATTGATAAAGTACTTCACATTTCACAACCAACAACTAATGAGAACAATCATTTCTACTAAAGGAAAAAACCAAAATATAGTGAGAAAGGTAAAAGCTTAAAGGAGCAGTACTTCACTCCTAAAAAATACTCTCCTTCCCTAAAACAAGAGAAGCTACACTCAAAAGGTACTTTGTGCTTGTGCAATAAAGATGCTTTACATTGATGCAAAGATAGCTTTACTTTCAATATATAAGGGGCATTCAAGACATTAAAACAAGGGAGCCCCAAAGAAGGAACCATATAAAGCTTAAATTCCACAAAGTGGACTCAACAACCAAGCATTTTCCTTATTATCACTAAAGGAGGAACACTAAATCGACTAAGAACCGAAATCAAACACCAATGTTCTCAAATTAATCAAGCAAAACTGAAATCCACATTGTGATTCTCATCTTAGTGAAGGAAAAATGAATTGAAAGGGTACTTAATTGAAATCCCAATCAAACACCTAGGTTCTCAACTTATGTAGGACAAAACACAAAATTCAACAACCAAACCAATTCAACCAACAATTGATAAATCCCAAAGCAATCCAATCATTTATCACTAGCAACAAACCCGAAATCAACATTATATTGTGAACAAAAACCCTAGTCCAATCGGAAGTAATTAAAAAATGGAAGGTAACATTGCAAAAGCTTTAAAATGCAAGCATAGAAGTTGGCTAAACCTTATGTAGGATTGCACTCCTACATCCAAGGCCAAAAATATTATTGGGAAAAATGAAGAAATGGTGGCCGGGGTCTGCGACACACAAAGCTCGGACCTTGGTCCTCGAGGACCGATCAGCAATGCCAAGCAGTTTCCGGGAAGTGCGGGAAAAGGGCAGACTTCGACGGGAGGCGCCGGCGACGGCTCCCGGGTGTGACAAAACTGAACCGGGGCTGGAGAGGGGAGAAGTAGGGGAGAAGCTGGGGAAAAGAAGAAGGAAAAGAGAGGTCTAAGTTCAAATTTTTTGAACTTAGACCGGCGGGTTGGTTCTACGGCGGTTCAACCAAAAACCGCCGTAGAACCAACTTTCTACGGCGGTTTTCGGTTGAACCGCCGTAGAATGGTTGGTTCTACGGCGGTTTTTCTTGAACCGGCGTAGAAGAGGGGAAAAAAACTGGTGCCAATTACCGCGCGCGCATATTTGGCTATTAATTTCTTTTTTTTCATTTTCATAAATTAACCCCACAATTTTGTAAATATAATATTACATACCCAATTTACATTATATTTATTAATTATGTACAGAAGCTCGCCTTTTATGAACCATTTAATAATTAAATTTCAAATTTTCCCTTAAACCATTTCCACCGAAAAATTTCACGTACTATTACACAATAATTATAGGTAAAAGATCAAAATTAACAAATTTCGTAAAATTACATGGAAGCTTCGATAAAGTAATAAGCTTCATTATCTTCCCTATATTTTCTGTGTTTTCGACTTGGGCGAACGGGATAAAATAATCAAATTGATAAATGCATTAAGTACGTAGTATAAGAAAAATGAATTCTTAAGGGCCCAATAAAAAAATAAAGCAATACTTACTGGATTTCATTAGCTATATATATATATATATTTGCAATTAAGGACGATAATATTAATCAAATATGTATAGTGAAATACATTAAATGTAGTATGTTGCAAAATATAATGTATTTTATTTACTTGCAACGGTTGATCATTATTAAATTGCATATTCAATATTACAGGGGAATGCAGGGGAGAAGCAGGGGAAATGTGGGGAAATTAGAGAGATTAGACCAACAAATTGAATTTAGACCGGCTGTTTATTCTACGGTGGTTCAAGGAAAAACCGCCGTAGAAAATACTTTCTACGGCGGTTCACCTTTCTACGGCGGTTTCACTTTGAACCGCCGTAGAAAGTATTTTCTATGGCGGTTTTTCCTTGAACCGCCGTAGAAAGTATTTTCTACTGCGGTTTTTTTTGACCCGCCGTAGAAAAGTGGAAACGATTGGAGCCAATTCTCGCGCACGCATAAATTTCTATTTTTATTTCATTTTCTGAACCCTAAACCCTATTAATTTCTAATTTTTTAATTTTCATAAATTAACCCCAAAATTTTGTAAATATAATATTACATACCCAATTTACATTATATTTATTAATTATGTACAGAAGCTCGCCTTTTATGAAACATTTAATAATTAAATTTCAAATTTTCCCGTGCACCATTCCACCGAAAAATTTCATGTACTATTACACAATAATTTTAGGTAAAAGCTCAAAATTAATAACTTTCGTAAAAGTACATGTAAGCTTCATTATCTTCCCTAAATTTTCTGCGTTTTTGATTTGGAGAACGGGATAAAATAATCAAATCGATAAATGCTTTAAGTAAGTAGTATAAGAAAAATGAATTCTTAAGTGCCCAATAAAAAAATAAAGCATTACTTACTGGATTTCATTAGCTATATATATATTTGCAATTAAGGACGATAATATTAATCGCATATGTATAGTGAAATACATTACGTACATTTATTATGTTGCTCAATATAATGTATTTTATTTACTTCCAACGATTGATCATTATTAAATTGCATATTCAATATTACATTCCCAATTAAAAAAAAGAATTTTCATTGAATTTATGGTAGGTTTTGTACTATTCAGTTTATGTGTTCTTAATTAATTATCTCTATTTTAATAATTAAAGGCAATCAATAATTGCAATTATGTTAAGATAAAACAAAAATAGCTTGAAAGAATTAATACTCTTTACAATTGGGTACAAGTACTCAATGTCGTATCCATGTATAGTCTTAATAATTTTCTAGCGCTTCTGTATATCTCGTACACATGCATGCTAGTTAAGAGGTGAAAAATAGAAATAGGTTGCCGCCGGTACGAAGCGCGCCTCAATAGAAAATATATTGAAGAATCTCTCTAAAATAATAAAGATTTATTAATCGATAAACGAATAATTAATTCATTTAGCGGTCAATAACTAACCTCGCTAAATGAATATCTTTTTTCCGATGCACAGAAAAGTAATTTATCAAGAGTTAAATATAAAATCAAAACAAAAATCATTGTAGAGCTTCCCCTGTAAATTTTACCAAAACTACTCCTTGTAAAAAAAAAATGGGACATTTAATCATAAATAAAAAACAAGAAAATCAGTTTGCCAGAAAATTCGACAGAGCCTCCCCTATAAATGTAACATACTCCCTGTCAAGGATATGCACATAATTAAATACTTCATTAAGATTCCAACTACTTCAAATAATACGGAATTCAGTTTAAAATCAATTCCGACAGAGTCTCCCCTATAAATTTAACCAAAACACTCTGTCATCCTAACATCAACACAAAAGCTTCACACAATTTCCAGCATTAACAAATTCATTTCTAAACATTTCGCTATATGAAGTTCCCTGAAAATTTTATCCCTTGATTGCGCGGCTTCATCCAAGTTGTGACCTGCTTCAATCAGACAGTACGAAGGATAAAAATAAATGTTGTTATAAAATTATGTCAACATCGTTTCATTAAAATCAAATATACATATATAAATACACACACACACACACACAAAACAATAAAAAACAAACAACATACCTGAAAATGATTCTTAACATATTCTCTTTCTCTTATGGGACACTTGATCCTCGAACCATAATCCTTCGCTGTGGTTATCACGAAGTATGTATTTATTACATTCCCTATCTTCTTCAACTGCTCTCGATTCAGGTAACCCAGTAGAGAAAGGGCCCGCCTCATAAAGCCCTTCTTCTGTATCAATCCCTTCCACTCCGTGATGTTGTTTACCATGAAGAACAACAGACCAATGTTCGTCACAAGGATCGGTGATACAAAAAACCCGTTTCGCTTGTGATGCAAGTATAAATGGTTCCCCCTAGAAACCCTCTCGATTAAGGTCAACCAAGGTAAAACCCAATGGATCATCAGTTCGAACCCCATTATTGTTATCAACCCATTGGCATCGAAATACAGCTACTTTGAAACAAACATAGTCAAGCCAAATATCTTCGATTACCCTGTAATATGCCATGCTTGCATACATTGGATTTTTATCCTTCCTGCTAGAAACATGTAAAGCCTCCGAGATTAATGTAACACCACTGTTTTGTGCCGTGCTTTTCTCATCTTGTCTCTTAGTAGCAAATGAATATCCATTTATGTCATAGCATGAAAATGCTTGTACCACATGGCTGGGCTTAAACGCCAACCATTTTAATGTCTCCGAAACGTCTTTGCCCATGACAGCATTACCAAACCAATAGACAAATGTCCGAATATGTTCATTGAGCACATTTTGATCCGTCCAAGCAGGATAAGGCGTTCTTATTGAACGCATATGGTCTCTCACATGGGGCTCAACTTCTTCAGACTTGCGCAGTATGTAGAGATACGCTTTCATCAATTCAACATTAGAAGGCGTAAACATTTTTCCTCCCCTTGTGCCCATACCTGTAATCCTCTCATCGTGCCGATTCTTAGATATTCCAATTGATGCTGTATCGACCAAGTACTCAGTGCAAAACTCAATTACCTCCTTAGCTATACAACCTTCAACAATACTAGCATCAGGACGATAACGATTCTTAACATACCCCTTAAATACTTTCATATATCGCTCGAATGGGTACATCCATCGCAAATGAACAGGCCCGCAGATTTTTATCTCTCTAACCAAATGAATCACCAAATGTACCATAATATCAAAAAAGGCAGGTGGAAAATACATTTCTAATTGACAAAGGAAACCAATTATTTCACCTTGTAACTGATCAAGTCTTTTGCGCGCGATAACCTTGCTACATATAGCATTGAAGAAGAAACAAAGTCTTGTTATACTGGACTTAACATGCTTGGGCAATATCGAGCAAATAGCTACAGTCAACAATTGTTGCATTAAGGCATGGCAATCATGAGACTTCAAACCAACAAGTTTTAAATCTTTTACGGAAACAAGTCTACTTACATTTGAAAAATATCCGGATGGAACTTTGATGCTACGCAAACTTGAACACAGTTGTTTTTTCTCTTTTTGGACAAAGTGTGACAGGCAAGGGGTAGATATGTGCGTTGTCCTTGAGCTACTGGTGCTAAATTTGATCTTATGTTCATATCAACCATATCAAGTCTTGCGTTATAACCATCCTTAGTTTTACCAGGTATGTTCAAAAGCGTACCTAACAGGCTTTCACAAATATTTTTCTCAATATGCATAACGTTGAGACAATGTCTGACATCCAAGTTCTCCCAGTATGAAAGTTCAAAAAAGATGGATTTTTTCTTCCAACAACATGTATCATTATTGCTGGACTCCGAAGGTTTCCCAAACTCCACATTAATGTCCGTCACACAAGCTTTCACCTCTGGCCCGCTCAAGGTTTCTGGAGCTTTTCTAAACTCTTGAAATCCATTGAATGCTCTTTTCATACGGCTATACGGATGAGTCTCGGGAAGAAATCTACGATGCCCAAGGTATACTGTCTTCCTCCCATGTGCAAGCTGACAAAAATCTGTACTCTGCTCACATATAGGGCATGCTTTATGCCCTTTAACAGAGTACCCGGACAAGTTTCCATATGCAGGAAAATCGTTAATGGTACAGAACAACATGGCACGTAATATGAACATTTCTTCACGGTATGCATCAAACACAAGTGCACCTTCATCCCATAACTTTTTCAAATCTTCAATAAGAGGAGCAAGATACACATCGATGTCATTTCCTGGTTGTCGTGGGCTTGAAATCATTAGAGACATAAGTATATACTTGCGCTTCATACACAAGTAAGACGGCAAATTGTAAATAACCAACATCACCGGCCATGAGCTATGTGTGCTACTCAGACTGCCAACGGGTTCATTCCATCAGTGCACAAACGAAGCCTCAAATTTCTAGCTTCTCCCCCAAATGAAGGATACATTGAATTAATTTTTTTCCACTGATCTGAGTCTGATGTATGAATTATCACCTTGTCATCATCACTGGGAATACACCGATCTGAATGCCATGTCATAAGTTTTGCATCTTTTGCATTAGCGAACAACTGTTTAAATCTCGGTATTATAGGAAGATACCACAGAACCTTAGCAGGTGACCCCTTCTTTTGCGCATCAGAACTGTCTTCAACCTCATCACATAGCTACTTGTTTTTGTATCGTGAAGTTTTACACTTAGGACAAAGCAATAAATCCTTATACTCATTCCTGTAGAGGACGCAATCGTTTGGGCAAGCGTGGATCTTCTTATACTCCATACCCATTGGACACAATATTTTTTTCGCCTCATAAATTCGATCTGGAAGTTCATTATCTTCTAGAAGCATATCTTTCAATACCCTCAATAAGGCTGTAAAACTAGTATCTGACCACTCATTTGCCGCTTTCAAATTAAACAACTTCAAAACACTAGACAAGTGTGTATATGTAGTGCAACCGTTGTATAGAGGCTTCTCATTGTCACCCAAAATGGAAGCAAGAACTTCCGGTTTATTAGTAAAATTCTCGGTCACATCCTCAATCATGTCATCTAATCGATCTCTAGTAATCCCATCATCTCCTTTTGCATGAGATTTTCTTGGCTCAGGAAAACTATCAATACTTTCACCATGCCAAATCTACAATTTATAAGAAGGGTCAAATCCATTCCGATATAAATAGAATCTTATTGTATCTGAGTTATCAAACCGCGCACCATTTTTACAAGCTTTACATAGACAATGGACGTACTTTGTATTCTTATAAGCCAATTCAATGAAATTCTCAACTTCTTTCGCATAAAAATCGGAGGTCCAATCACCATACAACAAGATATTTCAATCCATGCGTAACTAACACCTTGAAATAATTTAAAAAACCAAATAATAATTCAACAAACAATGTAGAAAGTATCAAGTTGCATGATTATCTTAGCACATGTCATACTAATGTTACTCATATAATCAAAACTAATATAATACCTCAATGGAAAAAATATTTCATAACCAACACATGCACAATAGACATAATCAAATGAAGAAGAACCCATAAGTTTTTCATTTACGCATTTTATCAAACACATACAATGCATAAAAAATAATACACACTCTAAGTAGTGCTAATTATATGAACATCATCCAATAAAAACCAAACACTATAAATCATATCACATCACCAACAAACTACATAGTATAACTACATAGGGTTCCACAATACTAAGGTTCACCATATATATGGATTGTAACTTTAATTTTCACTCTACCATGCATAAAAATAAATTCAATATACACATATCCAAAGTACAAGAATAATCAATTACCAAAAAATTTTAGAAGTTGCTAACCTTACAGTGGTAAATTTTAGCTTCAAATGACAATTCTTTACATCAAACGTGTAAAACCGTAGTAGAAATTTGGAGATGAAGACTTTCGACCGTGATATGGAGATACACGTTGTTATGTAGGGTTAAATACGTCAATACAATGGTGGTTTTCATATAAACCACCGTAGAAAGGGACCTTCTACGGCGGTTAATTGAAAATCTGCCGTAGAAAGTAGGGCTTTCTACGGCTGTTGGGACAAACCGCCGTAGAAAGTCCCTTTCTATGGTGGCTAATTGAAAACCGCCGTAAAAAGTCACTTTCTACGGCGGTTTATTTTAAAACAGCCGTAGAAAGTCCGTATTTCTTTTATAACGGCGGTTTTCTCTTTTCCGCCGTTAAACCGCAGCCGTTAAAGCTCTATTTTGTAGTAGTGCATATTAAAAATATAAAATGGGTAGTTAAACCTAACTCTCAAGGATCCAAAACCAAAAGAGGACCAATCATGTTTCTCTGTTCTCATATAGGATCAAGTTCTTCAAGTGATGCCTTCCAAGCTATCCAAGTGATACATGAATAGTAGGTGTTCAAGGCACATGACCGGTGATAAGTCTCTTCTTTGCAATGTCAAGAAGAAAGGAGCACATGTCACATTTAGAGATAACAAGAAAGGAAAAATCATCGATATAGGTAACATCTCTTCTAAAGGTCAAATTCTTTTTGAAAATGTGCTGCTTATTGACAATTTGAAGTTTAACTTGTTAAGTATGAGTAAAATTTGTGAAAAAAATCTTTGTGTTCTCTTTAAAAATGATACATGTTATATGGTAGATCCTAAGTGTGATAACAAAGTCATTTGTAGTGCAAATAGGAATAGTAATGTTTATATTCTTGATGTTGAAACCTCGCTTATACAACATAACCATTGCGTAGTTGTAAATTGTAATGATGGGTGGATTTGACATAGAAGACTTGCTCATGGTAGTATGGATCATTTGAATAACCTTTCTAAAAATAATTTGGTTGTAGGATTGCCTAAGTTAAAATTTGAAAAGGATAAATTGTGTGATGCATGTTAACATGGTTAACATGGAAAATCATCATTTAAATTCAAGAAGCATATTAGCACTACTAAGCCCTTGGAACTAGTTCATATTAATTTATTTGGGCCTACCCAACATGCTAGCTTAGGTGGAAAAGATATGCATATGTGTTTGTTGATGATTTTTCTAGATATACTTGGGTTATCTTTTTGGCACATAAGCATGAAACCTTTCATGAGTTTGAAATTTGAGCTAAGAAAATTTAAAATGAGTTTAAATTACAAATTGTGAAGTTAAGAAATGTAATGGCACTGAATTTATAAATGAAAACTTTGTTAACTCTTGCAATTCTTTTGGTATTACTCATAAATTTTCAAATGCTAGAACTTCTCAACAAAATGGGGTAGTGGAAGGGAGAAATAGAACTTTGCAAGAAATGGCTAGGACCATTCTTAGTGAACATAGCTTGCCAAAATATTTTTGGGCTGAATCCATAAATACGGCTTGTTATGTGATGAATTGAGTTTTGTTGAGACCACTTTTGAAAAAGACTCCTTGTAAACTTGTTTTTGGGAGAGCTCTCAACATTGAGTACTTCAAAGTCTTTGGTTGCAAATACTTTATCTTGAAAACAAATGAGCATCTAGGAAAGTTTAATAGTAAATCAAATGAAGACATTTTTCTAGGATAATCATTGAAGAGAAAAGCATATAGAGTTTTCAATAAATCTTCTATGAAAGTTGAAGAAAGCATGCATGTTAACTTTGATGAAAACCTATTTGCCAAGTTCCTTTAGAAGATGATGTTAACACTCATACTTTGCCTACAAATTTTGGAAGAGTGCTTCTTTGAATGATGCAAATGATATGCCTTGTGCTACTTCTTCTCCTTGTGATGATTCTACTTCTACTTGCATGTCTCAATCTCTTCCTAAACCCATGAAATTCATTAGAGATCACCCTCATGACTTGATTATTGGTGATCCATCCATTGGGGTTAAAATTAGGAATAGAGTACAAGAAAGCAATGTTGCCTTTCTCTCTGGAATTGAACCTAAAAATGTTAAAGATGCTTTGCTTAATGAAAATTGAATACTAGCTATGCAAGAAGAATTGGAACAATTTGAGAGAAGTAAGGTATGTCAACTAGTGGAGAGACCTACTCATCAATCTATAATTGGCACAAGATGGATTTTTAGAAAGAAAATGAATGAGTGTGGGGAAATGACTGGAAACAAGGTTAGGTTGGTGGCACAAGGGTATAAACAAGAAGAATGTATTGATTATGATGAAACATTTTCTCCCTTAGCTAGACTTGAGTCTATAAGAATGTTGCCTGCTTTTCCATGTTTTAAAGGTTTTAAATTGTATCAAATAGATGTCAAAAGTGCTTTCCTAAATGGCTATTTGAATGAAGAAATGTACCAAAACAACCTCCCTGTTTTAAAGATATTAAATTTCCTAACCATGTTTACAAATGTGTCAAGGCTCTTTATGGTTTGAAACAAGCTCCTAGAGCTTGGTATGAAATGCTGACATCTTATTTGGTCGCTCAGAACTTTAGAAGAGGACAAATTGATACTACATTATTTACTAAAGTTGATGAATGTGAAAACTTGCTCAATTTTCAAATTTATGTTGATTGGTGCCACTCAAAATGATTTATGTAATGATTTTTCTAATATAATGCATAACAAGTTTGAAGTGAGCATGATGGGTGAGTTGACTTTCTTTTTGGGTCTCCAAATCAAACAAACTTCCAAAGACACTTTCATTTGTCAATCCAAGTATACTAGAGATATTTTGAAAAAATTCAACATGGATAAATGTAAAGCCATTAGCACTCCAATGTGTAGCACTTCAAAGTTAGAAAAAGCTGAAAATAGTCATAGTGTTAATCAAAAATTATTTAGAGACATGATTGGTAGTTTGCTTTATCTCATGGCTAGTCGGCCGGATATTGTGTATGTTGTTTGCTATGTGCATGTTTTCAAGTTGCTCCTAAAGATTCCCATCTTTGTGCTGTAAAAAGAATTCTTAGATATTTGTAAAACACTCTTGACTATGGTTTGTGGTATTCTAAGTCTTCTTCCTTTCATTTAATTTGTTTTATGGATGCCGACTTTGGTGGATGTCTTATTGATCGTAAAAGCACAAGTGGTACTTGGCCAATTTTTAGGTCCTTATTTGGTCTCTTGGTTTAGTAAAAAGCAATCTTGTCTCTCTTTCTATGGCCGAACCGGAATACTTAGTAGCCAGAGCATGTTGTCAACAAATTTTTTGGATGAAACACACATTGTTAGATTTTGGTCTAAAGTTTGATTGTGTGCCTATTATGTGTGACAATAGTAGTGAAATCAACATTTCCAAAAATCCAATTCAGCATTCCAAAACTAAGCATATTGACATTAATTAAACATCATTTTCTTAGAGACTTAGTTCAAAATAGGGAGATTTGCTTCACTTATATATCCACTAATGAGCAACTTGCGGATATTTTTACTAAACCTCTTGCTAGAGAACCGTTTTGCTACTTAAGGGATCAAATTCATATTCAATGCATGCCATGAGTAGTTTTTACTTTTGTTGATGCCAAAAAGGGGGAGAAAAATAAAAAGGGGGAATTTTTAAATTTAGGGGGAGTTTTTAAAGTAAGGGGGAGTCTTTCTTATTCAAACTTAGGGGGAGTTTTTAAAGTGAGGGGGAGTTCTTCTTACTTGTATATCTTTTTATCAAAATTTGCATATTTATTTTGTCATCATCAAAAAGGGAGAGATTGTTAGACCTATTGTTTCAATCCCTAGTATTTTGAATGATGATCAAACAAATATGAGAAAGGTATTTAACAAGTTTACTTGTGTTAAAAGTGCAGATTTCAAAAGGTTCGACACCAAGTCCCAACAGGCTCTCGAGTTCGAAGATCAACCCAGAAAGCCTCGAGTCCGAGCATCGACAGGCAGTCGACATCGAGACCAAAACCTAGAAATCGTCGAACCCTAGCATCGACAGGCTCTCAACATTGAGCCCACTTCGAAGTCGAATATCACGGTAGGCACTCGACACCATTTGAGCTCTCGGATCAGAAATTACATAAACAAGTGAAGTGTCGATACCGGGCAACGACGGGTCCTCGACATCGAAGCTCGCCAAGAAAGTATAGACTTCGACAAGGGCAACAGGCAGCCAACAACAGTCAAGCTCTCGGGTTAGAAAAATCCCGAAATAATCCAAAGTGTCAAGCTTGAGATCGACATGCCCTCGAAGTCGAAACAAGTGAAAACAAAGAAAGTGCCAAACACATTAATTGCAAGTCGCACCAACTTAAGTAGCCGTTAAAGTCAAGGATTCAAATTTTGTGAAGACCTCGAAGTAGAGTCTTAACATCGAACCCAAGTTCGAACCAGAAAAGCTAAAAAACAGAGACAACGACGGGTTTGTCCCTTTTCTCAAAGGGAAAAATAGAGTCAATTCAAAATCAACTCTCAGCTATAAATACAAGCTCTTGAGGACTTTCAACCGCCTATTTTCATCTCAACATTTCTAATTGTCAAAGAAAAAGTAATCAAATCTTTCAAGTCATCTTTTATAAGTATAATAGTTAGCTAGACTACTAGCATCTTTCTTGTCTTGTAAAAGTGGTCAAGTCTTGATCTTTTTAGGGGAATTGAAAAGAGTTAAGCAAGTTTTTTGTTTCTTGAGGATTACTTGTAGTTTCAGGAAACTAGAGTATAATTCCTTAGAATTTTGTTTGTAAAGATTTTTAGATTCACCTTTAAAGAATCTAGTGTTTTAGTGGAAACCAAACAAGTTGTTTGGGAAGGTGGATGTAAGCTTTTCTTGAGGAAGAAAAGTCAAACCACATAAAAACTTGTTTCTTTCTTCATGGTCTTTGTTTGAGCTTCAAAAGATTCATTTCTTATTCAAGTTACAAAACTATTTACTTCTAGAAAGAAAAGTTTTTAAAACCCAACCCAATTCACCCCTCCCTTCTTGATTGGCTAGAGTTGCTGTTTTTCAAATTTAAAATTGGGTGAAATGCACTAAATACCACATAACTATCGGCTTTTGCAAAAAACACCACTTTTATTTTAAAACTCTAATTACAGGCAATTTACTTTCAAAACGTGTGCCCAGTACCACTATGTTAGTCAATTCCGTTAAGTGACTAACAGTAAAAAAAGACAGGGGCAAAATTGTCATTTCACATGTGCAACACTGTTCATCGTTTTCTCCGATGAACAGTTTCGGTACTGTTCATCTGCAATTTTTATTTTATTTTTTTCTTCTTCCTTCTCGGATGAAGACCCAAATTGGACCCAATGAAGAAGAAGAAGAAGAAGAAGACCCGATTTAATTGGGTCTTCATGGGAAGAAGAAGAAAAATAAGAAATAAAAAAATTGCCGATGAACAGTACTGGAACTGTTCATCGAAGAAGACGATGAACAGTGACGCACGTGTGAAATGACGGTTTTGCCCTTATCTTTTTTTGACTATTAGCCACTTAACGGAATTGACTAACAGAGTGGTACTGGGCACACGTTTTGAAAGTAAAGTACTTGTAATTGGAGTTTTTAAAAGAAAGTGGTGTTTTTTGCAAAAGCCGATAGTTATGTGGTATTTGGTGCATTTCACCCTTTAAAATTTCATACAAACTTCCATAAACCAGTTTATGTATACACTGGCTTCATGGAAGCTTGAGAAATGCGCATCTCTCTTAGTTATTGTTGTTGTTGTTTTTCTTTCTATTTAAATTTATTTTTTAATAATAGTGTACAGTACCAGCATGTACTATTCACCAAATATTAGATACTTGAAAAGAATAGTACGGATATTCTCTCCAAGTATCTTGAACCCATTTCATACAAGACCAACTCTTAAAATTTTAACTTAATAGAAAATAAAAGTACTTGATTTCACGTTTTGAAAATGTGAAAGCACCTTTGTACTGCTTTCGAATATAATAATAATATAAAAATGTTGAATATAGTTTGTTTTGCTAAAGTATAGTGTGTTCAATGTCAAACACTGTGCGAAATGTTGGTAGTTTGAGAACCAATTTCTAAAATTGCTTTTCAGTTTTAGTTTGAACGAAGAGTTGCGACTCTTCACAAAAGGACTTTTTCAAACTGATTCTCAACCTCTACCAACGGATAGTAGCATTCAAACTCTATAAATAGAGGTGTTTGCCTGATATTAACAACACGAAAAAACACACAAACAACTCTCAATCTAGTGTATTATTCAAAGAACTTGCTACTTTGATATATGTTCAAATCTATTGTATCCTTGGGTATCTTGTCGTGATCCCACTTTAGCAAAGATAGTGGCGGAAATGATTCTCTAAGGATAGTGTTTCACACATTAGATTCATTCATAACTACTTTGTGCAATCCAAAGAAATAATTTCCTCAGTTTATACATTTGTTTAGTAAATTTTCTACAGCATTTCCATTGTTGTTTGAGTACTGTGATCAATTTTCTCCAACAATCTTAGAGAATTATTATATCCTTTCATGGAGACCACTCAAGAATCCACCATGAAGGTCATGAGTCAACATTCCATCAAGTTAGATAGGCTTAATGGAATGGGAGCTAAATACATGCAATGGAAGGACAAGATGATGTTCTTCCTCACAGCCTTGAAAGTTGCATACTTGTTGAAGCCTGATGCTGCTGCCATTCCTCCTCCTAAAGAAGATGATTATGAACAAATAAAGAATTCCCGTGAGAAAAGAGAAGAAGATGAAATTCTGTGCAGAAGTCACATGCTCAATAATATGTCAAATAATCTCTATGATCTCTTCACTACTACCAAGAGTCAAAGAGAAATCTGGAACAAGTTGAAAAGTGAGTATGCTACATAAAAGCAAGGAACATATAGGTTTATTCTCAAGAAGTTTTTTGATTTAAATTTAATTGAAATTGTTGTCTTATGGACCTCTGAATTTTCAAGTGTTAATTTCAAAACTAAATAATTATAGTGTTGAGATTTCAGAGATGTTGCAAGTAGGGGCTATAATAGCCAAGTTACCTACTTCGTGGAATGACTATCAGAAAAAGTTGATCCACTCTTCTGAAAAATTAACTATGACAAGTGTTTTGAAACATTTTAGAATTGAAGAAGGTGCTAAATTCCTTGGTAAGTTAGATGTTGAAGGAAGTTCTAGCATGAACTTGGTTGAAAGGAAGAACAAGAAAAGAAGTTCAGAAAATGCTGGTTGTGATGATAAGAAGAAGCACAGAACTTGCTACAATTATTGAAAGAAGAGACACTACAAGTCTGAATGTAAATCCAATAAGAGACAAAAGGGAGATAACCCTACAAGTGTTAATCTTGTTGAGATTGAAGAAGACATTGTAGCATGAAGAAAATTGTAGTTCTGTCTTTGGTGCTCAATATAATCGGGCTGTTTTATGTTGTTTAAAGTGTTCTTTTCTTGTCAAAATAAAGTGCATTTAGATTGTTCTAGTGATAATGTGTTTGTAATATGTATTATGTTCAAACTTCATCAAAATAGTTTGCTTGTTATAGTTGTTATACATTAAGTGTTATGTTTCACTATTAATTTATAATTTGTGCAACTACTTGTTTGAAGATTTGATTAGTTTACACTCAGATGTTTATTAGTTCGTGCAAGAAATGATTTGCTAGAATTTTCAAGTTGTGTTCCATGTCTATAAACTCAAAATCTTTGCAAATGTTAACAAGTTTCTGTATTTTGTAAAAGTATAAAAAATAAAAAAAATGCTTTAAGTATGATGTTGTCATTTGTTGCGCAAAGTTATGAGTTCATTGACTAAATATAAAAAATGATTTAGAAGAACTTGGCAATTTAAGGAATGGGAAGTAACCCTTAAAAATAGTCACAATGGTAGCCCAACCTCCTTCTAATACACTCTTAGATTGAGAGGTTTAAATGGTAAAAACAAGTTGTTTAGTGATTGTAAGCATCCTGGTTTTGTGTATACCATTCCAAGTTAAGGATGCACAATTGTAACTCTTAATTAAGTGAGAGGATGAGTGTTAAACTCTTAATGAAATTGTTTCATTGTGTTATAGTTGTTATTCAACTAAATTTGAAACAAATTTTACCTATGTGATCATAAGAAGTGGTGCCACTTCTACCTTAGATTTTGGGTGATCCTTAGTATGTGATCATCAAAACTAGGATGAGCGCATGACCTTAATAGTGCTGAAAATTTTGTGTGATTGAAAGTTGCAAATGATGGTCAAATGTTTGAAAATTTTCTATTTCTATTTCTATCAAACATTGGTTTAAGCAAATGAGCAACCAATATCTTGATTGAAACTTGTGTCTTGTTTACACTAAGTGAAAGTTTAAGACGAAAGTTACTTTCATTGACGTTTGATTTCATGTAAACTGTTGATTCAACAATACAACCTAAGTTGGGGAATGTTGAATATAGTTTGTTTTGATGAAGTAAAGTGTGTTCAATGTCGAACACTGTGTGAAACGTTGGTAGTTTGAGAACCGATTTCTAAAACTTTTTTTCAATTTTAGTTTGAACGAAGAGTTGCGACTCTTCACAAACGGATTTGTTCAAACTGATTCTCAACCTCTACCAATGGATAGTGGCATTCAAACTCTATAAATAGAGGGTTTGCCTGATATTAACAACACGAAAAAACAAACAAACAACTCTCAATTTTGTGCATATATTCAAATAACTTGCTACTTTGATATATGTGAATCAATTGTATCTAGGGGAATCTTGTCGTTTTCCCGTTTTAGGGAATATAGTGGAGGCAATACTCTCAGGAAAATGTTTCACGCTTTAGATTCATCCGTAATTGCTTTGTACAATCCAAAGAAATAATTCCCTCAGTTTTATACATTTGTTTAGTAAATTTTCTGCAGCATTTTCATTGTTGTTTGGGAACTGTAATCAACTTTCTCCAACAAAAAATACTAAACATAAAAAAATTAAAAAATAGATACTATTTCACGTTTTGAAAACATGAAACCCATATTTTTTACCATGCACGGAAAACAAGCACAATGTTGGTTATATTTTTTATAAAAAAGCATATTTTGGGAATTGACTAAACCAAAAGCATTGGGTTGATTTTATGAAAATGAGAACCCTGTAATGCTTATCATGTACCAATTGTGTATCATATATTTAATTCAAAATTTTGGATGAACGGGTACATATGACAAAGTTTATACATGCAACTTTGCGACATCCACCCGCGCATCTAAAGACAAGTACCACCTTCTAATTTTAAAATGTCTAACTAGCCCTTAAAATTTGGATTTATTTAGGAAACTAATAGAGAATGGGATTTCTAAGGAAGGGTTACGTACAACAGGAGGTGCGAAAAAACTCTCCCTGCAGTTCGTAACTTCTCAAAAGAATACAATATTTTGGGCATTCTAAAATTTTCTTGAATTTCACTGCTCCCTCAAGTACAAAATGTCGAGAAAAGGTTGGTTTCAGAATGGAATAGCGACTTAGTTGAAAATAGGACAAAGGTTCAAATAAACCCCTAATGTTTCACCCAAAGTCCAGATTCACCCCTAACCTTACTTTTGAATTAAAAAAACCCCGGATGTTGCAAGATCACTTATTTTTGTTGACTTGGCTCCGCCACCTAACCCAACTGTCCGGCATGTCGTCGAGGTAACTTATTCATCCAATTCTTTCGACCTTTTTCTTCTCTTATGTTTCCTCTCATTTGCCGAAGTCTAGGAAGACCCACTTAAAGTAGAATTACAATGTCATTAATGGAGAAGCCCTTTATCCAGCGAATAAGTGTCCCCAAATTTATTGAAGCTTGCATCACAGGGAAAGAGAATGTAAATCCTAATTCTCTCTGCTTACCAGTAGGTGGGTGATACTTTACTTCTTCTTCAGTGATAAATTTTGAAAGCTTTGACGCAATGCAGTCAAAAAAGTGCCTGAAAATCAGAGAATCCTACGAAATTGAGAGATCATAATTAGAAGAAATGAACCAACTAAAAACACACGCAACGTGCTTACCTCTGCAGTTCCAACCATTAGCTCATGAGGAATTGATGCCTCAGCGGATTCTTGACTGACTAATCAGCGAGTTCTCCCTCCCAATTCAACTCGCAACACTCTTAAGTTCGTGCCTCGAAGATCCAATGCATAATAAAGTCCTTCCTCATTACTGAGATGGGAGCTGAGATAGTTAAAAAAACGGATGAAGTAGCTCGGAAGGATTAATAAATTTTATCTGATCTTAGAAACAATGGAATTATGCCATACAATGGAATATCTTACATTTTTTTCAGTTAATTACAGGAAATGTAAGAGAAGGAAAAGGGTCTGAAGAATTGGCCGAAGAAATTGCCCAAACGATATGCCAGATGGTTGGGTTGGGTGGCGGAGCCAAGTCAGCAAAAATAAGTGTAAGAATGAGCACAAAATGTTAATTAATTTTTAGATGCTAATTAATTGGCTCTCATTGGGCACAAAATTATATAAAGGAGAATGAGGATCATGTAATACTCTTCTTGGGCTGTTTCAGCTGCAAAATCTTCTTTCCTGTTTCTCTTTCTCCTATCTCTACTATTTGAGTAGTAAGGATCCTTCAAAGGTACAGGGCTCCAAAATATATTCTTTGTTAAAATACGGTAATATTCTTATTTTGTCCAATAAAAGTAGATCCTCTTTTTCTTTTTGATTAACACGAATCAGTATCTTTTGTTCAGGTTGAAACATTCATTCCTTTTTAACAGCAATTTGGAAGTTTGAAATTGTCAATAAACCTAATGCCCCTCTGCTAAAGATACATCGTCTATGCGAAAATGACAATAATACTTATGAATCCTTTCAATCTCTAAGTTCCAACAACTAATTGCTCTGTCTCACCAACTTTGACAGCCGTTGTGCTTTGGAGATTATTGGAGTCATCATTCACTGAGCTTTGGTCGGATCGTGCCCTTCAAATAGCTAATAGGCGTGGGATAAAAAAAAAATGGTAACGTTTTCATTCTCTTCTGTAAATCACCGAATCCTCCTATTCCTTGATTTTTATGGATGATCACGACGTTAAGTTGAACAACCAACGGAGTTGTGTCAGAGAGGGCAATTGAATAAATTTGCATATATTGGAAGACACTCTTAATTTTCAATTAACTTTTAAATTATGTATATTCTAAACATTATTGCACATAACCTTTAAAAAGATAGCACAATATATTTAAAAAAATGTTTCACCTCCTCTTTCTATACCTTGCACATCTCTATTATATTGACTCTTAATTAATAAGAAAAATATTTTTTCTTACAAGTAAATAGTGATAAACAGTTTCCTTAAATTCTTATTTATAAAAGTAAGACATTCTTAATATTTAATTAATTTAGATTTATTTTCAAAAGATATTCATTATATCTTTTCACAAAGCATGGACTTTGAGTTACTGCACATTTCACATTTAAATTCAAAGATTAGAATTTGTTATTACTTTTAAATAAATGAATTTTGTTTTCCTTTACTCTTATGTTTCTTAAATATAATTCCAGCTTATGAAGCATCAAATTTAAACCCCATTCATACTTTTTAATTAATTGTACATTTTATATTAAAAGGAATTTAATATTGCGCATTAATGTTTAAGACATTGCACATTTCTTTTCAAAAATTGCACCCCTCCTAATACACCCTGGTATTTCATTGTTTTCCTATTCATTAATCATTAAATAATTTACGTTAATGTAAATAACCCTAATGAGCTGTCCTAATTCGTAAGCTTAGAAATTATGAATTCTTAATTTTAAATAAACTTAACATTACATATTTTCTTAAAGAAATTAACCATTGTACATCAAGTTTAAAATGAAGAAAAAAACTGCACATTTATTTTCAAATTGTTCCATCTCCATTTAGTATACGTCATTAAGTTTCATAATATTTTCTCTTAATTCTGAAGAAAATATTTTTTTACATGTAAGTAGTGATAAAAAAAATTACCTCAAATTATTATTCCTAAAGTAAGGCATTCTGAATATTGTTAATTCATTTTGAAATATCTTTGTGCAAAGATATTTGTCATCTCCTTATTTTTTTTAAATTACAAACAAGCTCACTGGGCCAGAAATTAGTATTAAATTAACTTTAAAATTTTAAATTATATCAGAAATGAAAAATCTTAAAACATTTTGCAGCCTTAAAGATGATCTTTTTTTGAGGTTGAAACATTCATTCCCTGTAATAGCAATATGGAAGTTTTCAATTTTAAATGACCTGATGTAGCTCTGCTCATCTACAAAGTACGTCTATCCGGAGATGATGATAATACTTACGAATCCTCCCATTCTTTACTTCTAAATTCCATCAATCAGTTGATAAATCTTTTCTTGTTTTTCTTTTTTTTTATAAATAAAAACTCATTGCTATTTTAGTTCAAAGTAACACTTTAGGAAATTGTTGCATATATCTCTAACAAGGTTCCAATTACTTTCCATAATATAGGGTACTAATAAGTTATAACATTAACCCTAATATGTCAGGCATGGCATCTAGGGTCTAAGCCATGCAAATCCAAGCATGTCCTAATCACATGGTTCAGTCCATCAAAGCTGTTGCTTCTGGTGAGGATTGTCGGCATGGCTGGAACTGGAACCACTGGAGTCAGGCCGGCCACTATGCTCTACCGTCTGGGAGGGGTTGTTTAAGGCCGCTGCTTTGGCATGGCATCAACAGCATGGCCTTTCTCCACTGGCAAGTCACTGGTCAGCGTCTGCACGGCAAACTCAAAGCATGGGTCTGCCCAGATGTCCACAGAAGACAACTGCTTCCGCATGGCATCAACCAGTTGCTCTATCCCTTCAACTTAGAGAGCCGTTGTGCTCTTGCGATTATTGGGGTCATCATTCACTGAGCTTTGGTTCGATCGTGCCCTTTAAATAGCTAATAGGCATGGGATAAAAAAATGGTAACCTTCTATTCTTTGATTTTTATGGATAATTATAACATTAAGTTGAACCATCGAATGGGGTTGTGTCAGAAGGGGCAGCTGAATATTATGTATATTGGCAGACACTCGTAATTTTAAATTACCTTTATATTATATACATTTTAAGGAAGTTCATCATTATTGCACGTAACCTTTAAAAAGATTGCACAATTATTTCGAAAATGTTGTACCTCCTTTTTATATACTTTGCACATTTTTATTATATTGACCCTTAATTAATAAGAAAAATATTTTTTTACAATTAAACAATGATAAATAATTGGCCCAAATTATAATCCTTAAAGTAAGGCATTCTTAATATTTAATTACATTAGATTCATTTTATAAAGACATTCATTATTTCTTTTCAAAAATGTTGCACTTTCAGTTACTACACATTACACATTTCAATTCAATGATTAGAAATTATTATGAATTTTTAATAATACGATTTTTTTTTTTAACTCTTATATTGCTTAAAAATAATTTCAACTTATGAAGCATAAAATTTATACGCCATTCATAATTTTTAATTAATTGTACATTTTCTTTAACAAAGGAATTTAATATTGCACATTAATTTTGAAGACATTGCATATTTCTTTTTAAAAGGTTGCACCCCCTCTTAATACACTTTGCACATTCCATTATTTTCCTATTCATTAATAATTAAATATTTTACGTTAATGTAAATAAGACTAATGAGTTTTCCAAAATCTTAAGCGTAAAAATTATAAATCTTTTATTTTTTTTGACTATCTCAGGAAACACTTGCATAAATTCATTGACATGAAAACCAATTCTGTTTGAAATACAAATTAAAGACAAGTATCATCAAAGTGTTCTTCAATCTCACTCTGAAATGATAAAGTCAAAGAGAATTTGATGCATGTTCTTAAATTCGAAGAGAATGAACCATCTTTCCATTTATCTCGCAAGTCCAAAGTATTCAATCAATGGACAACTTGATCTATTTTCTTAAATGCTCGCTCGTCAAACCTTGAAAAGGTAATCAACAACCTTCAACTCATCTTCCTCGCATCCTTCAATTACTAATTCAACTAGTGATTCTGCCTGAAAAATTAATGGAAGCAGACGTAAACAACCCTCGTGTGATATTAGGAAGGTATGCAATTTTCTTGACACCATTTTCCACCGCTGTCTGGATCCACCGGTTGAATCGTTCAACAATGTCCGCTGCACATCTAACTGCCATTCTTCTCAATTTCAATGATCAAAGTATGCATACCAATCTTTTTATTGCGATACCTCGACAGAATTATTTCATTTCTTTCCAAATTTTCATGTGAAAAAACAACATTGTCAAACCTTAGATGGGGGCACGTAGCATCAACCTGGGATTCATCCTTTTTTTGAGTCCGGAGAGTATGTGGTGCATGATACCTTCAGGTAACTCAGACATGTTCTTCCTCCCTGGTTTTTCCCCCAAAAATTTTAATTCTTGTTCGAGATAGTGGGTCTCACAGTTTTTACTGGCAAAGAGTTTGCGGCTTATGTTTGGACTTCAACTATTTTTCAACTCCTTTACCTTTTCTTTAGAATTTTTTTTTTTTTTAATGAATGCTTAATCTTCAATAAACTTAAAAATTGTATTTTTTTTTTAAAGAAATTAATCATTGCACATCATGTTTAAAATTAAAAAAACAAATAATACATTTATTTTCAAATTGTATCATCTCCATTTCGTATATGTTTTTAAGTTTCATAATATTTTCTCTTAATTCGGAAGAAAAAAAATTTTAACATGTAAACAGTGATAAAATAAATTACCTCAAATTATGGTACTGAATTATTAATTCATTTAGAATTATCTTTGTACAAAGATTACACATTTATTTCAAAAATATTGTACCTCCTTCTTGTATACCTTGCACATTTCTAGTATACTTACTCTTAATTAATAAGAAAAAGAGTGATGAACGATTGCCTAAAAAATAATTCATAAACGCAAGGTATTCTTAATTTTAATTAATTTAGATTTGTTTTCAGAATGATATGCATCATTTATTTTCTAAAAGGTAGCTAGCACTTTCAGTTAGTACACATTGCACATTTTAATTCACTGATTAGAAATTGTTCTGACTTTTAAATAATAGAGTGAGCCAAAAATATCATTATACTTTTCACTTTGAGTCTGTTTTGGTGACTTTACTTTTTCTTTAGCCACAATGTTACTATAATAATTTAAACGGGCCAAAATTTTCACTTGCTGTTAACCCACTATTTAGTGGCGGAAAGGCCTTCATATGCTTCTAACGTGCATTGTTTTATGGGCATTTTTGTTCATTTACTGTTTATTTTCTTCCCCAAATTTACTGTTCATCATGTTCCCTAAACTCCTCCAACTTCCTCCTCCTCCGTCCGCCACTCCTCCCTCCGCCTCTCTTTCTCCCCCAAACAACCCACTGCTCAATTTCTCCATCTGTGAGAAAAACCCGGTGCAAATGTATTTCTTTAATGGAATCAAACGTGGGAGATAATCCATCACAAGGAAAATGCATATCAGCACCACTCAATTTCAAAGCCTTAACCGAGCTATCTATAAGGTCAGACAAATTTAATGTATAAGTATAAGAATCCGAATTTTTATCATCATCATCAGAATCATTGTAACAAAATTGCAAACTCAGCTTCACCACTTTGGAACTGAGGGCGTACTGAACCCAGTAATCGACATACAACCAGAGGGAGTCATAATCCCAAAAATAGAAAATTATGCTGAATTTTTTTAGAGTAGTGTCGTGTTAGCGGTGGTCGAGCATTTGAGTAATTAATTGAAATCAGGAAATAATTCTTCTGAGAGGCTACGACGGTATTCAAAGATACTGAACAAAAGAGGTTACGCCATGCAGGGCCAACATGCAGTGGGTTGTTTGGGGGAGGAAGGGAGGCGGAGGACGGAGGAGGGTCAGATGGCGGAGGAGGAGGAAGGTGTAAGAATTTAGGGAAGATGATGACCAATAAATTTGGAGAAGAAGGAAAAATGTGAACAGTGAACAGACATAAATGCTTCTGAAAAAGGGCAGGTAAGTGGCACATGAAGACCTTTCCGTCAAGACAACCATTGGGTTAACGGCAACCATTGGCCCGTTTAAATTAGTGTAGTAATATTAGTGGCTAAAAAATATATAGTGACCAAAGCGAATACAAGTGAAAAGTATAGTGATATGTTTGGATGTTCACTCTAAATAATAACTTTTTTTTTTCTTTACTCTTATATTGGTTAAGAGTAATCTCAACTTATGAAGCATAAAATTGAAATCATTCAGAATTTTTAATTAGTTGTACATTTTCTTTTACAAAGGAATTTATTATTGCACATTTGTTTACGAAAAAGTTGCACCTCATGTTAATACACCTTACACATTTTCATTAGTTGCCTATTCATTAATTAATTGTGCTGCCACTAAAATTTTGGTTCAATTGAAAGACACTATCGTTGATACACAAGTTACAAGTAGTTTCATATGATTTGAGAAATACACAATCGAGGGACACCATGATTTGAGAAAGCAATTTTCCAATGTTTGGAAAATGGCGGGAGATTGTTGAATTTTCCAACAATTGAAAGAAATTAGGAGTGCTTTTGAAACCGAAGGTGGGAGTAAAAAGGAATCATACACAACTCCTTATTTGAATAAAGACAACTCTCCACACTACCACAAATCAGGTCTTTAACACCTATTATTTCACCCCTTTAGCACCAGTTTTCCATTTGTTTTTATCAAGTGTGAATGATATGCTGTTTTGATGATCTCAACTCATTTACACCGATTATCTTAGATCTGGTGTTAAAGATCACGGATCTTCAATACCGGTTATTTATATAATCGGTGTTAAATTCAGAAATTTTGTAAATAAATTTCCCTACAATTAATTAAAAACGATATATTACAAAAAAGAATAAACCATGCAAAAGCTTGATTTAAAATGCCATTGAACTAATTGTAAATACTTAATAAAATGCAACAATAGATTCAACTTAATAGCCAATTATTTATTACATGCATATATCAAGTCTTATTACAATCTAAATGCTAACTTATATATTCATCTTCCTTTTCATTTTTTACTTAACTGTCAACTTTTCGTCTTCAAAAGCAACTACAAAAGTAACATCATCCTTCAATTTTCAGATTAATGGATGTTCTTCTTTGGTTTTAGCTCCTTACTACTCATGTGCCTACGAGTGTGAATGTTCTTCTTTGTCTTTTGGCTCCATAATCCACACTCATCATCTTCCCCTCGTCTTTTGCTTCACATATATGAAGCTCCTCTTCATGTGAAGGAATTCTCTAGAAAACTGTGGTGATGATCTCTTGTATGATGATGTAGAGCATACAATTCTTGACTACGTAAGCCCTATCTCATGATCATAGAAAAGATCATCTTGATAGTTTTTCAGTGAATTCTTTCACATGATTTAGGTCATTCAGTGTATATTTATTGGTGCAAGAAAAGTACAACTTTTTTGAATGTCTCGACAATGGCAATAGATATACTTCATAGCAACAATGTCACCTATAACAACAATACATTAGACAACACAATGATTATTGCCTACATTCAAACAACAAATAAATCACAGTTTTGATCGAATTGGGCTGCAATGGTTCAATAAACAATTCTATAAAATAAAATAAAAACCCAATATCATATACGAAAGTAAACAGGAAAAATAATTCACAACCAAAATAAGAAATATTGTTTAGATCGAAACTGACTGTAGGGATGCCGATTCAATCTAAACAGTTCCTAAATAACTCAGTAATTATTTCAAATACCAAAAAATAGAAAAAATAAATCACAAATTTATAAAGAGTGAACTGCAAAAAATATACATATACTTTTCGGTTGTGTCCGCTTTGATACATATACCTTTTTTTTTTTTAGCCAAGAATATACCTATACTAATTTAAACGGGCCAAAAATGTCACTTGCCATTAACCCACCATTTGCCTTGACGGAAAGGCCTTCATGTGTTCTTTCTTCTTTTTTTGTTTTTTTTTCCTTTCCATTCTTCCCCAAATTCTACCACTATTCATCATCTTCCTTAATTCCTCCTCTTACTCTGTCCACCCCTCATCTGCCTCCTTCCTCCACAAACAACCCACTGCAATTCTTCCTCTTTGCTGTTTGTCTTACCCCCATTTCCACCATCGCCATTGCTTCCATTCACTCACCCTCTATCTCCGAAATAAATCCATCCACCAAGCCTTCCGTCAAACCCACCACCATCGCCTCGTCTGTAAGACCCCGTAATTTTTCGCCCTAGTTTAACCTTTACAATTGATATTTATATAAATATTTCTTTAACTCTATTAGGTACAATTATAAAATTGTATGATTTTCTTAAATATTTTGATTATGAAATTTTATGTTTTAAGTTATAATGCTTTGGATTTTAACAATCGATTTTTGATTATGAAATTTTATGTTTTAAGCTAGCAACTTTAGGAACATGGTGGTAAGCTTAAATTGCTTACAATAACAATCGATTTTTGATTTATGATGCATAGAAGTTGAAATGTTAGAATTTTGAGTTTTCTTAAGGTTTTGATCTTAATCTTTGATTTTAGATGTTGTAAATATGTTACCGATTGATAGAAATGTTATAAGAACACTATATGATTGATATTGAGCAAAAGAACCCAAAGAAAAATGTATTTTGAAGCACTTTTTATTGAAACCCGAAGATAGAAGTTTTGGAAATCTGAATTTGGGCACAACTGGTTATAACCGGTTCAATAGTGGGTGAAATCAATTTTCTTGGCTCAAGAAAATCAATTATTTCCGACCAAAGTGTGAAAAAAAAAAAAAAAAACCGGTATTAGGACCTGAGGTAATTTTCTGAGCGAGTATTATCGCTCTTTTTGCAGGAAAACCCACACTGAAGTTGAAAAGCCTGAAGTGTCATTATTACCCCTCTGATAGTGGGTAAAACCGCTCTTCGAATGCTGAGAACTCCTGAAGAGCGGTTATAACCACTCTATTTGTTGGTAAAACCAATCTGACCCTGAAAACATGAATTTTTGAAGATTCAAACTAAAATCTTAACAATTTCTTTTATAACTTTAAACATTTTTATTGACAATTAATTAAGGTTCATTAAATGACTAGAAACACACGAATTTAAAGGCAAAATGATCAGCACCTTTTAGTTGCCTAATTTTAGAGTCTTATCCCGCAGATTTGACCGGCTTTTGCCCAGGTATTGCATGGTTATGTGCAGGTTAAGAAGCTGTTAATGAAAGGAGGAAAGAAGGCAATATGGAGCTAAAGGACATTGGCCGACCTCATCCGTGACGACCTCATCCGGGACCTAAAGTGGATATTAGATCAAGGACGACGTGAACTAAGGCTGACCCCGTCCTCCACGGATGGGGTGAAGATAAGCCGACCCCGTTTTCGGACGACCTAGGCTACAGTGACCTAAGTGCGCGACAAAGGGCGCGAATATGAAGCATCCCTTCACAGCATGCAGGGGATCCCAAAAGCAAGGAGCAGAAGTTGGAGGCCGACGTCACGTGAGCTCGGCGATAAGTTGGGATTCAACATAAAGCAACCACAGACTTGCGGTTTAATCCAAAATCGTCTAGAAGAAGGATCTAGAAGGAATATTCTATCCAGCAATTACAGGAGAAGTAAAACTCATCTCAAAGTGTGAAATGCGAATTTGAATGAGATAAGGACGAAGTTTGGTTTCTCTTTTCTTGGGGCAATTGGAGATAAGAGGGAATCTCAAGAAGCGATAAGGATTTATTACTTCCTTTTCTGAAGTGATCTACTACCTTTTCAAGATTTTGATTTATTTTCCTTAAGGGATAGAGATTTGATTTATTTTCCTTTTGCTGAGAGATAACCATCTCTATAAATAGGGATATTTTCATAGGAGGAAGGGAGGAGGATTATTCAGTCTTTGACAAAGTTTTACTAGTCACGATACATTTTTAGTGCTTAGTTTTCGTTCTGTTCAAATTTTTCTGCATCTGTACGCTAGGCCGTCGACCATTTGGTGAAATGGACGGGTGACTTACGCATTATTTCAGCATTAATTCAGTAATTTCTTTTATCTCTCTTTCATTCTTGCTATGTCATATTCTATGATTATGTGTTTTACTATCGAAAGCATGAGCAGCTAAATTCTTAATTCCGATATTATGTAAGATATTCGAATCCATGCATGTATGAAATTGAATTAACATTGCGTTTAATTGGCTATATTTTATTCTATCTTGTGAATCCATTTCTTTGTTGATTATGTATTAAGTTTGATCACCTTAGTACTGTATAGGTAATTGTTATCAAGTAACAAGGTTGTCGGCTAGGTAGTTTCGGATATATTAGTGTTTACACTTAACGGTTACGGCTAATAAAGAATAAATAGTGTTAGATTCTTAATTCTTAAAAGCTCTTTCGGGCAATGATCTTTGCGAGGGACCCCACAAAGGATCACCGAATTACATAAGGGATTGGGTACATCTGAGGGACCCACGGTACCTAGAACTAACCGATGTAGATTAAATTAGACCACAAAGTGTTTATGATTGCATGCATGCGAGGAGAATTAATTGCATAATAATGAAATATTTTTATCAATTATTTATTTGTTGATTGTTATTTTTCTCTAGTAGTTATAAATTGAACCAACTCTAAGATCTCTTGAGAGGCACCAAAGGAGACGACTCGTCAAAAGTGTGTTTTATTGTGTTAATCTGGAATTAGAAGTGATTTCTCCGTCTATGTGGATCGATCCTATGCTTTCCTATACTATTTATAGTCAGTAATTTGCAGGTATAAAAACAGTGATTTTTACTGTATTTGGTACGACACGACGAAGTCGCTTACCACAAAAACATATAGAAACCTAGAATCTAAAGATTGATCTAGATTCATGGATACGGTCTAAACTATGATATTTATGTAATGTAATTTACTCACAAAAAACTAGCGATACGAGGTGAGTGTTCTCTCTATAGGGGTTAAATGTTTAAATAAGTAACTAAATGAGTTAGCATGTTCTACTTATGTTATTGTTTATATATGACAATGATATTAAAGCTATGTTTAGTGAAATGTTTATATGTGTGCCATGAATACGTAAATGTTTCAAACACTACTACAAAAAGTAGATTCAACGGCGGTACTTTAACGACGGAAAAGACCAAAACCGCCATTAAAAAGAAAGTACGGACTTTCTACGGTGGTTTATATATAAACCGTCCTAGAAAGTCATTATCTACGGCGGTTTATATAGAACCGCCGTAGAAAGTCATTATCTACGGCGGTTTATATAGAACCGCCGTAGAAAGTCATTATCTACGGCAGTTCTATATAAACCGCCATAGTAAGTGATACTTTCTATGGCTGTTATTAAGAAACCGCCATAGAAAGATCTTTTCCATGACGGTTTCTCAATAACCACTATAGAAAGATCTTTTCCATGGTGGTTCTCAAATAACCGCCATGGAAAATTGCTTTCTATGGCGGGATTTTTATAACCGCCATTGAATATACGCATAGGGTTTAGGGTTTATAACCGCTAGTAAAACTGAATTTCTTTTTGTTTAGAGTTGTTTAAAACTCCAATGATGTTGATGTTTGTAATATTCAAATTTAAACATATTATCTGCATCATCTGAATTTTGTATACAGGGGTAAGGTGTATTACGCACGTCCACCTCTTTATATTTTTCTGACTATTAATTCTAATAAAAGAAGGTATATATATATATATATATATATATATATATATGCAAAGGAAGATCTAACTAGCCTATATATGATAGATACATAATTGATCGACAATTAATTAAGACTTTACATGGATATGACATTGATTTATTCTTGTAACCAATTGTGAAGAGTATTAAGTGCCGCTATGAATTTTTATTTTCACATAAGTGAATTTCTTGATTTACTTTATTTAAATAGCGATAAGTAGATAGGAATTCAAAAGTAAAAATCTTATTAGTAAGGGTGAAGTGCATTTTTGGTCACGAAACTTTGCCAATGTGCAGAAATGATTATGCAACTTTCAAAAGATGATTTTAATTTGGTCTTACAACTTTCAAAAATGTGCAAAAATGGTCATTCCGCTAACCCCCACCGTGAAGTCCCTAACTTTTTTTACAGTCACTAAGTAGTTATAATAAGTGAAGATGGAGAATAATACATAGTGATTCAATGAAGTGATTGAACTCAGTTATAAGCGAAAATAAGAAACAGACCAAACGGGAAGGAAGAAAAGAAGGCTCTCGGCCAGAGAAAGAAAAACAGGGGAAGAAAAAAAAAATTGCCGAAATGATCACACAAACAACACACAAAGTAACGTTACTTTGTCTGTTATTTGGATCACATAAACAACACACAAAGTAACGTTACTTTTTGTGTTATTTGGAGATGATCTAAACAACACACAAAGTAACGTTACTTTGCGTTATTCGGTTTAGCTGCAACATTAGTAATTCAATGAAAATTGTTATTCGTGACCAAAAATGCACTTCACCCTATTAGTAATTCAATGAAAATTGCTATTTTTGAAGTTTTCTTAGAATTATTATGTAACAATACTTAAAAAAATTTTGAGGGCCTAAAATAATAGATTGGTCAAATAAAAATTTGAAATTTATTTATTATTTATCATAACATAAGAGATGGAGTTTGTATATAATTAATAAATATGATGAATTTTACTATAAAAATTGATAACTAGTAAATTGCATATTTATTATTAAATTTAAAAAAAAATGGGGTTAATTTATAAAAATAAAAACTAGAAATTAATAGGAATAGAGGCGTGCGGTTTAAGATAAACCACCGTAGAAAACCCAATATATTACGGGCTTTCTACGGCTGTTGTAATTAAAACCGCCAAAGAAAGTCTATGGCGGTTTTAATTACAACCACCGTAGAAAGTTCATCTCTACGGCGGTTTTTGTAAAACCGCCTTAGAAAGTTCATTACGGCATTTTAATAAAAACCGCCATAGAAACTTAAGTGGGTAGGGCATTTTAAGGGAAAAATTGTGAGCTTCCTCTGTTTCCATCTCCAGCCAACTGCCGCTTCCCTTTCATCTTCTGCAAGGAACGTCGTCGGCGCCCATCCTCTCACCGCCGGTTTTTTCTCTTGTCTTCCCCTTAAGCCGTTCTTCCTGCGGCGTTGATAACAGACCCGCCATCACCCAACTCTGGAGATGGTTTCTTAATCGGCCGTCACCCACCACTTGGAGTTAACCCGCATCTGAATTTCAGCACAATTGGTTCTTGTTGTGGGCTTCAAATCATAAAGGGTTACTTACGCAAAACCCCTGTAGTTTGCGAAAGTACAGGATGGCCCACCTATGCTTTAAAAATCTACGCAAAACCCCCATGTGGTTTCAAAACCCTGTAAAGTAGACGAAAATCTTAATTTGTGACCAAATTGCCCTTATTCAATCTGATTGAATAAGTACAAACCCTTTGACTGATAAGGGCAAATTGGTCACAAATTAATATTTTCGTCTACTTTACAGGGTTTTGAAACCACAGGGGGGTTTTGCGTAGCTTTTGTGTAATTAACCCAATCATAAAAAAGGTTATATCAAATAGTTTCAACTTTATTTAAGCTTTACAAATTTTATTGTTACTTGATTATTGCGATTGACCTAGGGTTTATTATTAGTTTTAAATTCAGGTTTTTTCTAGTTGTTTGTTGATAACATATATAGCTTCAGCTTGGGCGCTCACTTACTGATCGCAACTTTTGGTTTTATTTCTTTTGGTTTTGTTTTATTTTGGGTCCTACAAATTGGACCCTATTCTAAAGCAAAGAACTCGTTTATGCTAAGCTATAAGCATACATGCTGTTGTGAAAGTGGATAGTTATGTCGCATGAGCACAGCTCTCCTTCTTCCTCATTCCCCCTTTATTGTTACTTATACGGTTTCCATTACTTCAAAATGTTTATTTCTATTTTTGTGGTGTTGGTTGGGTGTTTGAGTTTAGGAAGTTTGGATTGAGGTGAATAAGGTGAAATTCTCTGCAAGAATTGACTGACTAGGAAGTGAAAACACAAATGCCTATGTCGTGTTTGTGAAAAGGCCTGAAAGAAATTTTTTTTATAAATTTGGTACTTTCTACGGCGGTTTCAAAAAAAGCCACCATAGAAAGTCCTAACTTAGGAACCGCCGTAGAAAGTCCGAACTTTCTATGGCAGTTCCCAATCGCCGTAGAAAGTCCGTAACCATTCTACGGCTCCCAGATAGATGGTGATTCAAATGCTTAAAAAACCGCCGTTAAATGTGCAAAAAAATTGCCATTAAAGCCCCTTTTTGTAGTAGTGAAATGTTGAGGTATGTATATAAATCAAATGTTTATTAAATTTTATCGTATGAACAAAATTGTTATTTAGGTGTCAAGCATGAAATGTTCGTGTCTGGTGCATCGTGTTTGTGCACCATGTTTTGTGCTACTTGCGTGTTTCATGTTACTTGTTACTTACGATTTTATATTTGGGGTCCCAAAATCTGTTTAGTTTGTTGAAATCGGGCGTGTCAGCGTTGGTGGTGGGTCGTTTTTACACCAAAATAAAACCTACTCAAATAAGCACATTGGTGAGTAAGGTCGTCTCCTTAGGGAACGGGGTTAACTCCTTCCTTCAGTTAATTGAAAACAGTTTTGGGAGAGAATTTCATTAGGATTAGAAAGAAACAAAACACTTAATAAACTAAAATAATAAAACAGACTAAAACATATAGAAAAAGATTATGGCAAGCACATGACTTTACACTAGTTTAAGCAATTCGTTCATTGACTCAATGATATGTTTACAAATAGACTTCACACCAGTTATGGTTACCGGCGACGCGCACATGCATAACCTCATTCCCTCTTATTCTCTGGATAGTTAGGATGACGCATCTCTAACTAATCTCCTAATTAGCTAGTAACCTAGAGAGACGCTCTACTAGATTAACCAACTAACAGCATTAACAAAGAAGGGAACCTGATTTTAGCCAAAAGACTCTGACGCAGGGCCATTCGACTACCCTATTACTCTCCCTACCTGAAAGTAGTCTTACCACTGCTCGGACTCAAAGGACGCCTCAATTTATCCGATTGGTTTCCCATTATTGCAATTTAACATAAGTGTGATCAGTACCTAAGAAAACCTGTCATAATGCTTGAACTATCATAGAGAATAACAAGAACTTCCATTCATAAACTGGAAATCGTTTAGGTCTCACGAACCTACTAAACCGATGTTACATCATGTCATTGCCAGATCAAACAATCTAATTACTAATAACCAAAAGAAAAGAAAAGAACGTAACTATGCATGCTTGAATGTAAATGGAAGAAGAAATAGAACTATATGTAAAGTAAATTACAATGCAAACAAAAAAATAAAAGAAAAAAAAAGAGTTCATTAACCGAAGTACTGAATTCGTCGTGAGACGAATTCGTCTTCGGACAACAAACGAAAAAAACTCTAATGAGAACTACATAGTAATATTCCTAGAATTGAATACACAGCCTTTAATCAGGCTCTTCTTACTATTTATAAATAAAAAACAGAGAAAGAGAAGTAAACTGCAGCAATCATGGAAACTGCATTCTCTAACTCCTCCACACGTCAGTCAACTTCCTTTAACCGTCAGAGGTTTCTTTCCCAGCCTCCAAGCCTTCGTTATCACCGCGATTCAACTTCTCATCAATGATCCAAAAATCTCTTTGATCGTTTCTTGAACCGCTCCTTAGCAACTGCTCTTTAATATCCTCCGAGTGAGAGATGGAGTCCCACTTATTCTCTGCTTCTAGCTCTTAAAGAAACCAATTTTAGCCAAATTGCTGCTCATGTGGTAACTTCCCATTCATTAAGTAATATACAGAAAACAACCCAAAATAAGTACAGAATTGTCTAAAAACTCCTTGAACTTCAAAGAAATTACATCACAAAATTCTGCCTTATCAGTTGGATTTTAACTTTTGACTCAATAACTGAAGAGGTCAAGTTCGGTATTATCTCGATGTATGTCACCTGGTTCTATGCACCAGTGTTTGTGCACTAGTTCATTGGAGTAGTTGATGAGGCGACATATCGTGTATTGTGTCTGCCGTCCTAAGAATTCTAGCACAGGTAAAGTATAATCAGTAATGTTTACCGAAGTGTCACATAGATCCTCATTATAGTTTGCTGGTTATACTCCTTCTATCCCTTACGTGTTCCCCATTACTTGCTTAAAAAATACGTATTATGTGCTGGTAATTGTATACTTGGTAATCTTTTAATAGATAAACCTCACTAAGCCATAGAGCTCACCCATAGACTTTTTGCATGTTATAGACCTTGGGAGTAATCGCTACTAAAGTTCCTTGACCTGATAGTGTGATATTGATGAAGGACCTTTTGCATAGTTTTTTAGTACTACTGTATTATGACTTAGCGTTTTGTTAGTTTTTCAACTTAGATAATTATACTAACTTTTGTGCACTTTGTAATTACCTAGGTTTGAATTATGAGTTTTGAAACTATTGTATTATAATGTACTTAATGAATGAAAGTTATTATACCTACTTAGCGATTGCTCTGTATATCGTTAGGAGTGAACCAGACAGGCATCTCGGGCATGACTCCCACCTAACAGGGAGGTCGGTGCCGGGAGTGTCACATTGTGTTACGGGCCAACTCCTCAACGTTGCCCAGCAACCCTTGCGCATCCGCCATTGCGCTATTTTGCCGCTCATCGTGTCTCGACAACAACACTCAACTCGACACGATGACGTACTCCCCATGGTGCCCCACAATCCTTGCATGCCCACCACTGTGTTGTTTTGCTGCCCATCGTGTCTCGACTGCGACGCTCGACTCGACTGGTTTTTACTTGTTTTTTTTAGCTGAGACTTTTTATGTACAATATACCTATCTTTAGTAAGTAGGGGGATATTTAGAGTAGTATTTTAGTAGGAATAGCATTATTTTTGTAAGTGTTGAAAGATCTACATCTTTCACACCCTGTACGCTCCTACGGGCACTTATAACTTTTCATTAGTTTTCCTACTACGGTAGTATATGACGTATGCTCTGCTACCGTACCCGATTTTAATGTAAGTTAAGCATTTGCTAGTTAATTAAAGCATTCTTAATCTACATTCTCTTGCCCACTTTAAATTGCCGTCATGAACATCCGAGTCCCTACAAGTGTACTTCATCATTGCCGTCCCACTAAAGGTACTACAGTGCTGATTGCGTCTAGTGGCTAGGACTTGGAAGAAGCAATCTCCAACGGATTGCTTGGCACAAGCAATGCTTTTTAATAACCTCAAAGAGCGTCCCATAACAGTTGGTATCAGAGCTCCAGTTGCAAAACTGGGGCAGTTACTTTTGCTAGTTTTCACAAGTAAAGAGGAAGATGACGAACCAAGCATGGTTGGCCTCACTAGAGGAGGTAATGGGGGTGGTCTTCGATGTGTGCTCCATTGAAAAGGCCGAACATGTCCGCATCGACTCGAGGGTGAATCGAGTGGAGGATGATGTCGGCAATATCAGTGAAGACATTGAGAAGACCGTGAAGGCCAAATTGGCTGAGATGAAAACTAGACAAGACGATTTTCTAGATGCCCTTTGTGTGAAAGACAACTTGATCCTCGAGCTGAAGGAAGTTGTTGACATGCTTCAAGGTCAAATAAACATGGTACAGTTAGCTTTCGGTAACCAGAACGCTATCGGGAATGGCCTGTTGGGCCGGAATTTTTCGAGACACAAAGTTCTAGATCCGAACGAATATGGAGGTGTGCGCGATACAAAAGAGATCGAGAATTTCTTCTTTGACATTAAGTAATATTTTGAGGCCTGATGGGAGGGTAGATCGACCAACAGCAATAACACTTAGAGGAGTGGAGAGAGTAGATTAGGGAAACCTAACCCGAATGTTGGGAAAGGCGGGGGAGAGCGAGCTTCCCCAGCTAGTAGCAGCGGTAGTGTGGGTCAGTCCAGCGGATGGAGATCTACCAACAGTCAGGGTGGTTCGACGACGAAGATGGAATGTTACATCTGTCAAGGCCCGCACAAAATGTTTGACTGTCCAAGAAAGAAGAAGTTGTTAAATGCCCTCTTCGCTGAAGAACAGCAGAGTCTTCAGGAGAACCTTTCGTTCACGGAGAGGATCAAGAGGATGATGAGCCAAATGCCTTGGGGGCATTCACATTCTATTGCAATGCATTGAAAGAAACCTCAGGAAGGGGAAAGCTGAACCCCCTTTGCGAGACCAGGTTGACTTTCTAATCGCAAAGCTTTAGGCTGAAAAGAAGAAGTTTTCCATAGCAAAAAAGTGAGAGACACACCTGTGGACAAGCCAACGTCCACTATGAGTGATGATGACATTGAGCATGTGAAACCGTTACGGAGCAAGCACAACGGTCTGATGCATGTGGATATACAAGTGAATGGGAAGCCCATTCGGGCACTGATAGACACGGGGCCTTGCACAACTACCTTGCGAGTTCTAAGGTGGAAAGGCTAGGCCTTGTGTTAGAGAAATATACGGGTAGAGTCAAAGCTGTCAACTCTGCCGCACAACTAATTATAGGTGTTGCCCAAGGATGTACTGTGAAAGCTGGTTCATTTGTGGCCAAGGCGAGTTTCCATGCCGTAAAGATGGATGATTTCAAGATGATAATCAGGATGGACTTCTTGCGAGACATGAGGATTGCAATCTACCCACACGGGAATACCCTTGTTGTTTTGGGTGACAGTCCGTGCCTGATTTGTGCGGTGGCTGATCAGTCAACTGAGAAACAACTTTCAGCCTTACAGTTCAACAGGGGGCTAAAAAATGATAAGGTGAGCTATCTAGCTTATCTCTGCTGGGAGGAAATTGAACAGTCTGGACCGGTGGATCTGTCGGTGAAGTCACTCTTGGAAGAGTTCCAGGACGTAATACCAGATGAGTTGCTGAGACGACTGCCCCCAAGGTGGGAGGTGGACCATGAGATTTAATTGATCCCAGGAACGAAGCCTCCAGCTCGCCCCCCCACAGGATGACACAACCTGAGCTTGTAGAGCTATGTAAGCAGCTTACTGAGACGCTGGAGTGTGGTATCATCGTACCAGCGAAATCACCGTTTGGAGCTCCTGTGCTTTTCCAAAAGAAGCATGATGGTTCCTTGCGGTTCTGTGTGGATTATCAGGCACTGAACAAGCTCACCATCAAAAATAAATATCCGATTCCACTCATCGCTGATTCCTTTGATCAACTGTGTCACGTAAAGTTTTACACCAAGATTGACCTGCGCTGTGGATACTGGCAGGTTCGTATCAAGGAAAGGGATGAGCACAAGACAACCTACGTGACACGATATGGGGCCTTCGAGTTCAAGGTCATGCCATTCGGGCTAACTAATGCCCCAGCCACCTTCTGCACCCTCATGAACTAGGTACTCCGGGATTTCCTTGATCAATTTGTGGTGGTGTACCTGGACGACATCATGGTCTACAGCAACACGCTGGAGGATCACCTCAGACACTTGAGGCGGGTGCTGACAAGACTAAGGGAGCACGAACTCTACGCCAAACCCTCGAAGTGTTTATTCGCACAACAGAAGATCGATTTCTTGGGGCACATCATTGAGCCAGGTAGAATCCGCATGGACCCAAAGAAAGTCAGGCTATTACGGAATGGGAACAACCTAGCTGTGTTACAGAACTTCGATCGTTTCTTGGTCTTACCAACTACTATTGAAGAATTGTGAAGGATTACTCCAAGATAGCCCTACCCCTGACGGACTTGCTCAAGAAGGAGATGGCATGGAAGTGGGATGACTCCTGCCAACAAGCATTTGAAAGATTCAAGACGAGTATGTCTACTGATCCTATGCTCGCACTTCCTGACATGTCACAACCTTTTGAAGTGCACACGGGTGCCTCAGACTTTGCCCTTGGTGGAGTGCTGGTGCAAAATGGTCACCTCGTGGCCTATGAGAGCTGAAAGCTGAATGGTGCTGAAAAACGCTACTCCGTACACGAGAAGGAGCTGTTGGCAGTTGTCCATTGCCTGCGTCTTTGGAGGCATTACTTGTTGGGAGCCCCATTCGTGGTGAAGACAGATAACACTACTGTTAGCCACTTCTCGACGCAACCCAAGTTAAGCAGCCAACAAGCGAGATGGCAGGAATTACTAGCAGAATTTAACTTCACCTTGAGTACCGGACCGGAAAGACGAACAACGTTGATGCCCTTAGTCTTCAGATCCACTTAGCAGCGTTTTCTCATATGTGTACTCTTACTGGGAGTTAAGTCTCTACCAACCTGAAGGACCAGATACGGAACCTGCTGCTGACAGATCCTAATGCGGCACATTTGGTCAAGCTGGTAGAGGAAGGAAAGGCACGACAGTTTTGGCTCAACGATAGACTCCTTTATACTCGAGGAAGTGGCCTTTATGTCCCTAAAGGTGGGGAGTTAAGAAAGGACATCATAAAGGAGTGCCATGACACGCTTTGGGCTGGACACCTAGGAATGGAAAGGACACTGGTGCTGGTGAAGAGGGGCTACTACTGGCCGTACATGCAAGACGATGTTGATGACTTTGTGCGGACGTGCCTTATTTGCCAGCAAGACAAACCAGATCATCAAGAGAAGGGTCGGCTCCTGAAGCCACTTCCAGTTCCAAGCCGACCTTAGGAAAGTGTATCGCTCGACTTCATCAGTGGGCTGCCAAAAGTTGGAGACCTTGCTTCAATCCTGGTGGTGGTCGACCATTTTTCCAAGTATGCAACTTTTATCCCTGCACCTCAATACGTCACAGCGGAGGAGACTGCTCAACTCTTCTTCAAGTACATTGTCAAATATTGGGGGGCTGCCGCAAGATATTGTCAGTGATCGGGATTCTCGCTTCACTGGACATTTTTGGACCGAACTCTTTAAGATCCTCGGCTCCAAACTGAACATGGGCAGCACAGCTTATCCATAATCTGATGCCCAGACAGAGCTGTTCAACGGCATGTTTGAGGAATACCTTCGACACTTTGTCTCAACCAATCAGAAGGAATGGGTGAAGCTCCTGGACGTTGCCCAACTGTGCTTCAACTCTCAGAAGAATTCTTCCACCAATAAGAGCCCTTTTGAAATTGTTACTGGACAACAACCTCTCTTACCACACACTGTGGACCTTGCTGGAAAGTTCAAATCCCCAAGAGCCCAAAACTTCTCACTGAAGTGGAAGCAAAATGTAGATATCACAATAAGCTATTTGGAGAAGGCGGTTACGCGAATGAAGAAATATACTGATCAGGACCGCAGATTTGTTGAGTTTAACGTTGGGGACAAGGTGATGGTCAAGATACCTAGCCAACAACAGAGCAAAAGTGTTCGAAATAGGGACCCCCATTTGATGCTGAAATACATTGGCCCTGTTGTAATCACAAAGAGAGTTGGCAAGGTGGCTTATAAGGTGGACGCCCCAGATTGGTGGAAAACGCACCCAGTATTTCATGCCAGCTTATTAAAGCACTACCATGAAGACAGGGATGAACCTACACGCGGGCAACCACAAAGGCAAGAATTCAATATTCCGGCATGTGGCAAACGAGTGGCAGAAGCTATCCTTGTCGATCGTATTGTCAGACGTTCCCGCAAGGATCAAACGGAGTACCTTATCAAGTGCCAAGGATGTGATGATGAAGAAAACACTTGGGAGTTAGATAAGAATATCCAAGCCTTCAAGCCACTCATAGAGTCTTACCAGCAATCCAAGGCTCCGAGGACGTCGCCAACTTAGGTGGGGGAGAATGTTACGGGCCAACTCCTCAACGTTGCCTCGCAACCCTTGCGCACCCGCCATTGCGCTATTTTGCCGCTCATCGTGTCTCGACAACAACGCTCAACTCGACATGATGACGTAATCCCCATGGTGCCCCACAATCCTTGCATGCCCACCACTGTGCTGTTTTGCTGCCCATTGTGTCTCGACTGCAACGCTCGACTCGACACGATGGTTTTTACTTGTTTTTTTTAGCTGGGACTTTTTATGTACAATATGCCCCATCTTTAGTAAGTAGGGGGATATTTAGAGTAGTATTTTGGTAGAAATAGCATTATTTTTGTAAGTGTTGAAAGATCTACATCTTTCACACCCTGTACGCTCCTACGAGCACTTGTAACTTTTCACTAGTTTTCCTACTACGGTAGTATATGACGTATGCTCTGCTACCGTACCCGATTTTAATGTAAGTTAAGCATTTGCTAGTTGATTAAAGCATTCTTAATCTACATTCTCTTGCCCACTTTAAATTGCCATCGTGTACGTCCGAGTCCCTACAAGTGCACTTCGTCCTTGCCGTCCCACTAAAGGCACTACGGTGCTGATTGCGTCTGGCGGCTAGGACTTGGCGGAAGCAATCTCCAACGGATTGGTTGCCACATGGCACGCTTTTTAATAACCTCAAAGAGCGTCCCGTGACACACTGTCAAACCCATAAATCACCATTACCATAAATATCCAAACCCATAAATCCCACAAAATATCCACCACCATAGCGAGCATAACCACCATAGCTATCCAGAGCCTTGTTTCATCATCATACACCAGATTTCTTATCCCTTCAGACTTCAAGATCTCATTTTTAAGCTTAGAAATTTAACAGTCAGCTAAAGATTTGCAGATGAATAATTTTGGACATCACACTAGCAACTTCAAATGAAAGAACACCAATAACTTTTTTCTCTTGGTTGCTTGATTTCTTCTCAGCAGATGATCCTTATTTGGGGATTTCCGAAACTAATTTTTTCTTCAAACTACCACTTACCATATTGCCTATTGACTATTAGGTTCAGATTCCTTCACTGAGGTTAAAATATGTATCTTTTGAATTCCCTTTTCAAATTTTACCACGTTGAGGAGGAGGTGAGAAAAAAACCATTATCCAAGTAGTCATTGTTGTATATTCTGGAAATTAAGCATTAATGAACAGAAATGTTGGAAGCAATGACGATGGAGTTTTAGGGGAGGAAGGGAGGCGGATAAGAGAGGAGGTGCGGATGGCGGAGGAGGAAGGTGAAGGAATTTAGGGAAGATGATGAACAATGGAGGAATTTGGGGAAGAGAAAAAAAAAAGGGAAGAGGATGAACTGTGAACGGACAAAAATTCTCCTGAAAAAAGGTATGTGAGAAGTACATGAAAGCCTTTCCGTTAAGGCAAACGGTGGGTTAACAAAAAGTGACATTTTTTGCTCGTTTAAATTAGTATAAGTACATTCCTAACTAAAAAAACGTATAAGCATCAAAGCGGACACAATTGAAAAAGTATATGTATATTTTTTGTAGTTCACTCATTAATAAAACATTATTTAGATCGAATCAGACCTCAAATCAGATTGCAGAGGTCCCGATTCGATCTAAACAATTTTAAAAAAATGATTTCAGACCCAAAACAAAAGCAGAAAAATAAAATCACAACCAAAATAAGAAAGTATAATTTACATCGGATTGGACTACAAGGGTCACGATTCGATCTAAACTGTAAAAATAAATACTGCTTTTAGATCCAAAATAAAACAGAAAAATAAATCATGTCAAACTCATTTATTGACCAAAACACATTATTACAAAAACACTTATAAGTATTGCCGAAACGCAAAAAAAAAAAAAAAAATTATACAATACCAGTCGATCTTGCTCGCATTCTCCTTAAAAACCGAAGATACATAGTCTTCTTCTCCATCAAAACCTGCAAAATAAAACAACAAAAATGTTAAAAACCAAAGTAAGTTACTAATTTACAAATTAAAACTAAATTAAATTAAACTACCGAATAAAAAAATTATTTTACCTTTTTGTGACTGATGAATGTGGGTTGCTCAACATCGAACTCGATTCGAACAGTGATGGCGATGGAGATGAGCGTTGGGTGTGAGGCGAACGATAAAATGCATATCTAATTTTGTGGAAAAAGTAAGCGTTGTCTATGGAAAATGGGTTACGGCGCTAAAGTTATAGCCAATGATCTGATCGTCGAATTCTCACCACGTTTTTAGATAAAAACTATGCTAAAGATGACTTTTAACACCGGTCTTAAAAATTACCGGTATTAAATATATCTTTAATATCGGTTTCTTAAACAAGGTGTCAATGATCCTTTTTTTGGCTTGCACCGTGTTTTAAAGCAACCAGTGTTAGCAATGGGCTTTGAAAACCCGTTTGTTGTAGTGTCACGGAAAAGATTAGACACAAGTGCCTGATCGCATCCAAATCTTATCATGCCTTTTGAAAGTGTTGTACCCCTTGGAAAGCACCGGTCTATAAATAGACTCCAAGGGTGCAAAGTTAGAACAAATGAAAATACACATGAATTAAAACAAAAATTTTCCGTTAAATTCGCATGAACTTTCCTGCTCTTCCTTATCTTATTTTTAGGTGTTGGCAAAGTTAGTGCAAATTTTATCAACAAAGTTTTATCTTTCCCAAAGGATATTTTTTATGTATCTGTTACACAAAAAAGTAAACTAATAAAGTTTTAAAGAAAATTTTTTTTACGCGATTTGAAGCCACACTTCCCTTAAACAAATTCAGTATTTTCTTGTGTATTTTTTTTTTTTTTGATAATAAATTTCATATTTTATTAATCAAGAGAGAATCGGTAATACAACCGGATCTGATAATAATCAGATAAAAAAAGTTGAAAATAAACTAAATCAAGCATATACAAATCTAAAAAAGTAGTAATCTATATAGATCTATCTAGTACAACAAAAAATCGCCATCGCGCTGTACAAATCACATACCGACGTATGAATCAGATCTCGAATCTGCCACTAATCTTCTGATGAAAGCCCCCAATCGATTGAATATTCACTTGATAATAATAAAATACTCATTTATTAATATAGGGAAGAAATTTCCATTTATTTGGGGAGACAAAATCTCTCACTATGAGAGAATGGAAAACTCTCATCATGGAAGACGACAAAAATAAACTAAAAAGAAAATAACATAAAAGAAATATATTTCCCCATCTCCCATGGGAGAGAGATAGGGGAAGAAGATTAAAGAAGATGAAGGTTAGGGTTTGAGAGGAAAAGAGAGAAGAGAGAGAGAGAGAGAGGCGTGAGAGAGGAACACATGAATTATAATGTTAATAGTATTTTCTTGTGTATTAATTAGTTAGTCTTTACTTTAGAATATTCTTGTACTTTTCATAGAATTTAAGAATCAGAATTAAATGACTATGAATGGTGATTATGCTCACCACTTAAATAATTATTTGCAGTATGAAAGGATGAATTAGAATTAAGATTATGGTAATTTTTCTCATCAAATAAATTAGAAGTAGAACTTCTATGAGGAATATTATCCTCTATGAAAGGAGAAATAAAAGATCTCACAGATGTGGATATGGACAATCCTGATTTATGGGAATTTCCCAATAATCTTTCTGGAATATTTTCCATTTGTATATAAACATCTCCATCTGGAGTTTGTATAATGTTTTGAACTTGAGTTTCAGTCCTTGGTTCACTATGAGCAACCTTGGTCATCTTCCAATGCTAGGGAATAGGAACTTCATCCCATTTGATAGTCCTTCTAGTTGTAATTTTAGACTTATCATAATTAGATTCAATTATAATGGTTTCATTCAATTTCTTTTCATGCACTTTTAATTTATAACATGGATTAAGCGTATGTAAAGGTTTATAATAAATCCTATAACATATAAACATTAATTCAGACCCTGGTTCATAATCATAACCTTCAGTCTTAATATTTAATGTTAAAGCATTTAATATATTTGCATCTGTTAATGATAATTGAAAATTTGGATGAACATTAAAATATACTGGACCATGGGCCAAACTGGATTGTATAACTCCTATGATAAATTGTCTCCAATTTTTATTTCTATCATCTCTTAAAGTTGCTATAAAACTTTCTGACAAATTATCCAAAGTTAATGGTTTGAAAGAAATTGGCACTAAACCAATATGTAAAAATTTATGAGTAAAACAATATGCGCTTATATCTTCTTCATTAAGAAGTTTTAAGACAGTATCCTGATCTTGTAAAGCAATTGATTCTTCAGTAGTTTTACAGACTTGTTTTAAACCAATTTTATTAAAAAATACTTGGTGGTAAATTATCTTAGGTTCCACATATGGAATTGTCCATTTATTTAAAAGATCTAAATTTGATGGAAATTCAGTTTCTGTTTTCATATTGTTTTTAACGGTATCCTTTTTCTGAAATATATTCATTTCAAAAAAAATAAGTGTTAAACTATGAAAGCCCTGTATACTCAACATGTGGCTCTGATACCATACTTGACTGGACCTACTATGTGAAGCCATTAATCATAAGTAATAAGGCATATTTTACAAAGCAAACCATCCGTCAACTAAAATCATTATTCAAAATGAAAAAAAACGGAGAAACGCCATCACACGGCTAACAGCGGGTAACATCCTAGTTCATTATGAATAATGAATAGTGCCAGATAGTTTCTCTAACCTTTACTCATAATTAATAGATAAACAAAGAAAGTCCATTCATGCCAGAATCACAAATCCATAAACAAATTATACAAACAGACTTCACATAGTCTAACACTTAATAATTTAGCCTGCCATTAGGCTAAATTTATAACGTAATTATAAATTAAAAACTGGAAGGGAACTTACACTCAATTCGGTGTCTTCAAGATATCCAAGATAGAAAGGAATAATATGAAAATTATTATTTACTAAAAGAGGAAATTAAAAAGGAAGCTGAGAGGATATACAAAGGAAAAGATAAAAGAGAGCTAAAGGAGTGGATGCCTCCTGCCAAAACTCCAACTAGAAATAGGCACTAATCGCCAGATATGAAACCTATTACAAACGGATTTAAAAATTTTAATTTAAAATCCGCAACAGTATCAATTTGAAAATTTTTTGAAATCCATGAATATCACGGGTCTTGATTGCTGAGATGTCACTATGAAAACAACTTTTATTTCAATTGTTGTCTTATGCTGCTTTTTTGGAATTCTGACTGGCAGAGCCAGTAACAGCCCTTTCGACTATTTTGAAAATTTCTTCTAGATCCAAATCTTCCTCATCATCTGGATCTTGAGATTCTCCCGCAAGGCATTGGCTATTATTTGAAGCCATAGAAACATCGGATTTAGCATCACATAAATTTTTTGCCAAGTCTTTCTTGAGCTGTTCCACGTATGACTGGATGATTTCTTCTCTGGAAACAAATCCTTTCTGCATTTGCAGTCTTCTTGAAATTTGCTGGAAAGGACTAATTTCCTCCCTTTGTTGATTTTCTTGTTGGTGCTGGTATTCCTGCACTTTCTCCTTGATTTGATCAATTAATTCCTGGCCGTATAAAGCTTTTGTCTCCAGATCAATTTTTATCAATTTATCCCAAAACTTAGTATAACTAATTCTTTTGAGACATGGAATATGATGTTGGGTATGACCCACTTCTGGACTCCATTTTCAAATCCAAGGGATAGAAAATTCCATGAAAAAATGCATTGGACCAATATTATCAATCCAGAATTGAGTTGTATGATCAAAATTCACAATTTTTGGTGAAACTTTAACCCATTCAGCATATAATGCTTTAAAGGGTTCAGGTAGGACCTTTATTGATGGACCAAAATTAATCCACCAATTTAAAAACCAATTTGGTATGGGTTTACTATAAGTTTTCCCACAAATCTTTATGAACCAAGAGTGTTTTCTTTTGGTTTTCATATAATAAAACCTTTGATAAAGCATCGATATAATCCCAGTATTTGAATTTAATCAAAACTTTTTGTTCAGGATGAAGATATTCCTTATCCTTGAGAGTAGATAAACCCCACTCATCAGCAGATATAATCTGTTTTATTATAATTTTACTAAAATTATAAATATTTGGTGTTGCTGAAGTAAAATGTGAAATTTCACAAATCTCCGAATATTTCAGGATATTTTCATAATAAACCCTTTGCTTATAAGCAGTTTCAGCATATGAGGCTGAATCAAGATACCTTTGCATTAGCATCCAAGGATCACTGTCCCACCTTTGCATTAGCATCTTATGCTGAATGGGTTAAAGTTTCACCAAAAATTATGAATTTTGATCATACAACTCAATTCTGGATTGATAATATTGGTCCAATGCATTTTTTCATGGAATTTTCTATCCCTTGGATTTGGAAATGGAGTCCAGAAGTGGGTCATACCCAACATCATATTCCATGTCTCAAAAGAATTAGTTATACTAAGTTTTGGGATAAATTGATAAAAATTGATCCGGAGACAAAAGCTTTATACGGGCAGGAATTAATTGATCAAATCAAGGAGAAAGTGCAGGAATACCAGCACCAACAAGAAAATCAACCAAGGGAGGAAATTAGTCCTTTCCAGCAAATTTCAAGAAGACTGCAAATGCAGAAAGGATTTGTTTCCAGAGAAGAAATCATCCAGTCATACGTGGAACAGCTCAAGAAATACTTGGCAAAAAATTTATGTGATGCTAAATCCGATGTTTCTATGGCTTCAAATAATAGCCAATGCCTTGCGGGAGAATCTCAAGATCCAGATGATGAGGAAGATTTGGATCTCGAAGAAATTTTCAAAATAGTCGAAAGGGCTATTACTGGCTCTGCCAGTCAGAATTCCAAAAAAGCAGCATAAGACGACAATTGAAAGAAAAGTTGTTTTCATAGGGACAGCTCTTAAAATTTTTAATTTAAAATCCGCAACAGTATCAATTTGAAAATTTTTTGTACTAAATATCCAACATAAAGCAACACAATAAATTTGAGGCATTGGGTTAAAACAAACTAATACCACCATATAATAGTGCGATATTATCAACATAATCGAGAATGTAGCTACATAATATTGTTGTATTGGGTGAGAACAAAGTTTGTTACTACACAATACAATACTGCAACATTATAAACCAATGCAACTGCACCCTACTCTTGATTTAGAAAAATAAAATTAATATTAGAATATGCTACTAGTTATCGGTTGTCAGTTATACAAAATCTATCTCATATATATTACTCTTTCTGTTCTATTAGAAAAGTCTATTTTAATTAATATACAACTTATTAGAAATGTTAATGTACAATATTTAAAATAGTTAATTTTATATTATTTATTCTATTTATATCCTTACTTATTAAGTATGGACTAATTGTAGACCACACATGATTATATTTGTAGAGTATAAGGAGTGAAAAATTTGAAAGTAGACTTTTTCATTAGAACAAAATTAATTTTCAAACTGGACACTTCGAATGGAATGGAGAAAATATAATTTTTCATATATTGAAATATACAATATCCAACGGCTCAAATTCAACTATTTTCATCTAATGGCTCTCATTAATTTGGGAGGGGGCATGATATTTGCAGCGACGGAATCGATATTTGCAGCGACATTTTTGCGTGAAAAGACCGAAATGCCCTTGGGGTAAAAAAAAATTTTAAAAATTTTAAAATTTTCAATATGTTGGAATAATTTAAAAAAAAAAAATTTCCAGAACCATCGCCGGAAACCGGCGATGGTTTTGGCCTAAACCATCGCCGGCAACCGGCGATGGTTTATATTTGTATAAACCATCGCCGGTATCCGGCGATGGTTTAGGCCAAAACCATCGCCGGTTTCCGGCGATGGTACACCCTCCCCCCTTACCTTTAGATTTTTGATATTTGCAGCGACTACCGGGCGGATCTTCCTCATTCCGGTAAAAAATTGCATAATTTTGACAAAACTACTAATAAATTCGGACATAATACAAGTAAAATAATTAATAAAACTACATAAAAAAAGAAAAAAACCAAATAATTAATAAAACTACATAAAAAAAAAAAAAATTCCAGAACCATCGCTGGAAACCGGCGATAGTTTTGGCCTAAACCATCGCCGGTCGCCGGCGATGGTTTTGTGGAAAACCATCTCCGGGCGATGGTTTTCCATAAAACCATCGCCGGCGACCGGCGATGGTTTAGGCCAAAACCATCGCCGGTTTCCGGCAATGGTTCTGGAAATTTTTTTTTTTTTTAAATTATTCCAACAGATTGAAAATTTTAAATTTTTTAAAATTTTTTTTTTACCCCAAGGGTATTTCGGTCTTTTCACGCAAAAATGTCGCTGCAAATATCGATTCCGTCGCTGCAAATATCAATTCCGTTTGGGAGAATCACCACCACAAATTGTATGGAAGAAACTCTAGAATCTCATGAAAGAGCTAATATAGGACCTGTTCTTTTTGGGCGTTTTGAAAATATTGAAAAATAGTTTTATAATGTAAAAAGTGTATTGAAAATGTAAAAAGTATATGCTAAATAGTAAAAAGTTATATTAGAAATGATGAAATATAATTAAAATATATTAAATTTACTGTTGAAACCAAAATCGTTTTCAAAACGAAACAAAAAGAACATGCCCTAATATTAATTTATAGTCACTTAAAATAACCGTAATAGTCAATTATGCCAAATTACAAGAATCAGTTGATAATAAATTCAAACAAGAAATAAATATAATTTATCCGAAAATGAGTTTTTTTTTTTTTTTTGGATTACAATCCGAAAATGATTGACTGGACAATAGTCTTGTGATTTTTATTTTTATTTTTTTGACAACCTAACTTTTTTTTATCCTTTTCTTATGTACAAAGTCTGTCCAAATTACCTTTTCCCAATAAAGTTCTTCCAACAACCTTTAATTTGTTTTATGTTACTTCATTTCACAGTTTTTATTTCATAATTCCATTTTCAAAATTTTGCAGGTTTCTAACATTTCAATAGTAACTTTGTTTTACATGTATATTTCAACAAAGAATTATAGTAAAACTTATTTGAAAATAAAATTAGACTTGATACGAACCTTAATTTTGTTTATAAGAACCATACCATAGGACTAAATTGAAAGTCAACAAGAGATTCAGGGGTCGAAATAAAATTAACAATAATAGTTAAACAAAAAGAAATCGATGGTAGGACAGCTCCACAACAATTAAACAGATCTTGCTTCTGAATTTGGAATCCTATTCCTCAAAATCATTTATCACAGAGACTCAGCAGTCAAATTATCAATTTGTTTCTGTGTTTTAAGCCCCAAAATTGATCTAGATCTTGATCTCGATCGAGAGGAGCAATGGAAAACCCCAAAAAGTTAATGAATCAAATCGAGGAACTCAAATTCAAGGCGAAGACTTTGCATCGCCAAGCCCAGAGGTGTGGGAAGGATGGGGAAGCCCAGAAATTGAAGGAGAAGAAAGCAAACGAAAAAGGAAACACCGACGACGCCAAAATCCACGCCGATAACGCCTTCCGGAAGAGCAAAGAGCAGTCCAATTACCAAAATCTGGCTTCGAGGCTCGACGTTATAGTCGATCGGATCGACACCGAACCCAAGCTGACCGTTGCCGGCAAGTCTATGTCGAACATCGGGGAATTGGTCGAGACTATCCTGGCCACCGGGAAGACCCAGAAAATGTCGGATGCTATGGGTCAATTCGAGCGGCAGTTTGAGATGGAACCCCAGTACGAGACCGCCGGGGGTGCGCCGCTGACGACGGCGGAGGGTGAAGTCAACGCGTTGACGCAGCAGGTTGTGGATGATTATGATCGGGAGGCCGGCGGCGCTCCACAGCCGGCTACTTCAACTGAGAGCAGTGAAGAGGAGGCGGATTAGGCTGATCTCTCCCGGCGGCTCGCAGAGCTGAAGGCCGGCGTGTGCAGCTGCTAAATGGTCTAGGATGTAGTAAGCATGTTTTTTTGGGGAATTATTTAATAATTACTCCCTCCTGTTTTTAGATTTTTTTTCTTTGTTTTCATAATTCAAAGCAAATATTCTCTCTGTAATCTGTATTTTTAGTTTTTACCCTGTCATTGATGTATAATTTACAATTAATTTATGCTGCGGGTAAGTTACAATTTTCTCTGAAATTTGTCTAAATTATTAAACAAACCACGTTACTTGATTACGGGCCTGTTCTTTTTCATCGTTTTGAAAACGATTTTGAAAACAAGTTTTGGAAAATAGTTTTATAATGTAAAAAGTGTATTAAAAATGTAAAAAGTAGATGCTGAATAGTAAAAAGTTGTATTAGAAATGATGAAATATGATTAAAATATATTAAATTTACTGTTGAAATCAAAACCGTTTTCAAAACAGAACAAAAAGAACAGGCCATACATTACCAAGCCAAGCCTTGACTGTTTGGACGATGAGTTGCAATTGAGAAACGGATTTGTTATTCGCAGTAACGATTTTACTATTCGCAGTAACATTTTTATGTGAAATTCCTAAAATGCCCTTAAGACTTAAAAAAAAAATTCATATTAAATAATTCTATAAAAATATTACTTGCATACCATAAGTTATATGCTATTGTTTGCCTATTTTTACTATTCACCGTCAATAATTCATTTTTTATTCACACGTGTATTCAAATATGACCGACAGATAAGAGGATGATCCATATTACACGGTAAGTAATAACTGTATACAATTTTTTTCGTGAAATTTATTTTTCCTTAATAAAAAATATCTGTCTGATCTTTGATTTAAACTCGGATCTGCGATTATTCGGCCGATTTTGGCCTGAACTGTAAAAGACAGTCTCCTCGCCTGGATTTCGACCCGAAACCGCCGATGACCGGCGGTATTTTCGGCGGAAGTACCGCTGGAGACCGGCGGTAGTAGGAGGGAAAATACCACCCGGCGAAGGGCGGTATTTTTACCCAGGAGGACCGCGGGTTACCGTCAGTACTGTCGCCGGAAATACTGTCTGTGACCTGCATTAGTAGGCGGCGAAACATCGCACGGGGGGCGCGGTATTTTTACCCAGGAGGACCGCCGGATACAGGCGGTTCTCTCGCCGGAAATACCGCCGGTCACCGGCGAAACACCGCACGGGGGGCCGCGGTATTTTTAGGCCGACCACCGTCGGCGGCCGGCGGTGTTCCGACCAGAAGTTCCGCCGGAAGCCGGCGGTCTTTTACGGGAAAAGTCGCCAAGGCGATAGTGTGGTGCTGAAGACTGCCGGTTTCCGGCGGTAGTTGCTGGCAAAATACCGCCAGAGGCCTGTGGTATTTTTCAAGCAACTACCGCCGGAATCCGGCGGTCTGTCGCTAGAAAAACCTGCTAGATTCCGGCAATATTTCCGGTCAGGTCGTCTGCCTGAAAAATTACCGGTTGCGTGGTATTTTTACGGCGGCGGGCAGTAATTTTTTTGATTTCTCGGCCAAAAAGGGTCTGATATCCCGTAGGGGGCGAGATTTACGAAATATCCCCCCTGTGTTATATTGAATTTTGTCACATTCTCAACTCTCGTAGATGAGATTATTCCAAAATTTAATGGTTCCAGGCAAATTTTGGGTTTTAGTATGCTTACCTTTCGTTTTGTATTAACAGGATATCCGTTTGGAGAGCGATGACATATTTTCTGACCACACGGAGATATTTCAAACGGACGAAGAGTTTAGAAGTAAGGAATATTTGGTTGCATGGGTCAAAGCTACAGCATCTGAAAACAATATTACGGCAAAAATTACATCTTATTCGAAAGCGTTGGGCCTTTTCCTTGCAAGAGGGAGAAAAGAGCGAGTTGAGATAGGGTGCGATAGATCAGGAACAGTTAGGGATAAGCCACCCCTACCTGAAGGGAAGGGCAGACGGAACAATACCAGCAGCAAATTGACAAAATGTCCATTTCACCTTGTGGGACGCGAAATGTTGGGGAAAATTGAAAGTTAGAGATAAAAAATGGTAATACAATCATGAATTATAGCAAGTTCGAAATTTGGCATTCAGCGCACTCACTGCTAACGGAAGAGGAGAAGAAGAAGGTTGCAGAAATGTCAAGTATTAATATCAGGCCGAAGCATATATTGGCCCAGTTGCAAGCGGATGATCCACAAAATGTCGACCAATTAGGATATGACGCTAAATTAACTGTACGATATTTAAATGATATAAAAATACAGATTATTACCTCATCAGATTTTAATGTATCTAGGGCGCGGCAATAGGACAACAAATCCCGTTTATGCTCACGCTTCTGCCCGTTGCCGATGTGCCACTTCACTGCAGCAAGCAAGGAAACATCTCATTCTCTCATCTTTGGAGGACTAAGCATTGAAAAGTACTCGTATATCCAACTCTTTTGCGTGAAGGAAAAAAAAATTAATAATATTATGAACAAGTATAAAGTATGAAAATAATTTATAATTGATTTAAACAAACATGCAATAATGTCAGACACTCGCCTAATTGAGCACCGTCCGCCCTAGAGGCCCTTCCAAGATTACGATAAATGTTCGCCAGGCAAGCTCCTCTCCAAGATAGTCCGCTCATTTTATCTACGTCGCGGAGGAAAGGCAGAAAATGCCCAAGCACGTGGGTTTTTTTCTTATCAACGAACAGGGTATTTCCAACCAACCATAACAAATACCCTGCAGCAGCATTGGCGGGGTCCACATGTCCACTGACACATTGGGCACGAAGGAGGGACATTTTCACACTTGCAAAATCTCGCTCCCCGAACTCCTCTTAGTCTATCCCCAGCATTTCTAGAAGCAATTCCTTCATTTCCGACGACTTAATTTTCCAATGAAGTGGAAATCCGTCAATCGAAATTTCCAGTATGTAGGCCACATCGTGGAGAGTTATACTCATCTCTCCGAATGGCATGTGGAATGAATTGGTCTTCGGATGCCATCTCTCAACAAATGCACTCAGGAGTACGGTGTCTAACTCTAGATGCATGCACCAGACCAAATGTCCCAACTCGGACCGTTCCACTATACTTTTCATTTCTCGGTCGACTAAATCCCACCTTTGCAGCCGCTCGTGCCCATTATGGCATGTCAATATATCACGTTCTTACGTAATTTAATAAATAAATTAACACATTTTAGACAACAAGTTATTAAGCATAAATCTAAACAATAGATAATAAGTATTTCGCAATAAATAATAAAGAATAATAACATACATGTCGATGCCATATGTAATAGACAATATGACCCTTAAAGCTCTTTAACAACTCTGGATTTCAAGGTCCACCGTTAATCGGACCATCCAGAGGCCGATATTCCTTCCACTCGGCATCCCTCCCGGACCCGATCCCTGAAACCGACCTACGTGAGGAGAGCATTAAGCCTTTTCCACTCCGCCTTCGTTGGTTGGGGTCATTTGCCCATTCGTTTTCATTCTCCATTCGCCCCGAATTAAATTCTATGTACCCTGCGACATAGACATCTCCCTCTCATGTCGTTCAGCATTTTCCCGAACTACCTCCTCCTCCGCATCTCCAGTGTATCACAGTGCAAATTCCGCTTCACCGTAATCACCGCTACTTGCCGCCACCCCAGCATTTGACAATCGAAAAGAACCATGCGCTCTTTCTAAGACCCTTCTCTGGCGTTCAGATGCAGTGGGAGATATTCGACTAACTATTTCCTCTGAGGCGGAGTTTGTTGCCTCATTGGCTTCATTAATTTGTAAACTGTCATCCTTTTTGCTTCTGATTAATTTTAATTTCAATTTTTGGAATGCTCTGCCATCTTCAAAACATAATTGAAGATTAAAAAATTAAAAATACATAAGGAACATAAATAATTATAACTACAAAAATAATTGCTAATATTTAAGGAACAATAACACAATTGATAATTAAAAAATTAAAAATATTGTCGGGAAAAATTCGGTGGAAAAAAAATTGATAATATACAATTGCACACGCAATTATAAATATGAAAATAATTGATAATATATAAGGAACAATAACACAATTGAAGATTAAAAAATTAAAAATATTGTCGGCAAAAAATCCGCAAAAAAACAGTCGTCCGCCGGAAAATAACCGCGGCGATTTTCTTTTTTCAGAAAAATACGGCCGGCGGTAGTCCCGGAGAGACTACCTCCAGCCGCCGGCGGTATTTTTTTCCAAAAAATTCCGTTGAAGTGGAATTTTTTGGAAAAAAATACCGCCGGTGTCCGGCGGTCTTTTCCCAAAAAACTATTGCCGGAGGGCGGCGGTAGTCCCACAAATAGTAGTATTTTCCACACAAACCGTTGGAGGCCAGCGCTCTTGTTTCCAAAATCCAGTAGTCTTCTTTCCAAAAAGGCCGCCGTCCCCCGGCGTTCTTTTTGGAAGAAAGCCGCCTGCCTCCGGCGGTTTTCCCGGAACAAATACCGCGTGTGCGGTATTTGTTCCGCTGACTACCGCCGTTTTTTGGGGGTAGTCAGCATGAATACCGCCGGTTACTGGAATACTGCCTTCAGCCGGTGGTTTTTTGCGGGAAAAAATCGCCGGCTACAGGCGGTATTCCAACCGATTTTTCTGGTCCAGTTCGGTGTCTCCTCGGACAACATTTCATAGATCCGGCCATAAAATGGCCGGTTAATCGTAGATCCGGACAAAAACATAACAAATCCAGCCAAATTATACACTAATTTATCAAAACAACGAACAAAACATGAAAAAAAACAATTATTAATTTTAGTAACTCACCTTTGTGATCCGGTTCGTCTGGATATATTATCCGATTTGGCTGATTTTGTGCTTCCACCAGTCTTCACACAGAACAAAAGAGAAATTGGAGAAATGGGAGGAATGGCTGATTTTATGCTTCAGCCCACTTCCTCGCACTGCTATTTATAAACTTTTTAATTTATTTTTTTTTGCCTAAAGGTCAATTTAGACATTTCACATAAAAATGTTACTGCAAATAGTAAAATGGTTACTGCGAATAGTATGCCCCTTGAGAAAATATTGGCTAGATATTATTTTTATTTTATTTTATTTTATTTGGAGAATAGTCAATTAAGTGGTTAGAAGTTTGGGAATCCTTTATTAATAAAAGTTGGCAAATGCTGCAAAATTTGAGGAGTGCGTAGTGTCTTACTTCAAAGTTACAGAAAAACAAAAATAAAATGAGTCGAATTTACACTCTGGTGTAAGGAATTTGGGAAAGATCTGAGACCAAGGTCTGTGAAAACCTTGGAGGAACAATCCATGCTATAATACAAAATTAGCCAGTGAGATTGAAGCGTATGTTGCCAAAAATCGGCAGGAGCTGTCTTTCCTATAGATATGTTGCATATCAAAATAAGTGTACCCTCATTGTTTCAATCTGTCAAACTATGTATTGTAATTCCCATTGAACCTTCCAGTTTCCGCTCATCACTTCCACCAAATATATAGAATAAGTTTCAAGAATGACTTCATTCAATCCTAGTGAGATGCAAATTTTTAGTCCCTATAATAAAGCCATAAATTCAGGGAAGGAGTTAGAGAGGATGCCCAAGAACATCCCCGCCGCCGCTTGTAGTACTTGACCCTCCGAGTCACGAACAATTACTCCGCAACCAGCCAGGCCTAGACGTGGTATTGTTAACCCATTTATTTATTGATATGTGATTTTTTTTTCTAACTAACTTTCGTGAACGTTGCACAAGTAAATATTTTTAGAGCTACTGTATTATCGCCCATATTTTTTAAGTAGAATTACACACTCTATCTCTCTACAGAAATTATCTCCCACCATCAATGAAATACAATGAAGTCATTTTCGCAAACCGAACTGTGCACAAGTTCGCAAACCATGATAGAGTGCTACAAATTCCGCAAAGAAGTTCGTGGCAGCTCCAACAAATTTAGCCGCTGCATGAAGCATCCGACCTCTGTGATCCCGAATCAAAATACCACACCCTAATTGATTGCGTCAAGCTTCATAATATTCAATTGAACCAATATTCAAAAATACAATCACACAAGGGGGGGGGGGGGGGGGGGGGGAGAGAGAGAGAAAGAAAAGAGGTTTTATAAAAAATGGAGCCTTCAAATGGCTCGAAGAAATTGAGGACCGAGGTGCGAGTGGAATTCCACGTCAGCGCCTCGGTCCAAAATACTAAGACACCCCTTTGTTTGCTCCCCTCTCTTCCAGTCTTCTTCCTCCACACATTTATTATATTCTCTCTCTTCCTCTGTTTCATTGCTTTCTTCCTTTCTTTTCATTTTTTCACAATCATCAATTCCTTCTCTCTTCCTCTACATTTTCTTTCCATTCTCCTCTTTTATCATTGATTACAGTAGCTTTTTTTTTTCTCCCTTTTTTCGTCTAGATTTTTGAAAACCCATGAAGCAAAACAGTACGGAGTGGTAAAAATAGTACAAATCTTTATTGTAAAACAGTATAGTGTAGTAAACAAATCAATATAGTCTATATTGTAAAATAGTATAGAGTAATAAAAAAATCAATACAGTCTTTATTCTACAGAGTAGTAAAAAAAAATCAATATAGCCTATATTATAAAACAGTACAGAGTAATAAAAAAATTAGTACATTCTATATTGTAAAACAGTACAGAGTAATAAAAAAATTAGTACATTCTATATTGTAAAACAGTACATAGTAATAAAAAAATCAATACATTTTATATTGTAAACAGTACTTCTATATTGTAAACAGTTCAGAGGAGTCATATTGTAAATTAATTGTTCCAAAAATTTGGACCAAAAAAAAAAAAATTAATTGCCAAAAATTTACAACCCATATTGTTAACTACATTATTTTCCAAAAATCTGGACGAAAAATAAAAAGACCAAAAATAAAATCACCTACTAAAAGGATGATAAAATAGCAGAATTAAAAAAAAAATGAAAAGCAATAAAGAAGGAATTATAGGAGTGGGCATGGTTTGGCCCAATTCGAAATTCGAACCGAATTCAAATTTATTGAATTCGAAGATACCAATTCGAATTCTGAATTCGAATTGGGTTTGGTTTGAAACCGAATTCAAATTATGAATTCAGTTTTAGAATTGGTTTTCGAATTGGGCATCCAAACCAAAAACCGAACCTGAAACAGAATTGTAATATAACCTTATTTATATTTTTTTAATTTTATACGTTTTAAGTTTTAATATTTTAATTTTTTACTTCTAAATTTATTATTTTAATTTTTAGGGGTTTTTAGTGTTTTGGTTGTTGCCCTATTTGCTAGTTATGTTATGTAGTTTGAAAGTTAACATCACCGCATTGCGACTCTAAAGCAAGCAATTGTGCCTACCAGCCAACTGAGCGAAGGTGACCACGCTGACCAGCGAAGGCGAAGCCACTACGACGGCGAAGCAAGAAAGTGTACACCATCAATCTATTCAATCTGATTTGCCCTTCTCTCTGTTTGTCGGTGACGAACAACGAAGCAAGGCAGGGAACTGGTTGATCGACAAAGAAACTGGTAAGAAGTAAAAATCTTTTCAAATGATTTTCCCATGTGTATCCCGACGGCCCAAGAGATTGTTTTTAATAGAGATATTGACCTTGCCTATGTTTGTGACAGATTCATTCAGCTGCAGACACATTTAGTTTCATAGCAAAGGTAGTGGGTGCATCCTGGGTGGACTAGGACAAGGTTGTTGAAATTGTATAAGAATCAAGGTATTGCTAATATTGCTTGTGAATGTTTCATTTCCAAAGGTTGCTAGTGTCTAGTTTATTTATTCTTCTAATTTTGGGGGGGGGGGAGGATGAAATGAACGCGTGATGGTTAAATTAAGAAATATATTTCTGGCATGAATAGAGATGAATTGTCTGGTTCAGCTATTACAGAACAAATTTTGAATATGGTGGCACTCTGTAGTTGTAGAAAATCTGGTTTCAATGCATTCTTGGTTTTTAGGAGATTAAAATCAGCTTCTTCTGCTTCCTCTTTCCTCTTTCGATTCTTCAGGGGTGGTTGGGGGAGGGAGTGGCTGTGGACAGCAAAGTTACCTTCTAAGTGAATGAGGAAAGGCTGGCATGGAAAATGAATTATATCTTGTTTTAATGATCCCCAATTGAAGGTTGTAAAGGATGAGTTAAAGTTGCATCTAATATTTTACGTGAACTTGAAATTAGTGCTTTTGTACATAATAGGAATCTTGTCTTCAGTTAAAATCTTCCCCCAACTTGCCTAAATGACAAAAATATAACTTCTTTAGGTGCCGAATTCATATTTCATCTTTTATGAAATGTCCATAACTGTTGAGCCATAATTTATACTTATCTTCCCTTAATCTTGTAGGTTGTGTGGACAAATGTCTCATTCTAATGATGAGATCTCTATGGCTCCTCCTCTTGGGCACAGTAGTAGGGCTGAGGTAGGCCAAGAATCCACAGGAAGTGTTGGCACAGTAAAGAGCGAAAAACGCAAACCATATGCTAAAAGGTCAGATGTTTGGCAGCACTTTACTGAAGATAAAAATAAAAAATGCAAGCGTAATTATTGTGGAAAAGAGTATAATTGTTCTTCTAAAGCATGTGGGACTTCTACTTTGCGTGGTCATGTGAATGATTGCACTGCAAATCCTAGCAATAAACTGACATCAACTCAAACTAATTTAACCCTTAGTTGTGATATTGAAGAGAGTGGAGACAGAAAAGTTAATTTATTAGCATGGGAGTTTGATCAAAAGTATGCTAGAAAGGCTTTAGCTGAAATGAATGTTATTGATGAACTTCCGCTCAAATTTGTGGAAAATGAACGTTTTAGACGTTATATGAGAGCAACTCAACCCTTAGTTGCACTGCCATCTAGAAGAACAGTTACTAAAGATTGTTATAAATTGTTTATTGATGAAAAGGTTAAGTTAAAATCACAATTGAAACATTCAACTTTGGGTATTTCTTTGACTACGGATACTTGGACATCTGTGGAACAGATTAATTATATGCGTCTCACTGCTCATTTTATTGATAATGAATGGAAATTGAGGAAGAAAGTGTTAAATTTTTGTCCTGTATTAAGTCATAAGGGGGTTGATATTGGAGTAGCTATTGAGAAATGTTTGGTTGATTGGGGTTTGCGAAATTTTTTCACTGTCACAGTTGACAACGCTAGTTCCAATGACAAGGTAATTGACTATTTGAAGAAAAAGAGTTATAATTTGGGGGGGGGGGGGGGTAACTGTTATTTAGAAGGGGAACTGATGCATGTAAGGTGTGTTGCTCATATTATCAACTTGATTGTTACTGAAGGCTTAAAAGAACATGCTATATCAGTTGCAAGAATGAGGGCATCAGTTAAGTATGTTAGGCAATCACCAGCTCGAAAAAGAAAGTTTGTGGGGTTTGCTGAATTTAAAAAATGTGATTCCACAAAATCATTGTGTTTAGATATTGCTACAAGATGGAATTCTACATATCTCATGTTGAGCGTGGCAGAAAAGTATGAGAGAGCCTTTGAGAGATTGGATTTGAGTGATAAAAATTTTCGAGAAGAGTTAGAATATCCCGGCTCTAAAGAGTTTAATAAACAGACCAAACCTCCTGGGCCTAGGTTTCCAACTTCTTCGGATTGGAATATTGTTAGGAGATTGGTTGTTTTTCTTGAACATTTTTTTGTTATCACTTTGAAAGTTTCTGGTTCAAAGTATGTCACTTCTAATGCTTACTTGGATGATGTTGGTTGCCTTTGTGGAGTCTTGAAAGATAGCATGCTAAGTGAAGATGAGTTACTTAGAGATATGGCAGTATCAATGAAGACAAAATTTGACAAGTATTGGGGCAATGTTGAAAAGTTTAATATTCTGGTTTTTGCTGCTTCTGTATTTGATCCTAGAACCAAATATGATTATTGTGAGATTGCTCTTCAAGATATGTTTGGTGAGGATAAAGTAGTTTAGTTGCTGTCAAGGTTATGACAACTCTGAAAAAGCTTTTTGTTGAATATAAGAGGATGTATTCTAGTCAAGCATCCATGCATATTGCCCCTTCTGGTTCATCTTCTACTTTGACAACTTCAAGTTCAGACAATATAGATCCTCTAATGAAAATCAAAGAGAGAAATCTTGCTAAGTTGAAATGAAGAAAGGCAAATTCTGGTGTTCTTATGAACACAAAATCAGAATTGGAGAGATATTTACAAAATCAGAATTGGAGAGATATTTGAATGATGATGATGGGGAGGATAAACATGTTTTTGAGAGTCCAACATTTTCTATATTGGATTGGTGGAAGAGAAAGAGCCCAGCTTATCCCATATTATCTTTAATGGTTCGTGATATTTTATCCATTCAAATTACTATAGTCACTTCTAAATCTACCTTTAGCACTAGAGTGAGGGTTCTTGATAATTTTAGGAGTTCTTTAACTCCAAAAATTGTGCAAGCACTGATATGTACTTAAGATTGGCTACGTCAACAAGAATTTTCAGTCAATGTAACATTGAAGATCTTGAAAAATTTGAAGAAGGTACTTTGTTTTCCTTTCTCGAACTCATTTCCTAACTTTCATAAATGAATTATAAATTAATGATTTAATATTTTTCCAATATCTTGCAGAGATACAATAAACAATGTCTGAATCTACTGTTATTGATGTTTAGAGCAGCAAAATAGGTAAAAGAACTAAATAGTGTATGTTGGTAAAGTTTGTTTCTCTTCTCTAAGTTCCTTATTTAGTTATAATTTGTGGATCTTTGATGGTTTTAAAGTTTTAATTGATAGGTGATTAGTTTTGACATTTTCATTAATCGGTGGAGGCGGTGGAGCTTCTAATTGGACTTTGAAGGATCTATGTCATTGATTAGGTTTTTTTTTTTTAGTATTGTTGTACTGCACGAACGTGAACAAAGTATTGACTGATTTGTAATTGTGATTTTTATATTTTCCCGCAGCATGTTGGAGTGCTTATGGAATGCTATTTCTTACTGTTTAGTGTACTTTGTATTGGTTTGTAATTGATAAGCATCCTGGAGGTGGACTGCTTATGAAAAGCTAAGCCTTACTGTGTTAAAATTTTGATTATGGAAATAAATTTGTGAATTTGGTTTCCACGGTCTAAACCGAATTCGAATTACGAATTCGAATTGGTTTCTTCAGTTTAAAAACGAATTAGGTTCGGTTTTCGAATTGGCCAAAAAATTTTAAAAATCGAGAAAACCAAATAAACCACAAACCAATTCGTTGCCCACTCCTAAGGAATTGACAAAAAAAAAAAAAAAAAAGCAACTGACAAACAAAAGAGTAGAGAGAGAAGAAAAAGAAGATAAGAAAGAGGGCAAAAATGTCAAAAGATATATAGCGCCCACTTTCGAGAACTTTAGTCCTTGTTTGCTTCAGTTCATTTAGAGTTTCTCTAAACAAAATGCATGCACATATCATAGAAGAATCCGTTTCACATGAGACTCCCGCAGTCTCGCAGCTTTATTAATCATGTGAAATGGAGCTTTATTTGGCGATGGTTTGGTAATGTGAATATGATGGTTGTGCATAAACCTTGTTGGTTCTCTATTGATATACAAAGGATGGTAGAATACGAAAACAGAATGTAGGTTGTTGATGTGACCATTTTTTGATTATTATTTTAGCATATTTAAAGGCAGTTCTCACGGGCTTTTGCCCAAATTTTTACTGTTTTATTACAGATTTGGAGAACAGCCCAAGTGAAGAGGAACGATACAAAGCGGGGATTTTGGAGCAAGAGGCGTTCGGTCATAGTGTCACACGGATTGTGGCCCAAAAAGGAAGAAATCAGAAGCCCATTGGAGCAGCTGGAAGTTCAAGAAGAATCTAGAAACTACTACCGTAAAAGTGAAAATCTGAAGATAAAAGGAAATCTCCAAAAGCAGAGATAAGGATCGGTTGTTTCCTTTTCTGGAGTGATTTGCTAACTTTTTCAAAGATTGATTTACTTCCCTTTCACTGAGAGATAATATTCTCTATAAATAGGGGGTACTCTAATAGGTAGAAGGCATTCAGTTTTTAATTCTGCTTTTGATTCAGTTTTGATAGAGTTAGCATATCACGATACGTTACTTTAGCGCTTAGTTCTATTTTGTTTTGAGAATTTTGTCTGGCAGGCTACCTATTGCCCAAATGGGAATAGTCTCCAGTAGCAATTTTCAGTAAAGTATTTCTTTTTCTTATTCCATCCTTGCTTTCATTCCATGGTTGTTTTAATCTTTATTCGTGAGATGCTTAATTCTATGAGTAGCTAAATCCTTTATTCTAGTATTATGTGAGAAACCTTAACCCTTGCATGTATGAAACCAAAGTATAAATTCCAGTCTAATTAACTCGTTCCATAATTGCATGTGTTTATATGTCTAAAAACTACAATCGTATTAAGTTTGATCACCTTAATATAGATCTGGTAGGGCCAGTGAGTGGCACAACTACTGGCTGAGTAGTATAGGTTTAATTAGGTACTAATCTCTTGAGCATTGTCGAGGGGGTTACTGGTTTTGGATTCTTCTGATTCTTAATGCTTCTAGATTAGTTGATACGGTGATTGTGGGAACTCACGACCTGGTAATTAAACTAGATAGGCAAATAACCTTGATTGTGAGAACTCACAGGGGTTATCGATTACTTAAGGGAGCATTGGATTATGACTGCAGGAACTCGCGTTAATCTATAACTGAAACGAAATAGGATGATTAGATAGTAAAAACGGTTTATGATTGCATGCATACGGTTAAGGTGGATTGCGTAATGGCAGAATATCTCCTTAATTGATTTTTAATCTGTTTGCATATTTAGTTAATTTCATATTTCATATTTCTACAAATTCAAGGTCTCTAGGAGACACAAAAGGTGTCTACTAGTCAAGTTTGGTTAAATTTCATGTTAGTTTGAAAATTATGTAAAAATTGCCGTCTCTGTGGATCAACCCTGTACTCTGTTGTGTTACGTTTTATTTAGCATGTTTTAATAGTATTTTACTGCATTTGATATTCCTATGACTGGTTTATCAGTTGTCAAAAGATATGAATGGGACAAAGTTGTTGAGTTTGACTCTCTTCATAGATGGGTCAAATTCTGTCATGTGAAACAGGAGTGTGGATTTCTAGGCTGAGATTGGTTGGAACCATTGAATGAAAGTAATGAAATGGATATGATGATTAGGATCACAGAGAACTTGGAAGGTATGTGGGATATCAAAGACTATTCCCATGGTCCATGTAGCACAAAAATACCAATGAAAGCAAAAGTGTTAAAGGGCAAGAACTCCTCGAGCTAGAAATGGAAATAAGGGGCACTTGGTTGGGTGTAGTAGAATGTTGCAATGGAAGTCACTTGGGAATAAATGCGATTGATGATGCTTGGTTGGGTGTAATGAGAATCAAAATTCCTCAATCACTCCCTTAATTCCAATACATACCCCCTATATATGCACCCAACCCCATTGAGGAGTTAGTGAGCTCTATTTTTTTCTACCAAAAATGCCCTTACTTTTACTATCTTTATTACTTCATTTTCTCTGCCTAAATGTTTTTTTCTCTAATTTTATTACTTCTCTTTCTCTCTTTAAATGTTTTCTCTCTCTAACTTTATTACTTCATTTTCTCTCTCTAAATATTTTTCTCTCTCTAACTTATTACTTCACTTTCTCTCTCTAAATGTTTTTCTCTCTCTAAATTTATTACTTCACTTTCTCTCTCTAAATTTTTGTCTCTCTCTAAATTTATTACTTCACTTTCTCTCTCTAAATTTTTGTCTCTCTCTAACTTTATTTCTTTACTTTCACTATCTAAATTTGTGTCTCACCATCTCTCTCTATATATCTCCTTTTACTTTCTCTCTTTACATATCTATTTTTACTTTTCCTCTCTAATTTTATTCTTTAATTTTCTCTCTCTACGTTTTCTCTTTCTCTCTCTACATCTATTATTTTACTTTCTCTCTCTAATTTTATCCTTTAATTTTTTATCTCTACATTTTCTCTTTCTCTCTCTATATCAATTATTTTACTTTCTCTCTCTACCTTTTTCCTTTAATTTTTTTCTCTAACTTTATTACTTCACTTTAGTTATTTTCTTAATACAGTTGAAAGGGTAAAATTGAAATTTTAACTGATTGACATTGCTAGTGATGAGCTAAACCAAGCATTATCAATCACAATGATATCCATTACACAATTTTAACCAAGCACAATTGACTTCTCAATCATTTCCATTGCCATTGGCCCCTCAATCATTTCATTGCCATTCCCATTGAGGAATTTATGCCAAACGCCCCCTTATTTTTCAAGAGATCAAGAAGTGAAAAGAGTTTTGGAGAATACGATTGGGATAACTGGGTACAACGTGCATACAGTTAAGATTCTCTCTGAATTAGCCCATGAACTAGCCCGAGAAACAAGGAGTCAGGAATGTACTTTTACTTTTGTGTGTTTTTGTCAGGAATCTACTTTGTAGATTTTCGGTGTGTAACAGTGCACTCCTGTTGTGGTAGTGCACTCTTTATGTATTATGTTAGTAGTCCATGTGATATATAAGGACATATACTGTCCAAAATAAATAAGAAGTGAAAAAAAATGGACCAAATAAGAGAAGAATGATAATGGTCCTAGTGGTCCCAAGATTCTGCCTTTAGTGTGTGAAAATTTGTCTATATAAGGCAAGGGTGTGTGAATGATTTTCACACCTCATTGTAAGTTTTTTCTTCATTTCTCAATCAAGAAAAATCTGAGTTTCTACTCAAAATGTTCTTCTAAGTTCTTATTCTTCTCTATTTTAAAGAAGTTCTGATGGTATAGTTATTTTAAACTCTTGCATAGCTCATTTTGCTCTGGTGCGTAACATTATGCTCTAAAACTCGCAGCCTTGGCTGATCTTACTTATCATAACTTACTTAATCATTTTATACATAGAATAAATTTTGTGAGCTATAATATATTATAAAAAAGGATCTATATAGAAGAAATTTGGTGAGATATAGTATATTAGACAGAAGGATTTTTAAGTTTGATAACCCAGGAGGCCGAGGTTGACTATTAAGTATACTAGTCACTTAACATAAGTAGTTGTCTTCTTTAAGTATCTAGGCTCTAATATTGGTGTCTTCCAATAATATTTTCACAGGATTCCTTGGGTTTCTAGAAGCCTACTGGATAGGCCTTGGAGGTTATCGTCAACAGATTTTTGATTGCCATTGGTATTCTTCATGAGGAATTATTGTGGTACCAAAGGGAAAATTTTGGATCTGGATTTCTGCAATGATATTAGTAAGAAAATAAATTTTGATAGACATCTTTCGGTCAAGATTGGAGATTTGGGAAGCTATCTTGGAAAGCAGTTTGTTTTGGCTAATTACATTTTCAATTTGCCAATTTAACAACTTTTCAGCTGCTGAAATGGTCTGAGTTTGCCCTTTTAGATCAACAACGTTGGGTGTGGTTATTTTGGGTTGGTGAACTTGGTTATCTTTCCGTGACTTTGGAGAGGAAATCTTCTGGCTAGAACATGGCTATCAATTTATCTGGGTGTGAGGAGGTTGAAGGCTTTCTAGGAGAGTACTAGCTGGGCAACACGCCGCGAGTTTAGTTTATAATTTGGTTAATGATTTTAGGTATTAATTATTCCTATATGTAATTTACCATAATTTGAAATGCCATGGCGGATAAGGTTTAATTGAGGCTAGAATTGATACAATTTATTTTTATTACATATACATGTGGAAATACTAAAGTACAAAAGATATTTCTAAAATTCCAAAACAGCACTGGTATGGCTGAATAATTACATAGCATAGAAAGAGAAATCATTTGTGATTTGCGTGAATAATAACTTGGAAGGTAACATCTGATTCCAAAGAAGATGAGGCCTCAGGAATTAGCTTGAATTGGAGAACGCTTCCAAATGGTTTTCTATTGTCATTGGAAAATTTATCCAATTTCCAATTAGTTCAATCAATTTGATTTCCTCTTTCGGCCACCCTATGTCAATTCTTATTAGCTGCATAATATATCTCCCACCGGGCGATATAATCTCTGCAATGTTGTTCAAGTAAAGGAGATGTCATATTGCAAAATTAGAAGGAATGCCCTGTAATTTATAATATTGTGTGAAATTTTTTCTACATTATGTTTTTAAAAAAAAAAAGGTAGAATAAAAAGAATAGAAATATTACGAGTCTGTAGTAAGATGCCATGAGCTCCTTGAAGGTCACAGTGAATGAGTTGGGATCTAGGAGGTTAGGAAGACTGTTTTGATCATTTCCTAAGTGTTTACAGAATAATAATTAGTATGATGTATAAAGCTTCTATTTCTACGTGTGCAAAATTTTGAGCTATTTCAAGTTCTGAAATTATTATTTACCTTCTTCTACTTCTTCTTTTTGCAACATTGTCTGATTATGAACCCTACGAATAGGATTGTATGAAGTGGTGGGCTCGAAATATAGAAGCTCATCATTGTTTTCAAGTGTAATTTCTTGAGGAATTAAAGAAATAGTCTCATTCGTCCTCGTCGCTGAGTAACTATTTTGTACAATAGACTGGTTTATAATGAGATGGACTTTCCTGGAGCTCCCATATTCTGCAAGTGCATATTAATAATGTTGGAATAGATTTTTATAAATGACATGTATGCATAAAGGATTTGGGAGCAAAATTATGGATAAGAAGAAGTATAACATTTACCATGTGGAATAAAATCTTTTGATTCTTGGCCATCTGGATGATAGATGTTTGCTTGAAACTCATTGTGTTGTAGCCAAGTAAAAACTATGTGCATGTTTTCATCCAATTTATGCTTGATTGTAAAGTTTGTCCAATCTTTTCCACTTAAGCAGAAGCCTCAATTATAGTGTCGAACGGCTTTCACTCGCTTGTTGCCATTTTTGAGGTTAACACAATCTTTGGTTTGTTATCCAAGTCAGACACTCGTGGATAAGTCCATAGCAGAATCTACATTTGAGTTCAATAGTATATCTCATTGATTTGTGAATAATAATATTAGTAAAAAATTTGTTGCAACTTACCAGGAAATCCGGTGCACGATCAGATAAATGAGTTATAAATCATTGTTTGAAGTTGATAGTGTCTCTAAGCAATGGAAATTTCTCAGCACTGGTTTGGTCAAAAGATCTAAGGATCAAATCATATGTTGCTGTAAACTCTATCTGGACATATTCTCCTTTTGAAACATGTAGAACATTACAAGCCTCAAATAATTGTTCACCATAAAGTTCGGATTCGCTGTCATCAAATGTTCGAACAAGGCATAAATATTCATTTCTAACTGTATGCAACATCTTTTCGGCGATTCCGTTGTTAGCATTGATAGGTAGATAACTTTTTGGTAAAAGCTGATTTACATGATTATGTTAGGATAGTAATAATAAGAAATAAGAGTATGAAAGTTATTAAACCATATTAATAATGCAAATAATTTTTCCTGACTTTTAAGTAATAGTAAAGAAATGGTATCAGTTCAAATAAAAATATAACTTTGCGATTTTTTATAAATAATGATGAAACAGAAAAATAAAAAAACTAATCTGTGAAATTTATTGCTGTTTATAAAGGAACAAAATACTCATAATAGCTATTCCGTGTAGATCTGCATCTTCAATGTTAAACAGGCGGGTGATTGAATCCATTGTTGAAGTGAAAGGTTTGTACCTTATTTTGATATTTTTTTTCTTCCTCCTACGGTGGTGTAGAATATAGGTTTTAGAGAAAAGTGTGAAATTAAACTAACGTTGAGTTAGTGTATTTGATGATGATGACTCCGATGATGATGAGGAGGAAAAAAATTATACATCTATTTATAGGATTGGATGGATAGATAGTTACTCTTACTTTGGTGCGGGAATTCATTTTCACCTAAAAAATAAAATAAAAAATAAATAAAGAGAATCTATTTGCTCAATGTACTGACTTTCTTATATAGAGAGTTTCTATGGAGTATTTAGTGTGGTTGGATGGTAGGAGAAACCCTAGTTTTTAACTGATGGATAAATAATACGGAGTATTTAATATGGTTGGATGGTAGGAGCGACCCTAGTGTCGAATGGATGGATAAATAATTTTCATTTAGTTTTATTCCCCTGATTTTTTATTGTAGAGGTTTTATCTTTTTAAGGAAGAAGTTTTTATTTTATATTGACCCACATGATAGCGTGCACCCATTATTCATCATACCCTAGTGACCCGGGTATAAATGAATAGTTAAAGTTGTTTTAATCATTTTGTAATATTTGTATAGTTCTGTTAATTAAAAAGTAAATAAATATGCAGTGTAATTTTTATTTACTTTTTGTACTGACATTTTTAACAATTACTTGATCATTAATTTTTTTGACATATTATCCCATAAACATTTTCCTATGATTAAAAATAGTTTATATAGAAAAAAATTTCTATTTCAGTGAGAGAACAAATAATGTAACATTTTTGAAATTGTGAGTTATCTATTCATGATAGACACGAAGGAAAGAATTTTTGTATATGTCATCTATAACTCATAGGAGTAACATATAAGGAGTAGTTTTTATCATATAAATATTTGTTATTTTTTAATTTCTTAATCATGGATGATGGTTTTTTAAATTTTATTATTCTTTTCTCAAACATATTTATTTTTTATAATCATTGTTATTGAAAAGTTAATTCTTTTTATATAAAAATTTATTGTAAATTTGCAATGTTAATTACTTATATGATATACTCATACCATGCATGTATATACATCACACTACACATGCATGATGCATCATGTGAAATTCATCATAATTTTTGGGAGCTGAACTGACCTCTTGTCACCCATTAATAATAGCTATGAATAAATAATCAGATATTGGGAAAAATTGATGGCAGAGTTGTGCATTCATAACTGCAACCTTGGTAATTGTCCAGCGGTTTTAGTGCTTATCTTTTCCATAGAGAAGAAAACGTGAAAGCTTTCTATAAGTTCAAGGGAATTGCATTTGTGATTGTTGTGAGTGGTTAATACATTTATTTAGAAGAATACTTTCTTGTCAAACCACACGGTGATTAATAACAAGTTACTAAAATGATTTTTTTACTCTTGCAACTGGTAATACGTTTGTTTAGAATAATATTTCTTTCGTAATAATCATAGTGGTTATTAATATTTGTGCTTGAGAAATTATGTTGAGAAGGATCCTGGAACGGCTTGCTGAGGTGATGAATCTGGTAGAAATATTGTTTGGTAGTTATTAGATTTATTCGGTCTTCCTAATTTTTTACTGCGGTAAGAAAATCGGTCCTCAAAATGATTTTTCTCAATATTTTTTTTGTGGCTATAAGATCTGTTCACGTAAATTATCTTGAGTTGTTATTAAATGTAAGCTATTTTAGTAATTATTTTTAATTTTTTCCGCAAGTTAAGATCCAATTGCGCTGAAAAAAAATGTGTAATTAAGAAAAGTATGTTTAATTGAAAAAAATATGTTTTGTTGAGCCCACCAGACATTTAAGAAAAACATGGGCTGGATTTGATGCCGGTATGGACCCCTGTTGGCCCAGAATTGATAAAAACTAATTGACATGTTTGAAGGAATAGGATTTAACTAAAATTGATATCATGATCTAAATGGTTAGGTGATGACATTTTTGCCTAACTAAATTTCATTTGTTGTTAACTTTGCAAAACTGCTATTACATGATATAAGCCAATTATTGGTCTGTACAAAATGTAATTTATATTAGGACTCTATCTTATAGTATTATTTTTCATCGATATATCCCCCTCATACAGTATTAAGTTGTAAATTCGGTGAAAGAAATAACTTTTTTGGTAATAAAAATTTTCCCAAGGAAAAAAAAAAAAAACCATTCGAAACAATAAGCAAAAGAAGACGAGACCGGGTATTGATTAATCAAACAGTATAAATAAAAAAAAAATAGTCTAGGAGTTCCATGCAGCATGGTTTATAGGCCCACTTTTAAGTATTTTAAATGTATAAGTTTTTTGGGCGGCCCATAACTATAGTTTATGCTTAGTGTAAGAATTTGTATATCTTGTGATACAAATTCAGAAGTATTTATAAAATTCAGGGTAAACAGGCCCAATATATTTTAGGGGCCGGGAGCAATACTTTTTTATATGCATCCTACTTTAATTTTTCCTTAGTTGTAAATTTACATTTAAGTCTTCTAAATTACGAGTAACTGTTTTCAGGTATAATCTAATCCTCAGTAAATTTATACCTACTAATTGGTCCTCTTAAGGCAAAATATTTACTTATGATGTTAATAATATTGGGTTCAATGATCCTAACAAGCATTTGTCAGAATTTTGTAATTTATTTCGTTTCTTATTGGTTACTTTTTAAGAACTTGAAAATGTATGTACATATAAAATTGTAAAAAAAAAAAAAAAAAAAAAAAAAAAAGAATATTAATATGTAATATTAAATAATGCATGTTACCATTATAACATTAGACCCAACACAAAACACAAGTTAAAATAGGTACATACACCCATGAGAATAATAAAATTTAGAATTGACTACAATGTGATGCGAAATACTACTACTACTACCACATGCGGGGCCAACATATCTTGTTTAGAATTTGTATTCTTGCACCCAAGCACAAACAAATACAGTTAAACATTATTTCCCTCGCACTAATACTTAAGACCCTATAATACTGAAGTCCAACCAACATTATTCTAAGCATGAGTCCAATGACATATTCGGCGTGGCTAGCACATTTCAACAACCCGAACACCTACTTTAAAAAAAAATAATACAAATCTTATCAATGCAAAAAAAGGGTTAAAAAGTTGTAAAATTAGTTTTCTTAGTTTACATATAGATCTTTTAAAAAAAAACATTGTACCTTGATTAATCAAACTGATTTCTACTCCCCAAGTCGGTTGATATATAGTCACTTGGATAAAATTAAAGTCATCCTAAGTCAGCATCAATTTCATGCCTTAGGCAAGACGATGGATGTTGGCAAAGCTACGCCAAGTGCATCCAAAGAATGTAAATCCAATATTTCCATGTCCATTTGCAGTCACAATGAGTGAGGTTATTTTGGAATAGATGACAAAAGTATCTTTGCCAATTAAGCAAACTTGATTGTTGAAAGTTGAAGGTACATTCCAGGTAAAAAGATTTAAAAAATCCATAAATAACTGCATGCACCCAAATAACAAAAATATGCTTTTAGATAAACACAACTCTTATACTGAAGAGTCTCACCAGATAAGAACAACATGATCTGCCAAGAGTGATTAGAAACTGCTGGCGGAATAAAAGACCATCTATATTGCATTCTTTCTTTTGCTGGCCATATGCAGTGAAAGCATTTGCGAAAAGATTACGCTCGGGTGTCATTTCTAGTTCAAAAAAATCAGTACCGTTAAGTTCTAGCGCTTGGGCAAGGTTATGCAGCCCTTTCCCCATAAGTTCAGAACCCCCATCCTCTGATTTCACAATCCAGCAGCCAAAAACTCCATTAATGGTTTGAACAACAGCCAAATGTGGAAAATACTGGAGCATTCTTTCTTTGAAACCTCTTGTCAATTTCTACAATTATAAAAGAAAGAGTAATGTTTACACAAACAAAAAAATGGAAACCACAGAAAAACAGTGAACTAAAATTTACTGCCTTTCATTCAGACAGATTGTACAATGCATGCATGATATGGGGGAACGTAAATGCAATTTTTTTTTATATATAAAAATGGTCGTAAAAAAAAAAAAAAACAGGAACCTATTATGTAGGGAGTATACCACACTCAATTATGTAGTACTTTTCACTTCATACAGGCACTTGATATTGAAATTCATTTGCTTAGAAGAAAACGTGGAGGGCAATATTTTTCAAAAGAAGTAATTATTTTGGAACAACAAACAATCTGAACGATCAGTTTGGTGGCTCATGTTCTTGTGGTTGTATGTATATATAGGCATCAAAAGGTTAAGTGAGCCATCAGTAGATAAAGTACGAAAAGAAAAAAAAAAGGAAAAAGGAAATTTTAAATCTGTAGAATACATTTGATTGATGGCCTTGAAGCTATAATTGAAAATAAATGTAGACTTACAGGTATAATGCAATGTAAAAGCTCTATTGTTTTTAAAGTATTGGTTCATAACATTCAGTTTTCATTGTATGTCAAATCAAAGCACTTAAGCAATAATGCAGAACAATATCCAAAAACCATCCCATATTTTTTTTCTTTTATATTTTTGCTTTGTTTTGGTTTTAATCGTAAATTTATTAGATATATATATTTTTTATTAGATGTTATTTAATATAAATTGTTTATGTTCAATAATAACTTCTCATAGTTGCAACACATTTATACAATTTTTTTTTAAATCATTTTTTAAAAGGAGTGGTAAAAAGAATTAAACAAACAAACCTATTATGAGCATTTTAAAAAACTGTTGGTAAAAAAGCCCAATTCTTGTACAAGGTTGGGCAACACCCACACATCCTTTCTTTCATGTATACACTTAATAATGGGCCTAAAGTGGTTTCTAACAATTATAATATTTGTTGGCCCAATCACATGCTCATTTGAGATAATGAAGGAAAATAGTTAACCATCATATTAGTAAATAAATTAACAAATAAATAAAAAGGACCATTAAATAGACCAAGGGTGTAAACCAACAATTTCTATTAATAATATTTAATTTAAATAATGTGAATGGCAAAAAATTATTACCACCCTTCTAGGGTTAAAAAATGACCAACCACATCCCCCTCAGTATGGATAATTATCAACCACATTTTTTTTTTCATTACCTTTCCTTCAACTTGAAGGTTAAAATTGTCATATTAATATATTATGTAAATAAAATTGAATTTTCTTGTATTCAATTTCAATAAAGACATTCATAAGCTCCCAACTCCGAGCAGGGAACAATTTTTTTTTTCGATTAGATCAACCAGCGCCAATTCAATCCCCATTTTTATTTAATTTTACTTATATTCATTTAGGATGGTATAATTATTTATCATATTTTTTCCTCATTCTAATACACACACACATATATATTACATTATTTAGTTTTTTTTATTTGTTGTCTTTAATCTTTTTTAGAGATAGCTCAAACCTTTTTTATATTTATTTATAGAACCATAGTTTAATTTTTTAAAGTATCCCATAATTTAAACACATATATACATATATATATATAAATATATAATTTTTTTCACATATCCAATTATAACAATATTGATTATGAATATATTTTTTAAAATAAGTTAATCATATAATATTTATTTATAATTTACTTTCGAAAAATGGGCAATAGTGTCAAATTATATCTTTTTAATGAAAAACTGAACATAAACGTTTCAAAAGGAGCATAACATATAAGCTTTAATTTCTATAAAATTAATGTCATTAGTTTTGAAATGTGCAAACTTATTATTCTATTCGATTTAAAACCAATGTGACCATTCTTGAAACGTATAAGCTTTTCACAGATAAAATATAATTATTTAAGATAAAGATGTTTTAGTTTTTTACAAATGGACTTTTTAACTATTGAGAAGAATCCCAAGACTTATATTAGAAGAGGCAAGATGTAATCAGAATTATATACGGAAAAAATAAATTTAAAAAAATGTGGGCAGTGATACTTCTATTGGATTGTACATATTTTTCTCAGAGGAATTGTGGAACATTTAATATAGGAATAAGTTGTACTTTCTGTTCAGAATTATAACTTCAGCAATTAATACCTCCCGCTGCCAATTCATTAGACAGAAAATGATTTTCTCAACTTTGTCATACTGAGTAAAGTGTAACTCATTCATTGGTTATATTTTTATAAAATAATTATTCTTTATTAACCAATGAATACATAGCACATCACTTCCAATTAGAAAGTTAAAGAGATTAAATGAAATGTGTATGATTACTCTTTTTTTAATAGCATACATAATATGTTTTCTTTTATTACCAAAAAAATGGTTTCATGTATGTTTTAGTATAATAAAGTGAACTCTTCTATTATATAATAAACTATACTACTTATTATGAAAAAATAGGTATAGGAAAATTTATTTTATAAGATTAATTTTCCTTTTCCCGTTAATATATTTCATTTTTTTACAAGTAATAAATACCTAATACTCATTTCCTTCCATTACAAAAATTTACTTTAAGCAATGTGTAATTTATTATAAATATCAAGGTACAGCAATTAGAAGAGGTAGTTTGGCACTCTTATATATATTTTTAACTTTACTTATTAAATATAGGATAATTTTAAACAATGTATGAATATATTAGTAAAAAAAAAAAAAGGAAAATAGCCTCTTATTTTGGGATTTTTTTCTTTTTTATCGAATTTGAATCTTTTAATTAAAGAGAAATACTCCGTAGTAAGTAAGAATATGAATCCAGTAAAGATGTTAAATTAGTTTTCGAGTTCAAGTTCATAAATATTTGTTGTTCAAAAAAAATAGAATAGTTCAGTTTAAAAAATTTTACTTTTATGTTATTATTATTAACAGTGTTTGGTCCAATTTTTCTTTTCTTATATCAGGAGTAAAATGTGGTAGTTAGAAAATGATTTTAAAAGTAGTAAAGTATAAACATCTTTATACACTTGTATAAATTTTGATTTATTGTCATAAAGAACAAAAACGGCTGAAGAGAGCAAAGAGAGAGAAATCTCAAACTTCCCTATAAACAACAGGGGAGTTAAACATATCTAAACTTTTTAATTAATCAATTATGTAATCTCTTTGCAGAGAAAAAAAAGAAAGTAATGATATACTTCTCAAATAATCTTCTCGACTTTCCATGATAGGGATGCATCATTTACATAAGTGGCCCATAAATGCATGCCACATGAATTGAAATACATAAGTTGAGATGAATTAGTTGAGTAGTATATCACTACTAAAAAAATAAAAATAAAAAAACCTAAAAAATAGTTGGGCTGGAAACCAACCTTAACATTTAAACATATCCACGTGTTGGAAAATATAAGTTAGGACCCATTATAATGTACAACTATTGGAAAATAAATCTAGTATTTATACATAGGGCTAATAGAATGGTATAAAAACAAAATTTTAAATAATCTTATATTTCATAAATTTAAATCTAAAATTACAAGGCTCAATGAATACCATCATCTTATTCATGATAATAGTGATCGAAATACATAGTGCCATGGATACAATTGTTCAAATCCATGCTGATTAAAATTATAATTTATAAAACAGCGGTCACCATGGGGAAAGAATACAATTTTGTATCCAACTTGATTTTGATGGTTTTCCACAACAAACTTTCAGTTTTCAAAAAATATTGTCTGTTTGAAACCAATTGAGTAGTTTTTTCTCCCACTTGATAACACAATTGACTGTTGGGTTTCTTCCAGTACTTGTATTCTTGCATTTGTAGGTAGATTCTGTAACAAAAAGAACATACATATAATTTTTAGACAAAACATGTTACAGAATAATTAATAAATTTATAAATAAAAAACAAATGTTAGTTGGCCTCTCTTGTATACCAATTTTTCAATCTGTCCTGGCCGGAATGTTACATAAAAGGCTCTATAACCAAAGGATGGCAATTCAACAAATAGTGGATTTCTTGAAGAAGCGAAAACATCATGCCCTGGATCTGTATTCTCACCTATAATTAATGCAACCAATTACAATCACTAATGGATACATGTAAATATAAACATTCAAAATTAAGTTGATATGCACAGTAGTTAAATAAGTCAATACAAATTAGTTTGCCTTCTAATTCTACGAAGTTATACAATGGTCCCAAAGACAAGTACAGAACATGGCATCGATCCACGCCAAATATGATGGCATCAAATGCCAACTTTGATCTTTTTCTCATTAGAATGACATTGTGTAGTTGTATTAGGTTGTGTTTACAAAAAAATTTCCAACCATTTGTAAAACATTTCCCTTTTTTTCAACAGTCCATGAGAAATACCCATTGCGAATACTAATAGCATCAGTCTCCTCAAAGTGGTTGTCATCATGAACATTTCCTGGTATTGGCTATTTTGAAATAGAATATATCATAAGTACATTTTATATAATATTTTTTAATCCAAGTAATAATACACTCACATCAATTACCTGCATGACAAAGGAAGTGCACGGCATAATAAAACATGTTAGCTTGGCATGGAGTTTCACACAATTCACAAAAGATTTAGCTAGGACAATAAATTTACTTATTAGAAATGATATTAATATATATTTTAAACATCTACAACTGATAGATTGCTATATACCACATAATTAAGGGGGGAAAAAATAAAAAGGTAATTTACCTCATGGTGATAATGCTATTGTATCAACAATGAGAATGCTATTTATCCATTTTACCATCTTTTGAATAGAAGTTATATCTGGGTAACCAATATAGTTTACCAGGTTTGGGAATTCTTGTAAGAACTTTGATTTCAATTTTGCTCGTGTTTTACCCTTACTTGTTTTCTGCCATGTTGATACAAGAAATTTTCGTCCACTTTTAGAATGACGGTATGTGTGAGTGAAAACTCCAACAGTAGATGTTCCAATGAAAGGATTCCAACCATCTGTTGTCCTCTATTCCTGTATAATAAAGAGAAAATTTTAAAAGTTTAATTGATATATATATATATATATATATATATATTATTAAATTAGATGCGAGAGTAGTTAGTAACATAAAACAAAAGATATTTGGGAAAAGAAAATTTACCAGCAAATGAACCTTTTCCATTGACTCTTTGGGAAAAAACTTGTGAAGTAGGATACCCTTCTAACAAGGGGTATTATTTGGATTGTAGTACTGCTACTGATCTAGAAAGAACCTATATATAATGTAAAAAAATGAAGAAAATTAATGAGGATGTTAGTAAAATGTACAGCTGGCCACGTGTAAGGCCACCTTACTGTATTTTTTTGAGTACAAATTTATTGGAAGTATTCTACCATAGAAATTACTGAAACTAATTTAAAATGTAATTTAGTTTAGAGAGTTTATAATTGAAAAGATAATTTCTCTATGTACACTATTTATACACAATTTTGTATTGCTTCACAACATTGTTTGAGAAGCATAAGTACAAACCCTGAATAACTTAGGCTAATTAGAGTATCTTCCCTATAGAAGAACAACACTATCTCAATACATAACACCAAATACACAAAATAGAGACAATTAGTGGACAAACATTGTTTCCACAGTCTTTAGTTTGAAAAGCAACATTGCTTCAAAAGAAGTTATAATATGAAAGTAATAATTTTAATGTCATGGAGGGACATGAAGGTTGAACCATATACTCAATCATGTCCTTTTTCTCTTTTAGGCTACTTTTCTTCAGCCTGCAGGGAAACAACTTTTCCAGAACATTCTTCCTCAAATTGAGGCATCAGATTTTTCTTCACAGTAGCACTGCCGCCTGTTGACTTATCTATTTTACAAAATAATATGAACGCACATTTAACCCCAAAAGTAATAATTAAATATAAAAACAAAAAATATTACACGCATAACAAACAAAACGAATTACCTTCAACCTTCATTGTAAACAGTCCTTCAGTTGCTATTGGAGTACTTAACTCAGTTTTAGGAACAGAACTTTCAGCATAGAATACTTCTGAAGCTAGGAATGCAGTCAATGGTGTTTCCACCTCGGATTCTATAAACTCTTCCAAGCATGATACAGTATACCTCCTGGCCAAATCACCTTCTCTTTGTTTTGAAGCTTTGATCTGGACCAGATATTGTTTCCCTTTAAGACCTTCATGCACACCCTTAAGATGGTCCTTTTTTTTATTTATAAAAGTGAACGATAACATTAGCATTCTTACTATAGTTTGTAATGAAGAAATAAATTCCTATATTTTTTGGTACATAACAGCAACTAAAGGATTAAAAAAAAGAAAAAAGAAAACCACCTCGTTTGGGGTAACCATAGCTCCCACTGTTGTCATGCACAAGATGGATTCTGCTGTTTCTCCAAAAACTATTGCTGGGATAGACCCACTACTATCACTCAAAAAGACCTCAAATCGACACCTATTTGCAAGAATTTTTTTTTAAAAATGGAACCTTCAAGATACTGGCATTGGTAAAAAAAAAAAATCACATCATTGGCTTTAAATATATATAGGGATTATAGTACATTTGATTTGGCGTGTGCGTGTGCACATTTCTTACATGCCATATAAAAATACTGCTGAGTGATGTCTTTGAAGCTTATTCCGGTTTTCACCAAGGCATTCCAAGTGAAGGATATAAAGATTAGAAATTACTACATTGGATATTTGAGAAACAAGTTGATTGCACCTTTTGGTCTGGTAAAATGTTTGACACAAGAACAACATCCTTTGCATGTGTGGCAAGGCAGAGAGTTCTAACTTGGCCCTGAACATTATCCTCAAGAATTCTGCAATATGTGGCCTATATCTCTGAAACCTATCATATATGTCAATTTAAACAATTACAATATACCATAAACTTGTGAAATTCTAATAAAAATAAACTTAGAAAGTTTCGGTATAAACATAATAGAACTCACAAATTTCTCATCCTCATTGCCTCATTGCCTCATTGCTTCCTCAACTGGAGGATCAATCAGTATCATTGAATTTTGCATAGTAGACAATTCACACCCTAGTTAAGAAAAGAATTTATAAATATAGTTATGATACTAATATGATGAACTAGTAATGTTTGCAACCAAGAATTGAATCACCATTGAAATATGTCACACGCAGCCTGCGACCAACAATTACTGAAAAAGTTTTGATATCTCTAGACTGTGTCTACCCCTCATTATTCCTAAACTCTTTCCACAAGGTAATCTGACAATATTCCATTCTATAATAAAAAAGATCAAGTTAACAGGATACATGACTTAAGATGCAAAAATAATGATAAATTGAAGTTATGAAAATACGTAATGAAAAGAAAAAAGGAAAAACTATACTTGTCATTAATTATTAAGAACTTTTGCACATTAGCATTGCCATATCTTGTAGTAGCAATAGTCACTGGAAAAGCTTCAATAACAACTCCAAGGACATCTGTTCCATTTTTTATTTCATTTTTTTAATCAGTGAAGAGTACAAGTTTGCCTAACAAAATAATAAAATTATTATTCATATAGAAATAAATAACTGACAAAAATCAACTAAACATTTACCTATCAAAGAATCTTGCTTGTCTACATAGTGGCCAAATTCACCAAAAGGAACAAAATCATACTTCACAGGTTTAACAATGAAGGGTTCAACAATTTCTTCAATAACTGTATCAATGCCAATAATCCATTGCACAGTCACACCAGCAGGTCTATAAGCAAGGTTAGCTATCTCCCTAATATCAGCATTCATGATTTTGTACTTTTTGTAAGGTTGTATAGTTATAGCCTTGTTGAACATTATACCTTCAACTCTTCCTCCCTATTATTAAGTACAAATATTTATGCAACTGGAAGATAAATATATTTTTAGGGAATAAAAACTAAAATCAACTAAAAGAAAAAAAATAATCCAACCTGTTTATCAGAAAAAATGAACTTCTGATACTTAGCATTTGTATTCTGCAATGCCTGAGTAGGATTCAACTTTTCTTCAACAAAGACAATGGTTGTCCATGGCTTATCAGAATTCTTTAGTTTATCAATAGGAATAGCAATCACTTCCTTATCAGGACTCTTTAGTTTGTCAACAGTAACAGCAGCCATCCTATAAATTTAAATAGAAATAAAATATAACAATGATGAACCAGCAGAAAGAAAAACAAATGAACAATAGCCTTAAATTAAGGTACAAAAAATAAAAGCAACACCAAGTGGTATAAAGTGAGGGAAAAAAAAATCAGACACTGAAAATAGTAAAGATTCATGTATCATTTCCCTGAATTATAACCCACCTCAACAAAATGATTGTGTTGCCATACGAAACATCTCATCATATACAATATAGTAGTCTTTGTATCAGACTTATCTCCATCTAATGTTGATGGAAAAAGCAACACCTTTACTGATGATGAAGTCTTAACTCTTGACAAGGCAACATAAAGCTGTCCATGAGAGAAAATCGGCTCTCTTAAGTACAAACCCACACATTCTAAAGTCTGACCCTGGGACTTGTTCACTATTATAGGAAAACAAAGTTGCAAAGGAACTGAATTCTCTTGAAAGGTATACCATGTTTTTGATCGTCAAAACTGAATAGAGGAATCTTAGGAAGAAATACTTTCTTTCCTTTATGCTGGCCAAAAGCAATTTCAGCAGATACAGTGTGCTGGTCTAATTCCATACATATTAGCCTAGTCCCATTACACAGCCCTTCAGAGGGATTTATATTTCTTATAAGCATAACAGGACAATTGTAGGATCCAAAAATAAAACAAACCCACAAGAATCTTACTAAATTGTCGAACAAACAATCCTAACGCCGAAAGCTTTAATCAAACGAAGCAATCAAGTAAAACTTTACTGTACCTAACCTTGATCAGTGGAAACACAATCAAACAATTTAAGTGGAAGGCATGCACGAAAATCAAAGACAGCAACCAAGATGATCCATGAATTGAAGGCCAACTCACAAATTGAGTTTGATTCTATGCAATTTCTAATTGCATCAAAACCGAGACAAACAAACAAACCAATGCCAATAATTTTTTTGAACGTAATCGAAGCTTAAACTAAGGCTTTGCCGTGGGAATCGAAACCAGCCGCAAGGCTTTATATTAATCTTTGTATTTTTTTCCGTGTTTACAATGGCAACCCAAGGCATATATTTATAGGCTAAACTATTCCTGAATCCTACACTAATTCAGATTGTAACTATTTCCTAAAACAATTAGGTTTCCTAAAACAAATACGAAACCAAACAGGAAACAATCGAATAGGAAACATAAACTGAATAGGAAATAGAAGCTAATAGGAAACTTAGTTTAATTATTCTACATAGACTCCTTTAAATTAAGTTCGCGCCGTTAGCCATACCGAGCATCTTCTTCAACTTTGTAAAGATTTCAAACTTCAATGCCTTGGTGAAAATGTCCGCCACTTGATCTTCAGTCTTGCAGTAATCAACAACGATCTCTTTCTCATTAACCAAATCATGAATGAAGTGATACTTGATATCAATATGCTTACTGCGACCATGAAAAACTGGATGCTTTGTCAGCTCAATTGCCGACTTGCTATAACACAACACCGTAGTCGGACCATCCTCTTTATGTTGAAGGAAACCCCGCATCCTTCTCAACCAAATCTTTTGAGTAGCACAATTAGAAGGTGCAATATACTCAGCCTTAGTAGTAGACAATGCTATCACTGGTTGTTTCTTTGAACTCCAAGAAAACACACCAGAACCAATAAAGCAAGTATACCCAGAAGTGCTTTTTCTTTCAACTGTATCACCTGCCCAATCATTGTCAGTATACCCAAGAAACTTTATTGGTTCACCTCTCGGATACATAATACCATCTCCTTGAGTACCCTTAATGTATCTCAAGATTCTCTTTGCAGGCTGCAAATGCGACTGACAGGGATTCTCCATGAATCTGCTTATCACTCCAACAATGAAATTTATATCCGGCCTTGTAGAAGTCAAGTATCTCAAACTACCAACCATACTTTTAAAGTAAGTTGGATCCACAGAATTTCCAGTGCCTTCCTTCTTCAATCTCAACCATTCTTCAGCTAAAGTCATGATCGGATTAGCACCATCCATCTTGAAATTTTTCAAAATATCACTAGCATATTTCCTTTGAGAAATAATGATTCCACGATCAGTCTGAGAAACTTCAATCCCAAGAAATTATGACATAAGCCCCAAATTAGTCATCTCAAATTGTCTGATCATTGCCTCCTTGAAGTCTGACATCATTTTTTCATTGTTTCCAGTGAATATCAGATCATCCACATGCAAGCAAACAATGACAATATCCCTACTTGATGAAGACTTCACATATAAAGTATACTCATATGGACACCTTTGAAAACTACTTTTGATAAAGAAGTTGTCAATATGAGTATACCAAGCTCTTGGAGCTTGCTTCAATCCATACAAGGCTCTCTTCAAACGATATACCTTGTTCTCTTGACCTCTTTCACAAACCAGGAGGTTGATTAACATACACCTCCTCTTCAAGAACTCCATTCAGAAAAGCAGACTTCACATCCATTTAAAAAATCTTCCAATCATTCTGGGCAGTTAAAGAAATTATCATTCTCACAGTATCAAATCTCGCAACAGGAGCAAACACTTCAAAGTAGTCAATTCCAGGCTTCTGCTTATAACCTTTTACAACAAGTCTTGCCTTGTGTCTATCAACTTATCCACTTGTACTTTGTCTTGTATACCCACTTTACACCAATGGGCTTCTTTCCACTCGAAAAGTTTGTAAGCTCCCAAGTATTATTTTTCTCAATGGAATTAATTTCTTCATCCATTGCCTTCACCCAACGATCATCTCCAATAGCATCTGTGAAATTAACAGGATCACAATCTGCAAACAGAGCAAAATTCACAATATCCTCATCAGTCAAATTATCAACTTCATCCCCAACTACATAATCATTTAAACAAGCTGGCAGTTTTGACTCTCTCCGCGGACGTCCACTTGAGGTGGAAGCTATAGAAGTGGAAGAATCACAAATTGGTTGTTGAACTTGCTGACTCGCTTCTTCAGTTGCATTATCTCCACCAATATACACTGCTGATGATCGTTTTACAATTTTTGGTGCTTTCTTTTTCCAATCCCAAACTCTATGTTCATCAAAAGTAACATCTCTGCTGATAATTACCTTCTCAGTATCAGGATTGAACAGTTTATACCCTTTAGTCTCACTGCTATACCCAATAAAGATACATTTTTCTGCCTTATCATCTAACTTCTTCCGTATTGCATCCGGAACATGGGCATATGCAACATACCCAAATGCTTTAAGATGTGAGATATTTGGTTTCTTTCCTGACCAAATTTCATATGGAGTCTTCTAACCAATACTCTTTGTTGGACACCTATTTGACAAATAAACTGTACAAGCTACGGCTTCAGCCCAAAAATCCTTAGGCATAATTTTGGCCGGCATCATTGACCTCACTATATCCATCACTCTTCTATTTTTTTCTCTCTGCAACACCATTCTGCTGTGGAGTGTACCTGGCTGTCATCTGATGTTTAATCCCATGATTTTTCAAGAAATCATCCCACATAGTATACTCAGTCCTCTATCAGTTCTCAGAGTTTTAATGGAATGTTCACTCTGCTTCTCAACATAAGCCTTGAAACTCTTGAAAATATCACATGCATCAAATTTAAACTTCAACAAATAAACCTAAGTCTTCCTACTAAAATCATTAATAAAAGTGATAAAATACTTGTTACCACCCCGAGAAGGAACATCAACAGAACACAAGTTAAAATGAATCAGCTCAAATGGCTGCTTTGCCTTCCAAACTTCACCTTTTGGAAAAGGCTCCCTGTGCTTCTTGCCCAAAACACACGACTCACATTGTCGAGATTTGAAATTAAGTGATGGCAATCCATAAACAATATTATTCTTCACAGTAAAGTTTAAACCGCCAAAATGAAAGTAGCCAAATCTCATATGCCACAACCAACTCTCATCATAGCCAGTGGTACTAAAGTAAACCAAATTATAATAATTAAGAGTGATTGGAAACAACCTGTTATTGTTCATGTCTACCTTTGCAATCATCCCTATCCGTTCATCACGAATTGTGCAAATACCATGCCTAAAATTAATATCATAATTCTTCTCCTGCAACTGACCAAGACTCAATAAATTCTGACTAAGATTAAGCACATAATAGACATCACCTATTGCACTGGTCTTCCCATTTTTTAAAGTAATGGGAATATTACCTTTCCCAGCAACAGACATAACATGATTACTTCCAAATCTCATTGTATTCCTGTAGGTCTCATCAAAATTAGAAAAAATTTCTTTTCTCCCACACATATGCTTACTACAACCAGAATCAATGTACCACTTAGAACTTTTATTTTCTTCACCAGCTCCAGCAACAAATAAAACAGTTTCTTGATTATCACCACTACTTTCAGCTATTTGAGCATGTCCAGTATTGTTATTCTTAAAACTCTAACAATCCTTTTTTATGTGACCCATCTTTCCACAATTATAACATTTAATTTTAGACCTATCACGTTTTTGCCCATTATTTTGAGCATCCGAATTAACCTTTGGTTGGTAAGAAAAATTACCTCTACCATGGCCTCTACCTCTGAAGCTTTGACCGCCACGTCCTCTCCCTTGAGAATTCTGGCCCTGCTGATTGGTTTCACCACCATCGGATTCTTTAGGCTTATATACCAAAGCCTTCAATGCTTCTGACGCCGCATCAACAGATAATCTGTCACAAGACATCTTATATGTCACCAATTCTCCTTCCAAATCAACATACGAAAAAGTGAAAAGATCTTTAATGGCCTCAATAATCTCCTTCTTTGTGTGAAATTTTGAAGTCAACGTCCAAAGAACTTTAGACACCATCTGCTTTTCCGTTACTTTATCACCGTTGATCTTCATCTGATCAGCTATGGACTTTACCCTAGCCATGTATTCTTGCACCTTTTCATTAGGTTTCATCTCTGCTAACTCGAATTATCTCCGTAACTACTACAGTTTCTTTTTTTGAACGTTTTTGTTTCCTCGATTGGTAACTTTTAACTGGTCCCAAAACTCCTTAGCTGTCTCTACCTCCATTAAACTTCTGCATACATATAATCCAACCTTCGTTTTTAAATAATAGAGTGCATGATTACTGTGAGAACAATTTTTCTCCAATTCTTTACTTCCCTCAGCTGTTGATTTTTCACCTTTCTTGTCTTTTTCAGGTTCTTCAAAACCTGGCTCAATTACACGCCAGATACCAACCATCTTGAAAAAACTCTCCATAAATTGACACCAGATTTTAAATTTATTTTTTCCATCAAAGACAAATACATGGCAATCAGGAGGATTAAATAAAGAAGACATCTTGAACTCCAAAAAAAATAACACAGGCTCTGATACCAGATGTAGGACCCAAAAATAAAACAAAACCACAAGAAATCTTACGGAATTATCGAACAAACAATCCTAACGCCGGAAGTTTTAATCAAACGAAGAAATCAAGTAAAGTTTAACTGCACCTAACCTTGATGACTCAAAACACAATCAAACAATTTAAGTGGAAGGCATGCATGGAAATCAAAAACAGCAACCAAGATGATCCACGAATTGAAGGCTAACTCGCAAATTGAGTTTGATTCTATGCAATTCTAATTGCATAAAAACCGAGACAAACAAACAAACCAATGCCAATAAATTGAACGTAATCGAAGCTTAAACAAAGGCTTCGCCGTCGGAATCGAAACCAGCCACAAGGCTTTATATTAATCTTTGTATTTTTCTCTGTGTTTACAATGGCAACCCAAGACATATATTTATAGGCTAAACTATTCCTGAGTCCTACACTGATTTAGATTACAACTATTTCCTAAAACGTTAGGTTTTCTAAAACAAATACGAAACCAAACAGGAAACAAACGAATAGGAAATAGAAACTAATAGAAAACTTAGTTTAATTATTCTACATAATCAGCTTGGATTCAAAGTATTTAGAAAATCCTCAAAATTAGCTTGGTGTCTTTCATTAACTGTTCTGTTAACACTTGCATAAACTTGTGATTGGCCAGGAAATCTATCAATCAGCAAATTATTAATGTTGTCAACAGAAGTGTTATGTGCTGCTAGAATACAACGACCAATCATCTTAAAAGGATCAGCAGCCAACAAGTTAAAATCTGGAAAGACAAATCAACCAACCTGGAGTTTAAAACATGAGTTATAATCTAAGTAAACAAAATATTTAATGATAAGCAAAAAAATTAAAAATAGAAACAATGTACAATTGCTTGCTAAGAGGCTCGGTCGGGCCTGTATAAAGCATAACAATATTTGCAGGTAATTCTATCTATCCATGGTCATCAACAGGTTGTCGGCCTTCACCAATACTTAGCAAAAAATCATAGAATTCTGGTTCTAGAACAGCGCGCATGTTGATCACCAAATTAAGTTTTTTTTTATCTTTGGCCAAAGATACGAATTTAATATTGAAGACTCTATTAATGTCTACCTAAACCCTTTTTCAATTACTGGTAGTGTTTGTCCAAAGTCACCACCCAGAACTACAACTTTCCCACCAAATGGTTTATCCACACCTATAAGATCTCTAAGAAGAGCATTAAAAGATCCTAGGGACTCTCGCCTAGCCCTTCATCCCAAACAATAAATTTTGCCTCAATAATTAACTGTGCAGCACCACTCTGCTTACTTAACTAACATACATTACATTCAGAATAGTCTAGAGGTAACTTAAATCTAGAATGAGCTATACGACCCCCCCGGTAAAACAGATGCAGCAACTCCTGAAGTCACAACAGCAATTGTGTTGCCTACTTGTCTAATCGTGGCTAGTAAGGCACAATATAAAAAAAGTCTTACTAGTGCCTCCACGACCATCTAAAAATAAACATTGGCCTCCATCATTATAAATTTCGTGAAGGATGAGATCATATGCACGCCGTTGATCAGAATTTAATTTTGTATGTGACATAATCTCATCTTCAGTAACCTCTATGTTCCTTTCACTTTCAATTTCTCTAGTTATTCAGATATCATCTTCCAATCTAACATTAGAAAAAATCATATTGAAATCAGAAAGACATTTACCCATTTGACCAAGGGAGACATTTATCATGTCCAGAACTTTCTTATACACGATGGCTGAATTTGAGACCGCCCATGTGTATCTCATTTGAACATTAGCAGACAGCTGATCCCTATACTATTCCCAAAGTTTTTTAGGATCATTTGGAGAAAAGAAGACAAAAAGAGTAGCAAACAAAGCTCTCAATGTAGTTGGCATTTGAAAAACACATGCTTCATCTAACGTATCTTCAATGTAAGTGTCATATTTTAAATAGCCCAATTCCATGGCAACAGCTCTATACGTCTCATATAATTTACCATTAATGGTCATCAAATCAACGTATGAGGTTGGAGCCCTAATGTTACAAAGAAGGAGCCGAAGATAATAGCGTTCACTATCACGGGGACTGACAGACACAATACGGCTAATTACTTTCTCCCTTTTTTCTCTCTTGCCAAAATCTATTCTTATTACACCAAGCATAATATTCTGGAAATTCTCTGTACAACAATTTCAGTTGCTGATCTTTTGGATTAGTTAGATTCATTCAAAAAATTTTGGTTAAAGATGTTCTCTGAAGGACATCCGTACCAGCAACAGTAGCTAAATCAACATTTCTATCAAAAGTAACAAATTGTTGCTTATCAAGATGAACTTGAAAGGTATAAACTGTAGGAGATATGTGGTGAAGTTTAAAACAAAATATTCTCCACATAGCCTCAACAGGTCCAACCCAATGACCATCTTGATATTGCTTTATTTCATCAATTTCATCTATATTATCAGCATCAGAATATATACAAAAAGATACAACATCATGGCCTTTAAAAATGTATTTATGCACAAACTTAATCAATTTAATGTTAGAACATATTTCAACATTTATATGGCAATCAAAAACTGACAAGAGATATGGATTATATGGAACTACCCACCTGTTATCAAGTTCATGATTTCGAACCCGGACTGACCTTCCATTATCACATCTCTTGTATTGTGGATATCCATCCTCTATACATAGAGTTTGTGATCTAAAAGACTTGGGGTAATGGCTTTTACATTGACCAGACTTCATGCAGGGATTCTTTATATTCAATGGCCCACAAGGGCCATGCATCTTGTGTTTAGTAACAGCAAAATATAAATGCGAGTTAATTTTAGGGTTAGGCAATTCTGCAGAAACAATATCATCATATGCTTTGCCATCTAAAGGTTTTGCTCCAAGCCAAAGCAGCAAATGACAATGTGGTAAACCCCTTTTTTGATATTCTATAACGTACACACAAGCCTCTACCTCCCCAAAGACCATTTTTTCAATCAATTCAGATTTAAGTATTTCAGCTTTGGCCCTAAAAACTCTAGCAAGAATATCAGGCCTATCATTAGGGCAATCACCATATTCTAAACACTTAGTTATTTCAGGCCAATATGGATTGCAAGTCATAGTTAAAAAAATGTCAGGCTTGCCATATTTTTGTACCAAGGCCATTGCATCCAAATATCTATGCCGTATGTCCCTAGGACCACCTATGAAAGACTATGATAAAACTACCCTCTACTAATATTAGCAGCTTCATTCTGACCAACAAACAAGCTGTCCATAACACCCTGCGTCATTTCAGTTCTAATTTCACGCTACTACTTCCTAAAAAATTCAAGCCTAGATGTTTCAATTTTGACATAAGAATCAACAGCAAATTGCTGGAACAACCTACCTGTGTGCAGAAGGAAGGACTAGTCACATTCTCTCCACTGGAATTTATAACAATAGTATTCCCTAGCAGAAATAGTAGTGCCAGGTCTTTTAGTACTATCCATACCTATTAATTTATAAAATGTTTAAAAATGAATTATTATTATCACTGAGTATTATCATTATCAATACAATACAATTAAGAAATAATTTTTCAAGTTAGATTATATAACCTCTGTCTTCCATAGTAATAAGTCCTTCAATAGTAGTGGAGTTACAACTTCGTGAGGTAGGGGCAACTTCTTCAGAATCAGGCATAGTTTGAATACGGTTTCTTTTTTTTACCCTCAAAATAGAAGGATGCCATCTAGTTTCCCCATTTGGAAACAAGATAGGATATTGCAAAGGGTCATAACAGCCAAAAAATGTTTTAAACTGACAGGCTTTTTCGAATTGGTATACACTTGTACATAAAGAGTCCTATTATAAGAATCAGTTTCTTCTTCTGAAAAAATTGCCGTGACTTGAGATGCGGCAGGGAGATTATATCTTCGCTGATCTAATTTTGGACTTGAATTAAGCAGTATAGTCTTAGACTGAATAAAAAGAACATCACGTAATTGCTTTAAAAATTTTATAATAGGGATTCTGTTGAAGCATTTCTACAAGTGTATGGGGTCTTAATTTATCAGACAGATCAATTCTTTTCTGCAGCTCCTCTTCAGAATCATAAAAAAGAAGTTGAATGCCATAAGGCTTTTGGATTCCTGTGGGAAAAATTCCATGTAATAAATGATACATCTGACCCTGCACCTTAAAGGTATACACACCCCGATCATTCCTAGTTAATGTCCTATCATACTTAGCTCCTGGAGTTGTGAAAGCAAGGTTATTATTATAAGTCCTAATATTCCTCTAAAAATGGTCTGATTCTTCATCCGAACCTGTAAGTAATGACCTAAGCTGTTTTGGTGCAACACTGGAAGCTAGGCTAACCTCACCTTGAGCACAACAAAAATTTGGAGGCTCTAGATAAAACCTCATTGCTTGACAATGAGTGCAACTACTAACTGTAGGTAATATTGAGGAGGCGGTTGCAGGTTCAGGAAGAACCCTCACATAACATGTGACACGGGGTCTCCTATTACCACCTAAATAATACATGAACCAAATTCATTTCCAAAATGTTTAATTACTTGTATAAAAGAGATAACTACATTAAACACGAATACTTAAAAAACATACCACGACCGCGCGGAATAGTAAAAGAACTCGATGGTTAGTCAGCACTTATTACATCAGAACTTCCGTATTGTATTATGGACAACGCAACAGAACGTTTGCGTGCGGCTTTATTCAACCGTACCCTTTCCAGATATGTTTTTTTTTTTATCAGGTGGCATTTCAGCATATCGCTTACGTCGTAGAGCATTCCTATCCATTCTAAATTATAAATAGGCCTCTAATAAACCTATGGCAGCAAGTTATAAAAGATATTAGGAACACAATAATAGACCAAAATGGATATTGGCACCAGAAGGGAAAAAACACAAATGCAAAAACACAACACAGGTGTATGAATTAAGGAAAAGAAAGGTGTAAGGACTGAGGAAGAAATAGAACATGCAAAACGACAGCCGGCTCTGTTTTGCATTAGTTTTAAAAATGAATCTAACCATTACTTTTTATCTTCCACCCCAGTGACACACAAGGAACATATCAATCCGAATTACTAAAAAGGAAGAACGGTATGCATGTATCAACCATGTCTTCCTAAGATTTACAAACCTAATATGCAGGTTCGGAATTTCAGAATTTCAATTTGGGGTTTAAATACAAGGACAATACAAAAGCAAAAGAACACAATAGACTTGCCAGATTGCTGGAGAATGAATCAATTCCCAATCAAACTTTCTTCCTAATGAACAAAAGAAACATGCTAAACAGAATGGGATAACAAGATTTCCTAAGAAAGCTGGAGGGAAAAATTCTTAAAACGACCTAAAAAATGGGAATTAAATAACTCCTGAGATGGCTTCTCCTAGAAAGAATTTGGGAAGGAAAAAAAAAAAACCTAGTGTGCATCAAAGGCAGAATACAATAAAGGGTTTAAGGTAGGCTGAATTAGTTATTTTGAGAAGTTCAGGGTTTAATGTAAAAGAATGTAAAACCCTTCAAGGAAAACAAAATGCACATAGTAAAAGCATGAGTGATCATACTAACTGGAAGATTTCCCAGGAACCAAAGCCGCTGCCTTTCTTTCTCTTTCATTCTTTGAACGAAAAAGAGGGATTTTACAGTGGAACTGTAGTTCTATCCTCATGAAAATACCCAATAAATTTGATAAGCAATAATGATCATAAACTATCTACAACCAAAAAAATAGTAGACTCATAGTAATAAACATGAGAAAAAATTTGATACTTCAAAACGGAGCACAAGCAAGGACACCAGATACCCAGAGCTCGTCCACGCGTGCAGCTTTATTCAACCGTACCTTTTCCAGATATGTTTTTTTTTTTTTTTATCAGGTGGCATTTCAACATATTGCTTACGTGGTAGAGCATTCCTATCCATTCTAAACTATAAATAGGCTTCTAATAAACCTATGGCAGCAATTTATAAAAGATATTAGGAACACAATAATAGACTAACACAGATATTGGCACCAGAATAAAAAATAAATAAAAAAAACCAAATTAGTGCACCACTATAATTAGAACAAATGATAGGGAAGACATAGTACAATGACACATCCATTTCCCAAAATATAAACCCAAATAACCAAACTGCAGTCCAAATATATTCGAAATAAATGCGAAGCATGTATATTTGTCAGTAAGGTAGCTTACCAAGAATTCGGTTGTTAGCACTGACTTAAGAAGAAGAGAGTAACTTAAATAGTCTCAAAAAGCACCCAGAACCTATAAATTGGAAGGAATTTGGAGTAACAAATATACAAATTAATCACAAAAGGACCCATATTTGGGAATAAGCAAGCATGTAAGTATTCAAGAAGCACAATTTATGAAGCCTGTCTATTTGTTGCTGAGGTGACTGAGCAAGAATATGTTGCTAATCTGACTGGAAAAAGAGTGATTTAAATTCTCTCCAAAAAGCGGCACCTACAAGGGAAAAATTGAAGAAATTTGAAGTATTATTAAATATACAAATTGACCAGCATGGAACCCAAATTTGGAAAAACACAACATGCAGGTATTCAGGAAGTATAATCTGAGCATTAATTTGATTATTATTATTATATTATTATTATTATTATTATTATTATTATTATTATAAATAAAGAAATAAGAACATGTGACATTAACTACAACACCACACAACTGGGCAAAAAATGAGGCAATTTAATTGTGATGTGAATTTGGGAATCAGAGACATGCGAAGATTGTTTTTTTTTTTTTTTTTTTCTATTCCCACACGGCTGTTATAAGAAATCTAAAATGTATAAATAAAGTTCCCATCAAGAAGAACCAGCTTTTGGAAGGTAAAAACTAACAGCATAATAGTCTCGTGAGGGGAAAATGGAAAAGAATTAGAACAGCCAAAATCCAAGCACAAACATGATAGCACAAGAAAGGAGGCAATAACAGACATGAAGAAGACTTTCAAGGAGGAATGTAGTTAAAGAGTAATAAATAGTTAAAGGGAAGAGAATGCATAAATTCACCACCTCTGCCCAGATGGCAGAAGGAATTGTATTATTATTATATAAAAAATAACGGGTAATCGGTTTAACCATTAGGTATAAACCTGATATATATAAAACTCAGATGAAAGATAAGACCAACGAAACAATGGCCCGACAACATTGATGATGAGATATCCGAAGTGCTAAAATAAGGAATTTGCAAAAGCTTCCACCGGAAACAACAAGCGACCATGGGAAATATCCAAAGCTTCCATCTTTATGTAAGATCTTCTGCCTTCAAACCATCGGTTGGTAACAACTATCCTTCAGATTAAAACAAAATCCAGGCCTTCCATGGAGGACAGAGGTAGACTGAAGAAGCAGAGAGATGGAGGAAGACACAGAGGAAGTGCACGAATTGGCGAACCATCGGTTGATAACAATTATCCTTCAGATTAAAACAAAATCCATGTCTTTCATGGAGGACAGAGGTAGACTGGAGAACCAAAGATATGGAGGAAGACATAGAGAAGCGAGAAACGTCAGAGGTGCAGAAGATGGAATATTGCCGTAATGACTATTTTACGCCGATTTGACATGGTAATCACAATAAGGGCAGACGAACATGGCTCTGGTAAGCGAAAAAGACATCGTTTCGAAACTCACTCTCGGCCCAAATATGGAATAAGAAAAAGAATCTTGCCAAAGTTACACTTATACCCCCAAATCATATGGGATTAACAACAATGGCATACGAACTTGGCTTTTCAGGACAGAAAAACGACGCCGTTTTCAAACTCATCCTCTGCCAAAATATCAAATCATCATTAGAATCTCCCGCAAAATGCCATTTTTACCCCCCAAATCACATGCGAATTTCAACAAGGGCATACGAACTCGGCCTGCCCAAGCCTCTTTATTGTATATCGTAGATGAAGGAACGGGATCATAAAATATAAAATGAAATTCAAACATTGGTTTGAGCAAATTACCAAATAGTACCTAAAAGTCTCTCCTTCAAATTCCTGGAATTACTTAGGGGTGAGCAAATGTGATACCCGGACCGACCCGACCCGTCAGTTTCGGGTCGGGTCGGGTATAGACCCGGCCGGGCGGGGCCAGGTTCTGGGCCGGGGTTTTTTTTTTTTTTTGTCCCCAATGAAAAAGTTTCAAAATTATATTATATTTGCTTAAGATGAAATTTGAACACATGACCTAAGTTCAACAATTGCCTTTAAGGTAAGCTGATTAGCCACTTCTTCTACTTTTTGTTTTGTTATATTATCTTATTATCTTTATTATATTATATGTTTATTTATATATTAATTTCATATATCAATTCTTTATTACATATATTATAATAAATTTTTTTAAAACAATATACATTATAATACTATATAAACTAATGGTAAAATTTACATTTTGTGTTATTTTTCTCTTTACTATTTGTACATTTATATTACTATTTAAAAAAAATATTGTAATAAAAAAATAATAGAGTATAATTTTACTTATTTACGATATCAATTTTCAATTGATAAGCATAGTATTTAAATTTGAAATAATATATAAATTTACGAAATAAAATATTATTTATTTTTTTATATAAAAATTAATTTTGTTTAGATTGTGAAATACATGTGTGATGTAATTTAAATCATTAATATAATTGAAAAAGATATTAAATAATTTATAGTTTAATGTTGTATAATATAATAATAAGAAGAAAAAATAACAAAACAAAGAGTTGCTGGAGTGGTTAATTAGCTTTCTTTAAGATTGGTTTGTCAACCTTAGGTTGTGTGTTTGAATCCTGACTTATGCTAATGAGCATTATAATTTTATATGTTTTAAGTTTAGAAAACCCAAAATTGGATGAAGAACCGAACCGGACTCACCGGTTTGATAGGGAACTGACCCGAAAAAAACTCGACCCGCAATTATGGAAAAGAAAAAAAAATTTTGAGAGGGAACCGACCCGCGATTTCGACCCGAAACCGAACCAAAAAAAACCGGACCCACGGGTCGAGTTTTTCCAGGTCGTTTCTGGTCAAAACCCGCGGGTTTTTGACCACCCCTAAAATCACTTTTCCCGTGTTAAAATCTTTCCCCTGTAACGTACTTGCAAGCATTCTTCCCTTATTTCTTTTCTGAGAATATATCAATTTATTCATTCAAATTTTCAAATCATAGCAATCATATCATATTCTGCTTTTGTACTAGCAAGCCCTAAAATCTAGACTCTTGATCCTGATCGGAATTCATCGAAACCAAGAATGGGGAACACCGAGAAGATGATGAATCAAATCATGGACCTCAAATTCACGGCGAAGACCTTGCAACGCCAAGCCCGCAAGTGCGAGAAGGACGAGAAAGCTGAGAAATTGAAGGTCAAGAAAGCCATCGAGAAAGGGAACATGGACGGCGCCAGAATCTACGCCGAGAACGCCATCCGGAAGCGCAGTGAACAGATGAATTACCTCCGCCTGGCCTCGAGGCTCGACGCCGTGGTCGCTCGCCTCGATACCCAAGCCAAGATGACCAATATCGGCAAGTCTATGTCGAATATCGTGAAATCGCTCGAGTCAACCCTGGCCACCGGTAACCTACAGAAAATGTCGGAGACTATGGATTCATTCGAGCGCCAGTTTGTGAATATGGAAGTCCAGGCCGAGTTTATGGAGAGTTCGATGGCCGGAAGTACGTCGCTGTCGACCCCGGAGGGTGAAGTCAACTCGTTGATGCAGCAGGTCGCGGATGATTATGGCCTGGAGGTCTCTGTTGGGCTGCCGCAGCCGGCTGCGCATGCAATTCCAACTAAGAGCAGTGAAGAGAAGGTGGATGAGGATGATCTCACCCGGCGTCTCGCGGAGCTCAAGGCCCGTGGGTGAAGTTGCTGAATGGTTAAGGATATAGTAAGAATTTATTTGGGAATTACTAATTAAGCTATATAATGTCTCTTTGACGACAATGATGATGATGATGAGGGGTTTGTGAATTGTTATTATAATCTCCCTATGCAGTTTAACCATTAACTATTGCTACAGCTTCAGTATGATTGTTGACTATAATGACAAATATCTGTAGATTTAGTGCCTTTGTTGATATTTCCATTCGCATATTGTGCTTATGTTTGTCTTCGATTTCAATTTTAATGTGGGAATGGGTCTACGATTACATTCAAGAAGTTGGATTCAGCTGTTTATGCAGTTTTTGGTGGAGCAGCTTATGTATATATATTCAGTGCATTGATTGATTGCCTTTTTCCTTACTGTATCTAGTTTTTCAAGTTTCAGACTGCAGTGATTCAAATTTGTTTGCGAGTAACCATGATCTATTTGTCCCATTCTGTGAATGTGAAAATGGTATTCGATTGCAAGTTTAATGTGGGAATGCATCTAGGATTACACAGAAAAAGTTGGGTTCAGCTGTTTATGCTGTTTTGGAGGAGCAGCTTGTGTATATATGTTTGTTGCATTGCTGATCGCCTTTTGCCTTAATTAGTTTTTCCAGTTTCTGACTGCTATGTTGGAATTTGTTTGTGAGTAACCCTGATCTATTTGTTCCATTCTGTGAATATGAAAATGGTACTCGATTGCAAGTTTAATGTGGGAATGTATCTAGGATTACACTGAAAAAGTTGGGTTCAGCTGTTTATGCTGTTTTGTAGGAGCAGCTTGTGTATATATGTTTGTTGCATTGATGATTGCGTTTTGCCTTATTTTGTTTTTTTCAACTTTCAGACTGCTATGATTGGAATTTGTTTGTGACTAACCCTGATCTATGTTCCATTCTGTGAATGTGAAAATTGTCTTGCTGATTCCTGCAATTTGCTAGACGTGCTGCTTCATTTTTCACTTTCTATTAACATAGTTGAAACACCACGCACTGAGATTTATGGAAAGTTAAATACACATATTAAAGAATCGGAAAGACAGAGTATACAGGTGCATGAAAACTTGTAAAGCAGTTTTCATACACTTAGATTTAACAAAGCAAATTTGATATGAAGTAGTAAAGATATGCGGAATACTTCTTTCATATATTCTAGTACTATATATACAAGATACAATGACCTATACATGGTAACTAGATCATATAACTGTATACAGAATAAAATAATCCATTCTAGGTAATTAAATCAATCATATAACTAAATATTTACTTTCCTAATTTATACTAAATCTTATCTTTACACATCATTGTTGCTAACTCTCCCCCTCAAGTTGGGGCATAGATGTTACATATGCCCAACTTGGAAATGGTTGTATGAAATGATCCACTATTGACTCCATGAGTCAAAATATCGACTAGCTGGTCTGAACTTCTTGTGTAAGGGATTTCTATTGTGCCTGAATCAAGATTGTCTTTAATATAGTTTCTGTCTAGCTCAACATGTTTGGTTCTATCATGTTGTACAGGATTATTAGCAATCTCAATGGCTGCTTTATTATCACAAAACAACACCATAGGCTTTTTTGGACCAAAACCAAGTTCTGTTAGGAGAATTTTTAGCCAGGAGAGTTCTGTAGTTGCATCATGCATAGCTCGATATTCTGCTTCTGCACTAGATAATGAGACCACTTCTTGTTTTTTACTTCTCCAAGTTGGCCCCAACAAATGATAGGTATCCTGATGTAGATTTTCTGTCCAGCCTATTACCTGCAAAATCAGAGTCTGTATATCCCACAATATCAAGATGACCATGTTTGGAGAATAATACACCTGTACCTAGAGCTGATTTCAAATAGGCTAGTATCCGATTAACAGCATGCATGTGTTGATCACTTGGATTGTGCATGAACTGACTCATAACATTAACTGCATATGTTATATCTGGCCTAGAATGAGTTAAATATATCAATTTCCCAACTATCCTTTGATATCTCTCTTTATTAGTTGGAATTTGATCTTGAGTAATAGATAAACCATGATTCACCTCAATAGGAGTATTTATGGGTTCACATGCAGAATTACCTGTTTCAACAAGGAGATCAAGAGTATACTTCCTTTGAGAGATAAACAAGCCTTGACTGGATCGAGAAACTTCAATACCCAGGAAGTATTTGAGCTGTCCCAAATCTTTTATCTCAAACTCTTTGGCTAGAAAATTTCTAAGTTTTTCAATCTCATCAATGTTATTACCTGTCACAATCATGTCATCAACATAAACAAGAAGTAAGGTAATATCATTGAGAACCTGCTTATAGAATAAGGTGTGATCTGTCAATGCTTGCTTGAATCCATACTTTTTCATTGCATGGCTCAATCTCCCAAACCATGCCTTAGGTGACTGCTTTAGTCCATACAATGCCTTTTTCAGTTTGCATACCTTAACTTCTTCTACTGTAAATCCAGGAGGAGGATCCATAAACACTTCTTCTGTTAGACTTCCATGAAGAAAGGCATTTTTCACATCAAACTGTCGTAAAGGCCAATTTAAATTAACTGCGAGTGATAAAATGACACGGACAGTATTAATCTTAGCTACTGGTGCAAAGGTTTCTTGATAATCAATCCCATACATTTGGGTATAGCCTTTTGCAACCAACCAAGCCTTGTATCTTTCAACTATCCCATTTGACTTATATTTTACAGTGAATACCCACCTGCATCCCACAGTTTTCTTACCCATTGGTAATTTGATGATTTCCTAAGTAGAGTTTTTCTGTAGGGCCATCATTTCATCCACCATTGCACTCTTCCACTTGGGATCTTCAAGAGCTTCCTGAAAATTACTAGGAACATGTATAGAGGATATTTGAAGAGCAAATGCCAAGTTAGCTTTAGACAAACGATGATAGGATACAAAGTCTGAGATTGGATAAATGACATTAGAGACTTTTGAGAATCCAAACTTATCATGTGCTTTTCTTTCACGAAGAGGATATCTCCTATCATGATTAGTGTCAGAATTTTCAAAAGAAGCAGGAGGATAGGTACATACCTCATTACTAACTTTAGAAGACTCGTTCGATAGCATGGTAGTATCATCAAGAGAGGTACTATATTCAGGAGGCACAACCCTAGTATCTTCTTTTTTTCTGGAATATTTTTTATCAAATAACTGAGCTAGTCTCTCCAATCCTTTACTATCATGTTCGATTTTATTTTCTTCAATATGTGCTTTAGGTGATGAATCAGTTAAGACTAAGGATTCCTCACTTTCCTTAGTATTTTTTGTATCTGATATCTATATTTTCTTTTCTCCCAACAATAATTTTTCCTCTTCTTTACTTTCAATCTCCCCCTGAAGAGGAACCATGGATACTTTTTCAAAAAAATATGACTCATTTTCACAAAACTGAACATCCATAGAGACATAGAAAGTTTGTGTAGAAGGATATTTATAACCTTTTTGGGAGTTTGAGTAGCCAAGAAAAACACAATTAAGAGCACGAGGGTCAAGTTTATCTCTATGAAGGGAGTGGACATGAACATAACACACACAACCAAACACCTTAGGGCAAATATTAAGGGGAGAAGGAAGAGGATGAAATTTGGATAGCATTCTTAATGGAGTTTGAAAATCAATAATTCTAGCAGGCATTCTATTAATAAGAAAAATAGCTGTTATGATAGCTTCAGCCCAAAAACATTTTGGAACATGCATAGTAAAACATAAGGCACGAGCCACTTCAAGAATGTGGCGATTCTTACGTTCTGCAATGCCGTTCTGCTGTGGTGTATAAACACAAGTTGTCTGGTGAATAATGCCATGCTGAACCATAAACTTAGCAAGAGAATGATTTACAAACTCACGTCCATTGTCAGAATGAAAAACTTTTATCTTAGCATCAAATTGTGTGAGAATCATTTGATAAAACTGTGGAATTATATGTGAAACATCACTCTTAGATTTCATCAATATCCAATTGACCCTAGTACAATCATCAATAAAAGATACAAATATTTATTTCCTGAATTAGAAGGAGTAGAGAAAGGACCCCATAAATCAGTATAAACACAAGAAAATAGAATAGTACTTTTATTAGAATTTATTTTAAAAGGAACACGATGGTTCTTGGCATATATGCATTGTTCACATCTTAAACTAGAAATAGAAATACTAGAAAATAGTTTAGGAAACTAACGCTGTAAATAAAAGAATGATGGATGTCCTAATCGACAATGCCAAAGAATAACTCTTTCTTTATTAGTTGTTTCTCGCTTAGTTTGAAAACCAGAAGTGAAGGCTGCTACAACTCTATTGTCCTGAAAATAATATAAACCATCCCTCTCCTTACCAGTGCCAATCGTCATCTTCGTGAGATTATCCTGAAACACACAGTGAGTAGAGTTAAAAATGGCATAGCAGCTAAGTTCCTTTGTTATCCTACTAATAGAGAGAATGTTATTTGCAAGAGTAGGGGCAAGTAAGACAGAAGACATTGAAAATGCTGGTGAGAGAGACACACTTCCAGCCCCTATGATTGGCATAGAATGGCCATCAGCAACTTGTACAGACTTTATTGGTGAAGGTTTTAGGGAAGTAATAAGAGAAGAATTATTAGTCATATGATCAGTAGATCCTGAATCAATTACCCAAGAGTCAAAATAGGTAAAACTAATGGATAAACCAAAATTACCATCTTTAGAAGATTCTAGAGTTATATTGGAAGTAGATGCAATAGTAACATTTTGAGCAGATTTCTTATTGTTGTTTGCAGCTTGTCTGAGTTTATACCACTCTGGGTAACCATGCTTCTTCCACCACACATCAACTGTGTGTATTCTTGTGGCAATGGGTGCAAACCGAGACTGAGGTGTTGTACGATCTCTAAAGGAGTACCTTTTTGGACTGCTAGAGCTGAAGCCTTAGAGTGGCCTTTTTGGACTGCTAGAGTTGAAGCCTCAAATTGGACATCTGCCCCCATTGTCAGTTGTCGTCGTACTTCTCTATGAACCATGGAATATGCTTCTTCCAACCTTGGTAAAGGAGAGGTAGCTAACACGGCTACTAACTTGATCTAGATTATGATCAAGGCCTGCAAGAAAAATATAGACTCTATCTTCTGCGACACGATTTCTGTATTTTTCAATATTAGTAGGACAAGTCATCTCATTTGGTCTACGATGATCAAGTTCCATAAACACAGAGTTCAACTCATTGTAGTATTCAGCTATAGGCCGACCACCTTGGCTTAATTGAAAAGACTTCTTCATAAGTTCATAGACTTGAGAAGAATCAGATACATCTAGGTAACTTCTGTTTACAGCATCCCAGACTGCCTTTGCAGTACCACACTGCACAAAGTGTGACATCAGATCTGGGCTCATTGAATTTATAAGCCAAGACTTTACTAGTGCATTTTCAGCCTCCCATTCATCATAACCTGAACTGTCTTCTAGTGGTGCAGTTATTTTTCCATTGATATCGCCCATTTTTTTCCTCCCAGCAATATGCATCTCCAAGATCTTGGACCAGACCCGATAATTAGTACCATCCAACTTAATATGAATGGCTGAAGAAGTATCTTGAATGGTCACTGTGGATAGGTTCTTGCTAGTAGAGGATTCAGCCTCAGATTTGGTAGACATACTTCGTAAGGTAGAAAAGAAACTGTAGAAAAATTTCAGAAGAACAAGGTGGCTAAAAAACTAGGAAGGCAGGGAGAAAGAGGCGACCGGAAATTATGTGGAAGATTAGAACCTGTCTCTGATACCAAATAAAGATATGCGGAATACTTCTTTCATATATTCTAGTACTATATATACAAGATACAATAACCTATACATTGTAACTAGATCATACAGCTGTATACAGAATAAAATAATCTATTCTAGGTAATTAAATCAATCATATAACTAAATATTTACTTTCCTAATTTATACTAAATCTTATCTTTACACATCATTCTTGCTAACTGAAGTCACAAGTTCTGACCTAGGACAGTTTGAATATGCAAGAAGCTATAATGTTAGTGATTGTACCTGATTTCCTTCCTTCTAAGAGTTTAGTTCTTGGAATGGATATGATAGTTTATGCCATCGTTAATACGCAGGGCAGGCTTTAGTTTAGGAAGTAGTTACTGATTCTTGCATTGAGAGAGAGATCCGAGGACTGCAATTACATATTGTACTTGATTTCATCTTTTCTAAGGATTTAGTTCTTGGCATAGATTTCAAATCTTCCACCCTTTTTAGTGTACCCTGGGGAGTCTTAAGTTTGGGAAGTAGTTACTGATTTTATACAATGAGAGATCCTAGAATAGGCTTGAAGTGTATCAGTAGGTTGAGACCTTTCTGCTCTTATTGCAAAGTAAATGGCTGAATTGAAACCTTCATAGGATAGACTGCCTGTTCGTTAGCATGTTTTCAAAACTACTCTAAAACAAAGAATAGGCCCTGTTAAAGTTTATGAAGCGGGAAGTTTTTCCAATGAGTAATGTGCAGTAAATCGATGCCTGAGGGGAATTTTGAATTGCAGGAACTGCAACCTACAAGTCTTCAGCATCAATAAGCATCTTCTTGCCATTTTTGTGACTTAAATTAGCTAAACATTGTTGGTATCATTGGTTTTCGTTGGCTGCGTACGCAACAAAATTTGAACAAGCAGCGAAAATCTAATTCCAAAGTTAACTTTAAGATACTAGGCCTGGTGAGGAGTGCCTGAATTTTTGCCCCTGGGATCTTTTGGCTACCAAATCGCTGTCTTTTATGGCTATTTTCTCACATTTATATTGAGAGAGTAGACAGGGATAATGCATACAGAAGATATCGAATTTTCATTAAGTCATGCGGGAAAGGTTGTAGAGCGGGATCATATTCCCTTATGATTTTGTATGTATGACCCAGCCATTAATTATTTTCCTCTGAATCCTAGGTCCTAGCTTGAAAAAATTTATAAAAAATAAAAATAAAAATCTGGAAATTTACAATCTCAATATTCCATTTAAACAATCCAAACATTCAAGCTCATGTTTGCCAAAAAAAAATAAAAAATACAGTAATTAATTCAACAAGAAACAATTACAAATTTTGAATCCCTCCACACACAATGAAATGAAATAGAAACAACATACAAGATCCATAAGATTAAAATATGAACTCAAAAGCTCAGATACACACACTGGGAATACACAGTAACGCAGGTTTTAGGTCCGTCGCCTCGTTGCAGCACTTTGGATGGCGGCGATGTATAAGAGCTGCGTGGCCGTAAGGATGATTATGAAAGCTTCCATTGTCCTCTGAAAGCAAAAAAAGAACCTTGTTAGCACGAAACTTGCATTAATTTTGAAGAAAAAAGGAGGAGGAGGGAGGTAGAGAATGAAATTGCATACCAAGCGGGCGTTTCTGATGTGTAGTTGAATCTCTTTCCAGGCAAAGCTATACACAAATATACATATATATGTATATACTTTTGATCAGCATTTATCACATCAAATATGTTTTGGAAAATTGAAGGAAAAAAAATGATCACGAATTAAGCATGTATATATGTACAAATGAGAATTACCCCATGGCAAGAGCAGTAAGACTCCAAGCAATTATGGCAGCAGAGGAAGCAGCAGGCAAGCTATCAATGTCCCAAAACCGAAGATGACTCAGTCCACTCAGGACGGACGCCACTCCAACAACTCCGGCAATCAACGAGAACACCACGAAAAACCCGGTGGCGGCGTTTCCCATAGGGAAGTACAATGGCGAAAAGTGTGCTGGCAACTCTAATCCAGGACCTGGCACGGGTATTTAGTTAATCAAAACCTCGGTCCTATATAAAACGACATTTATTTTGATACGGAAGTAGTAAATACTCACCGATGATGAAGCCATGGTTGATGGCTTTGTTGATAGACCATCCTCCGATGCCCAAGATGATAACATACATGCAAAAATTAAGCACGAGAAGCAGCCCGGCGACCGGTTTCATCTGCCCGTCAGCCATCTTTTTCCTGGTTAAAAGAACTGGATTTCAAAAGGGGCTCAGAAATGGGAAAGCTGAGTTGGTTTGATCGATGCTTTTCACGTCTTTGCAAATTTTTATAGGCAGCGAAATGTGTTGGATTGGAAGGAAGCATAGTAGGTTCCTTGCTTGCAAGGGTGCATTGCATAAAGGGCATTTGTGGGGTTGTAAAGAAAACGTACTTGATTCATGGCCAAGGAAGAATCCCTTAGTCCATGATTCTTTCTTTGATTAGGCCCTTTACCCTTTTCTTGCCTGGTTTATACTTCCATCGATGAGGGGAACTTTTATTCCTTCCAACTTTTATTTTTATATTCTTGATTTATCTTTTAATGCACTATTGTAAATTCATTTTCTTTTTTCTATCATTTTTGGGTATTGCAACTACAAATGATTACTTACTGTGTTGCATTTAAGCGTGAATAACACCGTTGTTTTGAAACCTATGAAGAACCCGTAATTTTATAAACCTGTGAAAAACCCCTCTATGATTTCATAAACTTATAAAGAACCCCCCTCATTAGTTTGTAAAATTTCCATCCATTTTATAGAGTTAGAGAAAACATGAGGGGGTTCTTCACAAGTTTCGAAACCACGGGAATTCTTCAGTATTTTATGAAATCTCGGGAGGTTCTTCATAGGTATTTAAACAACAGGGGGTTCTTCAATATTTTATAAAACCACAGGGACTTAGCCCTTACTTACTACACTTTTTCTGTTGTTTTATGTAAATGAAATAATTTTGAAACGATGCAGCTCAAAATAACATTTTGTTCGATTATGATAAATAAATATACTTACACCCTTTCTTTTAAGTTTTTCAAGTGGGGTGAGCACCTAATAATCTAGAATAATTATCTAATTTATCTTTCATTATTTTTTGAGAAATGAAGTGCAATAAATATCGCCAAATATGAGAAGAAATAAACCAATCTTTAAAATATAAAAAGAAAAAAAAAAGATATATTGAAATTGTTAGATGGTCACTTATTTACAAACAAGAAAATTGGGTAGACGTGACACTTAAAAATCGACTAGAGTCAATAACACATCAACTATATCACATACGGAGTAGTAGTTTTACTAAAGTATATTCATTATTTATTTATTCTTCCTGCCAACTTGGGATACCCTTCAACTAGCTAGCCTTCAGCAGAGGCGCTATATTAATTGAGAAAAGTCTCTCGAGTAATCCTTTAAAAAAAAAAAAAAAAAGTCTCTCTCGAGTAAGCTACACTCTTTGTGCTAATCACTTTAGCTTTAGTAGTGTTCCAAACTTCCAATGAATTTGAATGTATGAAGTATTGTTTTCTACATTTGTAAGGATGAGAGTTTGAGACCACCATTAATTTCTTAGATGGATCTTATCTTTAAAATTTATACATTTAATTGCGTTTCGAAATATGATACTCTCTTCGGTCCAAAATAAATATTATTTTAGAGTTTTTCAAACAGATTAAGAATCCGAGTTTTGAGTTGTAATTCAATACTAGTAAGTATTTAAGATAATCAGTACTAACTCCTAGTTAGATAAATTTAGACAAGGGTAGATTGAGAAAAAATATATGTTTTTTCTAAAATGTCATTTATTTTGAAGATTGCTACTTCATCTAAAATGAATTTTATTTTGAACCCGAGGGAGTATTAACTTTATACAAAAAAAAAGATGCATTTATGTCACAACTTATTTTTTCGAAATGAAAAAGGAAAGATTTCTTGATTTCTTGGTTGATATATAGACCAGATTTTAGTTGAGAAACTAACAGAGCGGGAAAAAAAAATTCCATTAACTCCCAAATTTATTAGAATGTTTTAAATGATACATTTTATAGAATTAAGTGGTCGAAGTGAAAAAAAATATAAAATTTAATAAATAAAAATTAAACATGCAAATAGATCAATTGTCTCTAGTTTGATTTGGCTGTATTTCAATGTATATATAGAGGGTTTTTTTCCCCAATATTCATATTGGGACAAAAAATTATCAAAATACACAAATTTTTTATTTTTCATTCCCAAAATATAGAAAACGAAGTTGGGAGATTCGTTTTCAGATGAAAACGAATCTCCCAACTTCGTTTTCTTCAAAAATAACGGAAAAAAAAAATCTTCTTGAAGGAAACGAATTCATGGAATTCGTTTTCTTCTGAAAACGAATTCTATAAATTTGTTTCTTCCTTTTTTTTTTGTTTTTTAATAATTTCATTAATCTTGGAGAAATTAATTTTTTCCTTTTTTGTTTTTTTATTAATTTCATTAATTCAAAAGAATCCCCGTAATTTGTTTTTGAGTTGTTATGAAAAAAAGGCAAAATATAATTATATAACTAAAATTTTAATTTGTAATTTAATAAAATTTTAGAGGAAGTAATTTACGGCATTTTTTGAAATGATGGTCAATTACCTTTGTCTTCTTTATTTTGTAATTCAAAACGAGTTCACCAACATCATTTCTAAGTTTTTATATATTTTGAATTAAAAATATTATTTAATGTAAAATAAATTATGGTCATTCGAAATGGACCCCCGTAATTCATTTTTTCAGTTTTTATGAAAAAAGACTCTTGTAATTATATAACTGAAAATCTAATTTGTAATTTAATAAATATTTTAAGTACCTTTTATTTTGGTTTTTTTTGTTAAATATATTTGAAAGAAATGAATTCAGCTTAATAAAATTAAGTTCATTTTTAAAAAATAGAAAAAAAATTTTAGTAGAAAACGAATTTAGTGAAATAATTTTTTTTAAAATAAGTAAAATAATTTTAGTTAAAGAATTCATTTTCTAAATAAAATTATTTTTAAAATAAGTATATAATTTTAGTTAAATAATAGAAAATACTGAATTCGTTTAATAAATAAAATTAATTCCAAAATAAGTAAAATAATTTTAGTTAAATAATACAAAAAGAGAAAACGAATTCAACGAATTTGGTTTCTACTGAAAACGAATTTGCTGAATTCGTTTTCTCTCATTTTATGAATAAAGCTCTTTTAAAATAAGTAAAATAATTTTAGTTAAAAAATTAGTTTTAAACAAATTTAATAAAAACTATTTAAAAATTTTATTCAATTACAAATTAGATTTTCAGTTATATAATTATCTCTTGTCTTTGTTCCCCTAAAACTGAAAAACGAATTACGGGTGTCAATTTTGAATCACCATAATTCGTTTTACATTAAATAATATTTATATTTAAAAAACCATAAAAACTTAGAAACGATATTGGTGAACTCATTTTCAATTACAAAATAATTATTTACTTATTTTTTTACATTAGTTTACATAGAATTACTTAACTAATTTTCTAAACGAATTCACTTAAATTTTTAAAAATAAAATAAATTTTCTGTAAGAAAACAAATTTAGAATTTAAAAAAATAATAATAATAATTCCCTTAGAATTCGTTTCCAGTAGGCCAGAATTTGTTTCCAGTAGAAAATGAATTCTGGGAATTCGTTTTCTACTGGAAATTTTTTTTTTTACAATTTTTTTTTTTTGAAGAAAATGAAGTCGGTTGAAAACGAATCTCCCGACTTCATTTTCTATATTTTGGGAATTTCAATTCTTTTTTTTTTGTTTTGGTATTTATATCCCCCCAAAATGAATATTGGGGGAAATAAATCTATATATAGATGTAGGAATAAGTGTTTTGAGGATTTATTTTAGAATTTTTTTTCCTAATATGCAAAATGTATTGAAAATTTTAAAATATATGTTAAAAATATAAAAAGGCATATTTAAAATGTTATAATTTTATTATTAAAATAAGAGTTTTATAAATAAATAAAATAGCACGTTCAATCCTAATAATACACCTTTTATTTACACTCTTTACGAGTAAGAAATGAGTTATATGATGAATGTTATTCAATTAATTTTAAAATTAAATTAATACATTACAAATCACCTCCTAATGTTATTTTAATTAGCTATTTTTAAATATTAATTAACTCTATTTTCTGAAAAAGTGGGGTTTAAAAATGAATGTATATTTTGCGGACAAATTGAAAATCAGCCTCCAGCTCTGTCCCTCATTTTTTTTCTCTTCGTTCCAACGGTTACTAATCCCAATGAACGGAAATGCATCGCGCCATTTTTCAGAATTTGGATTCTGCACCAAGAAGATGCTGGATCTTTTTCACTTTTACAGTTACATATCTCACAAATCCCTCAAAAACTTTTAAAGGTTTTGCCCAATTCTCCAAATTAATCATTCCCACTAACAGTTCGTTCCTGGGTCATCACCTCAGGAATCAACATGTTGGTCAATCCAAGGCCTTTTCTGAAAACATTGGATCTATGGACGTGTATCAATCTACTAAGATGATTGCTGTATTAGTTGAAAATCATAAACTAGATGAAGCGCTTGAACTATTTGACAAAATGCCAGTGAAAGACGTCGTTGCTTGGAATTTGATGTTGAAGGGGTGTTTACGTTGTGGAGAAGTAGCTATGAGTATGAAGCTTTTTGATGAAATGCCTCAAAGGAATGTTATTACCTGGACTACTTTAGTGAATGGGTTGCTGAGATATGGAAGAGTTGAAGAGGCAGAGAGGTTGTTTTGGGGAATGCCTGTGAGGGATACAGCAGCATGGAATGCAATGATTTATGGGTATTTTGAGAATGGTAGAGTGGAGGATGCAATGAAGCTTTTCACCATGATTCCTTCGACGAATGTTATTTCGTGGACTTGTATGATTAGCGGGCTTGATCAACATGGGAGGAGTGGTGAGGCTAGCTTGATTTTTGTGGAGATGGTGAGGTTTGGTGTGGTGCCCACTAACTGTTGTCTTTCAAGTGTGATCACAGCTTGTGCGAAAGCGTTAGACTTGTCTTTAGGCATTCAAATTCATGGGCATATACTGAAGTTAGGTGGCCTTTTTGATGCATATGTTAGTGCTTCACTTATCACATTCTACGCAAACTGCAGGCAAATGAAAGATTCTTGTAAAGTTTTTAATGAGAGGCTCCACATGGAAGTTGCTGTGTGGACATCTCTTATGACAGGATATGGTTCAAATAATAAGCATGAGGAGGCATTAAGTGTAATACGGTCAATGTTTAGAAATGGAATTCTTCCCAATCAATCTTCCTTTACCAGTGCCTTAAATTCTTGTTGTGAGATGGAGGTCATTGATGCTGGAAAAGAAATACACTGTGCAGCCATCAAACTTGGAGTGGGCACTGATGCTTTTGTGGGGAATTCTCTTGTTGTCCTGTATTTTAAATGTGGTAGCATGAGCAATGGGATAGACATATTCAAGGAAATTACATACAAGAACATTGTGTCTTGGAATTCTGTAATTGTTGGATGTGCTCAACACGGATATGGCATGTGGGCACTGGCCCTTTTCCGTCACATGTTACAGACAGGAATCCAGCCTGATGATATCACATTCACTGGTTTACTTTCTGCTTGCAGTCATTCTGGTTTGCTTGAGAAAGGGAGACATATCTTTAAGTATCTTGAGCAAAACGAAACAATGGAGGTGAAGCTGGAGCATTATGCCTGTATGTTGGATATACTATGCCGCTGCGGGGAATTGGAAGTGGCAGATATTTTAATTACAAACATGCCCATGAAAGCAAATTTGTCAATGTGGTTGTGTCTCCTAAATGGTTGCAGGAAGCATTCCAACTTTGATGTAGCTGAAAGAGTTGCAAAGAATACTCTAAGCATGGATCCCCAATGTAGCTCTGCTCATATATTGCTGTCAAATATGTATGCCCTTGCTGGAAGATGGAATGATGTTTCAAGAATTAGACTACAAATGAGAAAGAGTGGAACCATCAAACCACCAGGCATCAGTTGGGTGACTCAAAAGGGAGTGAGGCACGAATTTGTGTCAGGCAGTAGGTCACACCCTCATAGCAGCAAAATATATCAAAAGTTGGAATGGCTAGGAAAAAAGTTGAAGGAATTCGGGTACATCCCTGATCGGAGATTCGCTTTACATGACGTAGAGGATGAACAGAAGGAAGCAGCATTGTCATTTCATAGTGAGAGGCTGGCCATTAGTTTTGCACTAATCAGTAACCCTGGGAGTGGATCTATAACAGTTATGAAGAATTTGCGTGTGTGTGAGGATTGCCACTCTGCCATCAAGCTGATAGCGAAAATCGTTAACCGTGAAATTGTTTTAAGAGATGCTAGCCGCTTCCATCATTTCAGGGATGGATTCTGCTCCTGCAGGGACTATTGGTAGCAATGAGTCAATATCTATCTACCTACTGTTATTCAAGGATGCTTTTCATGCACAAGGATAATTATGTGGGGCGATTGGTATGTGATTCAGAAAGATTGCCAATGAAATTATACCATGACTAGCTGGAGATCTTATACTTCTATTTGTTTTAGTGTATTAGTAGTGACTTATTAAAAGTCAAGTCAAAATCTTAAATTCCAGGTTGAGATTGGTATCTTTGTACATAGACAAATACATGATTATATCTATACTGTACTAAAAGCACTAGTGTGCAAAAGCGAGCCCGTTAAGGTAAGGTAATCAGTTACCAAAAATACACTCGGCTTCATCTTATGTCTCCAGCACATCCCTCCTTCAGTTTCTCTTCACCGGCAACAATCTGTACCTGTCTTTCTATCTCCAGGACTTCATTCATCTCTTGAGTTTTAGAGGAATTTTGCGCTTTTTCCATTTTACGTTGTGGTTGGCATTATTTATTTCTACCCAAGCTTAGCTGTTTACTCTAGCATTAATCCTGATTTAATTTTGAATTTACTGTTTTGCTATTGGTTTGATCATTTCAAAAGTGTGCTTGTGCTTTGGGTTTGTGGCCTTGCAGTTTTATTTTTGTTATTGTTGTTCTTATGGCTTCTGATGTCATTATTTGTAGTTCTGTGCTTTATCTTGCAGTTAGAATTGCATTGATTTAGTGTTGCATTTGAAGTGTTTGATTTTTTCTTATTATTATTCTTTTTTCCTTTTTTTTTTTGGGTCTAAATTGGGTTTGTTTTTCCAAGTTCACTTTTATGTATTGTCTTGTTGTTGGGTGTATTAACAAATGAAGGCTACATTCCCATTGCCCAATGCTTAACCTGATATGATAGTCTTTTGGAAAAATACTTCCTCACGGACATGGCCTAAAATACCTTTACGTTCGGAAATTCTATTCATAATTTTGTTTACGTTGCTATGAGTCTCCTGTGCAGAGAAAACCAGAATCCAGTACCAACACCTGGAAAAAAAAACATTTCCCATAGTCATATGATGTCCTATGAGTTTACTTGAGAATTCTTTATGGATTTATTTAATTATTGAAAAGTTGGTCCTGTAGTTTTTAAGCAACGTGACTGTTCGAGGCTTTTTTTATTTTTGGTACTTCATGCGCATTGACTTACGGTTTCAGGTGGCTGCAAAGCATTTCAATGTAGGCTCAAGTTGGTTACTGCTGCAGATGAAGAGAAGGACTGTTAAGGAGGAAATCCGATTCAGGAATTGAGTGTGCGAGCGACTGCTTAAAACTGGTACAAAGGACTGGGGTTTAGGGGGGAGGCGCCACATGCAAGACCATTTCTTTGGTATTTCCACTTTTATGCTATACTCGCCTTTTATACATGTATATCTTAGCCATTTTCCCACCAGCCATTAAATTGCAGTACTAAATGGGCTACCTGTACATATATGATTGAAAGGGTACGATGATGGGGTTATGTCAATTGGGGCCATTTGATTGTCAATATTGTGTATGCATCTTCATCTTGAATAGGGTAGCCCCACCGTTAATACCCCATAAAAAGGATCGCAATATAGTAACCTGTTTCTTTGAAAGTTCAGATCTGTTCAAAACTCTTCTTAATCATAAAATCATTTTTCACAAAAACAAAATGTTTATTGATGAGGTTGTTCATCATCTGCTGTGATTTTTTGTTTTCCTCTCTAAAGGGTAAATTTCTTCAGTTTCCCTTGCATATTAGTATAGTCAACAGTGGAAAGAGACAACTTCCAGCAGTCAATGATGCACCACATATTTATTTGCTTGAAATTGTAGTGTGAGGTTTCTCTGGTACTGATAACCTTCTTAATCTTAAAATCATTTTTCAAGAAAAATAAATCATTGATGAGGCTGTTCATCATCCGCTGTGATTTTTGTTTTCCTCTCCAAAGGGTAAATTTCTTTGTTTACCCTTGCATATTAGTGTAGTGAAAAGAGACAAGTTCCAGCAGTCCAATGAAGTACCACATATTTTGTTTGCTTGAAGTTGGAGTGTGGGGTTTCTGTAGTACTGATAAATATTCTAATTGGCTTCGGGAGGAAATCTTGGCAATTATCAAGGATAGTTGCACATTGATTGAATTTTTTCAGCCTGAATTATATTCCTTGAACTTTGTCCTTAGTAAAAGTAGAAAATATTATAAGCCGTGTAAAATTTCCTTAAAAGATGCTAAGTTTCATGAAATATGATGTTTGTGTTAAAAGTGCCAGTGTAATTGATTTACAAAGGTTAAATAATGATTTGTTTCCCCTTTTTCAATGAGTTCAACTATTGGAAACCCTTATTGGTTGGATTTCTCTTGTGTAATCCCTGCTCGCAAAGCTTAATTTAGAAGTTCAACAGTTCCCAATTCTTTCCCCCATTTACCTGATTTTCTATATTTTGTATTTTCCTTTTTTCCAATGAGTCACTATGGATGATGCTTTGCCTTCAACGAACCCGAAACTATATTCTACAAAAAAAACTATAATGCATTTTTGTACATGTAATTGCAGACAGGAAAGTGAGGATTGTAAATTCGCATTGGACAGGAGGAAATGTGTTTTCTTGACTAACTCCTTGGCATCTTCATCCTCTGGCATTTGGGAGAAAATTTCTGAACAGAGCATGGTTTAAGAATAGTTAACAAAAGACTCCATATTTCTGCATGATTCATAAACTATGACCTGCAATACTATTTCCTGCATAATCTATTCTACTTGTTGCAAGCCTGGTTAGAAACGTATTCATTTGGCTGTAAATCCAGATTTATTTTTAAATGCTGCTAAAATTAGCATGGAAAATGATAGTTGTCATATACATTAACATATGACCTGTTGATGTCTGCCACACCATCACTTAGTCTTTAGTTACCAGTTTTAATAAGTAAAAATTGCTGATGCCATGTTCTGATGGCAAAAGGGTAGAATAACTATAGAGTTGTGATAAGAACAAAACGTGATATCTGTGTAGTGATTGATTGTAATGGTGATTTAGTTCACGAAGGTTCAGTTGATTTCCAGTTTATTGGCCTCTCAAGAATCAACCTTTTACGCTCAAGAATCTTTTTGTCTACATGTGGTTATTGTTTCAGTCCCTTTCGGCTTTTGTGGGAGGGATGTGGTAAAAGGTGGTGAAGCGTTGTTAGGAGATTCACCATCATTACCTCTTGCCTTGTGTTTTATGTATCAGGTCTTGAAGTTTTTTCGGCCTGTGGCAAATGCATTCTTAATATGATTCCTATTTCTGTAGAACATAATCTTGATGTCAGTTTCTGATTCTGTGTTGTACATGATATTGCTGAAGAAATTGGGAGTTTGGACATTTAAGCGCAAGAGCCGAGACACATGTCATGAAGGCTTATATGTTGGCTTTCAAGGTTACACATGAATTAGATTGTTGGCCTGAAACAGATGTTGGAAGTCTTGAGTTTGGGTATGTTCTAATTATTCTATTTAGTATCAGACATTCATGTTTGTGAAGAGTTGCCTCGCCAGTCGCCGTCCTACTTTGTTAGACTTGTTGAATCAACATGTGGGAGGCTATGTCTAAGTGAAGAAGAAGAAGTGACAAATCACTCGGAAAAAGAATGACGGATATTGTTCACAAATCACCTTGTTCTTCTATGGAGGAGAAGTCAAGAATGACTAGAGTGGTTCACTTCACAGGATGTTGATTGTGTTGCTCTGTTGATTCTGCCCAATTTAGCCAGCCATATTTTAGTACTTTCTTCCATCTTTAGGTACTTGTAAGAAATAATATACCCTTGAAACTTAATTTGAAATTGCGTAAAATTTAAAGAGAACTATTTTGCATGTTATATTAAATCTGTTTATTTTATATTTGCAAGAAAAGACAAAATATGTGACGGAAAACAAAAACAGCTAGTTCAAAGAGAAAGAATAACAATATATTGAAGTAAAAGATAAGTTGTGCCAATTGATGGACGTAGGTCGGTGATGGTCTTTCTTGTCACAATTCATTCATGGGTGAGAGAAGAATTTATTTATATAAAGACCAAAACATGTAGCTTATATTATGTTTTTTTTTTTCTTATAAACTTTTTATAGGGGTGGCGTTTGTCATTTTAATTTTTGAAGGTTCACTTTTTTTTTTTTTTTTTTTTGTGTGTGCACGCGGAGTTACACTTAGTGCATGTTCTTTAAGTTTGGTTTTGGTTTTAACAGTAAATTTAATATATATAATTAATTTTTATCATTTTCAATACAACTTTTTACTATTCAGCTGATGTGCATAAAAATAGCTAAAGCTATTGGGCTTGGCCCAATCAAGACAAGGAAAGTTTATGTCATGAAGGCTTAGGTCGGGAAAGCTTGGGTCATGAAGGCTTAGGTCGGAAAAGCTTAGGTCAGCTGTAATGAAATGGCTTAGGTCAGCAATAAACCAAGCTAAGAAAATAGCTTAGGTAGGTAACCATCAAGACCGAGCTTGGGATATTTAGGTTGGATAACGGTAACATTGACATGATAGCTAGGCATCATTGTAGGGCCAGGATCTAGCAATAATGACAAAATGGCCAAAATAGAGCCGTTATTACATGGGCATTCAAGTCAACATAAAAAGGGGAATGGTTAAGCATACAGCTCATCATGGCACAACGGACATATTCTACAGCTCATCATGGCACAACGGATATATCAAGGTGAGCCTATAAATACTCAGTCACCATACTCATTTCGGTAAGCCATTCTTGAAGCAATTTCTCTTAAGCTCTTGGTCAATACCATTTTCTGCTTACATGTTGCTAACTTGACCGTCGGAGTTACACAGGGGGGATAGCCCCGCTTGTTTCTTGTTTATTTCTCCCGTTACCGGAATTTTCCTAGACCGAATTCCTCCAGAAGGTTATAGAACTAAGATGTCGCTGCCCAGATCCCAGCTCCGTTTTTCATCCCTTCAAGCTGTCAATTAGCAGATTGGGCCTGAGTATTCAAGATATCCATTGGGCCAAACAGGAGCATCCAGATCCGAACTTTTTACGTCACATCATCAGCTATACTTTTTTATATTTTCAATACACTTTTTACATTATAAAACTATTTTTCCAAAACCAAAACTCAAACTTTCCTAAAAGAACAAGCCCTTAATATGCATTTTTATTTTTTATCTTAAAGACCCAGAGAATAATCTGACTCGGCATTTTGTGATTCCCAATGAAACTAATTGAAATTGTCTTTAAAAAAAAAAAAACAAAACAAAACAAAAGACCAAAACATGTGCATATCTACAAAAACATTGGCATAAGTTAATAGTTTACCCTTTTCAATTTTTATTTATTAGTATCTTTATTTTCTACTAACTATATATATTTCTAATTATATTTTTTTATTACAAAAGTAATTTAATTTGAATAAAAATAAAATAAGCATAGATAAATTTTAACAACTAAAATTACTTAATATCATAAAAAGAATTAAATTACTACTCTAGAATACAATTTGAAGAAGAAAAAAAAGAAGCAAAACTAGCTTCTTCCTTTTTCTTAAAAAAATAAAGGGTACAAAAATGCATATATATAATAATTAGCAAATTTGGCTCTAGAAAATATCATACAAACCAAGTCAAAGCATTTAAATTTTAAAACACGAAATAAGTGAAAATTTTTAAAAATAAATCATAAACCAACTCCAATAAATTTCAATATTTAACACCGTCAAGCTTAAGTAAATTTAAAATTATGTAGATTATTTGAGAACATAAATGGTGTGCGTAAAAATAGGCCTTCATTGGGCCAGACCCAATGAACAAAAGAAAGAATAAACAGTTAAAAAGGTAAAGATATCTGAAAGGTCTAAAACCAAGTTGAGGTCGGAAAGTTCCATAAAGCCGAGCCAAAGACATAAGCTTAGATCGGTTCAAACCTTAGGTCGGTCCCACTAAGTTTTCCTATATTCATCCCGACGGTCATCACTACCGAGCCATAGAGGTTAGGACGGAACAAGTAAGGGCTTTGACACAGTAGGTAGAAGTCATAATAGGATTAGACATGTATTTTGAATGCATGCAGAAGTCACTCAGAACGATGGCGTGAAGGAAGCCAAAATTCAGATTATGATGACAGGAGCAGTTGGATATGAAAAGAGACGGAGCAGTTGAGAATGCTGATCATTACATTGCAACGAGCATAATCTGAGTCTTGATATAAATACTAAGTCTTGAGACTTACTTAGGGAGGTACGCAATCTTTTACATTTGAGCTCTTAGTGCATACTGCTCATCTTCTTCAACCTTACTAACTTGACCGTCGGAGTTACACCAGGGGGAAAGCCCCGCATTTCTCCAGCGCGTTTACATTTGTCATCAGAATACTCCACAGTCTTCAGTTTCCCCTTCATCTGAGTTAATCCGAGCCGTCTAGCCCGGTTTCCAGCGTTGCTTCCTTTCTCTTTGGTTAGCAGCTACAGGAGTGGACCTTGCCGCACAAGATTTCATATTGGGCCACAAGAAGCATCCATTGACAGACGATTTGCGTCACATCAATAAACATTTAAAATAACTAAAATTAAATCTTTCAAAATATAACTAATATTAATTAAGTTATAGTAAAATAGAAAAATAAAAACGAGAAGATGGATGAAGTGAATAGTGTAAGGGTTTGATGAATAGTTGGGACAACATTATACAGCGGCCCCTAGTTAGTGTAGAAATTGTGGTGTGGGTTGGAGCTGTTTGATGTTGATTTTTTTCTCAAATTGAAGGAAATCAATATGGTTGGGAACTGGTATGGTTGCACAATGTGAGTGAACTTTTGAGTTGCCAATATTTGTGGCTAATAAAAATCGATAAATGTTAGTTTAATTCCACAACAGATTACGAGATCATTTTCTCCAGGCGTAAGACTAATCCTCTTCGGAGAGTCAAGCGCCCAACCCTGGACTTCCAACAATACCCAAATTCGAACAATGTGCAGGTGCACTATCAAGATCCTGACTGTTACCTAATCAGGCATTGACATTCTATATTCTTACAATTATAAAAGACTCTTTCCTTTTTCATATATATATTCTTTTTCAGAAGAATAAAAAAAAATAAAGAAAGAAGACAGATACTAGTCCTGACTCCAAAAATGATGCAATCATATATTAAACGCACTTGACAACCGATGCCAAGAACAAGATGGACGGCCAAGAACAAGATGGACAATCCAAAAACTAGATATCAGGGCATCAGCAGTTTTCAAGTGAATCGCCATAATTATCTGAATTTGTCACAATAACCAGTTAACCACTGCTAACTAATATGAAAGCTATGAGCAAAGATGATGAGCACAATTTTTCCCAAGAGAACTGACCGATATTTCTTCCTCTCTTTGTTGAACCTCAGATACAGTTTAACTTCTGAAAACAATTACCGATGCCTGCACATCCCAGTATGGTTAATTCCAGGCAAATAACTGCCACGTTGAACAAGAAATCAATAATCCAACAACTCAGCTACATAAACTCGATTCAAAGTTGAAGTCTCAGACGACTCTTATAGTTTTTCCAGGCTCATATACACCAGCCTAGAATGTCTCCGCCAAATGAATGAATAACTTTGTATCCAAGCCTGAAAGCAGATCACAAAGCTCGTGTTCATAACCAGAAACCGAATATCTTCTCATGATTATGAGCACGCATTGCACAACAGTTCACATATGCACATGCATTGAACCTGCAGTTCATAGAAGCATCCTTCAGCAGTTGATGGAAACACTCACGGTAGAAATCAAAAGGGATTCCAATTTCCCTGAATACTACTCTACTCAACTAATTTGCAGCATGTAATGAAAACCATCTTCAATTCTTCGTATAGCAGTCAAAAGGAATCCACTTCCCTCATCTACTCCTCTACTCAGCTCGTTTATGTACTATACCAAATTTATACCACTCCTGAAATCTGTTTCTATGTACCTCATACAGTAGAGATTCTTAGTACATGAGTTTAAAAAGGTGACATTGGGGGATAACCATTGAACTGTATTATCATCTCCAAGATGCTCATCATATGTAAGGAAAATAAGATAAGGAGACAAAAAATTAGGAGAAAAAGGCCAAGCTACAAAACCAGATAGCAACCATGACCCACAAAATAAACTATTACAAGTTTCTAGGGAACTTCCACTTTAAGATTTCTTATGCCTAAACCAAGAAAAATAAAAATAGCAAACCAAGATGCGCAAGAAAAAATGCTTAAAACTGTACGTGTTCCCTCTCTGTGAACAATATCCAAAAACATCCTTTTCCAAGTATGCATCTGAACGAGTTGTTATAGACAAGCTTACAGAAAGTTAAGAAACTGAAATGCGAAGTAGGCTCCCTTGACAAAATACCTGTCTCATCAAGTTATTTTAATAAATATCATGAGGAGAAAAGAATATATTAGTATGGCTGTACAAGTTAGTAACTTACATTTAAATTGGACCAATTATCCAACTTATAATCTCAGAATCTATATCTCTAATCACAACCTGAGTAATTTATGACGAGACCCCATGCTTTTGAAATGGATAATATAAGCATTTGTCAACAAACTAGGGCACTAAGGGATCAAAAATAATTTTAAGCTTAAAAGTGTGAAAGTGCCTACACAGACTAGCTGAAGATTAAATTCTATCTTGAAATCTCCTATACAAAGCACTTGAATCTGGATGCAACTAAGATCAGAGAAGACCTGTATCATTTGAAATCGAGGTGCCTATCTGCACTAACTCAGATTTTCAGAAGAATGGTTAGTTTATACAACAAAACGTAACGAAGTTTAAAAAGGAAGCAATAGGAGGATGGTGGAAGAAAACCCAAACAAACAAACCTTTAATGTATGACAGAAGATAACCATTCAAGCACACTGAGTACAAGGCATACATACAAGTGGATTTCGTTAAGGTGAACCACCATCCTGTTACTTATGGAAAGCCAGTTCTTCAGTGTTGTGGAGGTTGATTCACTATGTGAAGAAAATTTTCGTAGTTTAACAGATAGCCACATGAAGGGAAATCTAGAAACAGGGGTAAAAGCTGTTTCCATGGTGCGATCATTAGTTCGAGTTGCGGAAATAGCCTCCTTTAAAAAATATATAGTAAAGCTGTGTATATAAGGCCTTAATGACCCCTAGATTCTGTAATTTAACTCATCAAACTCTTGTGCAGAGTGAGCCTGCTGTACAGTGTACGTTTCATGTTTGCCAAAAGGTTTAAGCAAGAGATAGATGAGAACGAATACAGATTTCCATAATTTATAGAGTTATAGCCTTTAGCATCAGCAACCAAACACTGGCATTAACGAAAGCTATGAACATATTACGCACAAAATTATCAATTACCAACAATGAATCAATCAATTTTATTCATTCAGTGAAGTAAACTCTAAATTAAGTGGAGAATAATCACATACAACATCATTATGTTGAAACCCTTTTCTTTGAAAGAGAATGGCTCCTGTTACTTCTGCCATCTAACACTTCCAATGATCTCCAACAAGCATGTCCAAGAATCAAAATCAATTTTCTGGGATGAAACCTTGCTGCACCTTTGTCATCATTCCACCTCAATTTCTTCACCACTCTCACAATGCCATACTTCTTAACCTATATACCTTTCCTCCAATGATGCCCTCATATTCTTTGAATTCATCCTTCCATTATGCTCAACATAATTATTATGATCATCTAAGCTTTACATGATCTTATGGTAACACTTCTAGAATCACTAGTCTATGTTCTGAGATTATTTTCACCTGAGTTTCTTGTAGCTCGCCCTCTCAAGGCAGTACTTTGAGATTTCCCCCCTTTAAAGCCTTTATTTGGTGATGATGCTCCCCTATGCTTTGAATTCATCCTTTCAGTATGCTCAACTGAGTTTCTTGTAGTTCGCCCTCCAAAGGCAGTACTTTGAGACTTTCCCCCATTATACCTTTTATTTGATGATGCTCCCCTATGCTTTGAATTCATCCTTTCAGTATGAAGGTTATCATCATCACCTGAGCTTCTTGTAGGTCGCCCTCCCAAGGCAGTACTTTGAGACTTCCCCCCATTATACCTTTTATTAGGTGATGCTCCCCTATGCCTTGAATCCATCCTTTCAGTATGATCATTATCATCATCATCTGAGTTTCTTGTAGCTCGCCCTCCCAAGGCACTACCTTGAGACTTCCCCCTATTATACCTTTTGTTTGGTGACACCCCCCTATGCTTTGAGTTCATCCTTTCAGTCTGCTCATTATCATCTTCCCCCGAGTTTCTTGTAGCTCGCCCTCCCAAGGCAGTACTTGGCGACTTTCCCCCTTTAAAGCTTTTAGTAGGTAATGCTCCCAATGCTTTGAATTCATCCTTTCAGTATGCTCATCATCATCATCACCAGAGTTTCTTGTAGCTCGCCCTCCCAAGGCAGTACCTTGAGACTTCCCCTCCCTAAACCTTTTATTTGGTGATGCTCCCCTATGCTTTGAATTCATCTTTTCAGTATGCTCATCATCATTATCATCATCATAATGTTCACAGTCATCATTACTCTCCTCATCTGACAAGTCATCGAGTTCTCCAAGTACTTCCTCGTCAGAGCCATCAGCTTCCAACAAAACATCCTCTTGACCTCCCTTTGAAGACTTCTTGAGTGCAGTTTTAGATCCTGGGTCCTGCTTCACCGTGTTCATCAACTGAACATACTTAAACCTCATCTCCATCAGAGGATTCTTATCAACCAACATGCCCCTGTTATAACCATCCCTCAAAACAACAGTATGAGTTCTGATCTTGGTAGACACGTAAAATATACCCGGATGCTGCAACAATGCCATCTTAAACCTCGACCTCAGACCCAAATATTCCCCTAAGGCAAGCACAACCTCCCTCTCTACCTTCTTTCCAACAAAAAGATGTAGAATCTCATGTAAAACTGCCACAGCCCACTTATCTGATTCATCACTTTTCGAAGCAAGATGGGAGGCATTCTCATAAGGGGAAATGTACGGCAACTTTTGCCACTCATCTACCCACTTTTTATACTTCTTCTCCATCTCAAAACCAGTGGAATACTTTAAAGGAAATTCAATAGGAAGCATTCGTTTCTTTTCAATTTCTGAAACAGCAAGCTCGTTGCTCCAACAAACCAATTCTAACACTACATCATTTGATTCGTTTTTCAATCTAAAATAGTCAGGAAATTCCGGAACAATAGTTTTCATATAATCTCGAGGCAACCCCAGTTCCCACCTTAACCAATCAATAACACGAACAGGAATTTTATTGATTCTACTAACCATCAAAAGCTTCAGGAGCCGTTCAGCTAAATCTTGCTTGTAGTTAACACTTTGGTACACAAGCTGTTCCTCCTTGTCGTGATTGAGTACTTCCGGGGTGAGCTTTATGTGGGGTTGGATGCCAATGCCGCCAGGGAGAAATTCCTCAAAAACCGAAGTGTACCTGCGGATAAATTCAATGGGACGACAAGGGATTTCCATGGAATCCTTGGATTGAGTGATGACCGGGAGCGGAAGAGACTTCGAGGGCTCTGATATTATGAGGTTTTTGAGGTTGAGCAGCGGCCTTAGATTCTTCTCCCTTTCAACGGCGTGGTCGAGCCCCCGATCGCGGACGCATTTTAATGACGCCACCGCATCGTAGAGTCGGCGAACTTGGTGGTGGCGGTGGAAGAGTTGGTGGTGGTGGTGGGAACGATGAAGATAGAAGAGCACGAAATGCATTGCAGCGATTGCAGCGCAGGTTTTAGCGTAGAGACTGCAAAGGAGAACTCAGGAAGGGTTTAAGGAGGGCTTTCTGTGTTACTGGGATTTGTTAAATCCCAAAACTAACCTCTTACCTTATAATTACATTATGTATTGTATTTCATTCAATACAATAAAAAATAAATTACTGTATTTCATTTAAGGAAAAAAAAGAAAAAGAAATTTTGCTGTTCAAAATCACTTCTTTTTTTTTTTTAATCCTTTTCTAATACTTAAACTATTATTTCTTCCATCCCATTTAAAATTTTTAATTTTCAAAAATCACAACTTTTATGAGTTTAAAGGTAATATACACACATGATTTGTCATTTTTTTGCATTTCTACATTTTATTTTCAAATGTAATTAATTATAAATCACACATAATAATATTATTTAAAATATTATATATATATAATATTATTACTTTTTTTTAAGTTAATATTGAAGTCATATAATGGCGAAAGAGTGCTTGTTTCATGGTTTTGGGAGTGGCAAACGACAAGAATGAAACATTTTGTTTGATTGATGGGTTTTATTCCCCAAATCCCATTCCCAAATCCAAATAGTGGGCAATGGAGGATTCCTCCCAATTTTGGGAGAAATGAAACCCATTCTTTACAAAATTATCTTCCATATATATACTTATTATTTTTCTAGAAAAAAAAAAAGTTAATAATAATAAGGTTAAATTATTTCATTGGTTCCTTAAGTTAGAATGTTATCTCTATTTAGTCCCTTAACTTGAAATTATTTTATTTGATCTCTTAATTTAAAATTTTGTTTTAAAATGGTCCCCAAATCTAAATTTCAACAATATTTGACCTATTTTCGATTACCATATAAAATTCACACATTAATGCGAACGAAAATAGAAAAATAAATTTTAAATCATATTATTCACCATTAATTTAACTTGAAACAACTCACGTGTTAGTCGAAAATAGGTCAAACATTATCGAAACCATATTGAAACAAATTTTCAAGTTAAGAAACCAAATAGATACAACATCTCAATTTAAAAGACCAATGAAGTAGTTTAACCTAATAACTATCATTATAATATATTCTCCCTTATTTAGTGTACAAGGCTCTTTAAATCTAACAACAGCAAACCAAATGTCAATTTTTAAAGAACTAAATCGAATTTAAGATCGTTACTTGGGCAAATTTTTAAAGAACTGTACAAAAACTTTTTAGAGAAATAAGAAACATAAAGAGGCAGAATATAGTCGGTTCTGTTTGTTTGTACTAAGTTATCTATGAATGTGCCTGGCACATTAGTGTACTTCCTATACACGTTAACCATAATTTAAACAAACTTTTTTTATTTTTTTTTTTTAAATCTAAACAAACTTCAACAGAATACGTGTAAGAATGCAGAAAAATAGCTCTCAAAAACCATTGTTAAAAATCTGTCTACATGTGATATTATAGAACGGATTAAACCGGCTCATTTACCAAAATTACAAATGTTAATAGCATGAGAATATTAATTCAAATGATAAGGGCAAGATAGAAGAAAAAAAAAAAAAAAAAAAAAAAGCTGAGTAACTAGTACACAAAAATTGCAGCCTATATAGCTCGTTCGAAGGCTTATTCATCCTCCTGGCTGCGCAACCTCGCAAGCTTGTTAGTAACAACAACATCAAGCTGAGCCGCTCGTTCCACGATCTCTTTTCTCTTCTTTGTGGACACATTGTGTGCAATCTCAGCACAATAGGTCCTGCAACACAGATGGGTTCAAGCATTAGGATTCAGAAGGATTACATACAAAAGAAGTAGCACTCAAATAGAAAAATTAATGATTCATCAACTCGTCAGGGTTCGGGGTTTCACCTGTTGTGCATCATCAACAATTCTAGCTCACTGGCATTGTGGACGACAAATTTCTTGAAGCCATTAGGAAGATAGTGGCGAGTCCTCTTGTCTGATCCGTATCCAATATTTGGCATCAATACGCATCCCTTGAACTTTCTCCTCACTCGGGAGTCAATACCCTTGGGTCTGCGCCAGCTTTCCTGTAATACAAAACATTCATGACAGGTCAGCAACACATGGCAGCGACAGAGCAAACATACAAGAAATGTAAAGCAGGGTTTAGCCTTAGGCAGTAAGCATGCAACACACGTCTGGTTATGGAGACGGATGATTAATACACCTCATATTCAGGTTACAAAGAGAATAACAATTTCAGAAACTTCCATGGCTCATACATCAAATCACATCAGGAAATTCCAAAATTGATAAGAAAAAAATAAAAATGAGTTTCACTCAGGAATATACAAAAATGTAAGCAGGGATATAGTAACAGAGAGCCAATTGTTGTGAAGCTAACTGTGTCGCAAGGCCTGTTTCTTTATTGTTTGCCCTCAAAACAAAACATCCAGCTACAGTTGTAGTCTGAACATTAGATACCAAAGGCAACACTACAATTCTGTTTAAAAAGGGCATAAAATATGCATAATTTGATATAAATTCAATGTACGCAATCACATAACACATTGCAGAGATAAAGCAGACATACAATCAATATAAACAAGGGCTCTGCATTAGGTGTATGCAACGCACATCTGGTATTGCAGACACTTGATTAATATACACCAAAAATTCAAGTTACCAACACAATAACAGGTTCAGAAACTTCACTGGTCCATTCATCAAAATACAACACAAAATATCCAAATTGAAAAGAAAAAAAAAAGTGGAATTTAGTTTGACTATGAGGTATAGACAAATGTAAGCAGGAATATAGTAACAGAGAGCCAATGGTTATGAAGCTAACTGTGTCGCAAGGCCTGTTTCTTCATTTTCTGCCCTCAAAACGAAACATCCAGACAGAGATGTAGTCTGGACATTAGATACCACAGGCAACACTCCAATCTTTGAAAAAAATAAAACAGGAAAAATATGTACAAAATCTGTATAAATCCCATGTACGCAATCTCAGCCGAAAGATGGTGAATAAGTTTGTAATAATCACTGTTAAATCAGCTACACTAGCTTCATCATGGATTGCACATCCGGACCTGTTCTTTTGGTTTTGGTTTTGAAAACGGTTTTGGTTTCAATAGTAAATTTAATATATTTTAATCATTTTTATCATTTCCAATACAATTTTTTACTATTCAGCATCTACTTTTTATATTTTCAATACACTTTTTACATTATAAAACTATTTTTCAAAACATATTTTCAAAATCATTTTCAAACCAATCAAAAAGAACAGGCCAATATGTTTTAAGATAATTTTTAGAAAAACATAATTGGAAGTGCAAATAAGTATCAGATGGAGTTGAAATGTAGTTTCAATCCAACTGACATGACATTGATTCCTATATGGGTTTATTAAAACAGGACATCAACCGCAAAACACAGGGTAGGGTATTTACTATTGTGAGATATGCAAAGAAGATCAGATGGTAGTGCATGATTTTTAAATCATCATTCAAATTGCAGAATAGGTGGATAATCATCATCATATCTTCTTGCACATCCTTCTACAAACTAGTAAAGAGTAGACCATATAGATCAAAAACAATTTCTTCTCACTACATAATAATACCATAGAACACAAAATCTGAAACTGATTTAAACGCATGATGATCAGATATGAAATGTCAATCACCAAATTGCATCTCAAGATGCAAGTAAGACTGGGGCGACAAATTTCTATCATCATTTTACTCATCCGCAACCATACTACCAAAAAGATGCCAAAAGTCACAAAATTGAAAAAAAAATTTCAAAGCCAATAATATGATTCAATCAGTAAGATCAGCGAAACCACAACCCCCAAAAGAAAAGAAAAAACAACACTACACCAGACAATAAAGCTGAGCTACAATTTCCTACAGCTTCATAGTTTTCATCTTCTACTTTGAAACCATATATATAAATAAATAAATATATATATATATATATTGAATATATATATATATTGAATAAGGAAAGATAAATAATCCGCACAAATAACAGAAACGCAGAGTACTAACGCGAACCGAACCGTACCTTGACAGAGATTTTGCGGTCGCTTTGGGGCCTCTTAAACTTCTTCACCCTTTTCTTTACTATCTTCTTCGAAAGCAAAGGAACCGCCATTTCTTCTAACCTCTTCTTCCCCTGAACAAAACCAAATCAGTAAATAACCTGAAGTCGAACAAAACCAAATCAGTAATAGAGGAAAGGTTACAAACGCCGGCGGCGGAAGGTGGAGAACTTACTGGGAATTAGGGTTACTCCAAACCAGCCAACTTAGGCTTTTAGTGGCTGTCCTCCTCTGGATTATATAGTGCTGGGCTAGGTATCTGGGTTGAACTTCAATCTCCGGTAATAAAGCCTTTTTTACACACGCTGGGCTTGGGCCTTGGCTCTCAGCAAACAACATGTGTTTTGTGGGCATTATGGCCTGATGAATTTTAAAAACATATTTTTAAATTTTGGTTTTAAAAATAATTTTTAAATGTAATGTATTAAAAATTATTGAAATGTGTATTCAAAAGGTAAAAAAAAAGTGGATTGAAAATTATAAATAAATTAACATAATATTCAAAATTGCACAATATATTTTAGAAAACATGATAAAAAAAAAAAGCATGCCTAATTCCAATTCATTAGAATTTTGTTCGCAAACAACATGGCTGACCCTCAGTAATTCGAAATAATTAAGTTTTTGTTGTCATTTGCGCTTCACACTCAACCGCATCACTTCTCGCTCCCAATTCCCAATCAACTCCCTTCCCAAGAATGTAAAGTATTACTAGTCTACTACTAACTACTAGTAATGTATTGATTGAGATTTTGTATAATATATTGTTGGCTGATTTTATTAGATTTTTTGGGATTAATAGTTACTACTATCAAACAGGAATGGAAAGTATAGATCAGTATTGATGTATAAACATATGTTGTTGATGAATCATGATCCGTCGGAAGATTAGAGGTCCAACAACAACCTCTAGAACCTACAAGGAAAATATTTGGTGTGTGAGTCAAACGCCCCTTTAGCACTCCAAAGATTAAATCACATGGCGATTGTGAAAGAAACCTTAAGAGCTTTAGTTGTGATTCTATTTTTCATACATTTGTAAAGGGAATCAACCTTTTTATTTATAGTGGATAGAGTGGGACTTGAGTTTCCGGTGGATAATTCGGATGCCTCATCCGCCCTTGCCTAGGGGAAATATTCAGCGGTTACTTTGTAGAGCTTTCGCCCATTTGTCCGATCGCTACCCTCCTTTATGTCTTTTCCGGCCACTTTGTTCTACGCTCCCTCATTTCTGTCCCGTCAGCCATATGGTGGATCTTTTTTATACTGGGCCCCTTGTGTATTGGGCCTTGTGGCGCCCGGCCCGTGTATTGGCCTTTTGGGCTGATTGGCCCCAGATGGGGATACACCAACCAGTCCCCCCAAGGTTGGTATTTGGGGGACCCAAACCACCAACCATCAGGCTTTCTCTTTGGTAAGTCATGTCCCAATCCTTCCCTTTTCCTCTGATTCTGTGACATCTATTCTACTCCAACGGTCTTGTAAGTTGTGCTTTTCCTTTCTTCCCTCCAATTTGAGAAAACCCGGCCAAAGTGTCGTTTCAAAGGTCGCGTCGTGACACTTGCTCGAGGAGGGAGAGAAGCGCTGGCTACTGCTAATCTATAATCATTTCTCCCTTAAAAGGTGCGCTGCCTTCTTTACTTTCCCTCTTATAAATTAGGGCTTTGGTTTTTCCCCTTATTATCCCTATGTAATTCGCTGATTTATTTCTTCTTTCCTCTGATTCTCCAAGTTCCGCTTTGGCTGCTGCTTCCCCTTCTACTCTTCTTACGCTATTGGACAATCTCGCTATGAGGCCTACCAGATATCCTCAGATTTCTACTCCTTCCGATTTAGGTAGTTCCCCTTCAGTTTCCTCTTCTTCCGTGGGGCTTTTGACCCAAACCACCTTCCCTCCCATCTTTGCAATCGCTTCACTCCGACCACCGCTGCAACCCCTCGACTAGTATTCCTCCTCCCCCTTCCGAAGAAGAAGATGACAGAGCCAATCCTAACTCCCAAGGATATTTCCCTACAGATGGCACTAGTTGATGAAGCGTGATTCGTCAGAAGATTAGAGATCCAACAACAACCTCTGGAACCTACAAGGGAAATACTTGGTGAGTGGGGCAAATGCCCCGTTAGCACTTCGAAGATTAAGTCAGATGGCGATTGGGAAAGAAACCTTAAGAGCTTTAGTTGTGATTCTATTTTTCATACCTCTGTTAAGGAATCAACCTTCTTATTTATAGTTGATGGAGTGGGACTTGAGTTTTCGGTGGATAATCGGCCCCCTTATCCGTCCTTGGTTCGGGGCAATATCCATCGGTTACTTTGTCGAGCTTCCGCCCATTTGTCCAGTCGCTACCCTCCTTTATGTTTTTTCTGGTCACTTCGTTCGGCGCTCCCTCGTTTATGTTCCGTCAGCCATATGACGGATATTTTATTATATTGGGCCTCTTGTGAACTGGGCCTTGTGGCGCCCGCCCCGTATTTTGGCATTTTGGGTTGCTTGCTCCCAAATGGGGATACACCAATTGTCATTTTTATCATAGAAATATCATTTTTAACAATTCTATTAATATATTTCTAATATATAAAACAATAGTTGTTTGCATGATACAGTCAACCATTTTTGGTGAAATTTTACAATCCTACTAATCTTGATGCTACCCTCAAATCGATCTTACGTGGGATCACGATGTTACAAACTATGGGTTGAAGCGTTGTAAGAGAATGGTTGAACTTAGAAATTTTGATTTTACATTATTTTATTTACGGATATTCAGAAATGAATTAATAAAGATGTAAAAACACGACTTTTGTTTTCAGTTTTGGGTTAAGGTAAAATTACACTTTTGGTACATTATGTTTGGTTGTGTTACAGTTTTGGTACCTTTCGATTTTGTGGTCGCAAAAGTGTCATTTACCTTTGTGATCTGTTACAATTTTGGTCATGTGACTAGCTACAATCAATTTTTTACGGTCCACAAATAAGTGTACGATTTTTTGTGGCAATTTTTCTAAAATGAAAAATAAAGGTTCAAGTTTGATTCTTCAATTTTTGTACTTAAAACTAATGTTGTGAAACCGGACTGGACTGGTTAGACCGGGAACCGGCCTTGAAGGCGGGTTGGTTTGATGTCCTAATCCGCATTTCAAAAATCCAGTCAACCCCAATCAAACCCGGGGTTGACCCGGGAACCGGTTTGACCCATTTGAACCCGATTTTTGCATTTCTTACCTGTTAAGGTTAAAAATGTGAAAATGGGAGTTTGAACCCATAACCTATAAGTTAAAGAAGGCTCAATTTTTTATGACTAACCAGATCTACTAAAGCTATTTTATGAACAATGAATTCTATATTAAATATATTCTATTATCATAACATTATTAAACTTCAAAAGTGAGTCATGAAGTTCACTTACTTAGTATCCAATTATAAATTTTCTAAAATTTTAAAGTTTAAATCTAAATTGAAAAACAAATATGAAAAACTAAAGATTATAAAATACTAAAACAAATTACTATTCTACTCCACATTTTTAGGTTTGGATTTTCGAGAATAAAATGAATTGAATATATAGTTTTTATACATTATATATATGTATAATTAAAATCTATATATGAAAATATTTATGATATCATCCCCTTTTTTTCCGGTTTGATCCAGTTGACCCAGTGACCCATCGACCATTTTGCCTAACCGGTTCATACTCCGGTCCGATTTTGAAAACATTGCTTAAAACCAACCATTACTTCTTACTTAATACTTACTATTGAATCACCCTCTTGAATTATTACTCTCAAACAAGCAAGTCTCGACTTCCCCCTTTACAACTCAAACCAATTCATTACTTCGCTTCTATAATAATGTGTTAAATTGTATTCCGTCTGTGGTAAGCTCCAACTCCGCCACCAAATGCTCATAATCTTTTTTAAATTCCCTTTTTTTTTATTAAAAAAAAAAAGTACTTCTTTCGTTCCTAAATGTATGATGTTTTAGGCCCTGTATGACTACTTTCAAAACATGTTTTGGGTGGGTCCCATAGCCAAAATGTGTTTGGAATCCATTTTAAATTTTGCTATCTTAAAATGCATTTGAAAGGGTTGTTTGGCATGTAAATTTCAAAACAGCCCCCAAATTTAAACTTTTTCTTTCCTTCCTTATTTCCATGGCCGAACCCCCTCACCCTCCTTTTATATTTTTTTTTCTTTATCTTCTCCCTACACTACTTCTTCTTCCCTTCCTCATTTCCAGGGCCGACTACCCCTCTCTCCTTTCCCTCCTTTTCTTTTTCTTTCTTTTCTCTCTTTAGTTCCTTTCTCCCTACACTTATCCGAACCTAGCTCTATTTCCCTCTCTTTTATCTTCTTTTTTATTTCCTTTTCTTTCTTTCCTTAGTCTCACCCGTGACCTCTATTTCCTTCTACCCCTCTCTCTTTTATTTCCTTCCACAAATGAGTGGTGGTGGTGGATTAGAAATAGGTGGTGGTGGTAGATCTAGGAATGGGCAGCGGTGATGGATCCGGAAATGGCCGGTGGTGGTGGTGGTAGATCTGAAGATGGGCAGCGGCAGTAGTGGATTTTGTAATGGGCGGGCGGCGGAGCATCTGATAATGGGTGGTGATGGATTTAGAAATGATTATATAAAATTAAAAGAAAAAAAAATACAACAATATAATACCAAACAACATTTCAAATCATATTTTTAAAACACATCTCAAAATGTATCTTAAGATATGATACCAAACAATATCTCAAATCATTCTTTAAAACATATTTTAAAACATATTTCAAAATACATCTCAAAAGGTGATACCAAACAGGGCCTTAGCCTTTCAAATTTGTTCCTAAATGTATGATGTGTTAGGAATTCAAGAGCAAATAGTGTATTTTGTTCAATATTTGCCCTTATTTATTGTAATCTTATTATTCATATATGTTGTAGATTTTCAAGGCTAAATTCTTTGAAACTACAACTTACATTAAAAAATGTGTAACATGTTCACTTTATCATTAAATGAGGTTACAAAGCTCTATGTTCAAGATAGAATATGTTAGCTTTATCATTAACAATGTTAGAATAATTATGCAAGTCATGATATTTTGGATTAATCAAATAAATTTAATAAGATTAACAAAGTAATTTTATCAATTTTCTTAAGGGTGAATTCAAAATTTGGCCACCTTTCTTTCAGAATGTTTAACTTTTAATCACCATACTTTAGAAATACTTTTCGCAGTAATCATACTTTCGTTTATGTATTTTTTGTGTCACTCTGTTAAGTTGCTCCATTAAGTGGCTAATGAAATAATTTTTTTGAGGGTATATTCACTTTTGGAACTATGTGGTTTTTAGAGCAAACATTGTTCATTATTTACTTTATTCTTATTTTTAGGTCATATTCATTTTTATTCTTCGTCACTGCCCCTTCTTCTCCTATTTCACCATCACTATTCCCACCAATGCCGCTATCACACGATTTCCTTTTTTATTTTGGGAGTTCCTGTGTCCACAACATTCTCATAAAGGTGGGATTACACTATTACTATCGTTCAAAAAAATTTTTGTTTCTCCCAAATTGATTTGAATACGGGTCTTGCCTGGGTGATGGGCTTATGGATTTCGAAAATGGTTGACAGCCGTCGTGCCACCGCCGTTGGTGAGCAACCCTTTCATCTTCCGATGTCGCCGACCTCTAGTCCAGCTCTGCAGCCACAACCGGTAGTATCTCGTCGACCGCCAGTTCCCTCTTGCCAATTTCATGGCCGGTCTTCCACCTCCTGCCGCTAAGGCCGTTCAAATCTGTAGCCATCGAATCCTTGTTGCTACAACCACGTCTATCTCCTTGCTGCTACAGTTGTTGGTATCCAACACAGAAGGATCTATCCTTTGAGAATCTAGATGGGAAGCAACAGATAGCAACGGTAGTGACAACCGCAACTTTGCTGTGAAGTTTCACATCATATTAGTTTTATACTAGGTTTATTGCTGTGATGGTTTGGTTTGGGCTTTGGTTTTGGGTGCTTTTAGGGGTAGACTTTGATCTATAATTTTGGGGGTAAGAAAGTGGGATTTTTTTAGGTTTCCATTTAGCCACAATTACAATTGTCACTAAACATGGAATATATACTATTTAATTTTAGTGACATTCATTCTTGATTACAAGCTACCAAGAAAAGTTTTAAAGTATTTTTGACAAAAGAAACCCTAAAAAATTGCTCCATTAACCACTTAGCGGAGCAATTTAACAGAGTGACTTAGAAAATACAAAATCAATAGTATGGTGACTGCAAAAAGTATTTTTAAAGTATGGTGACTAAAAGTTGAACATTCTAAAAGTAAGGTGACCAAATTTTGGATTCACCATTTTCTTAGTATGTGTGCAACAAGTTAAAACATCATACATTTAGGAACGGAGGAGCACATCATAAGCTTAGCAACATCTTTGTTACTATGTGATGGGCAGGTTTAGCCTACTCCCAACTATACCTCTTAATATAAATTACATGAAAATGTTCATAATTTTTATGTGGTTACTAAAATGGAGTTCTACTCCAAAATTTACCCATAAAAACTTTACTAAAATCTTCCCTGCCTTTAGTACTTTAGTGTATATATATATATAGAGTTTTGAAGGGTTGTTGAAACTTTAATGGTGAAGAAATCACGAGCAAAAAAACAAAAAGGGGCAATCACCCTTCCGAAAATCCCTTCTTACCGCTGCATCATTCTTCTTAGAAAAATATTAAGGCGTCATTTCAAATTCTGATTGAGGGACAAGCAAAAGAGTCAAAGTTTCGATAGAGCTCCAAAGAGGGAGAAACTTCATTCCTGAGTTCTATAGCATTTCTCTACACTCTATAGCTGTTCTCATTGATTTTTTTTTTTTTTCCGTTTCCCTTTCTTGAATTATAAAAGGTTTTATGTGCAATCTCTTCAACTGCATAAACTAGTAAGAAATTAAATAATAGCACCGCAGAATATGATGTCCACCAACAAGAAACACTTGATGGCCCTATTTCTCAAATCACAGTCGAATCAACATTTTCCAATAGCTGATAAGGGATTAAGATCATCGATACCTTGTGACACCCCTAGCCCCAACCTCCCTGTTTCACACGGGAGTCGTGACCGAGATGCCTGCCTGGTTCGCACCAGGACTCATTCATGATATACAAGTAATCGCTAAGTAAATAATACTTTCATTTATTAAAGTAAGCCGTAAACTTTCAAGCTATATTAGATTTTCAAAAGATACAAACACTAAGTCACACTATTACAATAGTATTTCAACACGCTAGAGCTAAGTTCTCGAGTAATAGTACAATACTAGCGTTTCAAAACCTAAGCATAAAGGCCATTCTTCAGCATCTCACTAGTAGCGATTACCCCGGGATCTATTACATGCAAAACGTCTAAGGGGTGAGCTTCCATATGCTCAGTGAGGTCGCACTATTAAAAATATTACCAAATAAACAATTACCGGTAGATAACACATAATTCCTATGCACATAAGGGGAAACACGTTAAACAATGAAAAAGTATAACCAGCAACCTATAACGAGGATCTAAATGACCCTTCGGTAAGCATTGCTAATTATAATTTACCTAAACTTGGACACTGTACAATGTAAAGTGGTACACGGTACAATACGAACCACTTTCAATGCCGACAATCCAAACAGTAAACAATAAACAGTGTAGTAGATCCCGGAATATTACCCAATACCTCTTCAGTTATCTAGTCAGACACTCCAACCTGACGCCGACATACTCGATTTCAATAAACTGAACAGGTTTGAGGACCTCGACACTCATGCACAGTTAACAGTAGACAGTGAACAGTAGACAATGAACAATAACAGTGAACATGGAACAATAGCACTTAACACTTTAACAATACACATTTACACTTTAATCATAACTATATGATAAGTTCAGTCATGCGATAAACTTTAGCATTTGAAAACATCTACTTTCATAGAACACATTTATGAACATTTCACTTTTTACAATCAAAGAGCATAACCATATAATGCATGCATTTTATTAAACATACGTATAATATCAGAGTCATATAAACAATAAATCAGTATCACATGCTAACTCATTTCTTACTATTTTAAAACATTTAACCCCTTTCTCACCTCGTATATAGTGCTAATACTTTGTAAGTAAATATGAATTATATAAATATCATAATTTAGACTTTATCCGTCAATCTAGATAAATCTTTAGATTCTAGGTTTCTATTAAAGTTACTTCTATTTTATTTTGAAAACAAGTCAATTAATAAGAAAGTATATTAATCATAATCTTAAAGTAAATATAAGTTTCATGCCGTAAAACTATTTTACTTATTTCTCCTTTTAAAATGAGTTTTTTTTTTTCTAAGAAACAACCGATTAAGTGGTTAGCGGGATTGGCTACCCTCTTATTAATCACCAACAGAAAATCTTACACAAAATGGAGGGGGGACGTAATGAGCCTTACCCTCATAAAACGGTGTAATAGGTTTAGTCATGTGAAGTGCATGCAATCCATGAGTGCAGATTACAACAAAAATGAAACACTATGAAGCCTTCCTTAACCGAATGTAAGGCACCCCTGCTTGTCCAGGAGACATAGTCCCCAAAACTCATGAGGAGCATCCCTCATGGAAAAAATGAACCTTTGTTGTGTAACACTCGCCATTTTTGCCAACCAATTTGCGGGGGCATTGGCTTCTCGGTAAACATGCTAGAACGTGAAGCGATTCCCCAATGCAACTTTGTCAATCTGTTGAAGATACCCCACAAAATGCCAAGGCCACCATGCCTTTGCATTGATATAACTGATATGGACTTGTGAGTCAGACTCGAATTGAACCCCTATCATTCCTCATCAAGCTGCAAACAGTACCGCCTGAAGGAGACCATAGATCTCGGCTCCCATATTTAAAGCGACCCTCATTTGGCCGACCTCAGCATGGACTAAATCCCTTTCACTATTCTATAAAAGAAAACCTTGGCCAGCAGGCCCTGGATTGCCCAAGGATGACCCATCGATGTTGCACTTTAGGCCCGGGGAAGGCTACCAGCGAACTACCCTCCAAGTAGGCAAAAGTTTCGGTTGAAGTGTGTAACAATCCAGAGTGCAGTAGAATGTTGTCTGAACCCACTTGCCAATGCAGTGGGCTTGCCGCAACAATTTGTCTCAGTAAGAGAATGACTGCTGTAATAAGGTGACGCGAATTTGGGCGGATATTCTCAAAGTAAAGCTTATTCTGTGCCTTTCAAAGCTCCCAACAAATCAAGGCCGGTAAGGAGTGCAGAACCTGAAACAAAGCTCCCTTGTTCATTGTAGGATTTCACCAAGATCGTAGCGTGTCTCTCCAACCCCCACTAGAGGGAGGGTAAAATTTCAGCAGGTTTTGAAAGTGACTACAAACCCGTTTAGCCAAAGGACAGTCAAAAAAATAATGTTGAATCATGTCTACCATTGGGCACGAAGGACAACAAAAAGTCCCATTGAAACTCATTCCAGTTAGCATCTCCACGATTGGGAGCAGCCCGTTCCATAATCGCCACAAGAAGAAAGAACATTTCAAAGGTAGCCATCTATCCCAAATGCGAAGAGAATCCTCTGAGCGGTGAAGAACTGGTTTCAGGAGCTGATAGGTTGACTTGAGTGAGAATTCCCCTGAGTCTATTGCTGTCCAATATGGCTTTCCATTCATGTACTGAACCCACTCCTCCACAAGGTCCCACATTGGCTCCATCCACCCCCATACTGCGGACTTCTCTAGTGCGATCTGAGAAGAATTGATGTACCTTGCCCACATACCCTGATGGTTAAGGAGCTTCCAGGCTATTTTGCAAGCATAGACCTGTTGTAGTGTACGTAAGCTGTGAACGCCCAAGCCATTTTCCCCGACCTCACGTAGAAGATTGTCCTAGCCACTCCATACTCTCCGTGATGTTTCAGTCGCATGCCCCCACAGAAAATTGCTACACCGTTTTTCTAGACTATCCAAGACCCCCACTGGGACTCGTTGGGCTGCCAGTACATGAGAAGGAATGGTGCTGAGGACATATTTGATTAGAATCAACCTCTCTCCCATAGAAAACAACTTGCCACGCCACCCTAAGAGCTTTTGATCCACCCTATCCTCCAAGAATTGGAAGTAGCTCCGCTTGGGCCGTCCCAAGTAAACTGGGCAACCCAAATAAGTGAAAGGGAAAGCACCCTATGGCGCTCCAGCGATTGCTGCCAATGATGAATTTAAATTTTAAAAGGAGTTTATAACATTTAAACTTTATTTCTAGATTTATTTAAGAAATAACCAAAACTCGAACAAAAATTATTAACTTAGCAAATGATGGATTTAGAACCTTTTAAATGGTTGCTAAAATAATTGTAGCAAAGATTTATTAAAAAAATTATAAAAGAATAAACAAAAGAATTAAAATTATTTAAAAAATCCATTTTTCAGCATCGGATCGATTTTACCCGATTGGCAATAGGTTTTACCCGCTCGAATTGGTTTTGCTCTATTCCCAATCGGCTTTACCTGATTTTCTTGAGAAAAGCAATCGGTTTTACCCGCTCCCGGATTGGTTTTACCCGATCGTGCCCAGAAAATATTTTATTCAACTTTTAGCTTCGGGTTTCAAATAAAAATGCTCCAAAACTCATTTTTCTTTTGTGTCTTTTGCTCAAAATAATTCCTACAACATCTCTGTAACATTTCTATCAATCCACAACACCTAATCAACGCTAAATCATAAGGATTTGGATCAAAATCTTTAAGAAAACTAAAAACTTCACTTTTCCATTTTCATGCATATTTTCTTTAAATCCTAACGTGATAAGTGAGTAAAATTTGTTACCTTTACGTTCCTGAGACTTCCTAGCATGAAATCCACGTTGTGGAGTCGAATTCTTGCTCCAAATTTCTGCTTTCTTAGCTTCCTAGCTTTTTCCTTCATATTTCACCTTCTTTTCCTATTTCTTTTTTCCTCTTTTTTTAGTTTGAGTTTGCAGGGAGTGAAATGAGTTTTAAAGGGCTGGAGAGGCCCTATTTATAGGAAATCTTTGCCTAATAAGCCAAATGGTTCGTGATTATCTTGAAATTTTATTATTTTTTTCATTTACAGCATGCAATCGGTTTTACCCGCTCCACAATCGGGTAAAACCATTCTGATCAATTTTTCTTGCTCTCGGATTGGTTAAAACCGCTCCTTCAAGCGGTGAAATATTTTATCTTATCTGCGGATTAGTTTTACCCACTCAGAGACAGGGTAAAACTGCTCCGTGAAGCGGTACAAAAGGTTTTACTCGTTCCATGATCGGGTAAAATCGGTCCCTCGTTCATTGCAATCAGTTTTATCCGTTTGTGAACTGGGTAAAACCACTCCAATTGGTTTTACCCACTCCCGGACTGGGTAAAACCGGTCAATCCCTATTTTCCCAATTTTCACTTATTTTCTAATTTCTTTATTTTTATTACTTAATTACTTTATCACTTATTACTTAAACATAATTGTAATCTTATTTTTCATATCTTAATCCTAATTTACACATCACAAATCTATGATTCAAAATAATTCTTTATTTATTAAAATTCTAAAGAAAATCATACAAGTCCATAACTATACATATTTTCCAGATTTTCTCATTTTAATACTTCTCCTATTTTTCTTTCCAAAATTCCCAAAATTAAACTGATGTATCTATTTTCATATATCCTTAAATATAATCCTACGCTTAAATTAACACCTTAACTCTAAATTAAACCTCACAATTTCTAAATTAAAATTCGAAACATTAAGATTTAAATCTTAAGATTTCATCATCAAATTACTTAAGAAAACTCACAATCTTTTTAATTATACCTAATTGAATTTAAAAACTAACAGTATGATAAAATATAAATTACAAACATTAAGTTAGGGCAAGAAACTACGGGGACTTACACACCTTCATTTTCATTGTCTTGAATGGCTTCAAGTACAAACCAGCGATGTTGATCAAAACAATTACAGTGAACAAAAACACCAAGTGAACAAACTTAAAAAATGATAAATACCTCGTTGTATCAATGATCAAACTAGCGCCGATCAAAACAACAAAAGAACTGTGCAAATAAACTGTATACTATACAAAACCACATCTTTATCTTCATGTAATCATGTCATCTATGGTGCACAATTTATTTAAAGCCTTCACAAGAACCAATATCCCATAATGCTTGACAAATTGATCGATGATTAAACACTCTTAACTAAAAATAAAAATGATGGAGCTCAAAAAAACCATGGAAAATAGGAAGTAAATAGTGGAAAGTGTTGGACATTATGAATAACATTGGGCATTCCAAAAAAAAAAAAAAAACAAAACAAAAATGATAAGGTCATCTTAGCCTGCTTCTTCGATCCACAAGTCTACTGGACTCCCCTAACCCAGGCCTGCACAGGACTCTAGCTACAAGCTAGCGTTGCTCGGCTCACGCCCTGTGATTTGGCACCGCCATTAATGGATTCACGCGCACCTTGCAAGCCCATTCACAAGTCACTTGTGAGTTGAGTTTCTAGAATCTGATAAGGAGAAGGTTTTGCATGTTACCTATTTCCTTTTCCAATTATAGCTCTGATTAAATTAAGTTACCTAATTTGGGTACAAATTGATTTAATCTAGTAGTTTCCTTTTTAGATTCTAGTTTCTTTTTCTTTTACAACTTGAATTTGGATTTACTTCTAGTTACTAAATTCAAGCTTCCTCTTCTATTTTAATAAAGGAATTTTGGGTAACCCTCATTGGTTACCACCAAAATTACCTATTGCTTGAATTCATGTTCCTTTTGAATTCAAGTTGTATAAGGGAACCAACTCTCGTTAGTTTCCAATTATATTTTGATTCTTTTTGTACTTCCCTGAGCTTCTAGAATTTGCACATCTCATCTATAAATAGGGGTTCGACTTCCAAGTTCGGGGAGAGTTAATGAATTGAGTTTATAGGTTTTTCCTTACTTTAATTCTCCATATTTTCATTATTGAGCTTGTTAATATTTTGTATGATTAATTAGTGCAAGTTCCGAATTTAGAAGATTATAGGTTCTTGCTCCGCCTATAATTCTGTTGATTCAATCTCTTAAAATCAATCTAGTTTATGAATAAAAGTAGCTTAGTCTCGCCTAAACTAAGGGTATTTTTCGAGTATTCAAGAGAGTAATTGTGATCTTCATTGTTCGACTTTTCTTTGCGTTTCAAGTATTCCGCATTGCGAGTTCTCACGAACTACTCACATCAATAAATTTACTAACTTCCTAATATATTGCAAAAGATGATACGAACAAAATTTCTATCAAAAGAAAATGAAATGAATCTTCAAATCGTGAATGATCACTTTTCTTAAGGCTTTATTAGTCCCCTTTGGTGTGTAAGAATTCTGGGACTAATATCATTTGGGATAAGATGAAATTTATTATATAAAGTCTGCACTGACTTTAACAATACCAAGAAATAAGAGAAGAAAGAACAACAAAACCTCTAATAACCACAAATAGGTGCATTTCATCGCTCACAAGTCTTCCAAAGGTTATGAAAAGATTTGGATATGAACGATTAAACACTTGTGTCTCACTTTTCAAGAAGAGGTGCATTTATCCGAAATAAAGAGTTATGTCTCAATACATTCAACATCAGTTTCAACGTGGGTCCTTTCGATATCAAATTCTTATGTCGAACCAACTGAGAGCTGCATGCTGGTTTTGCATATTTTCCAGTCTCCAGCTTTCAACATCAATTCCGACGTTATAAGCCTGACATTTGAAATATAGAAGCTTTTTCAAGACAATAATCTATATAAGTGTAAGATTTTAGGAGGCTAAGTTTCAAAGCAGCCTCCCAAAAAGAATCAAGTTTGTTCCCATCAATTGTTATCAAAGAATCATAAGATGTAGGCGCCCTCACATTATTTAGTAAAACTTTAAAGTAATATCTCTCACATTCTCTAGGGCTAATAGTATGGACTCTATCTATGACTGTGCATTTTTTCCTAGCAACCCTCATTCTTTCTTTTTGCCACCAAACAAAATACTCAAGAAATTCTTTATAAAGTGGATTCAGTTCTTTAGCATGCTGGTCATTCGTCTCATCCCATAAAAATCAGTTAAAGTTATTCTATGTAACAACCTATTATAAACTACATATTTTAGATTATTTTAACTCTTAAAAGTGACAAATTGTTTCCATTTAGATATCTCTAAAGTATAAACTGCAAGATTAATAAAATGCAATTTAAAAGCATAGATTCACCAAAGTGCCTCAACAAGACCAACCCACCTACCGTCTTAAAACTGTTTAATTTCATCAATTGTTTCAATTTTTGACCCAATATAAATGAAGTGACATTATGGCCTTTAAAAATATATTTATACAAATATTTTACAACCTTCACAATGGAGCATATTCCTGTCGTAAAACCTCTATAAATTAATAACCTTGGGACCATGAAATTTTATTAATTTAACGAGATATTATTTAATCGATAAATTAATAATTTATTAATTTAAAGAGTGTTTTCGATCTTCGTAAATAAATATCTAGATAAATCAAATATGTACAAGTTAATTGTATCTACTAGTTTATTATATTAATAGGTATTAATATAAATTTCAGATTTTCAATGTACAAATCAATTGTATCTATAAGTTCGATGTGACGCAAAAAATACAATTCAGGAGATGCTTCTCGCGGCCCAGTAAAACTCCTAGAGAAGTAAGGCCCAATCTGAACAAAGCTTCACCGCAAAGAAAGACGAACACACCAGAAAACCAGTCTGGGCAGCTCGGATCAGTAAAGTTGATGAAGAGAAGTGGATCGCACTGTTCCGGTGACTAAGGGAAAATAATCAGAAAAAATGAGCGGGTCTTTCCCCCCTGTATAGGCTCCGACAGTCAAGTTAGTATGATTGGAGAAGACAAACAGTAAAGATGAATGCTTGAAATGGTAAAGATTGCCTACCTCACTAAGTCTGAAGACTTAGTAAATATACCTCAAGTTGAAATGTGTCCGTTGGACCTTCATGATTGACTTGGTAACCTGCTCCTTCTGTTTAGCGTGACGTGGACGCTACCGTTTTGACCGGGTTTCATGGGTGTCTTCCTCTCTTAGAAGATCTAAAAATCTCTGCATGTAATCGAAAAGACATACCTAATCTATGACAATTTTCACCTGCTGTGTCAGTGAAACAGGGTAGGTCGGTCTAACTATCTTAGATCGGACGTCAGACCGATTATCATGATGGAAATGTGAGAGAATGACCAAGGCATTCTAAAGTCTAACGTCCGATCTAACCTTTTTCGAGATATAATGTTCGGCTCGGTTTTATGGTTCTGACCGACCTAAGCTTGTAACAAAAATACTTATTGGCTTGGTTTGGACGACCTTTCCGATCTAAGCATGATTCTGGGCTCTACATGCGTCTTATTATCCTCTACTATTTATCTTTGTTTTAGTCCATTGGGCTAGGCCCAATGGAGATTCAATTTTACGCACACCAACAAGTCCCCCCAGTATTAGGTTTTACCGATCTAAAACTTAATACTTCTTTTGCGTTTTTTCGAGCTGAAACTTAGCCCAAAGTACTTATCATGGATTTCCCGATATCAGTCTGAGCTAATGTTCTGAGCTAAGTGTGATTCTTACTATGTATTACTGAGGCCAAAAACGTGACTAAGGCATTTATCAAGTATTCATCCGTCCTATACATTATCGAATGTGACGAGATATAACTTAAGAGATTCGATCTACAGAAAATGTCATGTCAGCCGATTCACAAGTAATAATTGCAGTATCGACCTAAAGAATTTGAACAGACTATTGGGCAAATTAATGAACGCGGCAATAAAGGCGTACCTTTGCGTTACCCGAAGTCTGGATTTCGAAGAGTCAGGATGTGACTGGACGCGTTTTCACGACTATTAAGGCAACCGGTACGACTTCCCATGCCTTTGCTATTTTTCGAAGTGGTATTAAAGGCTGCAACGATTGGCTTGCCTGCAACCGTTCGATCTCCCCAAGGTTTCTTTATAAAAGCCGTAGGAGTTGGCATTTGGCAACATTACTTCACTCGCATCCAGAAAAGAGAGAAAAATTCTTGCGCTTTCCTTCCTCCCGCCGAAGTAGTTGTTCCTCGCCGGAGTCCGTTGGTGCTGTCTCCCTGTTTTGCCATCTTTGTCCGCGCCGTTGCTTCGCCGTCGCTGCGACTCTTACCTTCGTTCGTTTAACTGCGATGGCTTCCGAAAGAAGTTCCTGTACCGGAGCCTCTCGCCAGAATCCGGCTTCAGGTCAGTGAGCTCTTCTTCCCCTTTCTTTGTATAAGTAAACTGCTGATTTTGCTTTAAATTTCTGGCATGTTCGAAGCATGAACTCTTCGTAGGATCTGTTATCTAGATATATGCATGATTATGGTGTTTTTGTACTGCTTCCTGTAGATACGGTCGTCCCATATGACTTTCATCCCGAAGAAATAGTTTCTGAGCTTACTAGGGTAGAATTAGAAACCCTTAAATCGACCCACTTCCTCGACCCATCTATCCAAACCCGGCTACCCACACCCGAGGAAAGGATAACTAGCACTTCTGGGGATTGGGTTGGGATATACGAACATCATATAAAATTCGGGCTAAGGTTTCCGGCCCCGAATTTTTTAAACGAGCTGTGTGATTACCTATACATCGGGCTGAGCCAATTAGTACCTAACGCCCTTAGGTTTTTGGTGGGGTTTATGTGTGTCTATTTCGGGGCTGGGGTCCGACCTACCATAGACTTGTTCTTCCAATTTTATACCGTCCGTCAGTATCCATATGGGCAGGTGTGGGTGTCGTTCCAAAAACGTAGAAACGGGCCCATACTTATAACCGACTCTCCCGATACTAACAAACATTGGAGAGCGAGGTACTTTATGGTGAAGGCCGACGAAGCAAATCTCCCTTGCCGTTGGTCACAGTTTATAGTGCCGGCGGACCAAACCCGAGATAAGTCTAGCCCCGTAGTGCAGTCAAACTATAAGGTGTTAAGAAATTTCACCGGCTCGGAAAAATATTCGGTTAAATACCCTCCAGAAGGTCTTCTGGTTTGGGCCGGGCTGAGCCAAGCCCCCGATGTAGAGGAAGAAAGTAAATACCTGTTCTCTGATCTTTTATTTATCGTCTTCTCATCCCTCATAGATCGGTGATTCTGATCATTTTATGTTGTTTGTTTTCAGGTGGCCTCGGTGGATTTGGCCGGAAGAAGAAGGCTAATAAACCAGCGGCGACCTCGGGGTCTTCGAAGAGACCGGCCGAGATTGACCTAACAGAGGAAGTTGAGGTCGCCGATCCTCCCAGCTCGGCACTAGTACCTCGGGCTACAAAGAAGAGCAGGCCGACCCCTGCAGAAGTTCAGGCGGCTAAGGTTGCCAAGGCTCCGCAATTGCTGACGGGCCTCACCACTGGAGCCGAGTTGCCAAGTCCTGATGAGCTATGGGGACCCTTGGACCCGTTATCCAAGGAAATGGTCATTATGCTGAAGGAGCAGAGGGAGAGACCGAGCTCCCTGGCCCGGCCCATATACCAGACCCATTTAACGGAGCCTCTGCCCGAGGATGTTAGGCAATATCAGGAGTTGGAGGCCGAGTCCCATAGCTCCTTCGGGGAGATTATTGAAGTGAGAAACCAGCTCCGAAAGAATATGGACCAGATGGTGCAGCAGGAAGCCCTTCTAGCTTCACATATAAAAAGGGTAAACTTCGAAACTCAGTTAATTTTTTTTGAAAATAAATGATTACCTCGCGTCATTTTCATAAGGCCCTAGATCGGATTTTTGCAGGTCGTAATTAATTATACTGCTACGGCCAAGAGGACGACAGCTTTGGATATCTTGGCCCAAAGCTACGAGCAGGAGAGGTCGAAGAAGCCGGATGAGGCAATAGAGGATCTGGAAATGAAGCTGGGGGTCGAGTCCAGCAAAGTAACGAAGCTTGAGGCCACCAATACTGAGCTCCTTAGAGAAAACCAAGAGCTCTGTACGAAGGCCAGTCGGCTGGAGACGAAGAATCAGGGCTTAGAGGCCGAAGTGGCCGCCCTGAAGAAAAAGGAGGCCGCCCTGGAGGAAGAAAATGATGCCTTGGTAAAGGCCGCGGAGGAGGAGGCAAAGAAGGCTGCCGAGCTGCTCAGCCCGGCGGAGGTCGAAGCGGTGCGCCAAGCTGCTTTGAAGACCTTTAAGGAGGGCCCTCTGCTGGACCTGATGAACCGGCGCTTCTTGAAGCTGATCCAGTGCGGGTATACCTTGTGCTGGGACGAGCTAAAAGGTTCTAGGTCGGTAGAAGACGTTCCTGCGAACTCCATGGCCCATACGTCTTTGCTTCCAGAGGGACGCGATCCTTTTGATCTGGTAGAGGAGATCAAGCAAGAATGCCGAGCCAACGGTGTCCCTATACCGGAGAATGTCGAAGAAGATCCTGAGGCCGACCCCCAGGAAGCAGCAGATGAAGTGACCTCTCAAGCCCCTCCTTCCTGAGATCGGGCTTACCCTTCTTAACAGTGGCCATGACCATGTCGCCGGCCTTCCTTCCTAGTCCTTTGTATTTTTTTCTTGTTGGAGAATTTTTCTGATTCTGGTCCCTTTCGAAGAATTTTTGTAATTTTTAGATCGGCTTTGTACCCGAGCTCGTTTATTGAATAAAGACCTTCTTTTTCTTCTCTCGTTATCTTAAATTTGATACTTTTCCTGACTTTAATTCTGACTGCTTCATAGATAGTATTTCCTTAAGTGTGCTGCGTTCCAAGCCCGCGGGATCAGTTGTCCTTGCAAATCTTCCAAAACATAACTTCCAGTAGGTCGGGTTTCGATTACCCGGTAAGGCCCTTCCCAATTAGATATTAACTTGCCTTGTTCTTGCGGCTTGCTGATAGCTCGGTTCCGTAAAACTAAGTCTCCTGGTACGAAGGCCCGATGTTTGACCCGAGCGTCATAGTGTTGTCGAACTAAATTTTTGTAATTGAGTTGGTGTACATAGGCAGTGTCCCGAGCTTCTTCCATCAAATCCAAGCTAAGTTCCAAGTTTTTCTAATTCTGGTTCCTTTCGAAGTGCATAACTCGGGGGGCACCACTTTGTATTTCTGGGGGGATAACGACATTGACCCTAAAGGCCAGCTCGAAAGGGGTCTTCCCCGTGGCCGATTTAGGCGTAGTCCGGTGGCACCAAAGTACATGAGGCAGTTGTTCTACCCAATTCTTGCCTTTATCTCCACTTGCCCATTTACCGGAGGATGAGCTACAGATGCGAAACGTTGGGTGATACCGAGCTTGAACACAAAGCTGTGAACTCCTTGGATTCGAACTGGGTCCCATTGTCCGAGATAACCGAGTTTGGCACGTCGAACCGACAGATGACTTGTCTCCAAAGAAATCGAGCTACCGTTCGCCCGGTAATGTTTGTCAATGCCTCAGCTTTCACCCATTTTGTGAAATAGTCTATGGCCACAACAAGATAATGACAAGAACCGATCTTAGGAAACAGCCCCATGAGATCTATTCCCCATTCTGCGAAAGGCCAAGGGCCAATTATCCCCGTAAAGCTGGAGGCCGGCAACCTGTGAATTGTCGCGTTGTGTTGGCAACTGGGACACCGTTGAACATATTCTATTGCTTCCTGGAATAATCGGGGCCAATAAAACTCAGCCCCAATTATTTTCTTGGCCAAATTCCGAGCCCCAATGTGAGACCCGCAATCTCCTTGGTGTACTTCCTTCAGCACGGCTTCTGCTTCTCCTAAGCCTAAGCACTTTAGTAAGGGCATCAAGAAACCCTTTTTGTACAGATCCTCCCCGATTATTTGATAGTGTTCAGCCTTTCTTCGTATTCGTTGTGCTTCCTTTCGTGAATGTGGTAGAGTGCCATTTTGTAAGTATTGCCATAGGGGAAATCTCCAATCCTGACCTTCACTTATGGACAAGATTACTGGTTCGGCTCTGTACTTCTTCTACTAGAACGCTTTTAGTTAGATGAGAGAAAACCGAGGAAGCCAATTTGGACAAGGCATCTGCATTTGTGTTTTTGCTCCGTGGAACCCGCTCTATGGTCCATTTTGAAAAAAAATTTAGCTGCTGCAGTACCAGTGCTAAGTATTCCTCCATTTGCCGATCCTTAGCCTTATACTCCCCCAAAATTTGTTTAACTACCAGCTGGGAGTCTGAACAAATTTTTAGATTTCCGACCCCGAGTTTCCGAGCTAACTTTAGACCGGCTATCATGGCTTCGTATTCTGCTTCATTATTTGTGGCCGTGAAGCAGAATCGTAGAGCATAAGTGTGGACTTCTCCAACAGGGCTGGTGAGGATTATCCCCGCACCCGATCTGGACTGACTAGAGGCACCATCCACGTAGAGTGTCCACGAGTCATCACCTTTTGCCACGGTTAAAAGAAGATCGGTTTCTGGTAACGGACCAGGCGTGCTTTCCTGATTGTCTGGTACTCCTTCAGCTATGAAATCTGCTAATACTTGCCCTTTAACTGCGGTGCGAGGGGCAAAGGTGATGTCATACTCCCCCAATTTAATGGCCCATTTGGTGAGACGACTAGAAACTCCTGCTTTTTGTAGGACGGCTTTGAGAGGTGCGTCGGTATAGACGGTGACTCCGTGTGAGTTGAAATAAGGCCGAAGACGCCATGTGGAGTGAACTAGAGCCAAGGCTAGCTTTTCCAGGCTAGAATAGTTTTTCTCTGCTGCCTGCAAAACTTTGCTAACAAAATAGATGGGTCTTTGGACTCGGTTATCTTCTCGAAGCAAAACCGAGCTAATTACAGATTCGGTGGTAGCTATATACATATACAATTGTTCTCCAGGAATATGCATGGTTAAAGATGGTAATGAAGCTAAATATGTTTTTAGTTGTTCAAAAGCAGTTTGGCATTCCGAAGTCCACACAAATTTATCTGTTTTCTTTAAGATGCTAAAAAATGGTAAGGCTCGCTCTGCCGACCGAGCTAAAAACCGATTTAAGGCTGCTAGTCTACCCGTTAATTGCTGTACTTCACGAATTGATCTAGGTGGATGCATTTGCAGTACAACTTCTACTTTCTTTGGATTAACCGAGATACCCCCCACAGAAATCATATAACCTAAGAATTTTCCTGAAGTAGCCCCAAAAACACATTTTTTTGGATTTAATCTTAATTGATATTGGACAAGGGTTTCGAGTGTTTCACGTAAATCAAGCAAATACGCAGACTCATCCCTACTTTTAACAAGCAAATCATCAATATATGCTTCCATGTTCTGGCCTAACTGGTTTTTGAAAATTTTGTTTATCAAACGCTGAAAAGTAGCTCCGGCATTCTTCAAACCGAAAGGCATAGTAATAAAGCAATAAGTACCTTTATCCGTGATGAAATATGTTTTCTCCTCGTCTTCTTTAGCCATGAAGATCTGGTGATAGCCCTTGTAAGCATCCAAGAAGTTAAGGAAACGGAATCCAGCTATTGCGTCGACCAGAACGTCGATCAACGGTAGAGGGAACCAATCTTTGGGGCAGGCTTTGTTTAGGTCGGTGAAATCTATGCGCATACGCCACGAACCATCGGGCTTGGGAACCAACACAGGGTTAGCTAGCCATTCAAGATAATCTACTTCTCGGATGATACATACCTCCAAAAGGGCGTTAACTTCGATCTCCACGTATCTGCTGTGTTCTCCTCCCAGGTTATGCTTTCGTTGGCGAACCGGCCTATGGTTGGCATCAATGGATAACCTGTGTTCAATGATATTTCAAGAAATGCCAGGCATGTCTTCCGACCCCCAAGCAAAGACTTCCGCAAACTCACGCAAAAGGTTAAGTAAATCATGTTGTAACTGAGGAGGCAAATCGACCCCAATCTTAATTACCTTGTTTGGATCGGCTGCTAGGGGGATGATCTTTACCTCGGCCCCTGCTTCAATGGACCGATCCGAGCTACCTGTCAGGTCGGTGATGTTAATGGGATGAGTAGTATTTCCAGTGAGGGTAGGCGGTGAAGCTCGGAGTGTAGAGGTCTGAATGGCCGCAGGGGCAGATTTTGATTTCCGGTCCGTTGGTGTTTGTTCCCTTAGGGAAGCTGTGTAACACTGCTTAGCCTGTATAACATCACAACGAAGAGTAGCTACTCCACCCATGGTGGGGAATTTCAAAAGCATATGCATGGTAGAAGCGATGGCCTGGAACTGATTTAATTCAGGCCGACCTAGGTATACATTATACGGTGATGGTTCATCAATGACCACGAAGTCTATGGTTTCGGTACGTTTTAGCTGCCCAGCTATTAACGTGACCGGAATGCTTAACTGTCCTACAGGGATAACATGGTGGTTGCCAAAGCCAATCAATGGTGTTCGTACTGAATTTAACTGTGTCTTATGCAACTGACATCCGGCCAATGCTTTGGTTGTGATTATATTACTAGAACTACATGTGTCTAGCAATGTCCTACGCACTTGATAATTGGAAATATAACAATCGATCACTAGTGGATCGTCACAATTGTAATGCAAGAAAATATCACTGTCATCGAAAGTAATTACTGGTGCCATGGCTTCCGCTTTACGCTTACCCAAAAAGTGGTTCCTTTGCCGATATACCTGTTTTCTTTGGCGGTTAGAGTCGCCCTGGGTCGGTCCTCCAGCTATGGTGTTTACGACCCCAGCTATGGTTAGGTCGGCTCCAGCGTTTGGGGCTCGGGGGTCGGGTTGTGGACATTCGCGGGCAAAATGACCGGGTTCCCCACACCGGTAGCATCCGGTAGGCCGCTCCCGGGTTGCTGAGGCCGTAGGCTTGGGCAAAGGCGCTACTTGTGTATATTGGGGCAGTTTTCCAGCTTGAATAAGTTTAGCTATCTCTGCAGCCAAATCTCGACAATCGTTAGTATTGTGACCAATATGTTTATGGTAGTTACAATACCTGCCGGGATTGAGCCGATCTGTGGGACCCGTCATGGGACGGGCTGGGGGTAGCAACCCTTGATGCTGGATGGCCGCGTATATGTCAGCTCGGGGGACAGAGAAAGGCTCGGCTACCTGCACAGCGTTCACACTTACCCCGATCTTCGGGATAGGGTTAGTAGTATTCACAAAGTTTAGCTTCTTATTTCCTCCCGGGGGAGGAATCGGGGAAGAAGCTTTCCTCTTACCGTATAGGTCGGAACAACCTCTCTCCCGTTCCTGTTTTATAGCTGCAGCATCCTCAACAACAGCAAAGTTAACGGCAGTAACCATCATTTCAAAATAGGAATGCGGGGGTCGGATGGCCAGTTCGGTAGCTAAAGGACCTGACCGTAACCCATTAATAAATGACCCCATCATTATCCTATCATCTTTTTCGTGGCATTGCCTAGACTCTACGTTAAACCGATCTATGTAGGCCTGTAGTCCCTCTCCCATTCTTTGAGTTATGTTCATTAAGTATGAAATTGGTTTAGACAATATCTTGTTACCCATAAAATTAGCTAAAAACAGGTCACCGAACTGATCTAATGAATGAATGGAGTTTCGGGGCAGAGTACAATACCAATTTATGGCCTGACCTTTAAGAGTCAAATGGAATGTCATGCAACGGTTGGTATCAGACAAGTTGGCGGTATCCATGACGCTCATGCATTGCATCCAGTGAGCCGTAGGGTCGGTAGTACCGTCGTACTTGTCAACCTTACCTAGACCTCTGTAACCTGGGGGGAATGGTGCCGTTTGGATCTCCCAACCAAATGGATGGGACACCCGAGAAGTGGGCCCGGTTCGTCCGAGCTGAGCGTATCCGGATCTGGGGAGGAATGCTTGACCGAACTGGGGGTATCCCGACTAACCTAAGGGGTATCCACCTATGCCGGAGTAAGCAGGTATTGGTCCTCCAGTGGCGAAGTTCCTTGCACTGGGCCCGGGGTAATAGTTCGGGTTAAGCAAGGGAGAGTATCCTGTGGGTGGCTGCATGGCTCGGCTGGTGCCTATACCGTAATGCTGAAACTGTGCTAGGTTCGACGGAGCTAGGTGTCCGAGATATCCTAATTGGTTGACTTCAGGACCAAGGTGACTAAGCTGGTTTAACGGCTGAACTATACCGGGCTGACCTATTGGATTCTGTGGACCCAGGCCAGGCTGACCTAACTGACTTGTTTGTTGTCCTATCATAGGAAAAGGCAGACCCGACATAAAAGGGTAATTATTGAGCTGAGCGTGAGGAACCGTGAAGGGAGCTGGAAAAGTAGGGGTGACCTGGGTATGGGCTAAGGTGGTGTACACAGGAGGTGCAGTAGAGAGGGTAGGAAGTCTAGCTACGTAGTTGGACCCGAAAAAAAGATGAGTCCCCCCAGAGTGTGGAGGGCATCCTGAAACGGCTATGGACTGGGGTGGGAGGCTGGACATCAACACAACAGAAGGATCAGACATAGGGTTGAACGGAGCTCCCGGTGGGGGAATAACGGGGACAACCTGTGAACTAAAGGGGTGTTCCATGGTGGCTGCATCTAGGGCGGTGGTGGTAGTGCTGGAAATGGGGAGTCCCGTATCGAGAGTAGAGGTAACCGGAACGATATGGTTCATTAGATGAAACAGTTGTGGGAATAAACGGTAAAACTTTTCTCTTTCTGCTTGTTCCTGCTGGGGGGTGAGAGGTTCGACAATGGCGGCGGTAGTTGGTGGATCATTGGGAAGGATGGAAGCGGTGGTGACGGTAGGAACCATAGCGGTCGTAACGATGATATCAGCGGCGGTGTTAGAAGAAAAGCACCCGTTCCTGAACAATCTTGAGTTTGCGTCATGGTTTCAACAAATTTCTTTAAAAGTGAGGAAAATTTGATGAAATAGTTTGATCAAACGCTCCCCACAGACGGCGCCAGTTGATGTGACGCAAAAAATACAATTCAGGAGATGCTTCTCGCGGCCCAGTAAAACTCCTAGAGAAGTAAGGCCCAATATGAACAAAGCTTCACCGCAAAGAAAGACGAACACACCGGAAAACCGGTCTGGGCAGCTCGGATCAGTAAAGTTGATGAAGAGAAGTGGATCGCACTGTTCCGGTGACCAAGGGAAAATAATCAGAAAAAAGGAGCGGGGCTTTCCCCCCTGTATAGGCTCCGACGGTCAAGTTAGTATGATTGGAGAAGACAAACAGTAAAGAAGAATGCTTGAAATGGTAAAGATTGCCTACCTCACTAAGTCTGAAAACTTAGTATATATACCTCAAGTTGAAATGTGTCCGTTGGACCTTCATGATTGACTTGGTAACCTGCTCCTTCTGTTTAGTGTGACGTGGACGCTACCGTTTTGACCGGGTTTCATGGGTGTCTTCCTCTCTTAGAAGATCTAAAAATCCCTGCATGTAATCGAAAAGACATACCTAATCTATGACAATTTTCACCTGCTGTGTCAGTGAAACAGGGTAGGTCGGTCTAATTATCTTAGATCGGTCAGACCGATTATCATGATGGAAATGTGAGAGAATGACCAAGGCATTCTAAAGTCTAGGTCCGATCTAACCTTTTTTGAGATATAATGTTCGGCTCGATTTTATGGTTCTGACCGACCTAAGCTTGTAACAAAAATACTCATTGGCTTGGTTTGGACGACCTTTCCGACCTAAGCATGATTCTGGGCTCTACATGCGTCTTATTATCCTTTACTATTTATCTTTGTTTTAGTCCATTGGGCTATGCCCAATGGAGATTCAATTTTACGCACACCAATTATACATGAAAATTAAAAAAATCCAATATGTTCATTGTGCATTAGAACTAAAAACATTCAATGGGGTCATTGTACATAAAATTTTTTTGTTGTAGTTCGACAATTCAACACTGAAACAATGTATTCTTATTTTAATAAAGTATCATAGTTATATTTGTAATTTATAAGCATTATTAATTTATGACGTTGGTAGGACCATATATTTATAAAGGCATCTTTCCAAAAATTATTATCTTATTATTTTATTAAAATTTGAAATTTTTTGAACTGGCCCGAGTCGGGACCAGAGAAAAATATTATCTTAGAGAGAATATTAATTTACTGAGTATTAATTTATAGAAGTTCTACTATTTATTGATATGACAATCAAAATAAGAAAAGAAATAAAAAAATTATATGGGACAACCCATCTTTTGCCTAACATAGGATTCGAATGGTAACATTTTTACCATCATTTCTCCTACCATATATCGGTATCCATCTTCTGCACAGTAAGTGTAATTACAAAAATTCTTAGGAAAATGATTTTTTCATTTCTTAGATTTCATACATATATTGTTTATATTCATTTCTCCACAAAGACCATACATCATTTATTTAACAACCAAATAGTACAAATGAGGTTCAAGTTCAGGGTCGCGCAATTCAACATAAACAAAATCATCATACACATGAGCATTTAAAGGTTTTGAGCCAGGTTTCAAAAGTAATAGGAGATGACATTGTGACAACCCTCTTTTTTGATATTCAATAACATACACTATATTATCAATGTCACCAAATAATTTTTTTCTTAGTGATTAGTTTTCTTTTAACAATTCAACTTTTGATTTAAAGACTCTTGCCACCAAGTCAAGCTTGTCATTAGGAGTCCTACCATGTTTCAGATCATGAATTATTTCAAGCCATTAAGGATTGCATGTCATTGTAATAGAACAATCAGGTTTTTTGCGATTTTGAACAATAGCCATAACATCTAAGTACGTAACCCTCATATCCTAGCCTAGAGGTTTCTATTTTCACATAAGAATCAACAAAAAACTGTTGAGACAACATACCCGTATGCATAAGTATAGAGGTATCATTTTGCTACATTTAAAATTTATAGAAATAATATTCTCAAGCAGGAACTGTTGGGAAGGGTTGACAGAACCAACAGTTGGAATATGATTAAGTATGCATTAAAACACAACGCATGAAAGAAAATTCTTAGAAAGAAGTATAGCTACTAAATGAAAGAGCGGGTTTAACTTAGTTGATCTGTTTCCTCTAGATCAACAAGTTCAGACAGAGGCTGATTAAACAGAAAAACATTGCCGAACAATTATGGATTCAGCATTATCGTTTAGTTCTTTGTTTTTTTATTCTTCCGCCGCAAAATGTCATCCATTCTCTCCCTTGGAAAGTAAGAGTGAGTATTGAAATGTGTCATAATAGTGTTTTATCTTAGCTGGGGTATTTGGGTCTATATACACTTGGATATGGGCAGAGGCATAGCCATAAATAAAAATAATAAGGGGCCTAATGCCAAATAAAAATAAAAATCACACAAGTAAATAAATATATTTAATATATAAATATATATATATATATATGGGGTGAGGTGGGATTCCCTAGATTCACCTATGGTTGTTCTATCATAAGAGCTATTTTCATTTTCAGTAAAAACACAGTTGTTGCCTGATATTTTATCGCTTGTCAGAAGGTTCCACTTACGCTGATCTAATTTAGGATTCGTTTGATAAAACTGAAGTCTGATAAGTGAGTTCTGAAATCTGAAATCTAAATCCATTAAGTGATTTTGTTTGATAAAGACTGAAATCAGACTACTGAATCTAAATACGAAATGTATTAAGATGTTTGATAATATCTCATGTCTGAAGTCTTAAAATGATAAATTTTCAAACTTCCACCACGAATTCTTTTTCAAACTTCCACCACAAGTACGTCTAGCATTAACCTCTTCCAAACACAAGTCTATATAGCATCTAAACAGCTTTGGATCTTTCCACTACCTCTGCCTGCATCTTATGGTTTCATCCCGTGTTTTGTGAATTTAATCAGATATTTAAATACCTTTTAATTCAATAGTTCCACACTAAAAACATTAAGCAACTATTATAACACAGGTAGCACAACAACAAAAGAAACCATGCAAATACTTATCACTATAATTGGTATTATTACACGAACCAAATATAAACCATGCAAAAAAAGTACTCTATTTGAGCAATATGGGCATGTATATGACACTCAATAAACATTAAAGAAAAGTATAGAATATATACAACCATTTTGATGTTTGTTCCAAACTTCTGTTGTTGCAATTTTAATCCCACTACGCACAACCTACTTTCCTTTTTTTTTTTCCTTCATTTTTTTTATTGTTTTATTTTTTTTACTTTGAATGATGACTAGTCAAGATTAAGAAGTGCAGGCATCCTAAATATATACATATTTAAAGACTCTATATGCAATGAATCTGAAGCACAAAAAATCTGCACTTTCAGCTTCAACCATGCAAATATGCTACCTCATTTACATCTTCTTCACACCAATAAGAAAGTAAAAAATCTTCTGTAGAAAAACTATAACCACAAGAAAGAGATCCACAGACTGATCTCATCATCAGTTTCATAGCAACAAGTTTATAGTCTATTTATAATCATTTTAAAAACTATAATTACCTAGTTAAATGTCACCAACTATAGCTTATTACATTATTTATAATCTTTATATATTATCTTAGAGTACACAATATTCCCAAGCAGAAACAAATTATCTACATCATACAAATAGGGACCTATGGAGTATGATATATTGTATTTTAATTAACAAACAAAAAGTATCAAGCGCTAAAAGAAATTGAAACATAAATAGATGATTATTAAATCTAGATCAACAAAGATATTCAATTTTGGTTGAGCTAATATATATGTTAAACATTACTAATTTAACCAGCATCTCCTAGTATATATAGCATAGAGAATTTTCTAAGGAGAAAGAGACCAAAAAATAAACAAAAACAAAAGCTGCAGTTGCTCAACACAATAACCCTCTATCTCTAGAGTATTAGTGGTTTGGAAGAGTGCAAAAATTTCCTTTTTTCTATACGCCAAGAATGATATTTTCACTTCGATCAACTAGCACAGCTAACAACATATTTCCACGAATTTTATTCAAGAACCAATCTACCCCATCTAAAGTGGGAGTTAAAATAACATCCAGATTATACACATTGATGCAGCTTACCAAGAATCTGTGGCTGCTTGGACTATAGAAGGTTTACATCACCCTTAACGAAACATTGACCATTTTGCTTCCTAGAAAATTCTGCCTTGTAGGTAGAGGCCTTTTCTGTGCTAAAAGCTTTGCAGTAGGCTTAACATTTGGGGGATAAAGACATCATAATCGTATCGGATTGCCTCAACTTAGTAAACATACTAAGCAGAGGTACCAAACCTAATACTTTCCATGAATTCCTATTCTCTCATATTCACAATTTATGTAATAGCACAACTTTAGGGAGAGTAGTTTTCCAAAAACTTGAAAGAGGGGTTGTACGGACACTAATGTAGTTCTCTCTATTTATTATTAATCAAGTTTGGTTTCCAAAAAAAAAAATGGGGGGGGCATACTATTTGCAGTAACATTTTTACTATTTACAGTAACATTTTCCTATGAATTGTCTAATTTGCCCTTTAAGTAAAAAAAAATAAAATAGGGATTTCACCCTTATAAAGCTTGCAAGAGTTCTTCTCAGCATTCCTGCTTCTTCTTTTATATTTACACTATTTATATTTACAGTAATTCATTTTTCACTCACACGTGTATTCAAATATGGCCGGTAGACAAGAGGACGATCCATATTACACAGTAAGTAACAACTGTATATATTTTTTTACATGAAATTTGTTTGCTTAACAAAAAAAAATCTCTGTCCGCCCCTTGATTTTACCAAAAAAAAACCCTGTTGGCGGGATTTTTTACCCAGATCTGTGATTATCCGGCCGTTTTTGGCCGGAACTGTAAAATTTCGTATCTTCGGCCGGGATTTGAGCGAAATACCACCGTTTATCGGTGGGATTTCAAACGAAAATCCCCCCGGAGACCGGCGGTATTGGCTGGTGAAATACCGTCTGGCGAGGGCGACATTTTTCCCCAACAACACCGCCAGAGACCGGCGGTGTTCTAGAGGAAAATATGGTCCTGAGGTATTTTCAGGCAGAATATCGCCGGTGAACGGCGGTGTTCTGACTGAAAATACCGCCGGACTCCAGCAGTATTTTGCCTAAAAATACCGCACAAGCGGTATTTTTCTCGCTCCGACGGTATTAGCGAGGAAAATACCGCTGGCGGTATTTTTCCAGTAAAATACCATCGGCGTCCAGCGGTATTTTACCGCTGCCCGCCTGGGCTTTTTTCCGGCGGACAACGGTAATTTTCTCTATTTCTCGGCCAAAATGGGCCAGATTCCCCCAGGGGGCGAGATTTTTGAAATCTCCCTCCCCCCTATGTATGTAGAAATTTTGTCACATTCTCACCTCTCATAGACGAAATTATTCTAAAATTTAATGGTTCCAGCTAAATTTTAGAGTTTAGGGTTTAAGTATGCTGACCTATCTTTTTGTATTAACAGGATATCCGTATGGAGAGGGATAACATATTTGCTGACCACACAGATGTATTTTTGACGGACGAAGAGTTCAGAAGTAAGGAAGATTTGGTTGCATGGGTTAAAGCTACAGCAGCTGAAAACAATATGACTGCAAAAATTACGTCATATTCCAAAACATTGGGCTTTTTCCTTACAAGAGGGAGAAAATGGCGAGTTGAGATAGGGTGCGATAGATCAGAAATAGTTACAGATAAGCCACCCCTACCTGAAGGGAAAAGCAGGTGGAACAATATAGGCAGCAAGTTGACAAAATGTCCATTTCACCTTGTGGGATGAGAAATTGCTGGGGGAAATTGGAAGTTAGAGGCCAAAAACGGTAAGCACAATCATGAACTACAAGAAGTTTGAAATTGGCTTTCATCGTTCTTACGGTTAACGGAATCGAAGAAGAAGAAGATTGCAGAAATGTCAAGTATTAACATCATGTCGAAGCATATATTGGCCCAGTTGCAAGCGGATGATCCGCAAAATGTCAGCCACATAAGACAGGTGTACAATGAATCAGCAAAAGGTAGAAGGGAGGCGAGGGGAGATATGACTAACATGCAGTATTTTTTCAAACTTTTGCACGATCATGAATACTTCTATAGTCACACAGTTGAAGATGATAGTAATGCAATCGGGCACATCTTCTTCTCACACAAGAAGACGCCTTTTCTACTTGGTTTGTTTCCGTACGTTTTGTTTATGGATACGACGTATAAGACAAACAGGTATGACATGCCTCTACTGCAGATAGTGGCTCATATACCCACATCTCAGTATATTCATATTGCTTTCGTTTTCATGAGGGATGAGACTACCCGGAGTTATTTATAGGCCATAACTCAATTGAGAAATTTATTCGAGGGCAACAAATACCCCCATGTAGTCATCACTAATTGAGAGATTGCCTTAATGAAGTGGAAATAGTATTTCCACATGCTACCCAACTACTATGCAGGAGACACATTGAAATGGATGTAAAGAAACATGTAGTAGAGGCTGGCAACGACAAGAAGACAACGGATGTGTTTCTATATCGTTGGGGGCAAGTGGTGAAAGCCTTGACATATGAACAGTTCACGGAAGCTGTGGATTATATTGATACTACATATGGAAGTAAATCTAAATTTAGAAATGTGATTCCATACTTGAAAAACACATGGTTGGATCCCCACAATGACAAGTTTGTGTCTTGTTGGACGAAATATATATAGCATTACGGAGGGCGCACAATGAACATGTAAGTTAATTATAGCTTTAATTTATAGTTTGTAGACTGTATAATTACATGATACTTTATATAATACTTTATGTGAAAGTTTGATTTTCAATGTTAATTGGCTTTCAGGGTTGAGAGTGCACATGCACAGTTGAATAAGGCAGTTGGGACGGATAGAAAGGCATTTCCAAGTATTTTTCAAGGCATTAATATTATGATAGATGCGCACTTTCATAAAATTCGGACTGCAATGGAATTTTCTCGGAGCAAAACATACAAGAAGTGTGACTACTTACTGTATAGTAGGCTAAACGGTAGACTGTCTTTCACTGCTATTACAATGGTAGATGAAGAATATACAAAAAGAATTGCCTTATCAGGGAAGATGGTGCGTTGTGTGGTTGCGAACTCCGAACTAGTTGCGGGCTGCCATGTACATGTGAGATGCAACAGTTGGTGCAAGCGTACCGTCCAATTGATCCTGTCGATATGGACGTCTTCTGGAAGACGCTGCATTTGGGAGATAATGATATTCTGAAAACTGTGGAGGCAAGGCAAAGTGCTGAAGGGCGACTGCATGAAATATTTGTTGAAACAATTACGCGTCCAAGCGCTAACATTGATGGATGCCGTGCATGCGACGCTTCATCCGGAAACTGTTGATCTAGCTGAGACGGTAAGTAGGCCACACAGGGGACGGCCGAGACACAATCCAACCCAACGAGATCTATCAGGGTACGAGCATACCAAAAGGAATGCAATACAACGAGGTACATATATTACTTTTCATGTATAGATCATTCTGATTAATTACATATCGATATACTAAATTTAATATGATTTACAATCGCAGGTCGGAGATCCACAGGCGGACAGAGGAGAAGAAGGGTTCTGAGGCCCCACGGTTTTGAATAGCCTTTCGACATGCCCATATTTCTGAAGCAGATCGTGTTCAACTACATTATCGATCACGTTAATGTAGTGGCCAATGGACATTGTGGTTTTAGAGTAATTACTTATTTCGTACATGATGCAGATGAGGATTATTGGTACCAAGTGCGCAAAGAACTGCACCAAGAACTGCAGGATGAATCTACCCTTTGGCGCCACATTCTTGGGCCAGCCAACTACGATTTAGCATGCAGGATGATAGATTGTTATGTAATTCCGACCTTAGATGAATTTTGGTTTGATTCTCATTTGTTTGGATTACTAGTCGCCACGAAGTATCAGAGGGTTGTTACCTTATATGCCCCGCGGAGTAATACTTTCCTTCCGGTTGAGTGTCGGGGGGCCGACGTCTCTAATGATCCGATCAACTTCGTAAATATGGGTCTTGTAAGACAAAATCATTTCATTGCTTTGTTAAAGACAGGGGAGGTCATGCTACCCCCAGTCTATCCGACGTGGAGAAACAGGGCCTCAGAACAAATGCAGAGTTGGAAAACTCATTTGGAACCCCGATTTGTTGCTTTCAGGAATAAATCTACTGTTAAGTATTAGTATTAGATTTTTTTCTTATCCACTGGTTTCATGTTGAATGCAATTTACTTTTTATTTTACATTCCCAATATAAGTATCTTATATTTAAGTTTCTTATGTAATTAATTTTAACATTACTGAATGCACAGACAATACATATATAGCATCCCGAATGATATATTACTTTATACACTGCATCAAAATTTGAATATACTACATCACAATAATTTACAAATGGTTATTCAGTAATTTTTCATAATATTACTCAAAAAAAGAATCAATAATATAGCACAGGTGACCTTGCCGCAAGTTATTCTAGTGCCGGCATCAAATCCTCCAAATGTATAGCCACATCTCTATGGCCCTCTCCCTCACGTCACTAGGGACGGAATGCCTTGTTCGGGGATGAAGCTAGATACATTTTACTAGCTATATATTGCAGATGCTGCATTTGGCAGAAAAATCCAAGTTATGTAAATAAAAATTGACATAAAAAAATAACTAATGGACAGAAATACGCATAAATCACATGTACTTACCGCAACCACTAATAGTTGTCTGGGGTTCGGTGTCTCTTCCACTTCCATGTCGTCAGGACTAACATGAACGTGCGATCGCGTCTGGTAGTAGCCGAGGTACTCAGGGCACGACTGATCAGCCCACTGAGCCCTCTCCAGCCCCTTTAACAACTTACTCTCGTACATTTGCCAAGCCATATAATCCGGATTGTACACGCACGAATACTTACGAATTTCAGGGCCTCTGTTACAGCTCTTTGGTTCTAACACTCTATCAGGGATCAACTGCGTGTATCCAAATTGTCACAAAAATCGATCAGGCATATAGGGCTCTATGATCGCAGGGCAATAAATAAGACCCCTGAACAATGTTATTGGGTGCAAGCGTGTAGGATTTGGCCGAAAGGAAGCCAATTTACCTAGTTTCTTTGCAAGAAAGTCAGTGATTAATCGACCAATTACGATATTACACTAATAAAACTTAGGCATTTAAATGATATCGAAATATTACCTCATCAGATTTCAATCGATCTAGTGCGCGTCGATAGGACACCAAATCCCGTTTAGGCTCACGTTTCCTTCCGGTTCCAATGTGCCACTTCGTTGCAGCAAGCGAGTTGACATCCCAGGATCTCATATTTGGAGGACTAAATATGGGAAAGTACTCGTATATCCAACTCTTTTAAGCATAAGAAAAAAAAAATTTAGGGATTTTAATGAACCAATATGAAGTATTGAAATAATTTATAAATGATTCCGACAAACGTGCAATAATGTCAGACACCTGCCTAATTGGGCACTGTCAGCCCTAGAGGCCCTTCCAAGATTGCGATAGATGTTTGCCAAGCAAGCTGCCCCCCAAGCAAGTCTACTTACACCATCTACATCGCGGAGGAAAGGCAAAAAATGCCCAAGTACGTGGGTTTTTTTCTTATCCACGAATAGGGTGTTTCCAACTAACCACAACAAATACCCTGCAGCAAAATTGCCAGGTCCACATGTCCACTGACACAATGGTTTTGAAGGAGGGACATTTTCACACTTGCAAAATCTTGCTCCCCGAACTACTCTGCCTCTATCCCCAACATTTCTAAAAGCAGTTCCTTCCAATTAATAGGATGTCCGACAATCAGAATTCCCAATATGTAGGCAACATCGTAGAGAGTGATACTCATCTCTCTGAAAGGCATGTGGAATGAATTAGTCTCCGGATGCCATCTCTCAACAAAGGCACTGAGGAGTGCGGAGTCTAACTCTGGATGCATGCACCAGATCAAATGTCCCAACCCGGACCGTTCCATTATACTTTTCATTTCCCCCTCGGCTAAATCCCACCTTTTCAGCAGCTCGTGCCCATTATGGCACATCAATATATCACGTTCCTACGTAATTTAATAAATAAATTAACACATTTTTGGCACCAAGTAATTATGCATAAATCTAAACAATAAAAAAAAGTATTTTGCAATAAGTAATAAAGAATAATAAGATACCAGTCGATGCATATGTAGTAGGCAACATGACCTTTAAAACTTCGTAACAACTCTGGATCTGAAGGTCCACCGTCAATCAGACCATCCAAAGGCCGGTATGCCTTCCATCGGCATCCCTCCCGGACCCGGACCCTGAAACTGACCTACGTGAGGAGATCATTAAGCCTTTTCCACTCCTCCTTGGTTGGTTGGGGTCATTTGCCCATTCGTTTTCATTCTCCATTCGCCCCGAATTACATTCTATGTACCCCCTGCGACTGAGACATTTCCCTCTCAACTCGTTCAGCATTTTCCCTAGCTTCCTCCTCTTCCGCATCTCCAATGTATTGCGGTGCAAATTCAATTTCACCGTAATCACTGTTACTTGCCGCCGCCGCATTTGAAAATTGAGAAGAACCTTGCCTCTTCCTAGCACCCTTCTCTGGCGCTCGAATGCAGTGAGAGGTATTCGGCCAACTATTTCCTCTGAGGCGGAGTTTGTTGCCTCATTGGCTTCCTCAATTTGCAAATTGCCATCCTTTTTGCTTCTGGTTAATTTTAATTTTAATTTTTTAAATGTTTCTACCATCTTCAATAATATAAGTATGCAATTATAAATACGAAAATAATTGATAATATATAAGGAACAAGAACACAATTGAAGCTTAAAAAATAAAAAACATTGTGCACAACTCGGCCATTTCGGGCGAAAAATCAGAAAAAACCGCTGTCCGCCCGAAATTAACAGCCGGAGCCCGGTGGTATTCCGGCAAAAAATACCACCGGCCACTGGCAAAAATACAGCAGAGGAAGTATTTCTCTCGGAAATACCGCCGGCGTCCGACTGTATTTCTGAGGAAAAATACCGCGTTTTGCGGTATTTTTGCCCCATAATACCACCGCTCTCCAGGGGTTGTTTGGGACTTTTGGCCGCCGGAGAACGGCGGTATTCGGCATAACAAATACCGCAGGGCAGTATTTTTCTCCCGGAATACCGCCGATGGCCGACAGTATTTCTGCCCGAAAAAACCGCCGGTCATTGACTGTATTTCGGTCAAAATCCGGCCGAGGAGACTGTCTCCTCGGCCAAAATTTTACAGATCCGGCCAAAAACGGCCGGTTAATCCCAGATCTAGGCAAAAAAATAACAAATCTGGACAAATTATACACAAATTTATCAAAACAACGAACAAAACATGAAAGAAACAATTATTAAGTTTAGTCACTCACCTTTGCCGATTCGGTTCGTCTAGACTTTTATTCGATTTTGCTGATTTTGTGCTTCCTTTTTTCTCCACAGAGCAGAGCAGAGAACTTTGAGGGAAAATGTTTCTGCTTCCCTTTTCTTTGCAGGAGTGTTTATAAAGTTTTTTCTATTCTAATTTTTTTTTTTTAAGTCTAAAGGTTATTTTAGACTTTTCACAGGAAAATGTTATTGCAAATAACAATTCCGAAAAAAGAAAACCATCCATTGACATTCACATTTCATCAAGCAAAGAATGAACAATATCCAATAATAACACGAAATCCCCGCTAATTCCGCAGGAAGAACCCAAGAGATCGAACAAGGAAAATAGAACAAACTCACAATCACGTCTTGGATAACATCCAAATTAACTCGCCACAAGAATTCAAATTAAAGAACATAAATAAGAACCATATATACCTGTTAGCTTGAATCAGCTGTTTCTCCAAATTTTTATGTGAATTTCTTCCTCCTTCAGTAACCAAGCGCTTCAATTTATAAACAACCATGGATAAATAATATTTTTCTTGTACCGTAGTTTGAATTCGTGAGAGAATAAAGGAATCCTAACAACAGTAACGATTGAGAAGGAGATTCTAATATCAAAAGGATTAAGGAAACGCTGATAATGACGATTAGATTGATAGCGATAAAGAGAGAGAGAAGGCAAGAGAGTGAACAGGCTGATAGGCTAAATAATTTGGGGTAATATGGTCCCAAAAAAAATTTACTTAAAATTATTCAGACCCACTTATTTGAATCAGACGTTTACTATTGGATTATCAAACACACTTAACTAAAATTGTAGCTATCAAACTAAGCCTTAATACTCGAATTCAAGACAATGAGCTTTTCATCAGAAGAAGGTAGTTGGCTGAGTCATTTTAGGAACTAACAGTAAAGATTTATCTTTTAAATCTTATAAGGAAGGCATTTACGTGATAAACTAAGCATCACCTAAAAGATGAGATCAATTTTATTTCCCAACGACAGAAGCTTGGCAATTCTAAATGGAACCTCTTTGCTCCACATTCAGGCACTGTTTCAGTTGGCTCATAAATATGGGCATTGTTTTGCGTAAGTTAACATTTTCAAATTTGGGCTAAAATATTTTTCAGACTACTAGACAACCCATTACCACCATCCCAAGTCTTCCCCAATAATTATCTTTGTTTAGATGACTAAGCTATTTACATTTTCCACCAACAAATACAATATTTTTTTTTAAAACAAAAAAAAGGCATAAATAAGACGTATTTTGTTTGTAATCAATGATCTATGAATGGCGTTTCAACCAAAAAAAAAATTGATCTATGAATGTACTCGGCACAATTTGTTATGTTTTCCCTATCAAAAATGGGTTATTAGTATGCTTATATTCTCCACCTCTTACATACACATTTCTTCCTAAAGCTAACCTGAGAGCTTACATCACGATTTAGACAAACTTCAACACAAACACAAAAACAGAACTCTCTAAAACCACTGACAAATCTGCCTACATGTTGATACAACGGCTTAAACCGGCTCATTTACCAAAATTACAAATGTTAATATAACATGAGCATACTGATAAAGACTGCAAATCAAAAAAAGCTGGATTAGTAGTCCAAAAAAATAGCAGCCTATCTCGCTAAAAGGCTTATTCATCTTCCTGGCTGCGCAACCTAGCAAGTTTGTTAGTGACAACAACATCAAGCTGAGCTGCTCGCTCTACAATCTCTTTTCTCTTCTTTGTGGACACATTGTGTGCAATCTCAGCACAATAGGTCCTGCAACACAGATGGGTCCGGTTCAAACATTAGGATTAAGGTTCAGAAGTAGCAGTCAATAGAAAAATCAATGATTTATCAACCCGTCAAAGTTCGGGGCATCACCTGTTGTGCATCATCAACAATTCTAGCTCACTGGCATTGTGAACGACAAATTTCTTGAAGCCATTAGGAAGATAGTGGCGAGTCCTCTTATCAGATCCATATCCAATATTTGGCATCAATACACATCCCTTGAACTTTCTCCTGACTCGGGAGTCAATACCCTTGGGTCTGCGCCAGCTTTCCTGTAATAAATAACATTCATAAGGTGAGCAACAAAGCAAACACAAGAAATGTAAGCAAGGGATTTGAGTAGGTCAGTACGTAAGCAACACACATCCAGTTACAAACAGAATAACAAGTTCAGAAATCCCTGGCTCATACACCAAACCACAACAGAACCCCAAATTTGAAAACAAAAGAGGAAGAATTGAGTTTCACTATCAGGTATACTACAAAGAGTGTAAGCAGGGATATAGTAACAGAGAGCCAATTGTTGTGAAGCTAACTGTGTCGCAAGACCTGTTTCTTTATTTTCTGCCCTCAAAACAAAACATCCAGACACAGATGTAGTCTGAACATTAGATACCAGAGGCAACACTCCAATTTTGAATATAATCTGCTTAATTTGATGACTAATATAAACAAAAAATACAAGTTACCAACACAATAAAGAGTCCAGAACTTCACTGGTCCATTCATCAAAATAAAACGCAAAAGGTCGTAAATTGAAAATAAAAAAGTGGAATTGAGTTTAAACTATCAGGTATAGACATGTAAGCAGGAATATAGTAACAGAGAGCCAATGGTTATGAAGCTAACTGTGTCGCAAGGCCTGTTTCTTTATTTTCTGCCCTCAAAACGAAACATTCAGACATAGATGTAGTCTGGACATTAGATACCACGGGCAACACTCCAATCTTTAAAAAAAAAAAAAAGGAAAGACATGTAGAAAATATATATATCCCATGTACGCAATCTCAGCCGAAAGATGGTGAATAAGTTTGTGATAATCACTGATAATCAGCTACATTAAACTTCATCATGGATTGCACATGGAAATAGCTCTAAAATAATATCATCCATTATTAAGAGCAGGATAAGATAAATTCTTAATAAACATAATTGGAAGTGCAAATAAGTATCAGATTGTGTTGATATGGAGCTACCAACCCAACTGATATGACACTGATGCCCAACCACAAAAACACCGGTTAAAACATAATATTTACCATCGTGAGATATGCAAAGAAGATCAGATGGTAGTGCATGATTTTTAGATCATCATTCAAATTGCAGAATAGGTGGATAATCATCATCATATCTTTTTGCATATCAATAGACCATATAGATCAAAAACCATTTCTTCTAACTACATAATAATACCATTGAATACAAAATCTTGTCCTTTCAAGGCATAATAATCAGATACGAAATGTCAATCACCAAATTGCATCTCAAGATGCAAGTATGACTGGGGCGACAAATATCTATCATCATTTATAATACTCTACAAAGCAAAATCAAAAACAAATTTTAAACAAATAGGAATCAGATATGAAATGTCAATCACCAAATTGCATCTCATGATGCAAGTAAGACTGGGGCGACAAATATCTATCATCATTTTCCTCATCCGCAACCATACTACCAACAAGATGAGAAAAAAGAGCCAAAAAAAAAAAAAAAAAACAGTATGGCAGTATGGGAATTTTGGGGAAAGGGGCTCAGCTTTCCCCAAAATTCCAATCCCTTCATAGTTTTCATCACTTCCTTGGAAACAAAAAAAAAATCTTGAATAATCCGCACAAATAACAGAACAGAAGCGCACAGTACTAACACGAACCGTACCTTGACAGAGATTTTGCGGTCGCTTTGGGGCCTCTTGAACTTCTTGACCCTTTTCTTTACTATCTTCTTCGAGAGCAAAGGAACCGCCATGGCTTCTTCTTACCTCTTCTTCCCCTGCAAGTTACAACCAATACGAACAAAACCAAGTCAGTAAACAAAAATCAACCAGAAGTTAGGGATAGAGGAGGCTACAAACGCAAACGGGAGTAGGGTGTGGAAAGCTGACTCTGTGAATTAGGGTTTTCCAAGCGGGCTTGAGTTTCTAAGGGCAGTACTCTTTATTATATAGGGGTGGCTCGCTATTGCTAGGGTTTTAGTGTGTAACGGCAAAAGGGGTAGGCTCCGTTTCGTGGGTGAGTTTAGAATCTTAAATTACTTATTTACATTATTTTATTTACAGAGATTTCGAGACCATAAAAATAGGTAAATGTACGGAATTGTTATTTGCAAGAACCAAATTACTATTTACATAGACATTTTCTTGTGAATTTATTATAATGCCCTTAGTTTTTTTTTATATAAAAAAACAAGAAAGGAACAAAAAAATGTCGCCACCGAAAAAATGTCGCCTAGCGACATTTTTTCCACTATTTATATGAACATTTTCTCGTGAATTTATTATAATGCCTTTAGTTATTTTTTTTTTTTTTTTAAAAGAAAGGAACAAAAAAATGTCGCTACTTACAGGAAGCGACATTTTTGGCAAAAATCCTGCCAAGTATAGGCGACATTTTTGCCCAAAATGTCGCCTGTGTTCCTTTCTGTTTTTTTTTTTTAAATAACTAAGGGCATTATAGTAAATTCACAAAAATATTCATGTGAATAGTAATTTGGTTCCTGCAAATAGTATGCCCCTTTTTTTAAACCAATAAATGTCACATTGTTCCTTCATATTGGGTATGGGTTTCATTTGGTCATCTATCTTCGAAATAGTTCATTTTAATCCCTAATTTATAGTTTCAGTTTTAAATGGTCTCAAGTAATTTCAGGCAAAAAAACAATTATCAAGGAGCAACAAACTATACTCCCGTGAAAACAACCAAGGGCAACTCTGAAAATGGTACAAGTTGCCTGTTCTTTTGGTTTTGATTTTGGTTTTGGTTTTTGGTTTCAACAATAAATTTAATATATTTTAATCATTTCAAATACAACTTCTTACTATTCAGCTATATATTTTTACATTTCTAAAACTATTTTCTTACAACATGTTTTGAAAGCAGTTTTCAAAATAATAAAAAAGAACAGGGCAATGGAAACATGAACAAGTTATTTTAATATAGAGTATAGAAATATTACGTAAGTATAGTTTGTTGGGAAAAATTGTACTTTTGGTCTCTCTTCTTTACCTCGTTACACTTTTGGTCCATCTTCTATGTAAATTTGCACTTTTGGTCATTTTCTATCACATTTTGACATTTTTTTGTCCTTCTTAATAGTTGACCTATGTAGTCAACAGTAATTTGGGGCGTTTTGAAAAAATTATAAATTTTTTGGGCCAAATAATAATTACTCAAACTTTTAAAGGGTTAGTTTTTCACAATTTACAAAGAAGGGTCCAAATTCTCCCAAAAAGAGTCATGTTGCCGCATGAAAAAGAAGCATGAGTGACTATTTTCAAACTTCTAAATGGTTTATTTTTTCGCAATTTACTAAAGAAGAGTCACAATTTTTTTAAAAATTTATTCTGACCCGCAAATGACTGGTCAACCGGTTTGTTGCCGGTTAAAGGGATAAAAAAATGTCAAAATGTGAAAGAAGATGGACCTAAAGTGCGAGTTTACATAAAAAATAAATTAAAAAAAAGGACAAAAAGTGTAACGAGGGTAAAGAAGATGAACAAAAAATGTGATTTTCCCTAATTTGTTGCTCCCCGACAACTATTTTTTTGGCCTGAAATCCCCTTTTATGTTTTAAATGCATAAGATGAGTGACTAAATGAAAGATTGGGAACCAAATAAAATTGATACCCCAATCTAAAGGACCAATGGTAACATTTACCAAAAATAGGGCTTTTGTGTCCTGTTTGGGTTAATAACTATTTTAGTAATATTATTATGCAGTAAAAAAATTTTTGGTCTAATATGTAAAAAAATGAAAGACTAGAGGTTTATTTGCTAATAAAAGTAAAAGAGTGAACTGCCGAAAATGTCATCGTACTTTCCAAAATCTCCTGTTTGGTTACTAAACTTTTTTTCCCTAGAAATGTCACCATACTTTCGAAAAGGGGCAAGAAATGTCATTACGTTAGATTTTCCCGTTAGAGCTAACGGAATAGGCAACATGTGCATCTCACATGCTTTTTTTGGGGTATTTTTGTCTTTTTAATTTTTTTTTCTTTTTTCTTTCTTTCTTCTCCTCTGATGGTTCAAACCATCATCTTCGTTATTTTCCTTTCTTCTTCTCCGACTATTCAGACCAAAAAAAATAGTAAAAATACAAAAATACCTCAGAAAAAAGCATGTGATAGGCACATGTTGACTATTCCGTTAGCTCTAATGGAAAAATATAACGGAATGACATTTCTGGCTCCTTTTCGAAAGTATGATAACATTTCTGGGAAAAAAAAAGTTTAGTGACCAAACGAAAAATTTTGAAAACGTATAGTGACATTTTTGACAGTTCACTCAAAGTGAAATAATTTAAAGATAAGACAAAAGAAAACGAAATTGGATGATTTTGTCCTTAAAGAATTAGCTTCCGTTAGGGAGTTAATGGTTGTCCCTGACGAAATGACATTTTTTGCACGTTTTTTAAAGTTGCGTGACTGAAATCGACTTTTAAAATTTGCATGATCATTTTTGCACTTCCGCAAAGTTGCATGATGAATTTTGCACTTCACTCTTTTTTATTAATAATCATACTTAAGTACTTAAGTACGATAAACATTGCTAAGGACTTCATACATTTGTATTTTCTAATAATTATTGCAGGATATTGAGTTATGCATACATCGTTCAATATCTCTCAGAATCCTTAAATTACATATAGCTTTTAAGCAACTTCAACAATTCAGTACATTATTTATTTATCGCAGTCAAAATAACATTGTTATGAAATTATGTTATTTTGGTACCCTTTAATTTTTTTAAAGAAAACAATTTTAAATTGTGATTTTTTTCTTGTGAGCATTGCAAAATAGAATCACTATAAATAATAAAAAATAAAAAAATAGTATTTAGATTGAATTGGACTGTGAAGAGACCTATTCGATTTAAAAGATAAGAAAAAAAAGTGAGATTCAGTTTCAAACTTTTAGATTTTTTTAAAAAAAGACTGAAAAATTTATACCAAAAATTAAAACAGGGTTTAGATCTAAACCCGATAAAATCTAAACATTTAGGTGTAAGACCCCGTAGTTTCTCGTCCTAGTTTGATATGTATTTTTTATATAATTAATGTTTAAACTCGGTTATGTATAATTATAAAGTTTGGGAAATTTCTAAGATCATAAAATCTTACGGTTTCGATTTATATGTTTTGGATTTAATCTAGAAATTTTGATGTTTAATTTAGAATTAAGATATTAATGTAAATAAATGATTATGTTTAAGGATATATGAAAATGAACATATAAGTTGAATTTTAGGAATTATGGAATAAAAATTAAAAAAATTAGAAATTAATGGAAAAATAAAGATTTAAGGGACCAATCAGTTTTACCCGATTGGAAAAGGGTAAAACCGATTGTCCAAGGTCTTGAAACCAGTTTTACCCGATTTAGATCCGGAAACCGATTCCACCGTTTCCCAAAAAGTAAAGAAAAAATCTAACCGACCACGAATCGGTTTAACCGATTTGGAAAAGGGTAAAACCGATTGGATGGTTAATAAATCAGGAAAAACCGATTTGAATAGGTTATAACCGATTACAAATCGGGAAAAATCGATTTTTTGCTGGAATTGAAAAAAAAAAATACTTCAAGATAAGATCGAGCCTTTTGGCTCATTAGGCAATTTTGCCCATAAATACTCCTTCCCTAGCCTTCATTCTTCATCAAAACTCTGCCCAAAACCATGCCAAAACTTTGCCAAAATTCAAACCAAATTAGAAAAGCTAGAAAGGAGGAGAAAGAAGGAAGGAAGAAGAAGGAGAAGGAGGAAGAAGGGAGGAAAAGCTAGGAAACGAAGTTTGAAGCGAGAATTCGACTTTGAAACTGCGGATCCGGCGTTAGGAGAAGTTCAGAACACACTGGTAAAGAATTCAACGGATTCTTTCGGTTGATTTTTAGAAAATAATGTATATTTTGAGATTTTGAAGGTTTTAGAAGTTTTATGAATTTTAGGGTTCAAATCTTATGGAATTCTTGATTAGGAAATGTTAGAAATAATGCCTAGATGTTGTTAGATTGATTTTGCACAAAAAGAAGTAAGAAAAATGAATTTGGAATGGAATTCTAGCAAGAAATCCGAAGAAAACTTGGAAACCAAGTTTTCTGAACATCGATCGGTTTTTATCAATTGAAAATTGGTTAAAACTTATTAGAGTGTAATATGTCATTCTTCGGAAATTTCTTAAAAGTTATAATTTATTTCATTTTGTAATTACGGCCTTTTCGGAGATATGAAATAGTTTCTGGAAAAGTTAGGTTTTGTCAGAAAACTAGGAATTTTACGAAAATTAGGGTTTATAAGAAATTCGGATATGTTTAAAATGGAATAGAAAGTGAACTTTCCGATATTTATAAACTGCAGATAATTGGGAAATAGTGAGCGGATATCTCAAGACTGAGGTGAGTGTTCTCACTAAAGGGGTTAAATGTTTTAATAAGTAAATAAACGAGTTAGCATGCTTTATTAATGTTAATGTTTATATTTAGTGAAATGCATGCGTTATAAGTAATGTGTACGATTATGACTTAAAATGTGGAAAGTGAAATATTTATATATGTGCCATGTATACGTAAATGTTCTAAAATGTTGAATTATGTGCGTAAATGGGATGTTTATGAAAGTTTATCATATAAATGATATTGTTATTACAGTGTTAATATTTAACATTAAGTGTTCAGTATATATTGTTCAATGTTAAATGTCAAAATGTCCAGTGTTCAATGTTAAGTGTGCATGAATGTCGGGATCCCAAACCCTGTTCAAATTGAAACAGGGCATGTCGGCATCAGGCTGGTGTGCCTGACTGAATGGCTGGATAGGTAACGTTCGGTAATATTCCAAAATTTACCACAATGTTCAATGTTTAATGTTGTCAGTGTCGGGATGGTTAATGAAAAGTTGTAGTGTTGCAAGGCAGGTAAAGTATAATCAGTAATGCTTTTCGAAAGATCATATCGATCCTAGTTCTAGCCTGCCGGTTATACTCTTTCTATCTCTTACGTGTTCCCTCTTACTTGCGTAGGAATTATGTGTTATGTGCCGTTAATTATTTATTTGGTAATATTTTAAATAGTGCGACCTCATTGAGTTTATGGAAAGCTCACCCCCTCGACGTTTTGCATGTATCAGGAATTAAGGGCGATATCGTATGAAAAGCGTCAGGATTAGAGGATGAAAATCTCGGGCTAGGCGAGAATATTGTAATAGTTATAGAAGTACACTTGTACCTCTTGTATTATTGAAATTAAATTTATATTATTTCAATTTAGTGTATAATTAATTAGTGTTCTTATATCATGAATGAGTCCTGGCGCGAACCAGACAGACATCTTGGTCACGGCTTCTGCGTGAAACAGGGAGGTCGGGCCAGGGCTGCCACATTAGGGAAAAACGATGAAGAGTTTCTTGCTTTCAATAACCATAATACAAAAGATATAAAAACACAAAAATTTAAAAATGGTTTAGATTGAATAAGATTGCAAGACTCACTACTACAAAATAGAGCTTTAGTGGCTGCGGTTTAACGGCAGAAAAAAGAAAACAGCCGTTGTAAAAGAAAATACTGGCTTTCTACGGCGGTTAATTAAAAACCGCCGTAGAAAGCGGCTTACTATGGCGGTTGTAAGCAAACCGCCGTAGAAAGTCCCTTTGTACGACAGTTTTAAATTACCTGCCGTAGGAAGTCTCTTTCTACGACGGTTTATTTGAAAACCGCCGTAGTATTGACGACCCTAAATAACAACGTGTATTTCTATATCACGGCCGAAAGTCTTCTTCTCCAAATTTCTACTACGATTTTACACATTTAATGTAAAGAATGGTCATTTGAAGCTGAAATTTACCACTTTAAGGTTAGAAACTTCTAAAATTTCTCACTAATTGCTTATTCTTGTATATTAGATATGTGTATATTGAATTTATTTTTATTTATGGTAGATTGAAAATTAAAGTTACAATCCATATATATGGTGAACCTTAATATTGTGGAACCCTATTTAGTTATACTATGCAGTTTGTTGGTGATGTGATATGATTTATAGTGTTTGGTTTTTATTGGATGATATTCATATAATTAGCACTACTTAGTGTGTGGATTATTTTTTTATGCATTGCATGTGTCTGATAAAATGCATAAATGAAAAAATTATGGGTTCTTCTTCATTTGATTATGTCTATTGTGCATGTGTTGGTCATGCATTATTTTTTTCATTGAGGTATTATATTAGTTTTGATTATATGAGTAACATTAGTATGACATGTGCTAACACAAGCATGCAACTTGATACTTTCTACATTGTTTGTTGAATTATTTATTTGGTTTTTTAATTATTTCAAGGTGTTAGTTACGCATGGATCGAAATATATTGTTATATGGTGATCAGACCTCCGATTTGTAGGCGAAAGAAGTTGAGAATTTCATTGAATTGGCTTATAAGAATACAAAGTACATCCATTGTCCGTGTAAAGCTTGTAAAAATGGTGCGCGGTTTAGAAAGCCACTTTCTATGGCGCTTTAAATTTAAACCGCCGTAGAAAGTCTACGGCAATTTATGTTAAACCGCAGTAGAAAAATGAGGCGGTTATGGAATTCCCGCTAGCGCCCTGATCTATTCATATTAATCCCTAATTTTTTCTGTTTTGTAAATTAAACCCAAAATTTTTGGAACTCTAATATTGAATATGTAATTTAATAATGATCAATCGTTGCAAGTAATTAAAATACATTATATTGAGCAACTTAATAAATTTAATGTATTTCACTATAAATATTTGATTAATATTAAAGTGCATATTTACAATTAAAACTTAAAATTTTTTTGGGGTTAATATACGAAAAAGAAAACCTTGAAATTAAGAGGAATAGAGGCGCCCGCAGGAATTTTTGTGAAACTTACTGTCACGGAGAAATGATTTCACGTCTTTACATATATATAGCAAATGAAATCCAGTAAGTATTGCTTTATTTGTTTATTGGGCCCTTAAGAATTCATTTTTCTTATACTACTTAATGCATTTAGCGATTTGATTACTTTATCCCGTTCGCCCAAGTCGAAAACGCAGAAAATTTTTAAATATAATGAAGCTTATTACTTTATCGAAGCTTATATGTACTTCAGCGAAATTTATTAATTTTGAGGTTTTCCTATAATTATTATGTAACAGTACATGAAAATTTTGTGGTGGAATGGTTCACGGGAAAATTTGAAATTTAATTATTAAATGTTTCATAAAATGCGAGATTTTGTACATAATTAATAAATATAATGTAAATTGGAAATTTAATATTATATTTACAAAATTGTGGGGTTAATTTGAAAAAAGGAGAAAAAAATAGAAATTAATAGGAACATAGGCGGGAGCGGGAATTGGCTCCCTTTTTCCACTTTTCTACGGCGGGTCAAAAAAAACCGCCGTAGAAAAACCCATTCTACGACGGTTCAAAAAAAATCGCCGTAGAAAATACCATTCTATGGCGGTTTAAATTGAAACCGCCGTTGAAAACACCTTTCTATGGCGGTTTCAATTTAAACCGTTTCTACGGCAGTTTCAATTTAAACCACTGTAGAATGGTATTTTCTACGGCAGTTTTTTTTGACCCGCCGTAGAAAGTGGGTCGGGTCTAAATTCAAATTAGGCATTGCTATTCTCTAATTCTTCCCATCTTTCCCCTATTTCCCTCTCCCCTCTCCCCTCTCCCCTCTCCCGACCCATTGGCTTCATTTTCTTCGCCCGGAGCAGTCGCCGGCGCCACCCGCAAACGTCCGACCGTCGCCCTCGCTTCCCCGTGGCTGTTCGGCGTTGCTGCTCAGACCTAGCTCACCAAGGTTCGAACTGTAGGTGTCGCGGAACCCGGCGCCCATTTCTTCCATTTTCCCCAACAATATTTTCGGCTATAGGGTCCCTTAGTTGTAGGATTGAAATCCTAAATAAGGTTTAGCCGAATTCTTGGATTTCATTTTAAAGGTTTTGCAATTTTACCTTTCTTTTTTTACTTGTGATTGGACTACGGTTTTTTTTACAATGTTGCTTTCAGGTTTGTTGATAGTGATGAATGCTTGGATTGTTTTGGGTTTGATCAATTGGTGGTTTAATTGGTTTGGTTGTTGAATTTCGTGTTTGGTTTTGATTAAGTTGAGAACCTTGGTGTTCGATTCGGATTTCATTTTAGGGGTGTTGAATTCGGTTTTGCTTGATTAAGTTGAGAACCTTGGTGTTTGATTTCGGTTTTGCTTGATTAATTTGAGAACCTTGGTGTTTGATTTCGGTTTTGCTTGATTAATTTGAGAACCTTGGTGTTTGATTTCGGTTTTGCTTGATTTAGTGTTCCTCCTTTAGTGATAATGAGGAAAATGTCAAGTGCTTGAGTTGAAGTTGTGAAATTTAAGCTTTATTAGGTTCCTTTTTTGGGGCTCCCTTGGTTTAATTTCTTGAATGCCACTTATCTTTTGAAATTAAAGCTATCTTTGCATCAATTTAAAGCTTCTTTATTGCAAAAGCACAAAGTACCTCTTGAGTGTAGCCTGTCTTGTTTTAGGGAAGGAGAGTTTAAAATGAGTGAACTTCTCCTTAAAGCTTTTACCTTTCTTATTCTATTTAGTTTTTATCCTTTAGTGAAATGATTGTTCTCATTAGTTGAAGTTGTGAAATGTCAAGTGCTTTATCAATTTTACCCTTTCTCATAACTTATTTGATTGTATTTCATTTTGCTACTTAATTACATTTGAATTTATACTTTGTTGCAGTACTTCAAGATCGACCGCACTCCATTAAGCACTATGGATATAGATGCTATGAGAAAAATATGCGCTAGTTATATTGTGGAACATTAGTCGTATTTGATGGTTGTTTTGATAGTAATGAAACTTGTTGATATTATAGTTGTATAAATTTTCTTGGATATGCCCCTATAATATAATAGTGATTTCAACTTCTATCTTGGTGATATTTTGTATTAATTTTAAACTTTTAGAAGCAGGTTTTGTTTTAAACCAGAGAAATTCTCACTTTCTATCGCTGCTTGGGTGCGAATGTCTTGGACTTTCTACGGCGGTTTAGTTAGAAACCGCCATAGAAAGTCCATCTTTCTACGGCGGTTGGGAAGAACCGCCGTAGAAAGTCCATCTTTCTAATCTTTCTACGGCGATTCTTCCCAACAGCCGTAGAAAGTCCTCACTTTTTACGGCGGTTGGAAACCGCCGTAGAAAGTCCGTAAACTTTCTACGGCTGCCGGATAAATGGCAATTCAAAAAGGCCGAAAACCGCCGTTAAAAGCCCTAAAAAACCGCCATTAAAAGTCATTTTTGTAGTAGTGACTCTCGATTCAATCTAAACACGCCCAAAAAATTTGTAACATTCTCATGCTGTAAATACTCAAAAAAACAAAAAATTGTTTTAGATAGAATTGGACTGCAGGCCTCTCAATTCGATCTGAACCATTTTAAAAATAGTAATATAATTCCAATGCCAGATCCAAAACATAAAAACACTAAGTATTGTCGAATCAAAACCGGAAAAGAAAAACAAAATGTTATATACAAACATGGTTAAAGTTGCCAGCTTTCTCCGTACGAATCAGAGAGATGACATTCTCTTCTAGAAAAATAAAGCAACTGAGTGTAAAAAAACCAAGCCAAAAAAAGTAAATAACTAAACATAAATTCATTTTTTTTACCTATACTTGGTGATGAATGTGGGTTTTTCCAAGCCGAAAACCGATTTGAACGTCAACGGTGATGATCGATACTGTCTTGGTGGCAGCTTAGAATAGTGAAAAATTTAAGGTTTATTTTGTTGTATATGCAAAACGTGAACCAGCGCAAAAAAAATATAGGTTAAATTTTTATTTTTTATATTTGCGGTCGTTTTTCGATAATTTTTAACACCAGTCATAATAATAACTGGTGTTAAAGCTATCAGTAACAACGGTTATAGGTGAAACCAATGTTAAATTGTATCGCTAACATCAGTTGCAATCTGACTAATGCCAATAATCCGTGTTTTTTTAAGCTAATACCAATTTTTAACGTAAACGGTGTTAACAAAACCAGTGTTGAAGACCTATTTTGTGGTAGTGCATGCTAGAGTTGGAGTAACGATGAAGGCTAATTTTGCATGTCTCTCCATTGGCTAGGTTGGGAGGTGGTGGACTGCACAAGGAGTCTCAAAATCTAATATGAGAGGGTTCTTTGACAATTTTGTCATCAAATAGATAGGATTAATGAAAAATAGATAAAATGGAACATGGGTGTGATAGTCATTCCTACACTTCACTATTCATACACATTGGTTTATATTTGATGCTTGGCTTATTCTATTATACAAAATCAGACCTTCCTATGTAATTCAAAGCACAGAGTCGGTTGTTCCACCCCTTTTCTCGTCATGTAGGAGAGTTATGCAGGAGAGTTTTACATTTGAGAGATGAACAATCCCAATTAGGGAGACCATAAATTCGGTCATTGCATGTGGTTTAGGAGATCATTTGATTACAATCATTGTTCTCTCTTTATTTTTATTTTATTGTATTTTTTTCATATTTACGGGTTATTTCACATGATTTTAGATTCTTTATTTCGAGTTAAAAGATCGGGTCCTCACAAACTTAGTCTTTTGCTTCGGCCAACTCGAAGAGAAGGACTCAACATTTTTCTCCATCAATAATTCGGATTGTTTTTTTAGAGCTTAATGAAAAGCATGTTTGATCTTTAAGATTCAAGAGAATGTTTTAGAAAGAATCATGCAGAATGGTAAAAATCATTTTCGAATGATTTCAGAAGATTTTAGAAGGTTCCAAAAGATTCAGGAATATTCTCAAGAAGATTCCAGCAATTGCACAAACCATGCACACACATCAACTTAGCCGAACCCTAGCCGCCTCAACCGCGCATAAGTTGAATCATCAAACAAGGTTTTGTCAGAGGGGGCAGCTGAGAGCATGCGTACATTGGCAGACAATCTTTATTTTAAATTAACTTTAAATTTATATATTTTAAATGAATTTCAGCATTGCACGTTAATTTGAGAAGATTGAACATTTCCTTCCATAAGGTTGCACCTCCATACTATATACCTTGCACATTTCTATTAAATTTACTCTTAATTAATGAGAAAAATATTTTTGTAAAAGTACTGTAAATAGTGATAAAATTTTTTGCCTCAAATTATAATTTATAATTCATAAAAGTAAGGCATTCCTAATTTTTAATTATTTTCACAAAGATATTCATCATTTATTTTCACAAAGCTTGAACTTTAAGTAAATACACATTGCACATTTCAATTCAATAACTAGAAATATTTATGTCTTTCAAATGATAGATTTTTTTAATTTATAAATAGTGAAAAAAAATTTCACAACTTATAAAACATAAAAGTTTGACATTACTAATTTTAATTATTTGTACTTTTTTTCAAAAAAGAAATTCATCATTGCACATATTAACTTTGAAAACGTTGCACATTTCTCTTCAAAATATTGCACCTCCTTGTATTACACATTTCACATTTCAATATTTGCCTTTTGATTAATCATAAAATATAATAAGTTAACAAAAATCAAGCTAAAGAATTTGTCTCAAATCGTAAAGGTTAAAACTTAGACACTCGAAATTTTTTCTAATATAATATATAATGGTATCCAGAACATAATAAAGGTTTAAGATGAAAACAAAAATTTTAAAGTTAAAAAACTAATCCAAACTAATAAATGTCAAAGAAACTATTTCCTATATTTCCTGCATGAACATAAGTTTTTTAAGATTTTAATTAATTAGCTCTCGTTGGGAAAAAAAATCGTATTAGACCTAGGGTCTTAAGGTACGGGGACCGAAAAATAGTCTTAGTTGAAATGGTCAATGTAATATTTAACCATTTTTGTTGAATAAAAGTAGATCAATTTTTCTTTTTGATGAAACCGTGTCAGTATCTTTTGTCAAGGTTGAAGCATTCATTCTTTTGTAATAGCAATCTGAAAGTTTACAATTTTCAATGACCTGATGCCCCTCTACTAAAGATCTACAAAGTACGTCTATCTGGAGGTGACGAAAATACTTATGAATCTTTCGATTGTTTCCTTCTCTAAGTTTCATAAACCAATTGCTTTGTCTCTCCAACTTAGAGAGTCATTGTGCTCTGGCGATTAGTGGAGTCATCATTCTCTGTGCTTTGGTTCGTGGATCGTGCTCCTTCAAATAACTGATAGGGATGTAATAAAAAATAGTAAGGTTGCCATTCTCTTCAATTCGCAAATCATCGAATCCTCCTATTCTTTGATTTTTATAATGATTATGGCATTAAGTACGTTGAACTATCAAATGGGGTTGTGTCAGATGGGGCAGCTGAATAAATGAATTTTAGTTTTGCTGTTAATTTGAAAAGTTTAAACTTTTCTTTCCAGTTAATTTGAAAAGTTTGAACTTTTCTTTCCAAAAAGTTGAAACTCCATTTATTGTATACGTTGCACATTTTTATTATATTGACTCTTAATTAATAAGAAAAATATTTCTTTAAAAGTAAATATTGATTAAAAAAAATTTGCTTCAGATTATAATTCATAAAAGTAAGGCATTCTTAATTTTAAATTAATTTTGATATATTTTTACAAATATATTCATCATTTCTTGTCAAAAAGCTTGCACTTTAAGTTAGTACACATTGCACAATTCAATGATTAGAAATTATTATGCCTTTCAAATAATAAGACAATTTTTTTCTCATAAATATATAGTACCCAAAAAATTTCTCAACTTATAAACCATAAAAGTTAGACATTACTAATTTTAATTAATTGTACTTTTTTTTGTAATACAAAGAAATTCATCATTGCATGTTAACTTTGAAAACATTGCGCATTTCTCTTTACAAGGTTGCACCTTCTATTAATACACATTGGACATTTCAATATTTCCTTGTTGATTAATCAAAAGATATATTTAAGTTAACATAAATCAGGCTAAAAAATTCTCTCAAATTATAAAACTTAAAACTTAGACACTCTAACTTTTTTTAATATAACAAATAATGGTATCCATAACATAATAAAAGGTTTAAGATGAAAATCAAAATTTATTGGTTAAAAAACTAATTCAAATTACTGAATAAGTCTATAAGGAACTATTTCCTATCTTTTATGCATGAACATAAGTTATTTTTAAATGTTAATTAATTAGCTCGTTTGGGCACAATGTCATATAAAAGAGAATGATGAGGATCATGAAAATCTTCCGAGACTTCTTGGACTATTTTAGCTTCAGAATCTTCCTGCCTCTTTCTTTTTATCTTATTTGTACTTTGTGACTCGTAAGGATTCTCTAAAAGTACGGGGGACCAAAAAATAGTAATTATTGAAATGTCGTCATATCCAACCTTCTTTTATCGAATAAATTAAAGTTGATCTTCTTCTTCTTGTTGATGAACCCGGATCAGTGTCTTTTGTCTAGGTTGAAACATTCATTCCTTTGTATTAATAATCTGGAAGTTTTCAACTTTTAATAACCGGATGCACCTCTACTAAAGATCTACAAAATACGTGTATCCAAAGATGACGATAATATTTATGAATCCTTAAAATGGTAGCGATACATCTTTCAAAACAAATGCATTTATAACTCTCTTTAGTTTGAGAACTTCTCTTATGACGGCCCCAGAATCCTGTTGTGCACAAAACCAGCAGTAGTTGCCTAAATCAAATTTTTGAGAATGACATCAATGTTTTGTAAAAAGTATTTGTTTTGTGGTTTATGGGTTTAGGTGTAGCATGGTAAAATGCTTTCAAATTTGATTATGTGAGAACTTGATTGTGCCCATGAGAAATGAAAAATGAATCACCTTTGTAGTCATTTGTCTATGAAACTAAGGTATATAAATGTTGTTATACATAGCGGAGCAGTCCCATTAATTTTAGTTAATCTAATGAAAAGTATACTCCATCCGTCCCACTCAAAGAGTCCAGTTTATATTACCGTTTTTAGTAATACAAACTGGACTCTTTGAGTGGGACGGAGGGAGTATATTGATGATTTTGACCAATGTAATATGGACAAGTTTTGGATGAATATTGTAAATCTGATAGTGTTAACCACCCAACCAAATATAAAAGACTTGAGATGAGCGTACCATGTGGCAAATAAGTGCAAAATTCTGGAAACACAAAACAATACAAGAGTTGGTTGAGAAACCAAGTTATGTAGACCATTCAGCACATAATTGCATTGGATGCCATGCTCATCTATACAGAAACAGTGACGAATGTCATTGCGCACAACCACACAATGGATTAAGAGGATTCTGCACTTTTCTTAACACTAGCTAGATAAAATTCTTACAGAAATTTGCTCACCACAAGAGAAAATTGACTGACTAGATTGATGTTGATACCTGACAGTAACGTAAATCAGCTAAGCACCAGCCTGACTGATGCTAGTTTTGCTGATAATCCCCTTACCGAAGTACTCAGCTATCACAGAGAAGCCATCCTTTGAACTTTTAACATTCTGGAAGAATTGATCTTGGCTTTTGGAATTCTGCTCTAGGCTTCTCTTCATTTCCATAACAGATCTGTACTCTGGGGTGCACTCAGGGCATTCTTTTTCGTTGTCTCCTAGGCAACGCTGGTGGAAAGAATGCATGCACAGGAAGTGGACAGCAGGAAGGTCAAGAGTAAAAGTGCAGGCGGTACACTTGCTCAGCTGAAAGATTCTAGCATTTGTCTGAAGATCTTGAATTTCCCTTCTCATTGTTGATGTTTCTTCCTGCAGAATCAGATAAATTTTATATGATTTCTGTTAGAAGCACGTCTTAAATGACAAAATCCAATACGACTTGCAGTAAAGAACTCTATGATGTAACTTGGAAGAAAATGTACTTGAAAACCAACCAAAGAAACGAGGCCACTATTTTAAGAGTATTTCTAGGCCACTATTTCTAGTTCAACCCAAGCACATCCTCAAGCAGCAGTGGTGGTGACGATATGAGTCTTACTATATTCCAATGTTTCATTTGTCATTGCATATTGTGACACCTCACCATTCAACACAAATTAGCAGATAAACTACCTGAAATTCAGTTATTTTTCTCTTCAATTTTAAACTTTTTGTTATTTTACTTCATTTTTACTCCTACTATCTCAAGAAAGGAACCCAAATTTGAAATGTTAAAACTCATTTGTGTGTAATTTAATCTAATTTTCTCGTCTTTTTTGGTCTACCTCTCACAACTACACACAATCTTTAAACTCACAAGTCTGCAACAACCTCAACAAATAGTAGGGCTCAACCAGGGTACCACTTATTGTTATGCACCAAAAATCAGTAGCAATAAAACCTTTAGTAAGAAGTGTATCACTAGACCTTTGACACAGAAACTTATTTATGGTCCATGAACTGTACATGAACAAAAAAAAAATTCCATTATGGTCACATAGGTCGCTAAACATTCATGTGAGTAGGATGTTCACTACAGAAACAACTGCTTTATACAAGTAAGCCATCATCAACCTAACTAGTTTGTAACAATAATTTGTGAAATACAAGGGGCCCTGTACTAACTATGTTTCTAGAAGTGCATAACCTAAAGTTGGGGAGAGTTGGGCTTAGGATGCAAGGACTAAAGTCAGGACAAAGAGGCTTGTGAGGTCTGAGGAAATTCAACTCACCTCTGCAGTAAAAAGAGAGAAGGGAACAAGGAAATAGAGTTAACAACCAGTAACTGTTGCATCCATGCCATTTGTTCAATTTCCTACTTATATATCACTCAGAGATAGAGATACAAAATGCATCACTGAAGAAATTAACAGCAAGAAAATATCCAGAAATATAAAAGATCCCAAACCTGATACTTCTCAATCGCTCTTCGATCATCTTCAATTAGCTTTGACTCATAATCTAGCTTGCGAGAAATATAATCCTTGATCACAGAGAGAGTGAGACATGGATTCCTAGAAAGTGTCTGAAGAACAACAATAGGTTGTAGAATGTCATCCCTTTCAATGTAAGTCAAAACTTCTTTAACTTCTTTTGAACAATCTTCCCCAAGTTCACCAAAATATTTGAGCACATCAGCCCAAAGAGAGGGGTCACCACCCTTTCTCACATCCCCAAGTCTTTTGCAACATGAAATCAAGCCCTCGTGGTCTTGCACTTGCATGTAGCAGGCAACAACCTCCTTGTAGAGTTTCATCTTCTCATAGAGATGCAAAAGCCCTTCTTTGAAAGAATTCATTTCACACAAAATTATAGCAAGGTCAACATCATACAATGGTTGATCCAGTTCTGGTGGCCATGCACTCTTAAGCAAGTTTAGACCCTTTTGACGTCTTTCATAACATTCTTTTCCCCCATTTACATCTGTTTGATCATTAGTTGCTTTCCCACTGGACTGTCCATTAGAAAGTACAGCTGAACTAGATGCCTTTCCTGCTGTAATATCCCCATGTTGACTGGCGTTCATCTGAGAAATAGATGGGAAGTCGAGGTCATGTGACAAGTACAACTCTAATAGTGTGTTGTGGATTTCCCCTTGAGCAGGTGAGTCCTTCACTTTACTAGTGTATTTTTCAAGAAAGTCCATAAGTGATTGGCGATGATGAACAAAGATATTAATAAAATCAACAGGGGAAGGCAACATAGACACATATGTATTACTTGAGCCCCTTTTGGTTGATTCTTCTTCAGTACAAAGCCTCAAAAGTATATCAATTGTCTCTGCAGGCTTGTGCTCAATTAGAATTTTTCCATATTCTTCAACAGTTGCACCAGCTTGACTTGGTTCAAGGCCATTTATATATTGCAATGCTTCATCATATCTGCCCAGATCTTCAAGCAATATCTTTAAGTACAATTCATGCTTCCCAGCCCTTTTGGCAACATACATTGCATGCTCATGATAACCAGCTGCTCGGCACACCTTTATGGCAGTCTCTACATCAAATCTATTTTCACCGATACCATCATCACTTTTGATGAAAAGATTCAACTTGTCAACATCTTTCAATTTGGTATAACAGTTCAAAAGAAGAGTAGTGTGATCTTTTGAAGCAAGTCCTTTCTCATGCAACTTCTCCAAGTAATTGGTAAGGTTGTAAATTCTTTGGGCGTCCAGAAACTTCTGTATAACATATGAGGGTTCAAGATGACCAATAGTGTCTATGTATTGATGCATTGCCTGATCATATTCTTGTTTACTGTACAGATGATCTCCATATTTCCTCAACACTTCAGCAGTTGCAGCAGCATCAGCTTGCTGTGTCTGTACAATATTAATGGCAACTGTATAGAGACTCTTCTTAAAAAGCATGTCTAATTTACTTTCCATATCCTTTTCACCAATACATATGGCAGATTTATCCTTCATAATGAGTATTATATTACCCCATTCACAGAGCATGTGAGAAACTTCTTTTACTGGAACACTGTGCGCAACCAATTTATTTTTCAGATCATAAACATTGAAAGAATACTTTCCAGTAGCTTGGTCGCAAATAACACAAAGAAGATAACCGCGAAACCATCCAAGGAACTTTTTCTCACCCTCAAAGGCCCAACAAGGACCTCGGCCATCAACTTCATAAAAATATATAGCTTCTGGTCGACCAATGATCAGTTCCTGCAAGGGTAGTTACATAACATGAAAATGTTCAGACAGAAATTGAATGATAATAAGACAATAATAGGAGAAATAAGACAAAAAGTAATAGAAAGACAAACCAATCGATCACTCATTGCAACACTAGGAACATCAGATCCAATGTGATCAATAATTTGACCACTAGGTGGTTGAGTATGCAAGTTAAACAAATGTACTGAACTTGGAGTAACCGCAAACAGTTGAAGAGCTGGACCATCCACGCGAAACTGTAGACCAGTAATG